>OZ012735.1:544784647-545400463 GCA_963859935.3 Lathyrus sativus
TAGTGGGTTCTAGGAAAAAATTGCATTGGGTAGAGATTAAGTGAGGAGTTGTAAAATGGGAATTTAGCTATGAATTAATTCTGCTAATAGTGGATTTCTTTCCTGGCTTGGTAGCCCCTAGATGTAGGTGATGTTGCACCGAACTAGGTTAACAATTCATTATGTTATTTATCTTTCAGCATTTACAATTTTGCACAATTTAAATGGTTAGATAAATAGTTCTGTCAGTCTGCAGATGTTACAACAGATGTCATGACACTATTAATTTTTAAAGGGATTTAAAATGGTCATGTTTTGTCCTTGTTCTGTTTGAGCAGAGATCCATGTTCTTAACATCTTTTGGGACATTTGAGATCTGTATACTAGAATTTCAATTATGTTTTAAAATATTTATATATTCTATTTTAATAAATATTATGTTTCTTTATATATATATATATATATATATATATATATATATATATATATATATATATATATATATATATATATACATACATACATACATATATATACATACATACATACATACATACATACATACATACACACACACACACACACACACACACACACACACACACACACACACACACACACACACACACACATATATATATATATATATATATATATATATATATATATATATATATATATATATATATATATATATATATATATATATTGTGAATCTTGTTGTGTATTACGACAAAATTCAATATCAATTTGTGAGGAAAAAAATAGCAACCAAAATAAATGGTCTTCAACAATAATAATTCGTACGTAGATAATATAACAAAATAAGGTACCAAAAAATCGAAGGTTTGTTTACCCAATTCGATCAAATGATCTACTCTAGGGGAGAGAGAAGCTCTCTAATTCACTATACTCGGAAAGTTATTACAAGAGATTATAGATGACTTACAAGAAAATAACCTTCGCCTTCTGGTTCCCAAGAACAATCCTGAAGGCACCCAAGAATAATCCTATTTTCTACCCAAGTGTTTCCCAACCTCTCAAACTCTCAATATATGAATCATTCAAGCCCAAGGTGTAACAGTGTTTCACAATAACCTTAAACAACTCCAAGGTTTACCTAAATCTTTACTTTTCTAAAGTTTTCCTTATGAATAGCTTAAACCCTATGATATGCCTTTAAACCCTTGTTCTTCCTTGTTGGTGTAAACTCTAAGATTGTCACACACCAAACATATAAGAGATGCATAATTATAATAGCAAATACCCAGCAAACAAATCCTAAAATCACATGGATCCATGGACCGAATAAAAAAAGCTCGAAAACTTGAAAACACTATTCACCGTACGAATGTCACTATTCATCCGTACGAATAACACTATTCACCGTACGGATGCACTATTCACCGACCAATTTTTTTCTCGACTTTTCGTCGGACTTTTTAAAACTTCTGATTTTTGCAGTAAATGTAATCTCCAAAATATGTTTTCTTTCTCTTCATCAACAAAGGTTTTAAGGAACATTTACAATAATCTCTACCTTGACTTTAAACCGTGTTGAGACCAATTTAACAATCAACAACATTGTTGCTCTCTACCAAGTTGAAACTTTAATCAATAACTTTGATCAAATTCAAGCAACCCTTGAATCTTGATCTTGCAACTTGAATCCACTTGTTGCCAATTACCCTTTTCTACCTAGGTAATTTAACAAGCCTACAAGTATAATTTTTCAACCACCCTTGACTCCACCTATTTTCAAATGCCTCCCTGAAGGTTTTTCTTCTTTTATTTTGTAGTCCTTCAGCCACATTAAAAACATAATATCTAAGGCCAACATAATCGTCTCTTCGAGATGCTACAATAACCCTCCTTACCTTATCATTAGTCAAATGATAATCAGATATCTCTATAATTGTTCCCTCACTACTGCTAGTATTCATAGTAGGAAACTCCACCTCAAACTGAGTTTTCTCCGTTATAGTTTCTCCCAAGTTTCTCCCTTGGTTTTCACTATTCTTCTTTTGAAGAAATTATCTACCAACCAAGTAAGTTGTTTTAACCTCGGCTCTTGTTAAAAGTATTTGTCGGGAGTGTTTTATCATATCCACAGGGATTGATGAGAATATTTGATGCTTGTCGTTCAATGGTTTAATGATTTAAGAAGGGGGTTTTTTTAATTGGTTTCTATTTTATAACAAGAGTTTGTAAGAAATAAAACAAAGTAAAATTTGGTTTTAGTTTGATAAAAAGCATGACAAGATTAGGATTCACTAATCTGTCTTAAACGTATCCAACCAATCAAATATGTGAACTTAGTTTTAACCAACATAATCGTGTATCCTCGCAAAAACGTTCATCTCTAAAGCGATTTCATGAATGTTATTGTTTCGACTGTTAAATGATCTCTCTAAATAACACTCAAAAAAATAATCATTAAGATCAATACAATGCGAATATCAACTTCCAAATCTATGTCTAGAGTTTGTATAGTTGATAGATGAAGAAATTAGGTCAAGACTTGAAAGGTTCGTGTCTAAAGCAATCCAAACCATAGATATAACAAAAGATAGCAAATAACTTCATCTATATTGATTAGATCCTTGTTCACATATAAAAGATTAAGAAGAATACATAAAATCAGAACTAGCTACCTCTAACCTTGACACAAGAGGGGTTTTAGCCACCCATTTCCATGATAGCTTGAGCAACAAGTTTTGGAAGAAGATTGATCAACAAGTTTTGGAAGAAGATTGATCAACATCCGAGTCAAATAATCGAGATTGGATGGGAATCCACCTTCTTTTTGTGAAATATGGCTAAGAGATGATGAAAATGGAGAAACTAGGATTTTTGTGCTGAAAAATATCAAACTATGACAAATACAAAAGAAAAGATATTTTGGCAAAAAGTGGCACACACTACTTATAGACATGCTGCTGAGCTGTCAAATTCGTAGTGCGAATAATTTGTTCACCTAGCGAACAATCAAAAGTGGCAGTTGGAGTGCCAGTGTACAGTGAACACGCCCTTGAGATATTTCCACATGTTCGTTGTGCAAGAAATCCTTCGCATTCGCTGCAAACTTCGCACAATGAACTTTTGTCCAAATACTTACTGCCTCAAGTCTAGGGGTGTTCGTTAGGTATTCGCTTCTTTTTCGCTCCAGCAAACTCTTCGTTACTTCCTTCGCACAACGAATTTAGGCTCATTTTCTTTCTGTATGAACAGTGTCAGGTTCCCAATGGCATTTGCTAGAAAGTTCGATGTGCGAACTTAATGATGTTTTTTTCTGGGCAACTTTGCTAGGAAGTTCGTTGTGCGAACTTCTTGATGTTTTGCTGCTGACTTGGTTTCCTTGTCACATGTTTTGTGTCTTATTCTTCTTATTTTGTGCATAATTCCTACACAATAGCACACACATAAAAGCAACCAAGACATTTTCACACAATGAAGCATATTATCAAAAACAAGAGTGATTCAATTCAGTTTCTCTACAAAAAGAATGAAAGATGCCAACATTTGATAGATTAAATAAGCAAAGTTTGGCATCTAACAGCTCTTCCCCAAAAACTCAATAACAACTCGGCGGTAACATGCATTTTTATCCCTTGATTCCTGCAAAATTCATTGTACTCCTCTGAAACTTTCTCAAGGCATTCATAACGCCTTAAACTCAAATCTCATAGCTCTTCCTTGTCATGAAAGCCTCCACTAGTTAACGATGAATGAATAATGACATTTGAACCTTCTAAAATATATAGACCACATATTTTAGACCCTTTAGCAATAATCAATTCATCACGTGAAATATTCAACACTCCACATTCAACTCTAGTACAATAGCATAGATCATCAAACATACTTATAAATAACAAATTTCGCTTGAGTTCTGGAACATGCCACACATTCTGAATAAGAAGTTCACGATCATTAAACATTTTAAATCTGGTCGTACCAATACTATTAACCTTGCATGCCTTATTATTACCAAGGTGAACTACTCCACCTTCCACCATCTTTAAAGTTTCAAAGTATTATATTCTTGGACACATGTGATAAGAGCAACCTGAGTCATGACCTAACTATCTTCAGTTTCCAAACTCAATACTACTAGTGCTTCGGCATCCTCATAACTTTCCTCACCCAATGCAACTACAGCTTGAACAGAATCTTTATTGACCTTTATTTCAGGACAATCCCTTTTAAAGTGACCGGTTTTCTGACAATTAAAACACTTTATTGATTATTGTTATTTTGATTATGTTGATGCGCAAGAAAAACTTTGGATTTTTCCTTTTTGAGTTTCGCTACCTTTTGAGCAATTTTTGAGTAATTTTGGGAAAACCCGTTGTTTATGGAGCATTGACTTTTATTTGAGTTATTGAGAAATGTATGCCCTTTGAGGTGATTTTTATTGTGTTTAATATTTTACTCTGATAAATGTGATTGATTTTCCGTTATATTTGTGGTGTAGAAAATGGTGTTACATGTCGCGTGTTATTAATGCCTAGGGGCGGCTACGCGTAGGGGCACTTGAGTTCCTAGTGTAGCCTCGCTTCCCGTGCCAGGTTTATAAGTAGGGGGAAAGCTCCCTCTCACTTGCACATTCACTCCTTAACCCTACCAAAATCTGATGCCAGAAAGAGAATTCTGCAACCAAGAGTTCATTTAACATATCTAAGGATTCTCTTGACCGCTGCCAAGTGAGACACCTCCGGTCTCTCCATGAATCTACTCGCAATACCGACACTAAATGCCAAGTCCGATCCCGTATTACACATGTGTCGCTTGCGCGAAAATAAGGTGTCGGCATGACAGAAGAGTCGCCACCTTTCGTTATTTATCCCTCAGAGCGGGAAAGGAAACGATCGGAAAAACCTGACGAAAAAGGGTAAGACAAGGTCATCGCAACCATTGTCTGGGTTCGGGAGTCGGTTACGCAAGGGGAAGGTATTAGCACCCCTCACGTCCGTCGTACTCGACGGGATCCACGCTTGTTGTGTTTACTTGGACTGGTTGGTTTTATTCTATCTACCTATCAAGGCTGGATGAAAAGAAAAGAAAATGACTCGGCAAAGCGTCGCACTTTATGCCTACGTATTCTCATCAGAGAACGAGAAATCAGAGTCAACGTAGTTCGGCCTACGAAGGGTTGTGGGGGAAAGGTAGCTCGCCAAGACTTCGCCATCTTATGCCTACGTACTCTCAACAGGTATGAGAGATCAGAGCATACGTAGTTCGGGAAACTACGGTTTATTTCCTGTCTTTTACGAAAGAAGTGTTTTTTATTGTGTTTGCGATTTCAACCGCACTAGAGACTATGACCTGAGAGTGAATGCGTCGCATGTCACCCAAAGGGTACCATACTAAACATCCAGACTGTGGAAAAGAAGCTCTCCCACAATCCTTTCTCAGATAGCTTAAGGCTCGTAACGTACGAAAGAAATCATTCATGATTACTGTATCTTAAACTGTTTTGAGATGAGAAGAGAACAGGCCCAACTAGGAGGGAGACTATCAAGTCCTACTGTTTTCATGCCATGGATTCATCCTATGGTTGAGGTTTGAACAGGGAACTCCTAGAAGTTGTCATGCATAGGTTTCAACCTAAAAGTCTATCGTCAAATCCTCATCAGAGGAAATGAGAGTCCTAAGGGATCATGTCAATGATACACCAAAACAGACAAAGCATCAGCTTAACAGTAAAATGCATGCAATGCAAGTGAGGGAGGAAATGTGTGTGGGGCTTCAGCCTCCACAAGCTCGTCTCGACCTCAAGCCAGTCATAAAATAACATGAATCATACTGAAAAAATAACAACATGCTATCAAGCAATAAACAGTAAACTGCAATCATACAGATAAAAGAAATGAAATGCCATCAGGCAAACAAAACACATGGGCAAGGGAGCTGGGCTCTACCGAATACCCGCAAGCAAAGCCACTCAATAACAATACAAGCAGAGGGAGCAACTCAACCTCTAATGCAATCATGCTCTTAGCCTGAACTTATTCTAGATGAACTTAACCTAATGCAACAGACAAATCAAACAAAACAAACAATACAGAAAAGAAAAACAGAAGAAAGCTTCAGCTGGAATGGCAATCTTCAAGGATTCATCCTCTTCAAAGCTTCAGCTTCTAACCCAAGTGTCAACTTGATCTTCACAAAGTCTTCAGACTTCAACAATCTCCAAGGAATCAACCTCTTCAAAGCTTCAGCTTCTAACCCAAGTGTCAACTTGATCTTCACAAAGTCTTCAGACTTCAACAATCTCCAAGGAATCAACCTCTTCAAAGCTTCAGCTTCTATCTTCAATGGCTTTTAGACCTTCAATCAAATCTTCAACACTTTTCATTGCTTTCTTTATCTTCAACAACCCAAATGCTCCAACAAACAAGATTCAGTCAACAAGATGAGGTGAGGATGTTAGAGTGCTCACTGACTTCCAAAGGATGCCATTAAGGACTTAACATCAAAAGGAAAGGCTCTCTCAAAGTTCTACCTCATAGGGCAAGGTCACTAATCCCTCCAAAGGAGAGAGGTGAATACCCTTAAGGGACTTTATATCATAGAGAAGGAAGGAGGTGGGCAAGACACTCCTTGTTTATTGAATGGAATTATTCTATCTAAAGCTCTACCTATGTACTTATGATCCTATAAACAGAACAAACAAAAGCTAAACTCCTCTTCAAGGTCTTCAAAGTCTTCAATGATGATCCACAAGGTCTTCAACTCAATCTTCAAGGCTCACACACTCAAAGGAGAAGAAAAGAAAGCAAAACAATACAAACTATGCCCTTAAGCAACACACATACTAACCATACATTCAAAAATCAATTAAAAATACTAAAATACTATATAATATTCTAGTAAAATTCTAGGGGATGCTATACATACCTACCCCTAACCCATATATTCCCCATACTCTAATCTTGACCTAAAAACCCAAAACAAAATTGTTAAGTCTACTTATGTTGAATAAAACTCTAATTTTGTTATGCTAATGCTAACCTAATTAAACTAATCAAATTTTAATCTACAAATCATGAATTAAATCCTATAGGAACTATGATTCAATATCTAACTATGCCAAAAAGAATGGCTCAAAAATCCTAAGGGAAGGTCCTAAAAGAAGTTCTACAAAATTAAGTATCAACTAAAATCAATTAAAAAGCTATTTACATGGAAAATATACTAAAAATATTAAAAGGAAATAAAATGGCAATTTTATTTATTGATATTTTTCTAGACAAAATTATGAACATGTGACAAAAACAAGCATTAAAAAATAATCATTTTCCATTTTTATATGAATTTTATAAAATGCAAACAATAGAAGAAATTAAAAATTAAAAGAAAATGAATTAAAAGGGAGGGAGGTGAGAACAGCAAACACGCTCAGTTGCTTATGATGGTGGGCCAAGAAACCAGGGGTGCGAATATCAAGTTTGGTAGGCCCAGGTGCGCTCAGGAAAATTAAAAGAAAAATCAACAGAAAATAATAAACATTCGGTGGGAATAGCAACAATTTTACGTTTAACATTGAATTGGGCCA
This sequence comes from Lathyrus sativus, assembly GCA_963859935.3. Taxonomy (NCBI): domain Eukaryota; kingdom Viridiplantae; phylum Streptophyta; class Magnoliopsida; order Fabales; family Fabaceae; genus Lathyrus; species Lathyrus sativus. The sequence continues at coordinate 544,792,188 of OZ012735.1, forward strand.
GGCGAGGGGGTGTGAATATCAAGACTGCATTCAGCCCAGGATTCATCACTAAACAGAACGCTGCGTTTTGGCTTTGAGTCTTTCCCTCCATTTCTGAAATTGAATCGGAGTCGTGCGATCAGATTAATGAGTCAAAGAACCAGAACGATCTAACGGTGGATGGATCGTCTTCCCCAAACACATGCTAGGGTTTCATTAAAACAGAATCCATGCGTGATTCTTCTTCAAGCTCGTGCTCCCTCATATGGCCACGAAATGCCACGATCCAAAGACCAAAATTGCTCCCCATTTCCCCAAGAATACAATGGTACACCTAGTTTTCACTGAAACATCATATCTCTCTCTAACAGAACGCATCAACATTAGGGTTTCACCATAATTCTCTGAGATCAATCACGATGAAGCTTAATTCCAATGGTATAAACTTGTTCTACATGTTGTCCTCATCATTCTACACTATAACATAAGCACCAAAACTCAATATGCAGCTTGTTCTTAATCTTGCAAGAAATGGCACCCTGCCACGAAACTCCATGGATCCCTCTCAAATCCTCAGAAAATCATCACCTAACCTAGCATGTTATCTTTACACCTAGAAATCTAACAGTATGCACCTAAACAAGGATCTATGGAGCAAGTTACCAACCTGTCAACTATCAATGGGGAGTGATGTTAGGGCTTGATTCAAGACTTGTAATCTCCTCCAGATGCTCCTCCAATGGTGGATATCTTTCTGCTTGCAAGAATCTTGAAGAAGAGAGCTTGTAGAGATCAAATCGAGCTTGACTTGCACTTGAAGGAAACCTTGAATATCTCTTTCTCCTCTCACTCTTCACCAATGGATTCAGCAACTTTCACCAACCTTTTCCTCATGGTGATTCACTCTTTTTATAACAACCAATGGAAAGGTCTAGAAACTTATGGAATCACCTAGAAAGCTTTAGAATTTCTCATGAAGTGATATGTTGTATTATCTCATATCATGCCTTAAACCTCTTAATTTTGCTTTAAAATCTCCCCTTGTGAGATATTGAGAAGGAGTGTGTGAAAAACAAGCCTTGGTTTTGCCTTATGTGAAGATTTGCAAGTTGCCTTATGATGCAAGAATCAAAATTACAAAGCAACCTCCATTTTTAAGCTTCAAATCAAAAATCTACTTGAACCATTGTTTTTAAAATGATGTTGGGAGTCAAAATGACATATTGGATGACCTATTTTGGATTTGTGGATCTCCCAAACCAAATTCCAACTTGGATCCATTAAAGTTATAAGTCATTTTTAGGTCATTTTCAACCATTCTTGTAAATCCTTGCTACAATCTTTTTCAAAAAATCATGACCACTTTTCTAGGCTTAAAATCCCATTTTGGACAACTTTGATGTTTTGAGTTTTTTCATTTGAGGCATGGAAATAGGAGATATGGCCTTTGCTTAAAATGACCTATAACTTCCAAATGACCAAAATACCCCTGTCTTGTTCAAACCATAAGTTGAGTTCTACAAATCCTATCAAGGACTTCTAGTACTCTATAGAAAGCTAAGAGGATGCTCTTTAACATTCATGTTGACCAAGAAATCATAGGAATCATCCTACTATGGAAAAAGTTGTCTGCAAGTTGGGTGACTTTCAAGGACCCAGATTCACACACCTCAGTTGACCTGTAATTTGTCAAAACCATAACTTGAGCTCTGCACATCCTATCAAGGACTTCCACCACTCAAATTAAAGCTAAGAACAAGCTCTACAACATTAATGTTGTGGGGAAGATGAGATAACAATCACATCTTGAGCTAAAACTGCCTGGAAGATAGGGATCAAATTAGGGTTTTTTCACTGACAATCCTTAGAAACCCTAACTCAAAACTTCTCAAACTCCTCAATCATGATGAGTTGGTCTAGGAATCATCTTTATAACATCTCCATACATCATTCCATGATCTCATGGCCCTTGGATTAGGTCTCAACCTTCTCCAAATCTTCAGCTGATATAGGGTTGACCCAGTCAAAACCCTAATTCTACCATTCATGGTTGAATCTTCTGAATTCTTGCACAATGACTTCTCTGGGCTTCATGATGGCTTTCAAGACATCTCATAAACTTTCTCAAAGCTTCAAGTTCATTCTCAACGTCTCAGAATCATCTGAGGAGCTCCCACAACTCTCAAGCTATGAAGCACACAACCTTGGTTTCAACCAATTCCTCTGAGGATCTCTTGAACTTCCTGATGAAGATATCAACTTTCAAACACTTCATGGGTGAATAAATGTTGGTCAAATTTTGGGGTGCAACAGCTTCCCCTATTCAAACGGCTTGAACCTGACTGGGTGAGAAGCGAACGGCTCTCAGCCAATCACGGTGCGAGACGATTGAATACCGGTAAACCCGAAAATTTGCCAACTGCACAAGCACACGATACTCTGCGGAGACCAAGCCTTCGAACACTGCAATACTAGCTGCTCAACAACCAGCTGGGGAAATACTGATCTGACATCGCCGTCGAACAATCAAAATACCCCGCGTCGCCGCTGGAGAACTAAATCATCTGGCACATCCAACATCGCCGCTGGAAAACTAAATCATCTGGCACATCCAACATCGCCGCTGGAAAACTAAATCATCTGGCACATCCAACATTGCCGCTGGCAAACTGAATCTGACATCGCCGCCGGAAACAAACATCATTCTGAGAGACACTCGACATCGCCGCCGTTCAAACATCATCTCTGCTGAGGATTTAAAGAGTCTGACCTTGCCGTCGAACACACACATAATCTGACCTCGTCGTCAAATAATCAAAATTCCCCGCCTCGCCGTTGGAGAACATACAACTCTGAACAACTCTGACCTGGGGTTCACCCCTGGTAAATGGAACAAAAGGTACACTTGCGTATTTGAAACTACTCCGCTGGGAATGAGAGACTTAACTGAGCACACTCTGACCTGGGGTTCACCCTCAGAACCATAACGAACATCCACATACTATTGCATACTGAGTTCACCGTAGAACTTCAGCATCAAAGCTATATGAAACCCTGGCCCCTGGCCACTTCCAGCTTCAGCTAGAAAATATCTTCACGCATTTCTGAAGATAAGCATCCCTGGCCTTCAAGGATGTAAACTCTTGCCTGTCGGCAACTCTGCAGGAGGTATCTTCGACTTCAGTCTGAAGAAAATGATCCTTGGCCTTCAAGGATACATGAATCTGCCTTCAGGCAATTCCGCCTCTGCTATAGAGTATCCGTGACTTCAGTCAGGGATATACTTCGGCCTTCAGTCCGAAAAAATGAATCCTAGGTCATTCATGACCTTGGGGATAACCTTGCCTTCAGGCACCTTCGCTTCAGCTTGGGAAATCTGTGACTTCAGTCAGGGAAGTGGTATCCTGAGCCATTCATGACTCTACGGGGATTCGAACACTTTGCCTTCAGGCAAAACTCCACTTCAGCTGGAGAAACATCTTCGACTTCAGTCAGAAGAAAAACTATTCACTTGATCGCAATCAATCATCACCTCAGGGCAACTGACTTGGTCTTCAGGCCAACACGGATCACTTCGCACACAAAAGCTGCATCTACAAACTTTTGAACTTCGTCTTCAGACACACGTTGATTCATCAACAAGGAAATCTGAATCCACAAGAATTTTCTGATACCGCCTTCAGGCGTTTACGAAGTCAATCTTCAGATTAGACATCACTGTTGGAGCAAACATATCACGCTGCTAGGGATTTCAAGAATCATCTTGAACAAATAACTCCGTCGGGCACTTCCAAGAATCATCCTGAACTGGAGACTTTATTCTGCTGGGTATTCCAGGAATCTTCCTGGGAAACTCTTGCTGGGGACGCTACTGGGGAGCTCACGAATCATCCTAAGCAAACAACTCGGGAAACTGCGTTGAGGTCTTAAGAGTCATTTTAAGCAAACGGCCCTGCTGAGGGATTTGAGAATCATCTCGAACTGAAGACTTCACTGGGGATCTCAAAAATCATCTTGAGCGAGCGACTGTGGGGATTACACCGGGGTCTTAAGAATCATCTTAAGAAAGCGACCTCGTTGGGGAGAATATCAGGAATCGTCCTGAGCAACTGGTCCTTTGGTGGAACACCTGTAAAACAAGAATGATAATAACCTAGATCATGCTTATGATGCATATGCTTCGACGCCATGCCCCACACGGTGGAAATGCTATGCGTTTATGCTAAATGCTATGCAATTATGCACAATGATGCGATCCCATCAGCAACATAAATGCCGAAGGGGAAATTCTCCTGTCAAGGAGAAAGAACTACTCAGATAGAGGAATCATCCTGCTGAGGAGAACGTGGATACGCCAATATCAATCGGACTCCGTCTGGGGAATTGATTTTCCGTCGACGGATGCAGGGAAAACAACTTCAGTTGATTACTGCAGGGGAACGAAGCTCTACGAGAACTTGGACCTGCTGAAGGAATGCGATGTCAATCGCGAGAATAAACTGCGGGGCCTTCTCGGCTACTCTTCTGGGGATAACCACCCTGTGGGGAAACAACTAAACATAGTCTGATCAACTTCCAAGGACTCGGCTCTCTTGGACATCTGCAAACTCGGCTGAGGAAGGAGAAGTCATTCTGCTTCGCTGGAGAGAGTGCGACTCTGGGGAAAATTACAACATCAGCTGCACCACATCTGCTAGGGAACATCCACTCAAGGTCCCAACTGCTTCCAAGGATTCGGCTCTCTTGGGGTTTGCGGACTCAGCCGGAGAGAGAAATCATTCTACTTCTCTGGAGAGTACGACTCTGATGAGGATTTTCTATTTCGCTGGGGAAGAAAGAATCATCTGACTTCGGGGGAGAGTACACCTCTGCAGGGGAATACAGCATCAGCTGTTCCAACACTCTACTGGGGAAGAGGGAATCATCCGACTTCGGGAGAGAATACGACTCTGGTGGGGAATCTCAATTCCGCTGGAGACTTCAGTCTGGCACCATCAGTTACTGCATACTTCGGCGAAACCTGCACTTGTGACCCGGTGCTGGGGACATACGAGCTTCGGCGACTTTACTGGGGAAACACAAGCTTCGGCACCCGAACATTTCTACGAAATCTGCACTTGTGACCCGGTGCTGGGGAATGAGCTTTGGCCCTCGACTCAGCTGATGAGGTGACGTTCCCTCGGGATGCGTCTGCTTGGGGGAAGAGAGTCATCTCTGCCTGGGGAGACATATCAATGCTCACTATCTTGCGCTCAGACTCTGCGGAGGAGAAACCACCGAACTCTGCTGGAGAAGGAAGACTCGTCCTGCTTCGGGGATGCGCACGGCACGCTGTCTGGAAGGTGCTACACCTGCAACAACACAAACAAACAGGCAAGATACCCTCCTCCAAGGGGCCTATCAAGGTTATTATCTCGTGGCAATATTCAGGTAATTAATTGTTTCAACAATCAATGGGCCTAGGCCCGTAAGTTTATGTATGCGCATTTTATCAAAAACATCGGCGTTTTCATTCGCAAACAAAACAGATAAATGCTAAACAGGCAAGCAGAATTGCTGAATAATGTGCATTTTATTGATGGTGACCCCTGAATGGGCAAAATGTTTTACAACAGAGGCAAACTCCTGGAATGAAGAAGCCGCGCAAAAATAAAACATAAATATACATCAGTATATACAAATGTCGGCAACGAGGCGTAGACGAACACCATGAGTTGATCCCTCTAAGACCCACTCGACTTCGATACTTCTCCGACGCTTCAGCTTCGGAAGAGATTGATTCAGATCAACAGCCCTCAGGTCCTCCAAACCACTAAACAATGAAAGTCCACACGCGGAACGCAGTCATTTGCTTATTCAAATCCCTAACTTTTGCGTGAACCGCCCTTCACGGGTTTTCGGTTCACCGGGATACCCTTTTTTGCCGAAGCCGCCCAGTGTAGGTTTTCGACTTCGCGGGTGTACATTTTTTCAATATATCCCTAACTTTTTCCCGAACCTTTTATTCTGTTTTTGGTTCGCCAGGATGCCCCTTTTTTGCCTGGACTCTTTCTCTTTTTTTTTGTCCAGCGGGTCTCTTTCAAGCAAAGTATTTTTTAACTGCGTCCGCGTTCACCGGGGATGCAAAATCTTCACCATCCATTGTGGATAACAACAAAGCTCCTCCCGAGAAAACCTTACTGACGACATACGGCCCTTCGTAATTCGGAGTCCACTTGCCCCGGTGATCGGAGTGTGGCGGAAGAATTTTCTTCAGGACGAGATCACCCGTCTGAAAGCTTCTAGGACGCACCTTCTTATCATAAGCTTTCTTCATTCGGCTTTGGTACAGACGACCAAAGGCAATCGATGCTAACCTCTTCTCGTCCATCAGGCTGAGTTAGTTCAGTCGGTTCGTAATCCATTCTGCCTCGTCGAGTTTCACATCAACCAAAACTCGCAAAGAAGGAATCTCCACTTCTAACGGTAGGACAGCTTCCATACCGTACACCAAGGAGAAAGGAGTTGCCCCGGTCGACGTACGCACCGTCGTACGATAACCGTGCAAGGCAAACGGCAGCATCTCGTGCCAATCTTTGTAGGTCACAACCATCTTCTGAACGATCTTCTTAATGTTCTTGTTGGCGGCTTCGACGGCGCCATTCATCTTCGGCCGGTAAGGAGATGAGTTGTGGTGTTCAATCTTGAAGCTCTGGCACAGCTCCTTCATCATCTTGTTATTCAAATTCGAACCATTATCGGTGATGATCCGCTCGGGAACTCCATAGCGAAAGATGATGTCCCTCTTTATGAATTTAGCTACCACCTGCTTGGTCACATTAGCGTACGAGGCTGCCTCCACCCATTTGGTGAAGTAGTCGATAGCTACCAGAATGAAACGATGACCATTGGATGCAGTGGGCTCGATCTTGCCTATCATGTCGATGCCCCACATGGAGAACGGCCAAGGGGAGGACATGACATTCAATGGGCACGGCGGTACATGAACTTTATCAGCATAAATCTGGCACTTATGACATTTCTTAGCGAATCTGAAGCAATCCGACTCCATAGTCAGCCAGTAATACCCTGCTCTTAGGATCTTTCTCGTCATGGCATGCCCGCCGGCGTGCGTACCAAATGTGCCCTCATGGACTTCTTCCATGAGCATACTCGCCTCTTTCTCATCTACACATCTGAGTAGCACGAGATCATGGTTTCTCTTATATAGCACTCCATCGGGATTGAGATAAAAGTTTCCAGATAGCCTCCTCAGAGTCTTCTTATCCTGGGTTGACGCACCCGCAGGATACTCCTTAGTCATAAGGAAGGTCTGGATGTCGTGGAACCATGGCTTGCCGTCGGCGGCATCCTCGATTGCAAAGACAAATGCCGGCCTATCAAGACGCGAAAGGATAATGCTTGGAGCTTCATTCCAAAGATTGACTTTATACATTGAAGCCAACGTGGCTAGGGCATCAGCCATCTGATTTTCAGCCCTGGGTACATGATGGAGTTCCACTCGATCGAAGAACGGAAGCAGCCTCCTGGCATAATTCATGTACGGTACCAAATTCGCTTGACGAGTTTCCCACTCCCCTTTAATCTGATTGATTACAAGAGCTGAGTCACCATATACGTCTAGATTCTTGATTCTCAAATCAATTGCCTCTTCTAGACCCATAATACATGCTTCATACTCTGCCTCATTGTTGGTAACTGGAAACGTCAGTCTCGCAGTAAACGGGATGTGGGATCCGTGAGGAGTCGTGATGATAGCCCCGATACCACTTCCATAGGAATTAACCGCTCCATCGAATATCAACTTCCACTGAGACTTCCTATCTGGCCCCTCACCGGGAAATGGCTCATCGCAATCCTTTGCTTTGAGAAACATAATATCCTCGTCAGGGAATTCGAACTTCATCGGCTGGTAGTCCTCGACTGGCTGCTTGGCAAGGTAATCAGACAATACGCTTCCCTTAATGGCCTTCTGGGAGACGTACTGAATATCATATTCCGTTAACACCATTTGCCATCTGGCAATCCTGCCCGAAAGAGCCTGCTTCTCGAAGACATACTTGATCGGATCCATCTTCGAAATTAGCATAGTGGTGTGATTGAGCATATACTGTCGTAGACGTTTGGCGGCCCAGGCTAATGCACAACACGTCTTCTCCAGCATCGAGTATCGAGATTCACACTCAGTGAACTTTTTACTCAAATAATAAATGGCATGCTCTTTTCTGCCCGTCTCGTCGTGCTGACCGAGAACACACCCCATACTATTCTCCAGAACCGTCAGGTACATGATTAATGGCCGTCCAGCCACTGGGGGTATCAAGATTGGAGGTTCTTGAAGATACTGCTTTATTTTGTCGAATGCCCTCTGGCAATCCTCATTCCAAGTAATCGCCTGATCTTTCTTTAAAAGTTTGAACATCGGTTCACAAGTGGCCATGAGCTGAGAGATAAACCTCGCAATGTAGTTTATTCGGCCCAAGAAACCACGAACTTCTTTTTCCGTTTTCGGCGCTGACATTTCTTGAATAGCTTTTATTTTTGCAGGATCAACTTCAATACCTCATTCACTAAAGATAAACCCCAATAACTTTCCTGACCGCACTCCGAAAGTGCACTTGTTAGGATTCAGCCTCAGCCTGAACTTCCTAAGCCTCTCAAAAAGCTTCAATAAGTTGACCAGATGCTCTTCCTCCGTTTGGGACTTTGCAATCATGTCATCAACATAGACCTAGATCTCATGATGAATCATATCATGAAACAAAGTTACCATTGCTGGCTGGTAAGTGGCCCCTGCGTTCTTCAGACCGAAGGGCATTACCTTGTAGCAAAATGTTCCCCAGGGGGTGATAAACGTCGTTTTATCCATGTCCTCCGGCGCCATCTTGATCTGGTTGTAACCGGAGAAGCCATCCATGAACGAAAACACGGAAAACTGGGCTGTGTTGTCGACCAACACATCGATATGAGGCAACGGGAAATCATCCTTAGGGCTCGCCCTATTCAAATCCCGATAATCGACGCACATGCGTACCTTACCGTCCTTCTTCGGTACAGGCACTATGTTGGCGACCCACGGAGGGTAAGTGGTAACGGCTAGAAATCCTGCGTCCAACTGCTTCTGGACTTCTTCTTTGATTTTTACAGCCATATCTGGTCTCGTCCTCCTAAGCTTCTGCTTGACTGGAGGGCAATCTTCTCGCAACGGCAAGCGATGAACCACGATATCTGTGTCAAGTTCGGGCATATCTTCGTATGACCAAGCAAAGACGTCACTATACTCTCAAAGCATCTCGACCAGTCTATGCTTGACATCATTCTGCAGCGCAGCCCCTACTCTGACATTTCTGACGAGCTCTTCAGAACCTAGATTTACGATCTCAATATCTTCTTCGTGAGGCAGAATAACCTTTTCCTCTTGTTTCAACAAGCGGGCCAACTCTTCCGGAAGGTCTTCGTCTTCATCAATCTCATCCTCGGCTTGATAGATCGGGCAATCGAAGTCGTAGTGAGCCGTAGAGGGTCCAGAGTCGATGTCATCTGTTATGTGGATCCTGCAATAACAAGGGTTAAGTTTAAAGCAAGGATATGCAGGTTAGCACAAACCCCGTTGCCATTTTACTGTTTTTCAAAATAAACATAAAACAGGAATAACAGAGAACACAATATTTGCATACGAAGAAAACGCCTTTGATTTATTGACAAAATGCATGTACATAATCCAACAAGGCCCTGACAATAAAACCACTATGCCCCGGGCAGGACATAGGGTTGTACAAAGATTGTAAAAAGCAAATCATTACTCTTCACTTGTCAGCTGGATAATTTCCTTGATGGTCCGATTGTTGAGGCGCTCGCCCGGCTTGCTTGGCTGAATCTAGGCGTCAAGATCACAATCGCTATCCCCGCTGTCCTCAGACGCTGCGTTGATGCTATCGAAGATTACTCCGCCACTGGTAAATAGGATTGGCCCCTTCCCACGAGACGAACTGCTAGACGAAGAGGATGAAGCTTCAGCTTCAGGAGAATACCCTAATCCAAACTTATCCTGCTTGATCGGTATCTCCAAAACATGCCCCCAGCCTGGGGTGGCACCGACTTCAACGACGGCCCGAGCTTCTCTGAACGAGGAGAGATTCATCTCTTGCTTCTCTGCGATGACAGGAGCTACCTCTTTCACCTTGACGGTTTCAAATGCTTGGCAGAGAGTTTCATGGATTTCGCCGTCCATTTCAACATATTTAAAGGATGACAAGTAGCTCACCATGATTTCCTCCTCACCACAGACGGTTACTATGCTTCCCCCGACAGCATATTTGAGCTTTTGATGCAGCGTGGACGTCACAGCACCGGCAGCATGGATCCATGGCCGACCTAAGAGGCAACTGTAGGCAGGCATGATATCCATGATATAAAAAACCGTATTGAACGTCTCCGGACCAACTTGAATCGGCAGGGTCAACTCTCCGAAAACGTGGCGCTTAGTTCCATCAAAGGCTTTCACCACTAGATCACTGGGCATGCAAAGAAATCCACGGGTGTCCAACTTCATTAATGCCTTCTTCGGAAGCACATTAAGCGACGAACCCGTGTCTACCAGGACATGCGACATGATTGTGCCTCTGCACTCTATCGAGACGTGCAAGGCGCTGTTGTGATCTCTCCTTTTAGGCGTCAGCTCTAAATCTGTGAAACCTAGCCCATTGCCAGCATTAACATGGGCTACCACCTCCTCTAGCTGATTTACTGATATCTCCTGCGGCACGTAGGCAGCGTTCAATACCTTCAGTAATGCGTTGCGGTACGCTTCAGAACACAGCAACAAGTTGAGAATAGAAATTTTTGACGGAGTCTGATGAAGATGATCTACAATCTTGTAGTCGCTCTTCTTGATTAACCGCATGAACTCCTCAGCATCTTTAACTAGCAAATCCTTCTCTGCCCCGCAAGGGACCTCTTTGACGGCTTTGCCTTTACCCTTATCCACAGCATCAGCTCTGACTACTTTCTCTGCCACAACCTCTGTCGGCGCAAACACTCTTCCGCTTCGAGTAATACCACTGACTCCGGCGAGACTCTGCACAGTCTACCCATACGGCTCCAACTCTAACTTCTGACCATTGCAATAGACTTCGGCGCCATAATGCCATGGAACGGAGTTAGTGCTCTCGAATGGGATCGGCCCGGCCCTGGTAATAGTAATTGTAGGTGGTCGGGGCGCAGAAATAGTAATAGGTCGACGAGGAATAGTGATGGTGGCGACTTCATCTGCCTGCTTCAGCACAACCTCCCCCGATACACTTTCAACTCCCCGGCTGAACTGCAAAATACCCTCAAACATCAGACTTTGGATACCTTCGACCAGCTGCTCACACCCATCAGGAAGTGTAGCACAAGCCATACATAACTCTCCGCATCCAGGGAAGAAGCCCTTCTTCAGCAACTTAGCTTTGACGAAACTAAGCGGCGTCTTCAAGTCTTTGACATCAGTCAGCAAGTCTGCACTCTCTTCTGTGATAATGGCGTTCACTCCGCCTCCCCTATGATGAGGCATAGGGTTTTTGGTGACATTGGGCACACTATCAGAAAAGTTAATGACCTTGGCGTCTACCAGGTCCTGCACCTTGTGCTTAAAAGCTTTACAGTTCTCAATCGTATGACCTGGTGCCCCAGTATGGAAATCACAAGTAGCATTTGCGTCATACCCCGGTGGTGGTGCCCCTGTTAAGGGAGCCAACGTCCTCTTTTGAACTAGCTGAAGCTGAAGCAAAGTTTGCAGAAGCTGCGCATAAGACATAGGTGGTGCTTCAAAGTGACGATTTGCCAAAGGAGCCCGATTCTGATATTTCCTATACCCCTGCTGATTCTGTTGCTGCTGCTGCTGCGGCGGCGGAGCTGCCGGGATATTTATGCTAGCAATCTGCTGTTGAGGGCCCTTACCCTTTCTCCGGGCGTTGGTGACAGCACTTGCATCCCCTTCTCGACGTTTTCCAGCGTAGGGTTTCTTACCACCTCCTCCAGCTGAGGATGATTCACCTTGGATCTTTCCGATTTTTATACCGTTCTCGACGTGCTCGCCCATAGTGATGAGAGCCGAGAATGTCCCAGACATGCCACTGACCAGCTTTTCATAGTAGACCCCAGGAAGGGTAGCCACGAACATTTGCACGAGTTCGCGCTCAACCATCGGTGGTTGAACCCGAGCAGCCAACTCACGCCACCGCTGGGCGTACTCTTTAAAGCTTTCATTATTCCGCTGTGATAGATTCTGGAGCTGTACTCGGTTGGGGGCCAAGTCGCTGTTGTACTGATAGTGGAGGATGAACGCTTCAGTGAGATCTTTCCACGTGCGCACAGTAGCGGGCTCCAGGCCCATATACCATTCGAGGGATGGACCAGAAAGACTATCTTGGAAGAAGTGCATCAGCAACTTCTCATCGTCCGAATAGGCGGACATCTTTCTGTAATAAGATCGAAGGTGAACACGAGGGCAAGTAGTACCCTTATACTTCTCAAAAACAGGCACCTTGAACTTATGAGGCACCTTAAAATCAGCGATTAACCCCAGTTTGGACATATCAACGCCCAATGTATTCTGATTTTCAATGTCTCTCATTTTGTCTTCCAGCGCTTTGAACCTGAGTCGAGCTTCAGCATTCAACTCTGCTTCCACACCTCTCTGATAGAATACGTCATCCTGATGGTCCTCAAGCCACGGTTGAGGCACCAACAGATTTCCGACACCAGCGTTGCCGTTGACCGGCCCTATGTTAACATTGGCTCCCAGACTACCATTGCCGACGCCTGCCGCATTGAGTCCGATATTAGTCATCATATTGCCGTGAGCACTGCCGTTGCCCCCGGCAACAGGAACAACATTCTGTGGAGCATCCACTGGAGGAGGAGTAGGCACAGCCCCGCCATGAAGTATGTCGTTACTATCAACCCTGGAGATCAAAGGTTGAACCAAAGTACGAAGCTGGTCCTGACCATTAGCGACTACCTGCATCAGTTCCATAAAACGATCCATCCGTTCACGGAGCTCTTGAACATCTGACTGCACCTGATCCATGATCCTAGTCTGATTAGCTCGAGTTGAGTAACGGTGAATGAGTCTTTGATCAATCCTAGAGACCGGAAACAGATCGGAACCTGTGAACCTGAAAAACCTGTAAACATTAAAGGTTAGGAAAAGCAACAAAATGTACGCCATGCAAATGCTTCATGCAGATGCATGCGTGTGTCTGCGTGCTTGGGAGATTTCCCCCGATCCTAGTGCCTTAGTGCCAGTGCTGACAATAATGAGAGGAAGAAGTTCGAGCCCAATCATGGAAACATCAATCTCATATATATATGGAAAGGCCTGTCAAGGCAGTACACAGTATCAGCGAGTACAAAACAAATCAACAGCATGACCTCAGCCAACAAGTCTGGTGATGGTCAGCATACAGCAAAGATCAAAACAACAGGAATACAACTAGTCAAGTACGGCCACGGGCGCGATACTCTGCTAATAACTCCTTCGTCTCTGGATGATCTGGCAAAGTGAGCAACCCCTCGACGAGTAGTTCCCTCTGCACAATGGTATGCTGAAGCCCCTGAACTGAACTTTCCCAAGCTCCTTCGCCAAAGCAATCCTCCAGTTTCCGCTTCTTAGACTCAAACCTCAGCTTATGCTCCTTCAGGTTAGCAAGGGCTTTGTTGAGTCGGCTTTCGGCGGCGTATCTGCGGGCGGTCTCTTCATCAAACCTCCGCTCACTGTCCTGGACTTCGGCTTCCAGCTTAGAGATCTGCAGCATCAGCTTGTCCTCTCGCTCCTTCCTGGTGGCCAGGGAGGTCTTCCAATGCTGGTCGAACTTAGATATCCTCCAATATGCCTCCTCCAAATGCTGCTTCTTCGTAGCTAGTACATCATTAACAGCCCTGAAGTCTTGACCCAAGCGCTCCCGATCAGCGATCTGCTTTGCCAAGTCTGCACCCAGTTGGTTCACCGACTCTGTTTGCTTTTTGAGAGCATGCATGGCTTCGTTCCTCTTACTTCGAAGCTGAGCTAACTCCTTCTCTAATTCTGCGTTCGCCCGCTTCAGTTCATCCCGCTCGGCTAATACCTGGTTGTGCTGATGAATGGACACAGTGGTAGGCTCTTCGACTAGTGGAGGACTCTCTGGTCTGACATGAGGAAATGGCATCCCTATAGCGTTGGCTCTGGCTCTGATCCAAGCTGAATAAGGAGGGTAGGCTTGACTGTTGCTCTTTCCCAACAAAGGCTTTCCCCTCTTGCTGATACTGTTCCACGCACGCTGAAGCTTGGACAGCAAATCCCCCTCTAGAGTACCCGTGAGGTACAGAGATTCCTGTACCTCTTCCTCCTTCGGTGGAGTCCTCAAAGCATATGCGAACTGACGAACTAGCAATGACGGATTGTAGTTGATGCAACCCTTCCTACCTATCAGAGGTACATTAGGAAACCCACTACAACTGAAGATCACCTCGGTACCTAGCCTGTCTCTGTCAACGAACCAATCAATATCTCCTGCAGACAAACTCATCAGACGTTCAGGCCACTCAGCTGTGGCTGCAGACAAGACGGAAGAACCCCTCTTGGGCAAATGACTATCAAACCATCTGTACAGCAACGGTACGCAGCATGAGACATTCTTCCCTCTCCGGTTCTCATTCTTGTAGTGCACTGAGTGATAGACGTCTCCGATCAGAGTAGGGACTGGATTCCCTGAGGCGAAGATGTGAAATGCATCAAAGTCTACGAAATCAGGCATGTTGGGGAATAGGATAATGCCATATATGCATAAAGCAAGGATGGCATTGAATGCGTCCCAACATTTGTCCTTAGCACACTGCTGAGCCTTAGCTATCAGAAACTGCAAGGAGAACCCAGGAACCTTGTTCCAACTCGTCACCACTAACTCAGAGGCGCCCAAATGGAGTGAAGAAGCTAAACCAGCCAGATCAGGCTCAGCGTCCATGTGGACAAAAGGCATTTGCCCTTTGATAGGCACACCCAGCATATCAGCATACTCTTCCAGCGTCGGCGCGAGAACGAAGTCCTGAAAAGTGAAACACCTCAGAGGAGGGTCATAGAACTGCAGAAGAGCATGTAACCCATTCAACTTGGACGTAGAAGGTTTGCAAATCAGACTGAGCAACCTGCCATAAGACTTCCTGAACCTATCCTTCACAGAATCACCTGCTAGGGCTATCAAACTAGTCAACTTCGACACATCAGGGGTCGGGAACTTGTACGCAACAGTCTTCCTGAGAGAGGCCATAATAACAGTAGGAGGCGAGAAATCCTGGATCGGGGAAACGGTACCTGCAGCACAGACACACGTTAATGGAATGCAAATGAACATGCGAACTAATGCAAAATGCAGGCATGCAATAATATATCCGGATAGCTGCTGTGGAGATTTTGTATCAACAATCACTGATGAGAAGAAAACCCCGGTGTAGTACCACTAATCTGATCTGCTAAGAACGATCATCTGATAGGACCGTATACATAAGATCAAAATTCTGCTCTGTCGAGAACAAATGTCTGATAATAAGGACCCCGGATGTATGATCAAGAAATATCTGCTGATGAAGTCTTCAGACCCCAAATCAAAAATCTGCCCTATCAAGAACAAACACACAGCTGCTGATGAGATCTTCAGACCCCACTCAAAATCCGCTCTATCAAGAACGAATAACATCTGCTGATGAGATCTTCAGACCCCACTCAAAATCCGCTCTATCAAGAACAAATAACATCTGCTGATGAGATCTTCAGACCCCACTCAAAATCTGCCCTATCAAGAACAAACCACTGATGACAATACTCTGATCAAAACCTGCTCTATCAAGAACAGACATACACTCGATGATAAGATCCTCTGATCAAAACCTGCTCTATCAAGAACAGACGAATCTGCAACTGAGAACCCTGGTACCAACATAACTGATTCACTGTCAAGAAAACCAGGTAGTCTGAAGGTCAAAGTTTCCTGCAATGAACCCAATCCCCTCACAGGTATGGACCTAAACTGACTCAAGGTACGGCATCCTATGCGTTCATCAGCGTCACAGACTTTCAAAACTGATGATACGATTCCCAGAAGGAGTGGCATCATCAAGTCTTGAAGAGGCCTCACTTAGCTGAATCACAAATGATCGGTCCCCAGAGTCGACAATCCACCAAACCAGCAACCCCCTCAACCCAAAGGGTTGAAAAAGAAGCCAACCGGATGAACCTCGTCTGAGCGTGGATTTCATGAGACACTAGTGCCTGCAAAGCAAGCACGCGCCCACTAATTTCCACTCTAAGTCTATAGTGCACTCAAGCCTGGGTCTGGCTTCTCACTCATCAGAACTCCCATCCCACAACAGCACAAATAATCATATTATACTGGAAATAAAAATGCGGGAAATAAAGTGCGAGAAATAAAATGCGAAAAATAAACGCAACCCAACAAGTAAACACACAAACGGTAGGATTGACTCTCTTAAGGGACGTTGGATCCCAAATGCATAGGGAAGAGGTTCCCCAGCAGAGTCGCCAGCTGTCGCTTGCGCGAAAATAAGGTGCCGGCATGACAGAAGAGTCGCCACCTTTCGTTATTTATCCCTCAGAGCGGGAAAGGAAACGATCGGAAAAACCTGACGAAAAAGGGTAAGACAAGGTCATCGCAACCATTGTCTGGGTTCGGGAGTCGGTTACGCAAGGGGAAGGTATTAGCACCCCTCACGTCCGTCGTACTCGACGGGATCCACGCTTGTTGTGTTTACTTGGACTAGTTGGTTTTATTCTATCTACCTATCAAGGATGGCTGAAAAGAAAAGAAAATGACTCGGCAAAGCGTCGCACTTTATGCCTACGTATTCTCATCAGAGAACGAGAAATCAGAGTCAACGTAGTTCGGCCTACGAAGGGTTGTGGGGGAAAGGTAGCTCGCCAAGACTTCGCCATCTTGTGCCTACGTACTCTCAACAGGTATGAGAGATCAGAGCATACGTAGTTCGGGAAACTACGGTTTATTTCCTGTCTTTTACGAAAGAAGTGTTTTTTATTGTGTTTGCGATTTCAACCGCACTAGAGACTATGACCTGAGAGTGAATGCGTCGCATGTCACCCAAAGGGTACCATACTAAACATCCAGACTGTGGAAAAGAAGCTCTCCCACAATCCTTTCTCAGATAGCTTAAGGCTCGTAACGTACGAAAGAAATCATTCATGATTACTGTATCTTAAACTGTTTTGAGATGAGAAGAGAACAGGCCCAACTAGGAGGGAGACTATCAAGTCCTACTGTTTTCATGCCATGGATTCATCCTATGGTTGAGGTTTGAACAGGGAACTCCTAGAAGTTGTCATGCATAGGTTTCAACCTAAAAGTCTATCGTCAAATCCTCATCAGAGGAAATGAGAGTCCTAAGGGATCATGTCAATGATACACCAAAACAGACAAAGCATCAGCTTAACAGTAAAATGCATGCAATGCAAGTGAGGGAGGAAATGTGTGTGGGGCTTCAGCCTCCACAAGCTCGTCTCGACCTCAAGCCAGTCATAAAATAACATGAATCATACTGAAAAAATAACAACATGCTATCAAGCAATAAACAGTAAACTGCAATCATACAGATAAAAGAAATGAAATGCCATCAGGCAAACAAAACACATGGGCAAGGGAGCTGGGCTCTACCGAATACCCGCAAGCAAAGCCACTCAATAACAATACAAGCAGAGGGAGCAACTCAACCTCTAATGCAATCATGCTCTTAGCCTGAACTTATTCTAGATGAACTTAACCTAATGCAACAGACAAATCAAACAAAACAAACAATACAGAAAAGAAAAACAGAAGAAAGCTTCAGCTGGAATGGCAATCTTCAAGGATTCATCCTCTTCAAAGCTTCAGCTTCTAACCCAAGTGTCAACTTGATCTTCACAAAGTCTTCAGACTTCAACAATCTCCAAGGAATCAACCTCTTCAAAGCTTCAGCTTCTAACCCAAGTGTCAACTTGATCTTCACAAAGTCTTCAGACTTCAACAATCTCCAAGGAATCAACCTCTTCAAAGCTTCAGCTTCTATCTTCAATGGCTTTTAGACCTTCAATCAAATCTTCAACACTTTTCATTGCTTTCTTTATCTTCAACAACCCAAATGCTCCAACAAACAAGATTCAGTCAACAAGATGAGGTGAGGATGTTAGAGTGCTCACTGACTTCCAAAGGATGCCATTAAGGACTTAACATCAAAAGGAAAGGCTCTCTCAAAGTTCTACCTCATAGGGCAAGGTCACTAATCCCTCCAAAGGAGAGAGGTGAATACCCTTAAGGGACTTTATATCATAGAGAAGGAAGGAGGTGGGCAAGACACTCCTTGTTTATTGAATGGAATTATTCTATCTAAAGCTCTACCTATGTACTTATGATCCTATAAACAGAACAAACAAAAGTTAAACTCCTCTTCAAGGTCTTCAAAGTCTTCAATGATGATCCACAAGGTCTTCAACTCAATCTTCAAGGCTCACACACTCAAAGGAGAAGAAAAGAAAGCAAAACAATACAAACTATGCCCTTAAGCAACACACATACTAACCATACATTCAAAAATCTATTAAAAATACTAAAATACTATATAATATTCTAGTAAAATTCTAGGGGATGCTATACATACCTACCCCTAACCCATATATTCCCCATACTCTAATCTTGACCTAAAAACCCAAAACAAAATTGTTAAGTCTACTTATGTTGAATAAAACCCTAATTTTGTTATGCTAATGCTAACCTAATTAAACTAATCAAATTTTAATCTACAAATCATGAATTAAATCCTATAGGAACTATGATTCAATATCTAACTATGCCAAAAAGAATGGCTCAAAAATCCTAAGGGAAGGTCCTAAAAGAAGTTCTACAAAATTAAGTATCAACTAAAATCAATTAAAAAGCTATTTACATGGAAAATATACTAAAAATATTAAAAGGAAATAAAATGGCAATTTTATTTATTGATATTTTTCTAGACAAAATTATGAACATGTGACAAAAACAAGCATTAAAAAATAATCATTTTCCATTTTTATATGAATTTTATAAAATGCAAACAATAGAAGAAATTAAAAATTAAAAGAAAATGAATTAAAAGGGAGGGAGGTGAGAACAGCAAACACGCTCAGTTGCTTATGATGGTGGGCCAAGAAACCAGGGGTGCGAATATCAAGTTTGGTAGGCCCAGGTGCGCTCAGGAAAATTAAAAGAAAAATCAACAGAAAATAATAAACATTCGGTGGGAATAGCAACAATTTTACGTTTAACATTGAATTGGGCCAGGCGAGGGGGTGTGAATATCAAGACTGCATTCAGCCCAGGATTCATCACTAAACAGAACGCTGCGTTTTGGCTTTGAGTCTTTCCCTCCATTTCTGAAATTGAATCGGAGTCGTGCGATCAGATTAATGAGTCAAAGAACCAGAACGATCTAACGGTGGATGGATCGTCTTCCCCAAACACATGCTAGGGTTTCATTAAAACAGAATCCATGCGTGATTCTTCTTCAAGCTCGTGCTCCCTCATATGGCCACGAAATGCCACGATCCAAAGACCAAAATTGCTCCCCATTTCCCCAAGAATACAATGGTACACCTAGTTTTCACTGAAACATCATATCTCTCTCTAACAGAACGCATCAACATTAGGGTTTCACCATAATTCTCTGAGATCAATCACGATGAAGCTTAATTCCAATGGTATAAACTTGTTCTACATGTTGTCCTCATCATTCTACACTATAACATAAGCACCAAAACTCAATATGCAGCTTGTTCTTAATCTTGCAAGAAATGGCACCCTGCCACGAAACTCCATGGATCCCTCTCAAATCCTCAGAAAATCATCACCTAACCTAGCATGTTATCTTTACACCTAGAAATCTAACAGTATGCACCTAAACAAGGATCTATGGAGCAAGTTACCAACCTGTCAACTATCAATGGGGAGTGATGTTAGGGCTTGATTCAAGACTTGTAATCTCCTCCAGATGCTCCTCCAATGGTGGATATCTTTCTGCTTGCAAGAATCTTGAAGAAGAGAGCTTGTAGAGATCAAATCGAGCTTGACTTGCACTTGAAGGAAACCTTGAATATCTCTTTCTCCTCTCACTCTTCACCAATGGATTCAGCAACTTTCACCAACCTTTTCCTCATGGTGATTCACTCTTTTTATAACAACCAATGGAAAGGTCTAGAAACTTATGGAATCACCTAGAAAGCTTTAGAATTTCTCATGAACTGATATGTTGTATTATCTCATATCATGCCTTAAACCTCTTAATTTTGCTTTAAAATCTCCCCTTGTGAGATATTGAGAAGGAGTGTGTGAAAAACAAGCCTTGGTTTTGCCTTATGTGAAGATTTGCAAGTTGCCTTATGATGCAAGAATCAAAATTACAAAGCAACCTCCATTTTTAAGCTTCAAATAAAAAATCTACTTGAACCATTGTTTTTAAAATGATGTTTGGAGTCAAAATGACATATTGGATGACCTATTTTGGATTTGTGGATCTCCCAAACCAAATTCCAACTTGGATCCATTAAAGTTATAAGTCATTTTTAGGTCATTTTCAACCATTCTTGTAAATCCTTGCTACAATCTTTTTCAACAAATCATGACCACTTTTCTAGGCTTAAAATCCCATTTTGTACAACTTTGATGTTTTGAGTTTTTTCATTTGAGGCTTGGAAATAGGAGATATGGCCTTTGCTTAAAATGACCTATAACTTCCAAATGACCAAAATACCCCTGTCTTGTTCAAACCATAAGTTGAGTTCTACAAATCCTATCAAGTACTTCTAGTACTCTATAGAAAGCTAAGAAGATTCTCTTCAACATTCATGTTGACCAAGAAATCATAGGAATCATCCTACTAGGGCAAACGTTGTCTGCAAGTTGGGTGACTTTCAAGGACCCAGATTCACACACCTCAGTTGACCTGTAATTTGTCAAAACCATAACTTGAGCTCTGCACATCCTATCAAGGACTTCCACCACTCAAATTAAAGCTCAGAACAAGCTCTACAACATTCATGTTGTGGGGAAGATGAGACAACAATCACATCTTGAGCTAAAACTGCCTGGAAGATAGGGATCAAATTAGGGTTTTTTCACTGACAATCCTTAGAAACCCTAACTCAAAACTTCTCAAACTCCTCAATCATGATGAGTTGGTCTAGGAATCATCTTTATAACATCTCCATACATCATTCCATGATCTCATGGCCCTTGGATTAGGTCTCAACCTTCTCCAAATCTTCAGCTGATCTAGGGTTGACCCAGTCAAAACCCTAATTCTACCATTCATGGTTGAATCTTCTGAATTCTTGCACAATGACTTCTCTGGGCTTCATGATGGCTTTCAAGACATCTCATAAACTTTCTCAAAGCTTCAAGTTCATTCTCAAAGTCTCAGAATCATCTGAGGAGCTCCCACAACTCTCAAGCTATGAAGCACACAACCTTGGTTTCAACCAATTCCTCTGAGGATCTCTTGAACTTCCTGATGAAGATATCAACTTTCAAACACTTCATGGGTGAATAAATGTTGGTCAAATTTTGGGGTGCAACAACATGTACCGCAATGATCCAACCAATCTTCTATATTGAGTTGGATCCACATCTTGTTCATCCTCACTCTTGGATAGTTACGACCTTGCCTCACATGGTGTAATGACCATATTACACTGCTTCATTTCACACCTCTTCAAGATCTCAAGAGAATATCTCCTTTAATGCATGAACAGTCCCGTTTTTGACCTTTGGAACTCTATGCAAAGGAAATATGTCATAATTCCAAGGTCATTCATCTCGAATCATCCATAAGTTCATTCTTGAAATTATAGATACTCTTCTCACAACTGTCGGTAATCAATAGATCATCCATATACAAGCAAAGGATGACCACACCATCATTTGCATCCAATCTCACATAAATTTCGTGTTCGAACACACATCGCTTGAAATCAATGTCAACAAGAAAGCCATCAATGCATTTGTTCCAAGCTCTTGGAGCTTGTTTCAAACCATATAATGCTTTATGCAATTTTTATTACTTCATCTCTTGATTCTTTACTACAAATTTGGGGGAGGGGGGCTACTCAACATTAACCTCTTCATCAAGTTGACCGTTTAAAAAGGCAGATTTGACGTCCATTTGAAATATCTTTAAATCGTTATTATTTGCAATGCCAACAACTAATCGGATGGTTTCATGTCTAGCCACAAGTGCAAATACCTTCTTAAGTCTATACTTTTACGTTGCAAGAAACCCTTTGATATCAATCAAGCCTTATGGTTAATCACCCCACCTTTGGGATTTGCCTTCACTTTATAGACCCATCGCACACCAATCGACTTCTTTCCAAGCGGTAACTCAACCAACTCCCAAGTACCATTTTTTCAATAGATTCCAACTCCTCCTTCATTGCACAAATCCACTTTGCATCACTTAGAGCCTCCTGCATGTTCACCGGCTTGGATTCGGTTATAAGCGCAAAATGACCAAAATCTCCATCATCATTGGTTTCGTTGTCTTGGAATCCCTCACATTCTTGGAGTCTTTGAGGCAACATCATTTGACTTGTCGATCTTCTA
Source organism: Lathyrus sativus (assembly GCA_963859935.3). NCBI lineage: Eukaryota > Viridiplantae > Streptophyta > Magnoliopsida > Fabales > Fabaceae > Lathyrus > Lathyrus sativus. The sequence continues at coordinate 544,814,819 of OZ012735.1, forward strand.
ATATTTTCTTTTATTTTGAACCTTATTCGGTGGCTGCACAGCGGTTTCGGAACTGACAGGATCATCAAAACAAAGTTGCTGGAGGTTCTGCTTATCTGGTAACTTGTTACACCAGAATGAACTGGTTGGGTGTAACTGGTTACACCCTGTTCTGCAGACCCGAAAGTGTGATTTCTATGCTTGTAACCGGTTACATCAGATTGCACTACCTGCATGTAACCGGTTACCCTAGGACTAGCAGCACTAATTTCATCAAAAATTACATCCCGGATTATCACAATCTTTCGATTTCACACGTCAAATAGTTTGTATCCTCCAGTAGAGTGATATCCAACCAAAATCATCTCCTCGCCCTTGTTGTCCAACTTCTTTCTAAGTTGACCTGACACATGTCGATATGCCACCAAACCGAAAAGTCTCAAATGGCTCAGATTCAGTTTGAATCTGGACCATACCTCTGCAGTGTCATCTTCTCAAGCTTCTTAGTAGGGCACCTATTCAACAAATAGGTGGTCGTAGAGACCGCTTCTCCCCATAGCTCCTTCGACAAGTTTTTCCCACTTAACATGCTCGAACCATGTTCATAATCGATCAATTTTTTTCTCTCGGCAGTACCATTTTGTTGTGGTGTGTATGGTAGTACATAGCTCAACCTTCCTCTAGGGCACCTATTAAACTTCTTGAACACATCAAACTCCTCAACCTTCCTCTTGATAAGGTAAGTCTATATCTTTTTACTAAAATCGTCCATAAAAGTGACAAAATACCTATTGACATCCAATGTGTCAACTCGTATCGGCCCACAAACATCGGAATACACCACATCAAGATGATTATTGATCCTATGACCCGCATCCTTACTAAAACTTCCCTTGTATTGCTTTCTCTTCACACATTCTTCACACAACTCAGTTAGAATATTGATGTATGGCAGCCCATTAACCATACCATTTTGTTGTAACGCTCTGAGATCACCAAAATTGAGATGCCCAAGACGGTAATTCCACAACCACTATTCTCTACTTGCCGTTTTAGCTAAGCACCTATGTTCCATCACTTTCAAATCCACTTTGAATGTCTTATTGCAGCCATAGGAGCCTTAAGGATCAACGCTCCGTTGGCATCCACAACGCGCAAAATCTTGTCTTCCAAGCGAATTTAGTAACCCCTCTTAAGAAATTGGCCAATACTCAAGAGATTACATTTAATTCTCGGTATATACAAGACATACTTGGTCATAGAATGTCCATCGTTCTTCTTTTTAATCAAAGCATCACTAAAACCTTCGGTCGCAAGAGTGGTATCATCCGCAAATTATACTCTACTTGTCGCAGCTTGATTAATTTTCATAAACCAATCCTTTCTACCTGTCATATGCGTTGAAAGACCGGAATCCAAGTACCATTCATTGCTTCCTTGGACTCCATCTCTCACCTTAATCATTAAGTTTTGTTCCGAACACATTTCTGCCCCGTTTTCCAAACTGTTGCAATTGTTGTCCTGCAACTTGCAGATGCTACTGCTGCTGCTCAGCACCTCTTTACTGCCATAAAACTCCTTTGTGATCATCACCAAGAGAGTATTTTTATCATCTACCTCTTGCCTCGCAACCTTATTTTCATCTCCTTGGGAATCCCTTTGTTTTGCACCATATTCATTTGAAAAATGTCCAAGCTTTTGACACTTCCAACACTGAATTTTGCTTTTGTCCCTTAGCTTTCTGCCTCTAACATTTCCTTGATCACCATATCTATTGGAACTGTTCTCACTCTTTTTCCCCGTCAAAACCTTCGAATTTTGTGGATCATTGCCACCCAAATTATGGAAATTTTGCTTCCCTTTTGAAGCCTATTTTCCTTTCGATCTTTTACTCTTCTCATTGAGCCACGCTTGTAAAGCATTCTCCTCTTTAGCTTTATCACTTCCTCTCTCACCCATTCTTTGCTCATGATCCTCAAGAGAGATTTGAAGCTCATCTTTGCTTAATATTGCAATGTCCTTCGATTCTTCAATAGCCACTACAATGTTGCCGAATCTTAACATTAAAGAACACAAAATCTTTGATACAACATTTTACGCCAAAATCGTTTCTCCACAAGACTTGATTTGATTCACAAAATGTGTAATACGCGTCACATAATCATTGATTGTTTCCTTCTCTTCCATTTGCATTAGCTCGAATTTCCTCTTGCGAGTTTGTAACCTCGCCACCTTCGCCTTAACAGCCTCCGCATAAGCTTTCTCCAATATCTCCCAAGCTTGCTTTGCCGACTCCCAATCGTTAACATTTTTGAAGTTGTCACTATCAATACAAGAATGAATCAAGAAGAATGTCTTGTAATATTTCTTCTTCTCTTCCTTGAATGTAGCTTTTTGTGCCTCTATAACTTCTGCCCTAAGTGGTATGACACCATTGTTGATCACTTCAAGAACTTCTTGATACCCAAACAACACTTTCATTTGTTTGGACCACTTGTCATAATTCTTCGAATCGATAATCAGAAGATTGGTGGTAATTCTATCGTTAGAAACGGTACTCATTTTTACAGCAGAATTGGATTAGAATCAGTGCTCATGATGCCAAATGTTAGAGCACACAAATTAATTAAGGTGAATTAATGGAGAGTTAGGGTAATTTGAAGAAGATGAAGTTAAGAATTGAGAGAGAAAAAAAAAAAAAAATATATATATATATATATATATATATATATATATATATATATATATATATATATATATATATATATATATATATATATATATATATATATATATATATATATATATATATATATATATATATATATATATATATATATATATATATATATATATATATATATATATATATATATATATATATATATATATATATATATATATATATATATATATATATATATATATATATATATATATATATATATATATATATATATATATATATATATAGAGAGAGAGAGAGAGAGAGAGAGAGAGAGAGAGTAATTGAGGGTGAGAATGAAAATTGACATTAACAATAATTGGGAGCACTAAAGGCCTTTTATACAATATATCCAAAATAATGGGAAAACCAAAACAACTTAAAAATAAGCTAAAAATTGAAAAACCTATTGTGGTAACCAATTACCATAACTTGGGTAACCGGTTACACCCGGTTGAAAGCGCCACTGCCACTAAAATGCCACCATGTAACTGGTTACCATAAACAGGGTAACTAGTTACACAAACAAAAATGATAGAAAATACAGCTTTTCAACACTACCTACCACATCGGTTACTTAACCAACTGTTGTGATATTATTTAAAGCAACATATTTAATCACGGTTGTTCTAACCAACCATGATTAAATATATACCTGAGTTTATTAAAAATTATGTGGAATGCTTATTTCGTCAATGCTCACTAAACATATAACCTTTCAATATGCACTAGAACATTATAATATGACAAATTAAGTTATATTAGAAGAATAAGTTCATATTCAATGCTTGACAAGAGTTCTTCAAGTCCTTATCTGTATTTTGTTCTTTGACAGTAAGAACTTGGTTTAATGATCCTAGTTCTGCAACTGCCCCTGTCTTCACCTCTAATTGTTATTACAAAACACTATTTACTTTGTAAACAAAATTAGAGGTAGAGAGGGGTGGTTGAAGATCTACAATCACTAAATCAAGTTCTAATGGTCAAAGAACAACACGAAGTTAACAGTGTGAAGAATACTTGTTAAGAATTTAACGTGTACTTATTTACTAATACAATTTTGTGTAACATATCATAACTTTCTAATACAGTTTAGAAAGTTATATATTCTGTAAGGGATTGGAAAAACACTCAAACCACATAATATATAATAAACTCATCTTTTAAACAAGCATTAACAATAACATTCATCGAAAACATTGATCAACAACAAACCATAAACAACAAAAATGATACAACAAACATATCAAGTCATAAAATGCTTTAGAAATATACCACACATGTCCCATAAAGGCGTATTATTAATGAAATAAGGATGAAGACAAATTTAGACCAGCAAACTTGTGTAGAATTTGAATGGATGTCACTCTAGATCTTTGACACAAGTTTGTCAGGCTAAATTCATCTTCGTCCTCTTTATTGAAAGAAGCATCCATACCTACAAGTCAAAACAAGAAAGAAGTTCAAACATCATGAAACAAAGCTATATATTGAAACAGATTTTAAAAAAAACATAGAAAAAACGAACCTATAAATATCCATTGACTAAGATTTGTTGTTATGGTTTTGTTTTGGGGTTTCCATATGAGAGAGAAAAGTGAGAGAGTTGTTAGGGTTTTATTTTGAGAGAGACGAGTGAAAGAGTTGTTAGGGTTTTGTTTTGAGAGAGATGATTGTAATGTACTGAAGCGATATATAACTTTGCTTATATATAAATAAAGTATCACCTTTCATCATAGTTGTAAATAAAAATCAAGGTGATATACAAGGTAAATAACATTTTTATCATAATAAATGCCTAATTGTAGGTGTTGTGATTCGAACCATATCAACTCATGTACCTTTTCACCATGGTTGCTTTGTTTGACCATTGTGACATGTCCTCTAGTAAATAAATAAATAAAAAGCGCCTAGAAATAAAGTATTATCATAGTTAACTCAATGGCCATTAAGAAATTGGTGTTAAAAAAGATATATTTTGTAGTAGTTGTTTGTTTCTCTCTTAAAGAAGTATACCCTAGATTTCCTCGGTCGTTTCAGCTTCTTGAGAGTATTATTACCTAACATACCATACACAATATGGTGGTCTTCCTCTTCACTTATCATTTTTCCATCTTCTTGTTATCTATTTTGAAGACAGCCTCCATGAAGTAACAATCAATTATAATTTTAACGACTTTACTCATTATTTGCGTGACCTACATGCATCGTGTACTACTCATGATACTTGTACAAGAGGATAAGAGTAAGGTAATATTCACTACTACAAAATAAACATTTTGTAACAAGATATTACAACGGTCATCCTGCTAACCATGGTAATAACAATTTTTAGGGCATTTTTTTCTTTAAGTACTCACTAAATGGGTTAGCGAAATCTAATCTTGACATGCTTTTCTTAAAACAAACATCTTTCTATAATTTACTTTTTGCTACCAAAACAAGTAAAAACATTTGTTACCAAACCAAAACTCTTTGAAAACCTTTCTTAAAAGCTCATAAATTGTAGAACGACAAGTGATATCATAACAATCTCTGCGGATACGATAAAACAACCCACCTAACTAAAGTTACAACACTAGGATCTTTGGAAATCAAATTTCACCATCAAACACCCTTTCTTGTTTTTAGAAGCAAAATCTAAAACCTCACTTACCACCAACACACCATTTTGAATGTGCCTCCCAAATAAGAATGTGTATTGAGTGTTGGATGCCAAAGCGTTCATCACTTGCTTGAGCCTCGAAGCTAATAATTAGGCTAAAATATTATAAATACTTGAGATCAGACAAACCGACATATAATCACCTAGACTTTGAGGATTGCCCGATTTTGGAATGAGAGTAAGAAACGAAGCAGTCACCGCATTAGGAAGGTCAGAATTAATAAAAAGTTCATTCACAAAATTCATAACATCTTACTTGATGATTACCCAACAAGCTTTGAAGAAATTCATATTAAAACCGTCGGACTCTGTATTTTTATCACACACACTATTTATATAATCAAATTAAATATTATAAAATAAAACATCTAATTTATTAAATAACAGCATCCGCTAAAATGCCTAATAATTCAATATTTTATTAAAAAAATTGATATGTAGCATTGACTAACTTGATATATCGGAGGTCGACACTAAATAATAAACTATAATATGCTATTATATATATATATATATATATATATATATATATATATTTATATATAATCGTACCTGATCAAAAAGGAATCAGTAGCCTGCCACACGTCATGAGTTGGCGTATTCACCGGTGTTGTAGAGGAGAAAGGGTGTACATGCAAGATGCTATGATGCTTAAGTGAGTAACGGAACTAGAGAGAGCAAGTACAAAGAAAAAGTGTAGTGAATAAGATACCTGGACCTCTAGTAAAAGAAGGTATTTATAATGTGCCCCCAGCGCAGGGCCAACGGTTATATTGCATTGGATCGGATTGCCAAGCCCAACACAAGTAACTGTTAGGGCTTACATGGCGTAGGAAAGACCAGCACGTGGTCTTCGCCCTAGATCAACTGCCCCGTGATCTTCGAAAGGTGGGTTGACCATCTCTTTCGGAAATGGATAATTGCCTGATGATGTATCCTCGTGTGGGGGACACATGGAGAACTTGGGGAAAGTGTGTGGGCTCTCCTCGCACCAAGTAATGGTCTGCCTGACTGAGGGGCCTTGTTGAGAGGGGTTCCCGACATGGAAGGATTGGGCCTTGTTGGGCCATCCCCTAACTTGTTACTTCTAAACGGATGAGTAATGACTTAAGAGCGAGTTAAGGTGTCGAGGACCCGTTCAAAAGATGTTGGCTTTCCTAACATACATAGTTGAGGGTCACCTACGCGGCCAAAAGTGATAGATGTTGAACGATAGAATGTCGGGGAAGAGGAAAGGCGAATGGATGTGCTCGTTCTCCGAGCACGAGAGAAGCTGAGAAGAATCTCGTGGTGTCCCCTACTGCCATGTGTCGTGTAACACCCTAAATTTATTGGAATATTTATTTAATTTATTTAAATATGAATATTCATATTTTTGGTGATTTTCAGTGGTTGGTGTGAATATTGAGAATTATGGATTTTGAGTTATTTATTTAAATAATAGTATATAATATGAATATAATTGATATTATTATTAATTTAAATAAAGCTAAGTTAATTTAAGGGCAAAGGGGACGTTTGAGGAGGAGTTAGTGAGGGCGAAATTGGAAAGCCCATTTTAAAGGCCCAAAGTTAGGTTTAACAAAAAGAAATTTTGAGGGAATTAGGATCCATTCTTTTAAGACCGTGAAAAGGGAAGAAATAGAGGCCAGATCTCTTAGGTAGAGAATTGAGGCAAAAGTTTCGCGAGGTTTCCAAGAATCAAGGAGAAAGGCTTAGAGTCGGCAAATTAATGTATAAAGAGTATTACCTTCATTATTTTCAATATACGATTTAATGCATTTAAAGCCGATTTAAAGGTTTATGAATTTTTTAGTATTGGATTGTTGTTGCCTTTCTGGTGATGAGTTCAATGAGTTTGAGGGATTTGAATTGATGGTCTGATAGGTTTGAGGTTGATTTGGGAGTAAGGGAAATTAGGCCTTCGTGGCCAAATCTGTTATTGAGGTTGTTTAACTGTATAGGGTAATTGATTGTGAGAACTCTAATGACTATGGGGTATTTGTAAGAAATTAGGGGAATTGGAGGCGTAAATATGATACAGGGTCAGCCTAATAAGTAGTAGATTTGGTGCCTTTATCACTGTAATACATTAGGAATGATTTAGGGATGTTTTTAGGGCATTGGGGAAGGAAGTCGTAGAGGTTTTTGGTCTGGTTTTAGTGCTGGTGCGTAACAGGGATTTGCTGTAATCGAAAGTTCGCACGGCGAACATTCGCCCCAGAATCGCACATCGAACTTGCTAGCGAATGTAGTAGAGTTTTGCGAATTCTGATCTTATGCAGTGATATCTTGATGTTTTGATATTGTGATTTCTTTGATGAATTACCATGAGTATGACTGCGATTCCTATGTGATTAATACATGATTGTATGATGATTCCTATGAGTAATGGTGATGATTTATGATGTTGATTCCATGAGTTTTTGATGATTATATGATGACATGATGATGATGTTGATGAATGATGATGCACCTAATGAGTTTATTATGAGGATGATATTGACGCGTGCATCATGCATTTATATGAATTCCAGACTTTGGTCTAGGACCTTAATTCTTGTGGCTTCAGTCCCATTGTGCGGATGTGAGGTATTTTGTTGTGCTCCAGTTCTCGTGTAGAATCGATCCTACTATTGTGGATCTATGGAGGGTTGATGGCCCAGTGTCCATCGAATTTTATTGATTGATACCACATGCATGAGTCTTGTTGCATTTGCATCTATGTGACATTTTGGTGTAATTTATAATGTTGTGGCCTTTGATGTTCCTCGATGATTATGATGATATTGAATATGAAAATGACGCTATTTTATATATTGATCCCTATATTGATTATTATGAATCGTTTTACTCACCCTTCCTGTTTGAATGTTGCTTCCACGTGAGTAACGTGCAGATGACCAGGTTTAGTCGTGGATGTCGTCGAGGACTTTTTGGGAGTTTTTGAATTTTGGTTGACTTAGAGGGTCTTGCCCTGATAGTGTAACATCGAGTTGGGGTCTTTGAGTTAAACCTTATTGATTATTGTTATTTTGATTATGTTGCTGCGCAAGAAAAACTTTGGATTTTGCCTTCTTGAGTTCCGCTTCCTTTTGAGCAATTTTTGAGTAATTTTGGGAAAACCCGTTGTTTACGGAGCATTGACTTTTATTTGAGTTATTGAGAAATGTATGCCCTTTTGAGATTATTTTATTGTGTTTAATATTTTACTCTGATAAATTTGATTGATTTGCCATTATATTTGTGGGGTAGAAACAGGTGTTACATTAGTAGTATCAAAGCAGGTCAGTCCGTCCGGCCAAGTTTTTATGTTGTTAGTCCCCTGTCACTCAATAGTTTGAGAACACTATTGGATGAGTTGTTTTCTTCTGAAACTGTTGTTAGTTGTAGATGGCTAGAAGAAATGACCGTGCTTTTGCTGATGCACTGGAATCGCTTGCCCAAGTGATGGCCTAGAATGGTGGACCTCCAGATGAGTTTCGTGCTTTGGGGAAGTTCTAGAGGAACAATCCACCGACTTTTGTGGGAATTAATGATCCTGATGATGCGCATAAGTGGCTAAGAGTGATTGAGAAGATTTTTCGGGTTATGGCGTGCACTGATGCTCAGCAGGTGCAGTTTGGTACGCATATGCTTGCAGAGAAAGCTGAGGACTGGTGGGATAACACTCGTCAGAGATTGGGAGGTGTTGGAATTGCAATAACTTGGATTGTGTTTAAGGAAGTATTTTCCTGAAGATGTTCGAGGCAAGAAAGAGGTGGAACTCCTTGAGCTGAAGCAAGAAAATATGACTGTGGCTGAGTATGCGGCAAAGTTTGAGGCTTTAATGAAGATTTATTCGCATTACAATTGTTTTGACGCAGAGATGTCAAAGTTTCTCAAGTTATAGAATGGATTGAGACCAGAGATTAAGCAGGGAATTAGGTACCGGCAGATTCGTCAGTTTGTGGAACTGGTGGACAAGAGCAGAATTTATGATGAGCATAGCCGAGCTCAATCTACTCAGTACAAGCAGCTGATTGAGAAGAAAGAGAAAGGACAGTATATAGGGAAATTGTATGTGACTTCTGGTGATAAAGGGAAGCAGAAGGCTTCATATGGGAAAAAGTCAAGTGGGGGAGCGGCTACTACTCCAAGCAAGTGTTATAAGTGTGGCCATGTTGAGGTTTATACTAATACTGTGCTGAGATGTCATCGTTGTGGTAGGAAAGGTCATAGAGTTACTGATTGCAAAGATGAAGCTCCGACTTGCTTCAACTGTGGAGAGAAAGGTCATATCAGTACCCAGTGCCAACATCCGAAGAAGACTGCTATTGTTGCTCAGACGAACGGCAGAGTGTTTACTTTGAGCAGTGCAGAAGAACCCAGGACAAATAACTTGATCAGAGGTACTTGCATTATTAATGATGTTGAATTGATTGATATGGTTGATACTGATGCTACCCATTCGTTTATTTTGCTTGAATGTGCTGCAAGATTGAATTTGAAATTATCTTCTATGGTTGGGAGTATGGTTATCGGTACCCTGACTAATGGTTCTGTGACTACTGCATTAGTCTGTTTGAGCTTCCCTTTGACTATTTATGATAAGAATTTTATGATGGACTTGGTATGTCTACCTTTGCATCGAATTGATGTTATTCTTGGAATGAACTGGTTGGAGTTCAACCATGTTCATATTGATTGCTACAGCAAGACTGCGAGGTTCCCAGAGTTTGGTGAATATGGAGAGTTGATGTTTCAGCTAAGCAAGTAGAAGAACTCTTATAAGACGAGGCTCAGATGTTTGCATTGTTTGCATCACTTCAAGTTGATTATGAAGCACTGAGCGTGGAGCTACCAATTGTTTGGGAACTTCCAGAAGTGTTTCCAGACAATGTAAGTGACTTACCTCCTGAGTGTGAGGTAGAGTTTACTGTGGACTTAATACTGGGCACTAGTCCTATGTTGATGGCTCCTTATCGGATGTCTGCACCTGAGTTGGAAGAATTGAAGAAACAATTAGAAGAGTTGCTAGAGAAGAAGTTTATTCAACCAAGTGTTTCTCCGTGGGGTGCTCCTGTGTTGTTGGTGAGGAAGAAAGATGGTAGCATGAGATTGTGTGTGGATTATCGACAGTTGAATAAAGTGACGATCAAGAATAAGTATCCACTTCTGAGGATTGATGATATGATGGATCAATTGGTGGGTTGTTATGTGTTTAGTAAGATTAATTTGAGGTCTGGTTATCATCAGATTCATGTTAAGCCTGATGATATTCTGAAGACAGCTTTCAGGATGAGGTATGGACACTATGACTATACTGTAATGTCTTTTGATGTATCTAATGCACCTGGTGTATTCATGGAGTATATGAATAGGATTTTTCATCCTTATTTGGATCAATTTATGGTAGTATTCATCGACGATATCTTGATATATTCGAAGTTCAAGGAAGAACATGTCCAACATCTAAGAGTTGTATTGCAGGCTTTGAGGGACATGAAGCTTTATTCCAAGTTGTCCAAGTGTGAGTTTTGGTTGAAGGAAGTGAGTTTCCTTGGCCATGTGATTTCTAGTTGAGTGATTACTATTGATCCATCCAAATTTGATGTTGTATTGCAGTGGGACACTCCGAAGTCTGCTACTGAGATTCGAAGTTTCCTTGGCTTAACTGGTTATTATTGTAGGTTTATAGAAGGCTTTTTGAAGTTGGCGTTGCCATTGACTCAGTTGACTCGAAAGGGTTAAGCTTATGTGTAGGATTTTGCATGTGAGAAGAGTTTTGTAGAACTCAAGAAGAAGTTGACGACTGCTCCAGTATTGATCTTTCCAAATCCGAGTGAGTCTTTTGTGGTATATTGTAATGCGTTGAAAATGGGTCTTGGTGGTGTACTGATGCAGAATGGTTAGGTTGTTGCTTATGCTTCCAGACAACCGAAGGATCGTGAAAGGAATTATCCTACGCATGACTTAGAGTTAGTCGTTGTGGTTTTCGTGTTGAAAGTTTGGAGACATTATCTTTTTGGGTCCAGGTTCGAAGTGTTCAGTGATCACAAGAGCCTGAAGTATTTGTTTGATCAGAAAGAGTTGAATATGAGGCAGAGGAGATGGCTTGAACTTCTGAAGGATTATGATTTTGAATTGAGTTACCATCCTGATAAGGCTAATGTTGTAGCTGATGCATTAAGTAGGAAGTCCTTGCATATGTCAATACTTATGGTTCGAGAGTTAGGACTGATTGAACAATTCAGAGATATGAGTCTAGTGTGTGAAGAGATTCCTAACGGTGTGAAGTTGGGAATACTAAAGCTGACTAGTAGTATTCTCCAAGAAATCAGAAAAGGTCAAAAATCTGAATAGAGTTTGGTGGATCGTCTCACGTTAATCAATCAAGGTAACGAGGGTGATTTTCGGGTCGATGAGAATGATGTGATGAGGTTCAGAGATAGGGTGTGTGTTCCAAATGTGCCGGAAATTAAGAAGAGCATTCTTGAGGAGGGTCATAGAAGTGGGTTAAGTATTCATCTGGGTGCCACAAAAACGTATCAAGACTTGAAGAAATTTTTTCGGTGGCCAGGGATGAAGAAAGAAATTGCAGAGTTTGTGTATGCTTGTTTAACTTGTCAGAAGTTGAAGATTGAACATCAAAGACCGCTAGGTCTGATGCAACCGTTGAATATTCCAGAGTCAAAGTGGGATAGCATTTCTATGGATTTTGTGACTGGTCTACCGAGGACTTTGAAGGGATATGATTCAATTTGGGTGATTGTTGATAGATTGATCAAATCGGCTCATTTTATACTGATAAGGATCAATTATTCGTTGTAGAAGCTAGCCGAATTGTATATTGATGAGATTGTGAAACTACATGGTATTCCTTCAAGTATTGTATCTGGTAGAGATCCGAGATTCACATCGAGGTTCTGGGAGAGTTGTCACACCCTAAATTTGGTCTTGTTTTTTTTCCATTTTACGCCAAGATGTTTGTTTTGCTCCATGGTCATTTTGTGAATCATGCGATGTTGAATTCAGTTGGAAAGTGACGCGTCGGGGTGTTCAGGGTCAATTAGTCCGCGTATGTCCTTTGAGTTCGGGTGGTGGTTATTCAAATTTCAAGACATGGTTAATTTTCTTTCAAGCCACGCTTTGTTTGGTTTCGAGATTAAGTAATGAGCTTTGATTTAAATGGTTGGATTCAAATGTTGAGCCAAGGTGAGATTTAATTGGACTTGATTGTTGGGCCCAACTAATTTGCAATTAAATGCTAAGTTTAATCCAAGTTACATGAGAGAATCATACCAAGGATATGTTACAAGTGACTATCGCACTCTTAAATTTGTTTCAAGTTTTACATGAAGTCTCTAGAGGCAATTCAAGTTAGGCGAGGCATTAGAGGTGGCCAAGATGAGTTGTGAATAAATTTGTGCTAGCCAAGTCGCTTGCAAACTGTTGGAATTACTCAAGTTAAACTTTGAACCATGATTAAAGGTGCATGAGAGGCATATGGAAGTGAATACAAAACCTGAAATCATCTGTATGGATATTCGCTTGTTCTTAAAAGGCATGATCATTTTTGTTGAGTTCTAAAATAGGGCCACTATTTTAATCCAAAGCAAAACTTATTCAAAGTTGACAAACCGTTATGGGAAGGAATTCATAAGCAAACTGTTTAATCAACATTATTCATGAGATTGATGTCATACGGGATTTAAACAGGGATAAATTACATTGCCTTTGCCTTCAAGTGTTTATACAAAATATCAAAAAAAAAGAAGCTACAAGAATGCATTGCATTACTAGTGTGAAGTCAGGATATTTTTAAGTATTCAAAACATAAAGTTGTTGCTCTGAACCTAAAGGAAATGATCGCATAAGCTTCCAGGAGAATTTCCAAGTAAAGCATTGGCCTTAGTTCGCTCTCGAGCAACACCGTCGCCGCCAAAACACTCTTATTTCACAAGTTATGAACCATGTACTTCAAGCTGCACCATATAATTCTTAACGGATTGGTCACCTGAGTTATCAGAGTATCATCATAGCACATCAGACCGTAATATTATCATAAAAAGTGGCAAACAAAGGCACGAGATTCCGGTGATAATCATATGGATACCTCGCAATTCCCGCGGGATCTCCATATTCAAACCTTGTGGCGCTTTCAAATTCTGTTCCATGAAGCTCTGAAGCAAAGTGCGGAAACCCGACTCAAGATTACAACAAACCACATTAGCAACACAAGACCAGATAGTCGTACAAGGAAATCTGCAGAGCAAGAATGTCGTAAATATCAGCAGTCACAAAATTATTGCAGAATTGTTGTAGGTTTCTTTCTGATGAAGAAAGAGTGAATGTGGCCTTTTGAGTTAAAAGCAATGCAGTAAAAAACATATTCTCTACGGTTATAATAGTAAAAGAAGAAAGTAGAAATTCTGCACATGGCCTCTACCCCACTCGCAGCCTCACTTTTGATCCCCACACAAAAAAAATCAAAGAAATATCACACAACAAATTGCGATCAATTTCTCCATGAGTCGCACGTCCGATACGACAAGAAAATGAAAAAATGCATACCTTTTTTGTCCTCTCCCACGATCCTCTCGGTAAAACGCAGCTCGCACCAGTATTCATGTCGCATACATACAACTTGCAATACACAAAAACGGCATGCCGGCAAGCAGTTCCCGGTGCATTAAAGATCTTGATGCCTTCAAAAAAAAAAAAGAAAAGAGACATGTTAGTGGTAAAACTCCTAATAGAATGAACATGATAGTATGACAATCACTAAACCAGACGACAACCTACTGCAACACCAGCTGCCAACCATTCTGCTATCAATAGCCCACACACCAGGCTGCTGCGAACCGTACCTGCACCAATACCACACCACATAAAAACCTGCAGCATCATGACAACAAATTGGCAGCTAACACAAATCCCATACCAGACAATACCTGCTATTACTGCTCCAGCCTTTGCACAACAGCAACTCTGCTACTACTGCACACAAAAAATCACACCAGACCAACATCACATGACTCTTGCTGCTATCTCTGTACACTGCATAACCGTACCACCAGACAATACTCTGCACACACACTACCCTGCTACACAAGTCCCACACCAGACAAAAACCTGCTACAAGCAACAATGTTCAACACTTAACTCTTAAAGATAAAACTGTGACAACAACCACTGCATAATTCAAAAACAAACTAGGTACCTGCGATAAAAAGACAGAGATAAATCCATTCAAAACGAAGAGGCTTCAGCAGTAAGAAAAGGGGGAGGGGACTTTGAACAAAAAGGAACCTTTGGGCTGGAACAAAATCACAAATGTTCAACCTTTAAACCCAAAAAAAAAATATGGTCTTCACAGAGGGGGATCCGGGTTCCATGTTTGGAATTTCTTCATCATAACTTCATCCTCCCTCACTCATTTAACCCAACTGAAACTTTCTCCAATCTTGAATTCCTCCTTCATCAACAATTTCATTCTCACAGAACACTCTTCAACACCTTCAAGCCTCAACAAACTTCAAACCTCTAACCCTCCTTTTAATCTCTGAAACTCACGCAGTTTCACAACCACAACGTCCTTCAATACAACCCACCGAAAACCCCTTTTTCCTTCCGTTTCCAGATCCGCCCAGACTCAACCCTTCACCAACAACAAACTCCAAATGATGCTCAACCGAACCTCTAGCAACCACTCCTCATTCTACTCATTGATTTACAAAATCCCAAAGCTCCAACACCCCAACACATCACAACAACCTCCTACATTGTAAAAACCCCCTGCTACCATTCTTCAACAGGAAAATCTCCAAAGACAAATCAGCATCATAACCTGCAACAAAACAACAACAATTTTGCAGCTTTGAAAAGACACAACACATTGAGATAAGAGGAATATAATGGGGAGTGTAGAGAAAAAAGGGAGAAGAAGTTTCAGAAGAAAGTGTGAACTTCATGGAGATAATCACACCTTCATCTTATCACCTTTCATGGCAGCAATCTCAGTTTAACAACCTCCACTTCCATTTTACATCCAATCTCAGTTCACATCACAAAACCAACAAGGATTCATAACCTTGAGTCGAGATTTCCAACAACCACCGGGAAACGCCTTCGAAGCACCCTTTCATCCTTCATCTCGTCGATAACCATACCAAAAGTTTCACCTTCAAAACCTTAAAACCATATTCGTATCTTCAATTCCTCCACCAAGAACAACGTTTTTCACCTCCTGCTGAACCCACAAAACCTGTCACAAAAAAAATACATCAGCTCAAACACCATGTAATCACTAGAGAACAAACATCAAAACGCCTCTCTCACTTATATCCTTCATTACCATAACAAACCACAAACCTGATCCATCATCTTCTTCAACAACACATCCTACAAAATATCCTCCGAATCCTCTTCCTCTTCAGATCCCTAAGTCCTAACCTGAACTCCATCATCACAAACCTCAACCATAAACCGCCGTCCAACCTACCGCGACAACACTTCATTCGGTCCATTAGTAATTCAAGCCAGTTTCGAGAGCATGAAATTTTGAGGGTTTTGTGGTCGCAACGAGGTTCGGAGATGACAACTCAGTGGGGTTTGAATTTGAACATCAGTGCAGCGGCATATCCCGACGAGTTCTATAACATTGGGCACCACTTGAGCCCTCAGTCGCGACTCTACAAGACGATAGGATTACAAGTGACACACCAGAATGATAAGCCATCCGCGACATTAAACTAACTCGTGTTGATCTTTTTTTCCTGTTTGCAGATTTTTCAGTTCATCACACGGATTCGAGCCCTAAACGCCGCCGCCCCAATCCCGTGAAACCCTAACAATCACAAAACTTCCCTCCTCATGCTCAAACGGCGCCGCCGAACACTCTCAATCCAGCAACCCCAAACCGTTTAACATCATCGCCTCAAACTAATCCCCTGTTCCCTACACTTCCCCTTCATCCAATTAAAACCTCCCTGTTTCTTGTTATTTTCTTTTAAATTATTTATTTATTTTTATTTTTATTTTATCATGTAAATATATAATACGTTAATATGTTGTTTTTTTAAAAAAAAAACTATTTTTAGATCTGTTAATATATTATATTACTTTTTTAAGAACAGTTTTTATTGTATTTTATTTATATTCTAGCTAGTTTTTCTTAGAAATTGTATTATATTAGATTTCTAAATAGTTAGTAAATTTATAATATACTTTGTTTGTTATTTATTTAGAAGTTTTATAAATTTATATTATACTTTTTATATTTTATAGATAGATCTCACTTCTCTTTTGTTATTGGGCATTTTTTTGTCTTTTCGGTCGATGACGAGACCTCCGTAAACCGTCATTAAGTCAAACTACTGATAAATGACGTTGGATCTGAGACCACCTATTTTCTCTCTTCGTCACTTGTCCCGACTCGATTCAAAACTTTGTCAAACAATTTTCAAAATCGACTTATCTTTGTATTGAATTTAAAAGAGGGGATTAAGTGTAGACTTTCTTCCTCTCCGAGTGTTGGGATGCCCACTGTAGTGAGGGTGGTTCCGACACTCGTCTTTCAATACAAAGACGTTTCCCATCCATTTTCAAATCTCATCTCCTTAAAATCGATTCTTTGTGTTGAGCTAAAGAGAGGATTAAGTGTAGACTTTCTTCCTCTCCGAATGTTGAGATGCCCACTGTAGTGAGGGTGATCTCGACGTTCGTCTGTCAATACAAAGACGCTTCCAACATTTCCTCGTAAAAACCTCGGCCTCGTACCGAGTCCATTTTCAAACCATAATAAACTAATTTCTCTTTGTATTGAATTAAAAAGAGAGGATTAGGTGTAGACCTCTTCCTCTCCGAGTGTTGGGATGCCCACTATAGTGAGGGTGGTCTTGATATTCGTCTTTCGATACGAAGACACGCCTTTATCCACCATCTCACTTTCACAACTTCATCCCGCAACCCTTGTCACCTAAAAACCTCGGTCCCGCACCGAGTGCATTTCAAATTATTTTCACAACAAAAACTTGAATGGTCGTGGAGTGGTTAGGCGTAGGCCTTCTCCTATCCCGAGTGCTGACGTTTACCGTAGGGTTCTCTGTCGCAAAGCACTTACCATTCAAAACCAAAAAACATCTTTAATAAGAGAACGAAGTTCTCTTTGCATTGAATTAAAGAGAGAGGATTGGGTGTAGACCTCTTCTTCTCCGAGCGTAGGGATGCCCACTGTAGTGAGGGTGGTTCTGACACTCGTCTTTCAATACGAAGACGCCTCGTTCGCCACACCCTTTTATAACAAAAACTTTGAGACAATGAATTGGGTACTACCCGTAGGGGTTACTATCCGAGGACTTGTCTCGCCCCCTAAAAACAATCCAATCAATCAAATGCGACTTCTTGCCCCGAGTGGCGAAAACCTAATCAATCTTTCAAAAAGGATATGTTACGTCCGTTCTACCGCAAACAGGTAACGCCTAAGTCTCCCACGAGCGAGCAGCGAAACACCTAACTGCTAGAATGCGCACGATAGCATCATCCATAAAAAACATCAACACACCGTAGGCCGAACTACGGCTGCTCTGATTTCTCATACCAGATGAGAATACGTAGGCACAAGGGCCACAATCCTTGGCGAGCACATCCCCCAATATTCGTAGTTTTCCCGAACTACGTCGACTCTGACTTTCTCATATTTATTGAGAATACGTAGGCATAGGACTGCGAAGTCCTACCGAGTCTGTTCTTTCTATTTTCTTCCCCGTTCTCTCTTTCCTCCTAACTTTCCTGTTTCTAACCCTTCTTTTACCCAGTGGAACTTTCTCTTTATAGCATAATATTTAAGCAGATAAATTCACACATCGACAAACAAAAGGTTCCCATCGAGTACGATGGATGCGAGGGGTGCTAATACCTTCCCCTCGCATAACCGGCTTCCGAACCCGTTCATGGTTGCGAGACCATCTTATCCATTCTTTTCTTAAGGTTTTCTCGATATTTTCCTTTCCCCTCATGGGATAAATAAAGTTCGGTGGCGACTCTTCTGTCTATCTTTTTCGCCTCCCCGTCGTTGCGCGATGCGTTTTTTCGAGTAGCGCCAGCTGGCGACTCTGCTGGGGACCCCTAGCGAGCCAAGCCTATTTTGTTTGTCGTGTTTATGATTTTATTTGCTTTATTTGTTTATGCTTTGATTCTCTAACCTGTTGGGTTTATTGGATGGTTTGTGAGATAAAGCTTTCTACCCGAGCTTTCGAGTATACACTAAGATTAGGAGGTGGTTTCTTTCTGATTTGCGAGACTTAGGACTCGTTGAGTTGGATCGAATCCCACCGCTCAGATAGACCCCTTTGGGATGATTATGTCTTACGTGTAGTCGTAATGGCGTTTTTATTTCCAACTTGGGAGTCCGTGACTCTGAGGACCTTTTAGAACCTTATTCCGAAGGTTGCTAGAACATGACTCTGTGTTCATCCTTTGAAGGGATTACCGTCTTACGAGTAGTCGTTATGATGGAAAACTTTTGAGGGTTAGTGCATGGGACTTTGCTTAAAAGCCTTTGGGATACCCTCTTATAAACCAATAGATAGCCCACCCGAGGGGAAAGATACCTTTTGTTGTTGTCTTGCAGGATTTGTTATCCTAATCCTTGATGTGGATCTGTTCTCGTGTGCACTCATTGCATTGCATTTGCATAAGCAACTTTGCATCATTTTTGCATTTTCTTCCCAGATACCAAGACCTTACCCGTCGTCTATCCGTAACCTGCAGTTGATTTCCCGACACTTCTGTTGAGCTTGTGAGAGCTGTGAAGAGTTTGAAGCAAAGAGGAACGTAGACGCCTTGAAAAGCCAAGTCAAAATGAAGCAAGCTGAGATAGCTATGTCAGAGAACGACCGCCAGAATGTTGAGTCCCCACCAGGGTTTACTGTGACGAACAATCCACTGTATGATCTTCCGCCGGATGGCCATCCTCCGCAAGTAAACGTTCCTACTCGACCCCCGAAGATGCCAAAAACTGATCCCATGGAAGAAAAGCTTCACGCCCTTGAGGAGACAATTCAAGCTATGAGAGTGTCTGACATGCCCGACCTCGATGCTGCTGATATGTGTCTAGTGCTAGACTTGGTGATTCCTCCGAGATTCAAGATACCCAACTTCGAGAAGTACACCGGCTTTAGTTGCCCGAGGCGTCATTTGGTGATGTACTGTCGAAAAATGACCCCTTACATTCATGACGATAAGTTGATGATCCACTGTTTTCAAGAAAGTCTGAGTGGGGCATCATTAAGTTGGTACACAGATTTAGAAAGGAGTCATATCCAATCGTGGAGGGACCTAGCCAGCGCTTTTCTAAAGTTTTACCAGTTCAACCTAGACACTATTCCCACCCGCATGCAGTTGCAAAGTTTATCTCAGAATGAAAATGAATCCTTTAAGGGATATGCACAGCGGTGGAGAGAATTTGCAGCAAGAGTGCAACCACCACTCTCGGACAGGGAACTAATTGACATGTTCATCAACAGCTTGCAGGGCTCTTATCTTGAAAGAATGGTTGGTTGTACGCCATCAAGCTTCTCTGACCTTGTGATTGTAGGAGAGCGCATCGAAAGCTACCTTAAAAGTGGACAAATTCAAGAAGCCTCAAGCAGTCAGGCCAGTGAGATCGAATCTTTCGACGATTTCCATGAGGAAGAGAAAGATGAGACCAATGAATTCATAGCAAACATTGAGTACTCTCACGATGTACCGACAAAACTCTATGGTCCCTCGTCTGCTCAACATGCATCATTACCAGTGCCATGTTATCCTCATGGACAATCGGCCATGCCTAAAGCTTCATCCCAGAGGCCATGGGTCACTCCTCATGAAAATCAACGAGTCCATGGCCGAGGTCATCCGAATCAGCGCCAAAATCAGCATAGGCTCAACAATAATTTGGAAAGAAGGAATGCTCCTCTTCATTCAGTCCCTATGTCGCACAGTCAACTACTCCCACATCTGATTCAAAATTCATTGGTGGAGCCTAAGACTCTTAAACCTGTGCCAGAACCTTACCCTCCCGGGTATAATCCCAATGCTCAGTGTGGATATCATGGTGGATCCATGGGGCATGCGACTGAAGAATGCAAAGCCTTCCAAGCCAAAGTGCAACAGTTGATTGACAAAGGGTACATATCTTTTCCCGATGGGAGTTTGGTTGTCCATGTCAACCTCTCAGTTGTCTAAGCTCGAAGATTCCAAGGGTCATTTCACGAAGCCAGTGGTCTAGACAGGCAGACGTCCTCAACATTGGCAGTCCTCGAACGCTTTTATCATTTGCATCTTGTAGTTTATTTCCTGTTAATTGCTACTTGTGTTTAAACATTGTTGTTTTGAATGGTAATATTAATGAAGTGATTATGCATTTTCCGAATCAATTATATCGCATTCGCTCATTTTTCCATTTATCACAATCACATACACATCCATTTTTTATCCACTCCACTTTATCACTGTTGTTTTAGCAAAGATTGAAGGGAGGATGACGAAAACGAAATACCCATAGTTGCAAACCGTATGCTTTCGGATAAAATCTCGTCAATGATGTACAGGCATTGTTTCAATTCCCATAAACACCGGAGATATAAGGAGTTAATCCCTAGTCAACCACTTCGAGCCTAGAAGTAGGAGTTTCCTTCGGATATTCAAACCCTTACACTCAACCTGGGGCAGGGTAGTTGTTCAGTTAATCCACTATGCATAAAGCAAAATCCAGAAGACGGTTGTTTATCAATGACCCATGACGTGGCAGTCATAATCTTCCAACAAAATTTAAAAAAATCAAAAGCCTGCTAAGTCAAGCACCTCAAAGGGAACTTAGGCAAAAATCAAGGCAATCCCGATGGATCTGACAAGCAAAATCAGTCCATGCAAAAGTTAGGGATCAAAAACAAAATCAAAAGAGGTCTTTAAACCCTCAGCAAAAACAAAATAAGATTCAGTGGCCACCCAAATCAAGGAGCTACTAACATCCATCAAAATAAGGAGACTGCCATCTCAAGAAAACCTTTAACCATCAAGCTTACACCGTTAAGCAGGTGCAGAATTAACTGAACATAGGTATGGAGATCATCAAGAAGATGGGGTGGGTACAAATAATTCTTTGAGCCTAATATCCTTTGTTCTATAAACCGTGAACCAGGCCATGTTACAACCCTCGAAAGACCTAATTGAGGCGAGGTTTATTCTGAAAGCATACTATTGCGAGGCTGCGTAACCTGACTCCTCACATATTTGTTAATCATCAGTATTGGTGTCAATATCCTTGGTATATCTTTCACACCAATCAAATTAGCACAACGTTTGGACTAACGGTCCATTCGTCTCACAACCACGACACTCAATAAACGACAATTCTTTCAAAAAAAAAAAAAACTTGCATGAACTTCGCGTTAAAATTACCATTTGTGAACAAACAATTTTAATTGCAAGTCAGTAGTTGGCATAGAGGAAATTCCAACACGAAGCAATCAAGCAGGACTGGATCATTCCGCAGTCTGGATCAGTCTGAGGCAAATCCCCAAGCAATGGTTGATTATGGGGCAAATCATTCAAGAAGCGGTTGATCAAAAGTGAATTATACCAATCAGGGGCAGGCCACCCAGAGTTTCTTTGACTTGAGGATAAATCTCTCCAATGTTCAATCAGGATAAGTTAAGTCGCTTCAACGCTCTTTCAAGAGCAAGCTACTCCAAAGAGTATATTGAAGCCAACCACGAGAATCGGCTGATCAATGTTAAATCCCTTTCGTGGTACAAACTCTGGGGCAAGCCATCTCGAGGTCGTCTCATGGCAAGCTACTCAAGCAAGTTCATCCTCATCAACAACTGTTGAGTTCAAAACAAGTGTCGAGGAATCATACTGTCATCTCACCCAATAACCTTAACCTTCCAAAAAAGCCTTGCTGTCATTGGGTCTGTCATCCCACAGCCTAAACCTGTCACCTATCAAAACAAACCGAAACCTCCAAAGTCCAGTTCTTGTCTGGCAAGCCTAAATACCAGTCCCGTCTGGTCAAACCTTTAAACCTTCAAACCAGTCCCATCTGGTCACCTTCCGTTTAACCAGTCCTCGTCTGGAAAACACAATTTCAAAGTCCAGTCCTCGTCTGGAAAACCACAAAGTCAGTTCCCGTCTGACACCAAACCTAGAAGTCAGTTCTCGTCTGACAACTTAACCTTTTGCCGCCAGTTCTCGCCTGGTAAACCTCATTCCAAAGTCCAGCTCCCATCTGGCAAATCAGTCCTCCTTTGACAGCTTAACCTTTCGCCAACCAGTCCCATCTGGTCTACCCTCATAATACCAGCCCTCATCTGGTACTTCCAATTCAAAGTCCAATCTGCATTGGCAACCACCAAAGTCCACCCTGTCGGCACCTGCATTTCCATCACCATTTGCGATCGTATGCATCATACGCATTGCATTCGGCTTTATAAGCATTGTGCATCATACGCATATCCAATATCATATCATATTTCCCCAGCTCTTGCATCTCCGCGTGTTAACATTTGCATTTGCATTTCCACTTGTTATAGAATATCATTATCATCAAGCATTCGCATATGCGAGCTCAGGTCCAGGATCGATCACGAAGATTTCCAAGATCATCATCCCAGACAGGGGCACCTCTTGCAAGACCGTGGGTTTCTCTTACTAGATTCAGAAGATATCGAGACAAGATTGAGCCCAATCAGGGGCATTCTTCCACAAGACCGTGGGTGTTCCCCACAAAGTTTTGCAACTCTTTGAGCTTCAAGGCAATCAGCAGCTCAGTCAGGGGCATCATCTGCAAAGGCCATGGGTCCTCCCATGGAATTCAAGATTATCAAAGCAAAAGTTCAGCCCAGCCAAGGGCGTCTTTTCAAAACCATGGGTGTATTACATGACATATTTCAACCCTATGGTTAATCAAATTTTCAAATCAACATTCAGCCTAGACAGGGGCATTTCCAGTAAAGTCATGGGCGATCCCCAGTGCTTTGTCTCCGACAGACTTGACCCTTCAGTGATAAGTGGCAATCTCTTGGGAGAAGCTTATCCATCTTCAGTGATAAGTGGCAATCTCTTCAGAGAAGCTTATCCTTCATCAACGATAAGTGGCAATCTCTTCAGAGAAGCTTATCCATCTTCAACGATAAGTGGCAATCTCTTCAGAGAAGCTTATCCTTCTTCAACGATAAGTGGCAATCTCTTGGGAGAAGCTTATCCATCTTCAGCGATAAGTGGCAATCTCTTCAGAGAAGCTTATCCATCTTCAGCGATAAGTGGCAATCTCTTGGGAGAAGCTTATCCTTCTTCAACGATAAGTGGCAATCTCTTGGGAGAAGCTTATCCATCTTCAGCGATAAGTGGCAATCTCTTCAGAGAAGCTTATCCATCTTCAGCGATAAGTGGCAATCTCTTGGGAGAAGCTTATCCTTCATCAATGATAAGTGGCAATCTCTTGGGAGAAGCTTATCCATCTTCAGTGATAAGTGGCAATCTCTTCAGAGAAGCTTATCCATCTTCAGCGATAAGTGGCAATCTCTTGGGAGAAGCTTATCCTTCATCAATGATAAGTGGCAATCTCTTGGGAGAAGCTTATCCATCTTCAGTGATAAGTGGCAATCTCTTCAGAGAAGCTTATCCTTCATCAACGATAAGTGGCAATCTCTTCAGAGAAGCTTATCCATCTTCAACGATAAGTGGCAATCTCTTCAGAGAAGCTTATCCTTCATCAACGATAAGTGGCAATCTCTTCAGAGAAGCTTATCCTTCATCAACGATAAGTGGCAATCTCTTCAGAGAAGCTTATCCATCTTCAACGATAAGTGGCAATCTCTTCAGAGAAGCTTATCCATCTTCAAGGATAAGTGGCAATCTCTTCAGAGAAGCTTATCCATCTTCAACGATAAGTGGCAATCTCTTCAGAGAAGCTTATCCCCCTACATCCTTTTGGTGTTAGGGATGATCCCATTTCGCCCCATCATCTTTTTGGTGATGGGTCTGACATCCTTTTGGTGTCATGACTAGCGTGTTTTCCGCTATCCTTTTGGTAGTGGATCCCTTACTTTCTTTTGATTTTAGAGCAGTGTGCGTGAGTGTACTATCATCCTTTTGGTGATAAGCTTGTCATCCTTTCGGTGTCAAGTTTTCTCTGTTAACATCCTTTTGGTGTTACCGACCTTTGCAAGGTATCCAGTATTTCATTCCCAAGTATCTTACTTCTTGTTGGACAAATTTAGGGTTTTCTTTTTATCTAATCATCTTCTACCTGGAAAGAATGAATGCCTCAGCATCTCGTCTTACTCGGTTTAAGCTAATTAGATAGGGGCATCTGTCACACCCTAAATTTGGTCTTGTTTTTTTTCCATTTTACGCCAAGATGTTTGTTTTGCTCCATGGTCATTTTGTGAATCATGCGATGTTGAATTCAGTTGGAAAGTGACGCGTCGGGGTGTTCAGGGTCAATTAGTCCGCGTATGTCCTTTGAGTTCGGGTGGTGGTTATTCAAATTTCAAGACATGGTTAATTTTCTTTCAAGCCACGCTTTGTTTGGTTTCGAGATTAAGTAATGAGCTTTGATTTAAATGGTTGGATTCAAATGTTGAGCCAAGGTGAGATTTAATTGGACTTGATTGTTGGGCCCAACTAATTTGCAATTAAATGCTAAGTTTAATCCAAGTTACATGAGAGAATCATACCAAGGATATGTTACAAGTGACTATCGCACTCTTAAATTTGTTTCAAGTTTTACATGAAGTCTCTAGAGGCAATTCAAGTTAGGCGAGGCATTAGAGGTGGCCAAGATGAGTTGTGAATAAATTTGTGCTAGCCAAGTCGCTTGCAAACTGTTGGAATTACTCAAGTTAAACTTTGAACCATGATTAAAGGTGCATGAGAGGCATATGGAAGTGAATACAAAACCTGAAATCATCTGTATGGATATTCGCTTGTTCTTAAAAGGCATGATCATTTTTGTTGAGTTCTAAAATAGGGCCACTATTTTAATCCAAAGCAAAACTTATTCAAAGTTGACAAACCGTTATGGGAAGGAATTCATAAGCAAACTGTTTAATCAACATTATTCATGAGATTGATGTCATACGGGATTTAAACAGGGATAAATTACATTGCCTTTGCCTTCAAGTGTTTATACAAAATATCAAAAAAAAAGAAGCTACAAGAATGCATTGCATTACTAGTGTGAAGTCAGGATATTTTTAAGTATTCAAAACATAAAGTTGTTGCTCTGAACCTAAAGGAAATGATCGCATAAGCTTCCAGGAGAATTTCCAAGTAAAGCATTGGCCTTAGTTCGCTCTCGAGCAACACCGTCGCCGCCAAAACACTCTTATTTCACAAGTTATGAACCATGTACTTCAAGCTGCACCATATAATTCTTAACGGATTGGTCATCTGAGTTATCAGAGTATCATCATAGCACATCAGACCGTAATATTATCATAAAAAGTGGCAAACAAAGGCACGAGATTCCGGTGATAATCATATGGATACCTCGCAATTCCCGCGGGATCTCCATATTCAAACCTTGTGGCGCTTTCAAATTCTGTTCCATGAAGCTCTGAAGCAAAGTGCGGAAACCCGACTCAAGATTACAACAAACCACATTAGCAACACAAGACCAGATAGTCGTACAAGGAAATCTGCAGAGCAAGAATGTCGTAAATATCAGCAGTCACAAAATTATTGCAGAATTGTTGTAGGTTTCTTTCTGATGAAGAAAGAGTGAATGTGGCCTTTTGAGTTAAAAGCAATGCAGTAAAAAACATATTCTCTACGGTTATAATAGTAAAAGAAGAAAGTAGAAATTCTGCACATGGCCTCTACCCCACTCGCAGCCTCACTTTTGATCCCCACACAAAAAAAATCAAAGAAATATCACACAACAAATTGCGATCAATTTCTCCATGAGTCGCACGTCCGATACGACAAGAAAATGAAAAAATGCATACCTTTTTTGTCCTCTCCCACGATCCTCTCGGTAAAACGCAGCTCGCACCAGTATTCATGTCGCATACATACAACTTGCAATACACAAAAACGGCATGCCGGCAAGCAGTTCCCGGTGCATTAAAGATCTTGATGCCTTCAAAAAAAAAAAAGAAAAGAGACATGTTAGTGGTAAAACTCCTAATAGAATGAACATGATAGTATGACAATCACTAAACCAGACGACAACCTACTGCAACACCAGCTGCCAACCATTCTGCTATCAATAGCCCACACACCAGGCTGCTGCGAACCGTACCTGCACCAATACCACACCACATAAAAACCTGCAGCATCATGACAACAAATTGGCAGCTAACACAAATCCCATACCAGACAATACCTGCTATTACTGCTCCAGCCTTTGCACAACAGCAACTCTGCTACTACTGCACACAAAAAATCACACCAGACCAACATCACATGACTCTTGCTGCTATCTCTGTACACTGCATAACCGTACCACCAGACAATACTCTGCACACACACTACCCTGCTACACAAGTCCCACACCAGACAAAAACCTGCTACAAGCAACAATGTTCAACACTTAACTCTTAAAGATAAAACTGTGACAACAACCACTGCATAATTCAAAAACAAACTAGGTACCTGCGATAAAAAGACAGAGATAAATCCATTCAAAACGAAGAGGCTTCAGCAGTAAGAAAAGGGGGAGGGGACTTTGAACAAAAAGGAACCTTTGGGCTGGAACAAAATCACAAATGTTCAACCTTTAAACCCAAAAAAAAAATATGGTCTTCACAGAGGGGGATCCGGGTTCCATGTTTGGAATTTCTTCATCATAACTTCATCCTCCCTCACTCATTTAACCCAACTGAAACTTTCTCCAATCTTGAATTCCTCCTTCATCAACAATTTCATTCTCACAGAACACTCTTCAACACCTTCAAGCCTCAACAAACTTCAAACCTCTAACCCTCCTTTTAATCTCTGAAACTCACGCAGTTTCACAACCACAACGTCCTTCAATACAACCCACCGAAAACCCCTTTTTCCTTCCGTTTCCAGATCCGCCCAGACTCAACCCTTCACCAACAACAAACTCCAAATGATGCTCAACCGAACCTCTAGCAACCACTCCTCATTCTACTCATTGATTTACAAAATCCCAAAGCTCCAACACCCCAACACATCACAACAACCTCCTACATTGTAAAAACCCCCTGCTACCATTCTTCAACAGGAAAATCTCCAAAGACAAATCAGCATCATAACCTGCAACAAAACAACAACAATTTTGCAGCTTTGAAAAGACACAACACATTGAGATAAGAGGAATATAATGGGGAGTGTAGAGAAAAAAGGGAGAAGAAGTTTCAGAAGAAAGTGTGAACTTCATGGAGATAATCACACCTTCATCTTATCACCTTTCATGGCAGCAATCTCAGTTTAACAACCTCCACTTCCATTTTACATCCAATCTCAGTTCACATCACAAAACCAACAAGGATTCATAACCTTGAGTCGAGATTTCCAACAACCACCGGGAAACGCCTTCGAAGCACCCTTTCATCCTTCATCTCGTCGATAACCATACCAAAAGTTTCACCTTCAAAACCTTAAAACCATATTCGTATCTTCAATTCCTCCACCAAGAACAACGTTTTTCACCTCCTGCTGAACCCACAAAACCTGTCACAAAAAAAATACATCAGCTCAAACACCATGTAATCACTAGAGAACAAACATCAAAACGCCTCTCTCACTTATATCCTTCATTACCATAACAAACCACAAACCTGATCCATCATCTTCTTCAACAACACATCCTACAAAATATCCTCCGAATCCTCTTCCTCTTCAGATCCCTAAGTCCTAACCTGAACTCCATCATCACAAACCTCAACCATAAACCGCCGTCCAACCTACCGCGACAACACTTCATTCGGTCCATTAGTAATTCAAGCCAGTTTCGAGAGCATGAAATTTTGAGGGTTTTGTGGTCGCAACGAGGTTCGGAGATGACAACTCAGTGGGGTTTGAATTTGAACATCAGTGCAGCGGCATATCCCGACGAGTTCTATAACATTGGGCACCACTTGAGCCCTCAGTCGCGACTCTACAAGACGATAGGATTACAAGTGACACACCAGAATGATAAGCCATCCGCGACATTAAACTAACTCGTGTTGATCTTTTTTTCCTGTTTGCAGATTTTTCAGTTCATCACACGGATTCGAGCCCTAAACGCCGCCGCCCCAATCCCGTGAAACCCTAACAATCACAAAACTTCCCTCCTCATGCTCAAACGGCGCCGCCGAACACTCTCAATCCAGCAACCCCAAACCGTTTAACATCATCGCCTCAAACTAATCCCCTGTTCCCTACACTTCCCCTTCATCCAATTAAAACCTCCCTGTTTCTTGTTATTTTCTTTTAAATTATTTATTTATTTTTATTTTTATTTTATCATGTAAATATATAATACGTTAATATGTTGTTTTTTTAAAAAAAAACTATTTTTAGATCTGTTAATATATTATATTACTTTTTTAAGAACAGTTTTTATTGTATTTTATTTATATTCTAGCTAGTTTTTCTTAGAAATTGTATTATATTAGATTTCTAAATAGTTAGTAAATTTATAATATACTTTGTTTGTTATTTATTTAGAAGTTTTATAAATTTATATTATACTTTTTATATTTTATAGATAGATCTCACTTCTCTTTTGTTATTGGGCATTTTTTTGTCTTTTCGGTCGATGACGAGACCTCCGTAAACCGTCATTAAGTCAAACTACTGATAAATGACGTTGGATCTGAGACCACCTATTTTCTCTCTTCGTCACTTGTCCCGACTCGATTCAAAACTTTGTCAAACAATTTTCAAAATCGACTTATCTTTGTATTGAATTTAAAAGAGGGGATTAAGTGTAGACTTTCTTCCTCTCCGAGTGTTGGGATGCCCACTGTAGTGAGGGTGGTTCCGACACTCGTCTTTCAATACAAAGACGTTTCCCATCCATTTTCAAATCTCATCTCCTTAAAATCGATTCTTTGTGTTGAGCTAAAGAGAGGATTAAGTGTAGACTTTCTTCCTCTCCGAATGTTGAGATGCCCACTGTAGTGAGGGTGATCTCGACGTTCGTCTGTCAATACAAAGACGCTTCCAACATTTCCTCGTAAAAACCTCGGCCTCGTACCGAGTCCATTTTCAAACCATAATAAACTAATTTCTCTTTGTATTGAATTAAAAAGAGAGGATTAGGTGTAGACCTCTTCCTCTCCGAGTGTTGGGATGCCCACTATAGTGAGGGTGGTCTTGATATTCGTCTTTCGATACGAAGACACGCCTTTATCCACCATCTCACTTTCACAACTTCATCCCGCAACCCTTGTCACCTAAAAACCTCGGTCCCGCACCGAGTGCATTTCAAATTATTTTCACAACAAAAACTTGAATGGTCGTGGAGTGGTTAGGCGTAGGCCTTCTCCTATCCCGAGTGCTGACGTTTACCGTAGGGTTCTCTGTCGCAAAGCACTTACCATTCAAAACCAAAAAACATCTTTAATAAGAGAACGAAGTTCTCTTTGCATTGAATTAAAGA
Organism: Lathyrus sativus; assembly: GCA_963859935.3. Classification (NCBI taxonomy): domain Eukaryota; kingdom Viridiplantae; phylum Streptophyta; class Magnoliopsida; order Fabales; family Fabaceae; genus Lathyrus; species Lathyrus sativus. The sequence continues at coordinate 544,844,780 of OZ012735.1, forward strand.
GAGAGGATTGGGTGTAGACCTCTTCTTCTCCGAGCGTAGGGATGCCCACTGTAGTGAGGGTGGTTCTGACACTCGTCTTTCAATACGAAGACGCCTCGTTCGCCACACCCTTTTATAACAAAAACTTTGAGACAATGAATTGGGTACTACCCGTAGGGGTTACTATCCGAGGACTTGTCTCGCCCCCTAAAAACAATCCAATCAATCAAATGCGACTTCTTGCCCCGAGTGGCGAAAACCTAATCAATCTTTCAAAAAGGATATGTTACGTCCGTTCTACCGCAAACAGGTAACGCCTAAGTCTCCCACGAGCGAGCAGCGAAACACCTAACTGCTAGAATGCGCACGATAGCATCATCCATAAAAAACATCAACACACCGTAGGCCGAACTACGGCTGCTCTGATTTCTCATACCAGATGAGAATACGTAGGCACAAGGGCCACAATCCTTGGCGAGCACATCCCCCAATATTCGTAGTTTTCCCGAACTACGTCGACTCTGACTTTCTCATATTTATTGAGAATACGTAGGCATAGGACTGCGAAGTCCTACCGAGTCTGTTCTTTCTATTTTCTTCCCCGTTCTCTCTTTCCTCCTAACTTTCCTGTTTCTAACCCTTCTTTTACCCAGTGGAACTTTCTCTTTATAGCATAATATTTAAGCAGATAAATTCACACATCGACAAACAAAAGGTTCCCATCGAGTACGATGGATGCGAGGGGTGCTAATACCTTCCCCTCGCATAACCGGCTTCCGAACCCGTTCATGGTTGCGAGACCATCTTATCCATTCTTTTCTTAAGGTTTTCTCGATATTTTCCTTTCCCCTCATGGGATAAATAAAGTTCGGTGGCGACTCTTCTGTCTATCTTTTTCGCCTCCCCGTCGTTGCGCGATGCGTTTTTTCGAGTAGCGACAAGAGTTTGCAGACATCTTTGGGTACTAAGCTGAGGTTGAGTTCTGCCTATCATCTGCAGACGGATGGACAGACAGAGAGAACTATCCAATCTTTAGAGGATTTATTGAGAGTTTGTGTATTGGATCAAGGTGGATCATGAGATAGTCATTTTCTGTTGATTAAGTTTACCTACAACAACAGTTACCATTCTAGTATCGGAATGGCACCGTATGAGACATTGTATGGTAGGAGATGTAGGACTCCTTTGTGTTGGTATGAGTAAGGCGAGAGTGTTATGCTCGGACCTGAGATTGTGCAAGAGGCGACTGAAAAGATCAAGATGATCCGAGAAAAGATGAAAGCGTCGCAGAGTCGTCAGAAAAGTTATCATGACAAGAGGAGGAAAGCCCTTGAGTTCCAAGAGGGAGATCACGTGTTTTTGAGAGTTACGCCGGTAACTGGTGTTGGCCGAGCTTTGAAGTCTCGAAAGCACACACTGCATTTTGTTTGTCCGTATCAGATTTCGCAGATGGTGGGAGAAGTAGCATATCAGATTGCTTTACCACTGTCGCTTGCGAATTTTTATGATGTGTTTCATGTGTCTCAGTTTAGGAAGTACATTCCAGATCCATCACATGTGATTTAAATGGATGATGTACAAGTGAGAGATAACTTGACTATTGAGGCATTGCCAGTATGAATTGATGAACGAGAAGTGAAGCAACTGCGAGGTAAAGAGATCTCCTTGGTAAAGGTAGTTTGGGGAGGACCAGCTGGAGGGAGCATGACTTGGGAGCGTGAGGATCAGATGAGGGAGTCGTATCCGAATTTGTTTCCTTGAGGTAATTTTCGAGGACGAAAATTCTTTTAAGTGGGGGAGAGTTGTAACACCCCAAATTTATTGGAATATTTATTTAATTTATTTAAATATGAATATTCGTATTTTAGGTGATTTTCGGTGGTTGGTGTGAATATTGAGAATTATGGATTTTGAGTTCTTTATTTAAATAATAGTATAAAATATGAATATATTTGGTATTATTAATAACTTAAATAAATATAAGTTAATTTAAGGGCAAAATGGACATTTGAGGAGGAGTTAGTGAGGGCGAAATTGAAAAGCCCATTTTAAAGGTCCAAAGTTAGGTTTAACAAAAAGGAATTTTGAAAGAATTAGGATTCATTCTTGTTAGACTATAAAAAGGGAAGAAATAGAGGCCAGAGCTCTGAGGAAGAGCATTGAGGCAAAAGCTTCGTGAGGTTTCCAAGAATCAAGGAGAAAGGCTTAGAGTCGGCAAATTAAGGTATAGGGAGTATTGTCTTCATTGTTTTCAATATATGATTCAATGAATTTAAAGCTAATTTAAAGGTTTAGGAATTTTTTAGTATTGGATTGTTGTTGCCTTTCTGTTGATGAGTTCAATGAGTTTGAGGGATTTGAACTGATGGTCTCATAGGTTTGAGGCTGATTTGGGAGTAAGGGAAACTAGGCCTTCGTGGCCAAATCTGTTGTTGAGGTTGTTTAACCGTATATGGTAATTGATTTTGAGAGCTCTAATGACTATGGGGTATTTGTAATAATTTATGGGAATTGGAGGCGTAAATATGATACGAGATCGGCCTAATAAGTCGTAGATTTGTTGCCTTTATCGCCGTAATACCTTAGGAATGATTTAGGCATGTTTTTAGGGCATTGGGGAAGGAAATCGTAGAGGTTTTTGGTCTGGTTTTGATGCTAGTGCGTAACAACGATTTGCTGTAATCGCGAGTTCGCACGGCGAACATTCGCCCCAGACTCACACAACGAACTTGCTAGCGAACGTAGCAGAGTTTTGCAAATTCTGATCTTGTGCAGTGATGTCTTGATGTTTTGATATTGTGATTTCTTTGATGAATTACCATGAGTATGACTATGATTCCTATGTGATTAATACATGATTGTATGATGATTCCTATGAGTAATGGTGATGATTCATGATGTTGATTCCATGAGTTTTTGATGATTATTATGATGATTTTGATGAATGATGATACACCTAATGAGTTTATTATGAGGATGATATTGACGTGTGCATCATGCATTATATGCATTCCGGACTTCAGTATAGGACCTTGATTCTTGTGGCTTCAGTCCCATTGTGCAGATGTGAGGTATTTTGTTGTGCTCCGGTTCTCGTGTTGAATCGATCCTACTGTTGTGGATCTATGGAGGGTTGACGGCCCAGTGTCCATCGAATTTTGTTGATTGGTACCACATGCATGAGTCTTGTTGCATTTGCATCTATGTAACATTTTGGTGTAATTTATAATGTTGTGGCCTTTGATGTTCCTCGATGATTATGATGATGTTGAATATGAAAATGACGTTATTTTATATACTGTTTCCTATATTGATTATTATGAATCATTTTACTCACAATGTCTGTTTGAATGTTGCCTCCACGTGGTTAACGTGCAGATGACAAAGTTTAGCCGTGGATGCCATCGAGGACTTTTTGGAGTTTTTGACTTTTGGTTGACTTAGAGGGTCTCACTCTGATAGTGTAACATCGGGTTGGGGTCTTTGAGTTAAACCATATTTTATTGATTATTGTTATTTTGATTATGTTGTTGCGCAAGGAAAACTTTGGATTTTTCCTTTTTGAGTTTTGCTGCCTTTTAAGCAATTTTTGAATAATTTTGGGAAAACCCGTTGTTTATGGAACATTGACTTTTATTTGAGTTATTGAGAAATGTATGCGCTTCGAGGTGATTTTTATTATGTTTAATATTTTACTCTGATAAATGTGATTGATTTTCTATTATATTTGTGGGATAGAAAAGGGTGTTACATGTCGCGTGTTATTAATGCCTAGGGGCGGCTACGCGTAGGGGCACTTGAGTTCCTAGTGTAGCCTCGCTTCCCGTGCCAGGTTTATAAGTAGGGGGAAAGCTCCCTCTCACTTTCACATTCTCTCCTCAACCCTACCAAAATCCTCTCCAAGCATTTATCGTTGTTGTCGACGTTTCCACTGCCGTCACCGATCTCCGTTGTCCAGTTCCTCCTCTCACAAGTAAGTTTCCACCTCCTCTATGTAGTTTTATGAGTTTTCCGTTGAAGCTATGAATTTTCTGATGTGTCTCATGAATTTTCTGGCCAAGATATGATGTTTACGACGAGGACGCCGGGAATTTCCTGAGGATTTTGGGATCTTCATGAAGATACTGATGAATTTCCCAGAGACCTGCGATGAAGGCCCTGGGGAGCTAGGATAATTCCTCAAGGAGCTTAGCTTCTCGCAAATGTGTGGTTGTCGCGGGGAAGTTCACTCAGGATCTCCCTGCGCGTGTTAGGGTCACCTCGATTGGGGAGCCTCGCTATCGGGGAGGCTTGCCGCATAGAGTTGTCATCGGTTTTCTTTTAGGAGAAGCCTTAATCGGGAGGGGGCCAATTGTCCATGGGTTTCCCCATCTCTCTCTTCTCCCTTTCACTTGATTTGCAGTGGAAGGGTGGATTTGATCTTGGAGTCAAATTCACCATTTTCCTCTGCTTTTTAGGTAAAATGACTGTAAGAATCGAAGGTATTATCCATGTTGATGATGAGTCCGAGCCCGAAACTCCTGTCGAGGTCGAAGGGGCTGCACCCGTTGGTATGGCCGCGGACTGTGCCAGGCAGAAACCTCTTACTATAGCCTCGCGCTTCGCCTTTGATAATACAAACGCCTTTGCAACTGTCGAGGACCGTCTGGAAGGTTCCTCCGCAAGATGGATGGTGTACAAACCCAAAGAAAGACACCACATCTGCTCGAGCTTCCGGGAGATAAGGTTTTCTATGTACGAGTTTGCATTTTGCGAGGCGGGGATGCGTCTCCCCTTCAGTGATTTCCAAGGGGCGTGTTCCGGTGGCTCCGTCTGGCACCCTTGCAGTTGCACCCAAATCTCATAGCGTTCGTGCGGGCATTTGAGCCCGTCTGCGAGTATCTTTGTATTGAGGTCATCCTTCCTCTGTTCTTTCATACCTTCCACATTCACCACCAATCTTTCGAGGGCAGACACAGTTGGGTATCCTTGAAGAACCTGAGGAAGCTGTTTTGGGCATACCAAGATTATGTCTGCTCCTTCAAGGACAGGTTTTATATCATGAAGCCCGTGTCTCACACGGCTGTCGATTTACTATATGACCTTACGGTCATAGAAGAGAATGGGAGGCCCGAGGAGACCTTAGTGTCTAAATTTCCACTTGAGTGGTTCTATGACCACTTCCTCTTGGGTACAAACAGCTATATTGTGAGGCATGTCGACCTAGATGCTGACGACCAGCTGGCTTACTAAAAAATGGTCGACTTTGTGTCCGGCTTCACCCCCGTCAAGTGTGTTGCAAAGGACGGGAATTTCATCCTCGACGAGCGCGGGGAGATCTATCTTGAGGCTCGACTGATCAATACCAAGGCTCTCCTTGAGTGCGGATCCCGCGAGGAGGCCTTGAGGTTTTTAAGTAATGACATTTTCTTTTGGCGGAGTGTCTGCCCCTTTTCTTTTGTTACTAACTTTTGTTTCTCTTTTTATTGCAGACCAGATGTCGAACGCGCAAGAACGCACTTTGAAAGTCACAGCGACAAAGTCTGGGAAGATAAGCAAGATCAGAGTTTCCCAAGTCAAGCAGATAAGGAAGCCCGACCAGGGAGTCAGCGGATCTTCCTCTCCTCAGTGCAGCCAATCTTCTCCTACCCAAGATATCTCGTTGAAAAGGCAGCGTACCGAGGGTCCTGTGTTGGTCAACCTCGAGGAGATCGTGCCCACTGAGAAGTTTTTGCTACCTCCTTGCCATACTCATCGGAACTTCTTCTCTTGGGGACATTCTCTGATGGTGACCGAGGCAGAGACCAAGGCGATTATGGGAGTCAATTGGGCGGCCCGAAGAAAGATGCTGATCGATGACATGACCGTCATGATGAGGATCTTTTCAATGGCCTTGGTCTTGAATGATGAAAAAATCCCTACCTCCAAGCTGAAGAAGCTGCGTGACGAGAATGTCGTCCTCGAAGCAGAGAAGAACAAAGCGGAGAGTGACCCGCGGGAGGCCCAAACGAGGTATGAGAATCATGTGCACCTCCTCCACGAGATGAACGAGATGATTAAAGAGCTGAAGAGGGTAAAGGAGGAACGTGATTGACTGAAGACCAAGATGGTCGAGCTAGAGACCGAAGTCAAGCCTGTTGAGGATGAGTCTATCGAGAAGAGGCTCCTAGCGTCTCAGGCTAATCTGGTATTGAGGATCCGGGAGCTCGAGCAGGACTGTGTAGGGGATCTCTAGGTGGGCTTTATCTGCGTTGTGGAGCAGCTCTGGATCGTGAACCCGAACTTCCAGTTTGTCACCAAAGGGACATGCCCTTATCACGAGGTTCTCGAGGGTTACGTGGTCGTGCCAAAAGTCGAGGAGGAAGAAGAAGGCCAACCTGTGGTGGGCGACCAGCCCAGGGAAAATGAAGTTGTTTAGTATTTTTGTTGTATTTATGTTTTCTGGCATGCGTGCCATATTATATGTAGTTGCCTCTGGCCTGCGTGCCATGTTTTATAACCTTTGAACGATGGGCTCTTCCCGCACTTTGGAAATGCTATATTTTATTTTATGTTGTGAGTGCTCTTATTTTTCCTGTTTTTCATGTGTATGGAATAGTGAGTTGTATGTTTGTAATCGAGATTTTTGCTAAGAGTTCAGCCTCTATCTATTTAGTGAAGTAGTCGATGCCAATTATCGAATATTAATTTTGGTAGGATCCAATGGTGAAGGGCCCGAGGATGCCCATCCTCCACCATGCAAATGGCCATGGTGACGAAAGTGTTTTGAGCTCGTTTGGCGGGGTCAGGTGCATATCTTCGTGCCGTTGGAATTTGTCGCACTTCTTGACGTGCTCTTTGGCATCTTGCTGCATGGTGAGCCAATAGTATCCCACTCGTAGGTCCTTGTGGGCAAGTGATCTTCCGCCGAGGTGTTAGGCGTTGATCCCTTCGTGGATCTCTTGGAGTATGCCCGATACCTTGGATTTGTTGACACACTTGAGGAGGAGGGTTGAGAATCCCCGTCTATAAAGTTTTTCCTCGATCAAGACGTATGAGCAGGGTCGACGTCTAACCATGCTTGCCTCTTTGGCATCGTCGAGCAGTCGTCCCGTGCTGAGGTAGGCGTACATAGGGGTAATCCAGCAGTTACTTTCACCGATAGCATTTACCTCGGCAGTTATCGTGCCCCTCTCGATCCTGGGGTGAGAGAGGACCTCCTAGACTACGAATTTGTTTTCGCCCTTCTTCTTCGTGCTAGCCAGTTTTGACACGATGTCTTCCTGAGTGTTGTGTTCGTTTTGAATATGTCGTACCTCTGCGGAATCCAAGCTTTCCATTCTTTCTCTAACCAAGGAGAGGTACCCGGCGAGGTTGTCATTCTTGGCTTGATATTCTCCCCGTACCTGGGATGCCTTGAGCTGGGAGTTGGTAAAGATCCTTACCTCTTTCGCGCTAAGGTCTTCAGCCAAATGGAGTCATGTAAAGAACGCCTCGTACTCGATCTGGTTGTTCGAAGTTGGGAATGCCAAAGCGATAAATACTTCAATCAGGATACCTTCTTTATTTTCCAGTATGATGCTCCCTCCACTTCTTGTCGAGCTAGAGGCGCCATCGACAAAGATGGTCCATTTGTGCGCCCCGGGGGTCGGGGAATCTGTGCAAGCCATCTCCACGATGAAGTCGACCAGGACTTGAGCCTTGAGGGCTTTTCTGCTCTCGTATTGGACATCGAATTTGGAGAGTTTGAGCAACCATTTGAGCATTTTTTTCCGACATATCCGGCCGCTCGAGTAGCTGTTTGACGGGTTGGTCAGTTCTAACTATGATCGTATGGGCCAGGAAGTAATGTCGTAACCTCCTATCCGCGTTGATGAGGGCCAGAGAGACCTTCTTGATTTGCTGGTATCTAAGCTTGAGACCTTGGAGGGCTTTGCTCATGAAGTATATCGGCTTTTTCCCTTCTGGAGTTTCGTGGATCAGGGATGTGCTGACGACCTTTGTGGCGGCAGCGAGATACAAGTATAGGGTTTTCCCGGCTTCGGGCCTTGAAAACATTGGTGGCTCTGAGAGGAATTTCTTGAGGTGGAGGAGGGCCTCTTCGCACTCATCGGTCCATTTAAATGCGGCTTCCTTGCATAGAATCTTAAAGAAAGGGATGGCGTGCTGAGCAGACTTGGCGGCGAATTGTGACAAAGATGCGAGCACCCCGTTTAGTGATTGGGTGGACTTCTTTGTGCTCGGCATGGAGAACTCGAAGAAATCCCTGCACTTGTCTGGATTCGCTTCTATTTGTCATTCTGTCAGATAGAATCCGAGGAACTTGCCTGCCCGTACGCCAAAGGTGCACTTCTCAGGGCCGAACCTCATCCTGCACCTCCCCGATGTCGTGAAGACCTTCTTGAGGTGGATAGTATGGTCGACCTCTTCTCATGATTTTACGATCATGTCGTCCATGTACACTTCGAGCATGTCCCTGATTTCTCCCTGGAAGACCTTGTTCATCATTCGTTAATAGGTTGCATCGACGTTCTTCAATCCGAAGGGCATTACGTTGTAGTAATAGTTTCCCAACTCGGTCATAAAGGTCGTGTGTTGTTTTTCGTCCTTATCCATGGGGATTTGATTGTATCTCAAGTATGCGTCCATGGATGACAACAGTTTGAAACTGTTAGTTATGTGATTGGCAACAATTTTGGTAAAACTTGGTGTTATCACAAGATGTCCTATAGGATGTCTTGACATGTGATCTTAACATTCTGCAGGTGGTTCCTTTTTTGATGTTGCAGGGTTTAGTTCATGATGTCAAGTATGATGTCCTGACATTTGTTTACAAAACATTCAGTCGGAATGTTACGTTTTATCCATTACATTTTTGTGCTTTTCTGGTGAGAGATTTTGCTGGTACAAATCGAGGTGGAGATTTTCTTTAAACAAAAGAGTTTCTGCTGTATAATTCATGGATTTATTATGGAATCTTTTTTCCTATTTTCGCGTATAAAATCTTGAGAAGATTTGAAGTGTGATTTGATCAAATCTGATTTGGTTCTATTTCTATGACGTTGATTATGAAAAGATTTGAAGAATTATCTAATTTGATCTTATCAAATCAGAGTTTGGTTTTGCTAATGCCCAAGCCCATTCAAAGTGTTTCTATATAAAGACTTTACAATCCTATTTTGAAGATCATAGAAGCTAGGATTGAGAGTGTGCATTGCTTAATGAATAGGGTTTTATCTTCTTGTGTTTTTATTATTTTGTAAGCCATTCATACATTAATTTGATGTATCAATTGGACTGAGTTCTTTAAGTTGTAAGTTGTCCACTCTAAGCTTTTAAGCACGAGTGCGTTATTCTTGATTGAAGCTTTTAAGTAAGATCAAGTGTTGTCCTTGAAGTGTGTCTTCTACTTTTTGGTCTTCAGTTTTTGCTACTGCATGTGATTGAGGGGGAGTGAGAGGTGTCTCTTATCTAAGAGTGTCTTAGATAGAAGTTACACGGGTAGAGATTAGGTGCGAAGATTGTAAACTAGAGAGAGTTTCCTGGGAGTCTTCAAACTAATTTTGTTTAGTGGATTTCCTTGGCTTGGTAGCCCCTAGACGTAGGTGTGTTTGCACCGAACTGGGTTAACAATTTCTTGTGTCTCTTTAGAATTGTTAACTGCATTTTATCTTGTTCATATATTGGTAATTATTCAGATATTAGTGTCGTGACATCTCTTTCAACATCTCATATCTGATACCAGAATTTCAATTGGTATCAGAGCAGGCATCCTGCTCTGGTTCTGGGTGAGATCTAGGGACAATACTTTCTGGTATTGTGGACAAAGAAGGAGGATTTGTGAATATACCACCTGTTCTGGATGGAAATAATTATGATTATTGGAAACCTTGCATGGTGGCCTTCTTGAAATCATTGGATAGTAAGGCTTGGAAAGCTGTCATAAAAGGATGGGAACACCCTGTCACTGTTGAGAAAGATGGATAAGCTACATCTGACCTGAAGGCTGAGGAAGAATGGACTAAGGAGGAGGATGAATTGGCTCTTGGAAATTCTAAAGCCTTGAATGCCTTGTTCAATGGAATTGATAGAAGCATATTCTGATTGGTGAACAACTATGAAGTTGCCAAAGATGCTTGGGATATTCTCTAAACTACTCATGAAGGTACTTCTAAGGTGAAGATGTTAAGACTTCAATTGCTAGCTACCAAATTTGAAAATTTAAGCATGAAAGATGATGAAAGCATACATTATTTTCATATGAATATCCTTTAAATAGCCAATGCTTCAAGTGCCCTAGGTGAAAAGATGTCAGAAGAAAAGCTTGTAAGAAATATTCTCAGGTCTCTTCCTAAGAGATTTGATATGAAAGTAAATGCCATAGAAGAAGCTCAAGACATCAGCAAGATGAGGGTGGATGAACTTATTGGATCTCTCTTAACCTTTGAAGTGGGGATAAGTGACAGATCTGATAAGAAAAAGAGCATAGCCTTTGTGTCCAATACTGAATATATAGAGGATGAATGTGATGTGGATACTGATGAAAGCCTATCCAATGCTATAGTGCTCCTTGGAAGACAGTTTAACAAGGTAATAAAAAGGATGGATATGAAGTCAAAACCAAATGTCAAGAACAATTCATATGACATTAGCAGGTCTAATGATGTTGGTAGAAGAACAAAGGCTGAAGAAAAATCCACTCAAAGCAAAGGAATTCAGTGCCATGGATGTGAAAGATTTGGTCACATTAGAGTTGAATGTCCTACCTACCTCAAGAAACAAAAGAAGAGCCTTGTTGTATCTTGGACTGATGAGGATTCTGAAAGTGATCTTGAAGAAGAATCTGCTAAACATGTGACTGCTTTGACTGAGAGATATGACTTTGATGAAGACTCTAGTGATGATAAATTAACCTTTGAAGAACTTGCAACTTCTTACAAAGAGTTGTGTCTCAGAAGTGAAGAAGTATGACATCAAGGAGAGAAACAGAAGAAACTTATAATCAAACTAAAGACTGAAAAGGAAGAGCATCTTAAAACTATCTCTGAGTTGAATGATGAAGTTACACTGCTGAATTCTCAACTTGATCAAATGTACAGGTCTGTCAGAATGCTGAATAGTGGAACTAACACTTTAGATGAAATCCTTCAGGTTGGAAAAAGGGCAGGAGACATGACTGGGATAGGGTTTGATGGAGAAAAGAAATTTTCGTCAGACTGTAGTCCCTCTTCACACCTCAGTCCTTCTGGGCCTAAGCGAAATATGTCACATTAGATGTCTCAACATCATGGCAGAGGACAACCCAACCACCCAAGAGGAAGATTCCAAAGATGGAGATGCCATTATTATGGATGTTTTGGTTACATAAAGCCTTTCGGCTTCAGGTTACATGGATATCCTAAAAATGTTCCTCAACCTATACCCAATCACAACATTCCTTCTAATAGGAAGCAATGGGTTCCTAGAGATGCTTCTACCAGCTTGATAGCTCATATGTCTCTCAGAGTCTCAGCTAAAGAGGATTGGTATTTTGACAGTGGGTGCTCCAGACACATGACAGGAATTAAAAATATCTTAGTAGACATCAAACCCCATTCTACTAGCTATGTGACTTTTGGTGATGGAGCCAAGGGTGAAATCAAGGGTGTTGGAAAATTGAACTGCTCAGGAGTTCCAAACCATGATAATGTGTTGCTGGTTAAAAGGTTGACTGCCAACTTGATTAGCATCAGTCAACTGTGTGATAAAGGATTCAATGTCAACTTCACTAAATCTGAATGCTTGGTTACAAATGAAAAGAGTGAAGTGATTATGGAGTCAGATCTAAGGACAACTGCTATCTATGGGTTACTCAAGATTCTAGTTACACCTCTATATGTGTTCTAGCCAAAGAAGATGAAGTGAAACTGTGGCACCAAAAACTTGGTCATTTGCATCTAAAAGGGATGAAAAGGATCATCTCTTTGGAAGCTTTCAGAGGAATTCCTAAGATAAAGATTGAAGAAGGAAAGGTATGTGGTGAATTCTAAAATGGAAAGCAAACTAGGATATCACACCAGAAGATTAAACATCTCACTACTTCAAAAGTGTTGCAACTCCTTCACGTGGACTTGATGGGACCTATGCAGGTGGAGAGTCTTGGTAGAAAGAAGTATGCCTATGTGGTGGTGGACGATTTTTCCATATATACTTGGGTGAATTTTATAAGAGAAAAACCTGAAGTGTTTGATGTGTTCAAAGATCTTTGTCAAAGAATTCAAAGAGAAAAGGAGAGCAATGCTGTCAAAATTAGAAGTGATCATGGGAAGGAATTTTAGAACCAAAAATTTGCTGAATTATGCTCATCTGAAGGGATTAGCCATGAATTCTCGTCTCCCATTACTCCATAACAAAATGGAGTTGTGGAACGAAAGAGTAGAACTATCCTGGAATCTGCTAGAGCTATGATCCATGCAAAGAAATGGCCTTATCACTTCTGGGCTGAAGCTATGAACAATGCTTAATATGTTCATAATAGAGTGACCTTAAGAACAGCAACCGTGACTACCCTGTATGAGATATGGAAGGGAAGAAAGCCTATTGTCAAATACTTCCATGTGTTTGGAAGCAAATGCTACATATTGGCATACTGTAACCAAAGAAGAAAGATGGATCCAAAAAGTGATGAAGGAATATTTTTGGGCTATTCTACTAATAGCAGAGCCTATAGAGTATTCACTCCAGAACTAAAGTTATGATGAATTCTATCAATGATGTTATTGATGATGTGCATAAATAGGTTTATGTCCTAGAAGATGTTAGAATATCCCTTGATATCTCAGCAGAGTCTACAAACAAAGACATTGATCCCAATCCTACTGATGCAGAACTTGAACCTGAACTAGTAAACAAGGGACCCTCTACCCGAATTTAGAAAGACCATCATGTGGATCTTATCATAGGTGATCTAAATAAGGGAGTCACTACTAGATCTATAGAATTTATAACAAGTTCTTGTTGTGTCTAAAGTTGAACCAAAGAATGTCAAGGAAGCCTTAACTGATGAATTCTAGATCAATACCATGCAAGAAGAGTTAGGGAAATTCAAGAGAAATCAAGTATGGGATCTTTTTCCAAGGCCTGAAAGAACAAACGTCATTGGAACAAAATGGGTATACAAGAACAAGTCTGATGAAAAAGGGGTGGTCACCAGAAATAAAGCCATATTGGTTTCTCAGGGATACACTCAGATTGAAGGGGTTGACTTTGATGAAGCGTTTGCTCCTATAGCTCGCCTTGAATCTATCAGATTACTTTTAGGAGTTGACTGTATTCTGAGATTCAAGCTGCTTCAGATGGATGTTAAGAGTGCCTTCTTAAATGGATACCTAAATGAAGAGGTCTATGTGGAACAACCTAAGGGATTCATTGATCCAACTTTTCCCAATCATGTTTATAAGTTGAAGAAAGCTCTGTATGGACTGAAGCAAGCTCCTAGAGCTTGGTATGAGAGACTAACAGAATTTCTTGTTGATAATGGATACAGAAAAGGTGGCATAGATAAGACTTTGTTTATCAAAGAAGAAGGAGGAAAGCTCATGATTGCTCAAATCTATGTTGAGGATATTGTGTTTGGTAGGATGCCTGATGAGATGGTTCAACATTTTGTCCAACAAATGTAGCCAGAATTTGAAATGAGCCTTGTTGGTGAATTAACCTATTTTCTTGGGTTGCAAGTTAAACAGATGGAAGATTCTATATTCCTATCTCAGAGTAAATATGCCAAGAATATAGTTAAGAAGTTTGGGGTGGAGAATGCCAATCACAAAAGAACACCTGCTACTACCCATCTTAAGTTGTCTAAAGATGAAAAGGGTGTAAATGTGGATCAAAGTCTCCATAGAAGTATGATAGGGAGCTTGTTATATCTTACAGCAAGCAGGCCTGACATTGCTTTTGTTGTAGGTGTGTGTGCTAGATACCAAGCTGAACCCAAAGTAAGTCACATCAATCAAGTAAAGAGGATTCTGAAGTATGTTAATGGAACAAGTGAGTATGGAATGTTATACACTCATGGATCTGGCTATGTGTTATCTGGGTATTGGGATGTTGATTGGGCTGGAAGTGCTGATGATAGGAAAAGCACATCAGGAGGTTGCTTCGCTTTGGGGAACAATCTTATATCATGGTTTAGCAAGAAGAAAAATTGTGTGTCTATGTCTACTGCTGAAGCTGAATATATAGCAGCTGGAAGTAGCTATTCTCAACTGGTGTGGATGAAACAAATGCTGACTAAATATAATGTCACACAAGATGTCATGACATTGTATTGTAACAATTTAAGTGCTATAAACATCTCAAAAAATCCTATTCAACACAGTAGGACCAAGCATATTGATATTCACCATCACTTTATAAGAGAGCTTGTTGAAGATAAGATCATTGCCTTAGAACATGTTGCTATAGAGAAGCGGCTAGCTGACATCTCCACTAAGGCATTGGATGCTAGTCAATTTGAAATTTTAAGAGGCAAATTAGGGATTTGCATTTATGAGGATTTGTAGCAATTATTGCTGAGTGGAAATATCATTCAAGAGGTTTTGTATTTTCCAAAAATAAAGATGTCTCAACAACATTTATCCTTTCAAAATGCATTAAAAGATATTTTCACACGATACCCTAACCTCACTTATCATTCCAACTACTCTTTCATCTCCCATACTTTCACAGAACTTTTGCTTGAACATCATCGTCCCACACACAAAAATTTCAAGATGTCTCAACAACATGGTTCAACTCCGTCCAAGTCTGCTAGGTCAGAATCTAAGACAACGGCTCATCCTGTGAGCATTTCGTTTGATGACGTGATAGATGTGGCTCCGTTAGCGATGGTTCCCTATGACGATGTTGAGTTGACAAAGTCTACAACCTCACATGAAAGTGGTTCCAAACGGGCTCCTATAGGTAACACTTCTAATACTCCTCTTGATTCAACCTCTGAAAATAGGACCAAAGAGGGTAGTATGTATGTTGATAGAGCCATTAGAAAGTTGGTTACTAAGGTTTTGTATGGAGGTCACAATGTTCCTGGGATTTCTACACCACTTTCTCGAATGGATGCTATTCCCACTTCTAATGCTAACCAAAGTGAGGAAAGAGATGTTGATTGTTCTCGTTATGAGAATAGCACTGATACTAATAACCTGCACAAGTTGGCTAACTCTATGCTTAAGGAAGGGAGATTGAAGGTGATGCTAATGATGATGCTGATATTTCTGGTGTGGAGAACAAGACGGGTGGTTCTGATCATAGTAAGAAAGGGACTAATGTCTCTGATGATGTTGTGGATCTTTAACTTGCCATCTGATGATGAATTGATTGTGAATGTGGCTCCTGGGATTGCCAAGAGGTTGGAGACAAGGAGAGGTAAAGATGTGATTGATAAATCTCTTTCTAAGAGTAATAAGAAGAAGATTGTTGTTGGACCTCCTAAAACATGGAGCAAAGTTACCCTTGCTTCTAAGAAAAGAAAGGTCAGGTCTGAAACTGAGTCTGAGGAGGATGTTGAGGATGATGTCCAAGACATCACTCCTGTCAGAAAGTCTGCTACCAAGAGAGCAACAAACACAGTGCCTGATGCTCCTTTAGATAATGTTTATTTCCACTCTATTGATAATGTGCCAAAGTGGAAGTATATTTACTAAAGAAGAGTTGCTCTTGAGAGAGAGTTGGGCAAAGATGCTTTTGAAATAAAGGAGGTCATGAAGTTAATTTCTGATGTTGGGTTGTTAAAGACTGTGGTTGGTTTTTCTAAGTGCTATGATATACTGGTCAAGGAGTTCATTGTGAACATCCCTGAGGACATTGTTGACAGAAGAACTAAGGAGTTCAGTAAGGTGTTTGTGAGGGGGAGATGTATTGATTTTTCTGCTGCTGTTATTAATGGGTATCTAGGAAGGGGTAAGCAAGAAGGAAGTGAACTTGAGGTGACTGATAATCAAGTGTGCAAAGTGATCACTGCACACCAAGTAACTGCATGGCCCTTGAAGGGAAAACTGTCTGTTGGTCAACTGAGTGTTAAATATGCTATCCTGCATAGGATTGGAGCAGCAAACTGGGTGCCTAACAATCATACTTCCACCATTGTTGTTGGGTTAGGAAGGTTCATATTTGTTGTTGGTACAAAGGTGAAGTTTGACTATGGTAGCTACATTTTTGATCAGATTGTGAAGCATGCTACTACCAATGCTGTCAAATTGCCCATTGCATTTCCTTCACTAATTTGTGGGATCATTCTAAGCCAGCATCCTGGTATTCTCTCTAGTAATGATGTAGTGTGAAAAAGGGATTATGTATTGTCTCTCCATTATAAATTGTTTGCAGGAAGACGTGTCCTAGACATTGTCTTGACATCTGGTGAGAAGACATCCTCTACCAAGACTAGGCTTATCTCAGATTTGAAGGAAACTTGCAGAGATTTGGGAGAAGTCATTCGTGTAACTACTGCAAGGAAGCTGAAATTGGAAGCCTTGATCAAAATTCTGGAACAGGCTGAAGGTAATGATGTTGGGGTTGGTGATGTAGATGAAGAGGAAGCTAGGGAGGATTCTACCTCTAATGAGAAGACTGGTGATATTAAGGGTCATGATTCTGAGTCTACAACTAGTGATGAAGGTGAAAGCTCTGGTTCTGAGGAAGAAAGTTGATGGTGCTTGTTTATGGTGCTCTTTGGATTGTGTGTTTTTATTCAGAATTTCATTTTAGCACTTAATGTGTTTTGGCTTGTAATTTTTCTTTGTGGTTTCTTTCTACCCTCTTGATTATTTTGGCTTTGTTTGCTTGTTCTATGTTAATGTTTTTCCCTTAGTAAGATTTCTTTAATTATGGCTAAAAAGGGGAAGAAGTAGTATGAGGAATATTGTGCTGTTGAGGGATGTTGTGTTGTCGTTATTGTTCCTGGGTTGAGGAGGAGTTTTTTTTTTCTCTGGCACTTTGGTTTGAGGGGGAGCTTTATTTCTCCTTAGGACATGTTAGGCTTTTCTGTATTTTTCTGCTGTCGTTGTGCTCTCTGATATGTTCTGGTAGCTCTTGTGATCAATTGGTTGTTTTAGCCAAACTTTTCCAAAGGGGGAGTTTGTTAGTTCTGTGATTGGCAGCAATTTTGGTAATACTTGGTGTTATCACAAGATGTCTTATAGAATGTCTTGACATGTGATCTTAATATTCTGCAGGTGGTTCCTTTTTTATGTTGCAGGGTTTAGTTCATGATGTCAAGTATGATATCCTGACATTTGTTTACAGAACATTCAGTTAGAATGTTATGTTTTGTCTGTTGCGTTTTTGTGCAACCTTTTGTGCTTTTCTGGTGAGAGATTTTGCTGGTACAAATTAAGGTGGAGACTTTCTTTAAACAAAAGACTTTCTCCTGTATAATTAGTGGAGTTATTGTGGAATCTTTTGTGCTATTTTCGTGCATAAAATCTTGAGAAGATTTGAAGTGTGATTTGATTTGATTTGATCAAACCTGATTTGGTTATATTTCTATGATGTTAATTATGAAAAGATTTAAAGAACTATCTAATTAGATCTTATCAAATCAAAGTTTGGTTTTGCTAATGCCCAAGCCCATTCAAAGTGTTTCTATATAAAGACTTTATAATCCTATTTTGAAGATCAGAGAAGCTAGGATTGAAAGTGTGTATTGCTTAAGGAATAGGGTTTTACCTTCTTGTGTTTTTTGTTATTTTGTGAGCCATTCATACATCACTTTGATGTGTGAATTGGACTAAGTTCTTTGAGTTGTAAGTTATCCACTCTAAGCTTTTAAGCACGAGTGCATTATTCTTGATTGAAGCTTTTAAGTAAGATCAAGTGTTGTCCTTGAAGTGTGTCTTCTACTTTTTGGTCTTCTATTTTTGCTACTGCATGTGATTGAGGGGGAGTGAGAGGTGTCTCTTATCTAAGAGTGTCTTAGATAGAAGTTACACGGGTAGAGATTAGGTGCGAAGATTGTAAACTAGAGAGAGTTTCCTGGGAGTCTTCAAACTAATTTTGTTTAGTGGATTTCCTTCTTGGCTTGGTACCCCCCAGACGTAGGTGTGTTTGCACCGAATTGGGTTAACAATTTCTTGTGTCTCTTTACAATTGTTAACTGCATTTTATCTTGTTCATATATTGGTAATTATTCAGATATTAGTGTCGTGACATCTCTTTCGACATCTCATATCTGATACCAGAATTTTAGAAACATGCAGAATTGTCGACGAGTTTGTCGATGTTAGGTAACGGGTAAGCATCTTTGGGACATGCAGGTTGAGATCAGTATATTTAATACACATTCTCCATTTTCCATTATGTTTCTTAACTAGTACAACATTGGAAAGTCAGGTTATGTATTGGGCTTTCGATATAAAATTTGCCTCTAGGATGTCTTTTACAGCTTTTTCAGTAGCCTCCACTTTCTCGGGAGACTGCCTACGCCTACGTTGAACTATGGGCCTAGTGGCCGGATCTATGGTGAGGTGGTGGCATGCTGCGTCGGGGTCGAGGCCGGACATCTCCGCAGCGCTCCAAGCGAACAGGTCAGCGTTCTTCCGGAGGCAAGCTTTAAGCTGCTTCCTCGCCAAGTCGCAGAGCCTCGTGCCAATCTTCATGCTTCTTCCTGGGTCGTCTTCGAGCGTGATGAGCTCGAAGTCTCCATATGAAATGGGACACGTTGGGTGGGACAGCTTCTCGTTGTCTGTTGGGGGCGCGTCTTCAGATCCTGTGCTCTACTCCTGCTTGTTGGGGAAGCGGCTGTCGAGGTCGACAAAGTTGACGTGAGGGAGTGGCTTTTACTTCTCAGTCTGGACTAGCCTGTCGGTCGACTTAGATGGGACGTTGATCGAGTTGAGCCCTTTGAGTGTCTCTGTCCAGTTCAATATATATATATATATATATATATATATATATATATATATATATATATATATATATATATATATATATATATATATATATATATATATATATATATATATATATATATATATATATATATATATATATATATATATATATATATATATATATATATATATATATATATATATATATATATATATATATATATATATATAATTGCAACATTTAAATTTCGAACCATAGAAGTAAACATAATACAATTCGATAGGTTCAATTTTAATATAATAATAACATATTATTACATGAGTATTTTAATCAAACCTTATAACCTTATATTCCTTTCGTAATTTTTTTTATAGAAAAATGTCTTTTTTTTCTCTCTCGTAGATCCATAATTGAGCATGAAAACTATACACATGACGATGTTCAATCAAATAATAATATTTAAAAAATAAATTCTACATATGATCAAACACGATCGTACGATCAATATGGTGTCTGCTAGGATTGCAAGTTGGCAACATGAAGAACCTGAATAATAAGTCAAAGTTGTGGTGCAAATTTTATGGCACAAATTAAGGCTGGCATTGACAATATATGTCCCCCACCAGGAGCTAAAATAATATCTACCATAAAATTTGTCATAAAATTAGTATGCTGTGCTATGATGATAGGCTAAAAATTGTAGTTTAACACATTTCTTTGTATCTTTGTTTGTTTATTTGAGAACAATATGCGTGAATGTGGTACCCTACAAATATTTATTTTATGAGGTGAAATTACCCTAGCCCTACAAATGCTATGTATCTAAATTTATGCGAATCTTTTTGAAGAATATATCTTGTCTTGCTATATATATCTACAGGTTTGCTATTCCTACACCCTTTCTTACACCTTACACCCAATTTACTGTTCATAAATATATGAAAAAAATGCTCAGAACATGGTTAATGGTATGTATTTTATTGGTTAATGAAGTAGTGAAAGTGGTTAATAAATTATAGGTAAAATAATTAGTTAATGATATAGATTTTTGTGGTTAATACAACTGTGAAGTTGGTTAATGCGTAATCTTATATTTGTGTTATAAAATAAATTTTAAAAATAAATATTTTTTTTTAAAAAAATTAATATTTTAAAAAAATATATTATTTTAATAAAAAAAACACTGTTCACCGTATAAATACGGTGAACAGTGCATACGGTGTATGTATGGGGTGTAAGAAATGGTGTCAAAATAACATTTTTCATATATCTAAGGTTCTATAATCTTCTAAGAGAATATATGCTCAAAAGAAGTGCAAGTGGTTGCAATTGCAGAATTTTTCACCCTAATACCATATTTCACTCTATTATTTATTATTATACCCAACCTTTTAAATTAATTTTTATTTTGTTCATATTTAAAAAAATAATAATAATAAGGGGGACGGCATCCTATATAGAGTCACCCTTATAATTATAAAGGGGACGTCATTCCCTATAGATTTACCCTTATAATTATAAGGGGAACGTCATCCATGATGGAGTCACTTTTAAACAAATTTTTTAAAATAACTTTTAATAAATAATATTTAAATAGTATTTAATAAATAATATATTTAAAAATAAAAATTAAAAATTAAATATATTTAATAAATAATATATTAAATAATAATTAATATTTTCATTTAATAATTAGTATATAGGGGCAATATGGTACACAAATGAGTACATAGGTAAATGTCCGTCTGTACCGCATCCTCTAGTACATACGTTTCTTGGGGGTCTCTGTGGTGGAGTCGGGTCCAATGGGTTGTTTTCAAGAAATTGGATCATTTGGACCCATGAAGATGAGTCGATATCCGCAAAGTCATCCAAATTAATGGGGTTGCCCATGCCTGCATAATTATGTTGGGGTGGTTGGCTCGATAAGGCAATGTCAGGACGATAACCTGTCTGGTCGTAAGGTGACATGGGTGTAAATGTTTGGGTGGGTAAGGGTTGATTGGGTGTTTGATACTCCGTATTAAATTGGTTTGTAGTATCATAGGAGTATGTTTGGTATGGTGGTGGATATTGTTCGTATTGAGACTGAGAATAACTTTGTGTGAATGGGGTGGCTTGGTAAGGGGTATGTTCATGGAGTTGTGGTTGTGTGAGTGGGGGCTGGGTTGGCTGTTGGAAATGAGGTTGGGTAGGCTGTTGGGTTCTTGATGATGAGGCTCGCTGGCGTGGGTCAACAAGATATCTAGGATGAGAAATGAAACCAATGGATATCGACCTATATCAATTTATGTATTGGATAGACGGTTTTCTCTCGTATGGCAACACAGTGTCGGACAAAACAAAATGGCGACGATGCTCCCATTCACGATACTCATGTTTGCATAGTTGGTCCATGGAGAATAGTCTCATTGGTTGGAGACTTTACTGTGTGATACTTCTCGGGGATGCATTTTGGTGGACATGGAATACCTTGTAGCATTCCAAACTGAAGCTTGACACAATCACTGTTGTGCATTTCCACGGTGGTGAAGTTGATAATCGGCACCTTTGCACTCCACACTGCAGAGTCGTATTCGTTAACTTCATGAATGACTTCTAGACCAAGATATGGCCGCCAAATAAATTGTAGGAGAAAAAAAATAATATTTAGTATTTTCAAATAGTATTTAAGGTGACTCTATTCTAAATAGGTAGGTTAGTGATGGTACATCATCTTGACCCAAATGATCCAAAAGATTTCGGTACTGGGTGATACTATAATAGGGACAATTGTCATAATTCATCCCAAGTGAAGACCACCTACAAATTGAAAAGGAAACATTTGTTAATAATAGGATACATTAAGTAATAGAATATGAAATTTTTAAAGAATTGGTTTAAGAAATTACCTTGTAGCGTATGGAAAACCGAAATTATTGTGTTGGATAGGTGCTAGATTGGTCATTCTTGACCAACCCCAAGCTTGAAGAAGAACACCACATCTGGTAAAATTTCCCGAATTTGTTGTTGCATTGTTACACAAAGACCGATATAGGTGTAATAATGTGGCGGCCCCCAACTATATATTTTTATTTTATCTATGTCATCTAATAGAACTAAATACATAGGATGAATAACGTTACCACTTGCATCTGGACATAAAAATAAACCTATTAGTAGCATAATATAAATTCTAGTTTTTTTAATTTTCAATATTTCTGGAGAGTCTATGGTTAATGTTATCTCTCTATAAAGTTTTTTGAGCCATGATAATAATAGTTTTTGGCCCCTCAAATCGCTTGGGATTGGTTTGACCCCTAAAAGTTCTTCTATCATACTACCACGAGGATTGGTGAGACCGTTTACCGCTTTATCATTAATAGGTAAACCCAATAACATGTAAGTGTCCTCGAGAGTAACAGCACATTCACCTATTGAAAGATGAAATATATGCGTCTCGGGTCGCCACCTTTCTTGAAGCGCTAAAATAAACTTTGTATCTAGGATATAATTTTGTATTTTTGTTACTTCTCCAAATCCTGCATTTTTCAGAAGTTTACTCTTTCATTTTGAATTTTGTATCGAACTATCAGAAGTTTACAAGGTCGTGAAATTATTCAGTATCTACAATAACAGTTTTCCAGTGGTAGCTAGTGAGGACTATTGGCCAACCTATCATGGAGACATAATTTACCACAATGAAAATACGAGAAGAAACAAAAAGGGTTGCCCCAAAAGCACGCGAATTAGAACTGAAATGGATACAACTGAGAAAATGGAAAGATTGTGCGGAATATGTCGTCTTCCTGGGCATACGAGGAAATATTGTCCAAATGTTGGAACAAGTTCTAGATATATTTACTTTGGTCATTAAAAAATGTGTAACCTTGAAATTTAATATTAATAATAACTTTTGATTACCACAAAAACAAATTGAAATACTTCTAAAATAAAAATATAACGATTATTACAACATAAACTAAGATATAACAACAATCAAAGTAATATCATCAGTTTTGAACATCGTAGACCTAACTTCGTTGTCATCTTTAATTCGCACCCACTCCCGCCGTATATTTCCATCTGCAATCAAGAAGTACAAAACAAGTCTTTCAATACTTCTAATTCTTTCACCATCTGGAATGTCTCCTTCTTACCAGCGATTGAAATTTCTTCGTAGTTGCTCTAAACTCTGGATGTTCCAAAACGACATCCTTATCGGAGGCTTGACTCTTGAGAAAATAACATGCCCATATCTTCTAAGTTACATGATTCACTCTGCTAAATTTGTAAGAAACAATGTTAATTTAAGAGTGAAAGAATATACAAGCCGATCTATTTATACAAAAAAAAATTTAAATAAAATAATAATAAATATTATAAACATATAATATATAATTTATTAATAATTAAATAAATTTAACGAAATAAGGGGGGCTCCAAAAGGGACGGCGCCTCCTCTTATTCGTTTAAAGGTGACTCCATCATGGATGGCGCCCCCCTTATAATTATAAGGGTGACTCCATAAGGGATGGCACCCCCCTTATAAGAATTTTTTTTTGTTTGAAATGTGGGTAGAATGAAAATTAATTTGAAAGTAGTAACACCACATCAAATATAGGTTCACATACATCACACAATTATTTCAAATCTCAACATTAGTCCTTCATTAAACATGTGCGATAATTCATGCAATTATTCATACATTCCATAATATATATTCACACATAAATCAAAAAGGCCAATTTATCATATTGAACACCACCAAACAGCAACCAACAGTCGTTGGAATCAGAAAACAGACTGACAAATTGACACAAGACAACAACTATGCGTTGTCACTCTCGCTAAGCGAAACCTTGGCTTGCTGAGTGAGGTATCGCTCACTAAGCGAGACTCACATAAAATGCAAAAACCTCACCCTATCACGCTCGTTTCAGCAAAACAGTAGCTCGCTAAGTGAGATCGTCCAGACCTGATAAAATATAGAACGCGATTCACCTCTACAGAATCCCCAAAAATCCTCAATTCAGTCCCAAACATCCCCAAACGCCTAAAAAATTATATTGCACGTTATAACGTTATTAGAATATGTTAAACCACATAAGTACACCATTTAATTCATTCAATTACATCAATTCATGTTTATGATCATACTCTCAACAACTTCAAGAATGGCATAAACACAAAAGAACAAAAATAAAAGAATATACATGTAGTGCAGCATATGAAAATTGAATAACAACATCTCAATTCACCAAATTTCAGTTCCACACGTCTTCAACAATGATCTATGAACAATTTCAATAACCCCTAAATAGAGTAAGGACTTCACATCTATACCCTTTCATGTTATACACCCATAACAAAGGTCATTTCTCCCCCATTACCTTAGATTTTCCAACAACAAGTTTTCTAATCAGAAATTGTTTCTTCCCTCGTTAAGCCCTAGACTTGTTCTTCTCACTTTTAATCCAATTTTTATTTTGCACATACTGTAAACTTCTCCTATTTTCACACTCCTCTATTATAAATAAAAACTTAATTCTTCCATTTAGGTATTTTCCATACTACCCCAACTTATTCTCTAAATGTTCTCATTGCCCCTTATTCCTTTACTAACTCATATTTTCTCTTTAATTTTAATTACTAAATAATTTATAGCATAAAGCCACCAATTTCTATTTTTTATCTCTAGTATTAAATATAATTAATTAAAAATACTAACATTCTAGTTATTGTCAATTATTCTACCAAGCACCCATATTCTCACCACACCCTACCAATACCACTACGCCCCAACAACACATATAATCACATAATTTATTTTAATTAAAACACCTAATAACTAAATAAATACATAAACAATTCAATTAAATCAATTAATCGAATTTGGGGTGTTATAATTACAATTTAGTTCTGAAATGTTTTTCCAATTGTTGTTGTTGATGTCTTGAAACCTTATGTTGTTGCATTCTCCTTCCGTGATCATGGCCATGAGTGTGTTCTCATCATACAACTCTTGTCTTGCAACTTTAACTTCATCTTCTTAAGGTTATTTCTTGTTGGCATTGCACTCTCTTGCAAAATAACTAAGCTTTTGACAATTATAAGACTTCAAACTGCTCTTGTCAACCATCATTCTTCCTCATCTACCTCTTAGATTACCTTCATTAGAATTTTTTGATCCAACAACCTTATTTCCATTGTTTTCACCCTTTTGGAATGTTGAATTCTTGGAATTTCGGGACTCTCTTCCACCAAGATTTTGAAAGTTACATTTACCTTTGTTCATAGGTTTCTTTCCCTTCGCATTCTTGTCTTTCTCATTGAAACATGCTTGCAAAGTGATCTCCTCCTTTTCCTTATCAACATTTCTTTCCTCTATTCTCTACTCATATGCCTCAAGAGAGCTTTGCAACTCCTCTTTTTTTCATTAACGCAGGCTCCTTCGATTCCTAAATCACAACCACTACATTGTCAAATCTTGGCGTCAAAAAATGTAAGATTTTTGCGACAATATATTGCTTCGTGATTGTTTCTCCACACATTTTTACTTGGTTCACCAATTGAGTAATTCTCATCGTAAAATGGTTGACGGTCTCATTCTCCTCCATTTGAATCAACTCAATATTTTTGTTATGAGTTTGTAACCTCACAAACTTCGCCTTGCCAGCCCCGACATATGCCTTTTCCAAAATTTCTCACGCTTACTTCGAAGTTGTGCAATAATCAACTTTCTTTGAATTATCCGCATCATATTGATGGTTAAAAAACATCACCTTGTAATATTTCGTCTTCTATTCCTTATGTGTAGTTCTTTGTGCATCAGTTGCACCTTCTACAAGTGAAGTTACTCCGTTCTTGATCACTTCAACAATATCTTGATAGTCAAATGACACCTTCATTTGTTTACACCATCTATCGTAATTCTTCGTATCAACGATTGATAGGTTTGTGGAAATTCTTTCATTGGAGACAGAAGTCATGTTTGCACACTAGAAGTTTAATGGATCAAACCAGACTCTTTATGCCAAATGTTGGAACTTGAAACCACAAGGTTGGTGAATAGTTGAGTGTGGGGAGGGAGAGAGTGAAAGAGAATGAGAGAGTTGTTTGGTCATCATAAGGAGCATCCATATTGGGTTAAGAGAACCACATAAGTGATAAAGACACCACATATTCACCCAAAACCTTAAGGTGATATGTGTATTAGTCATCTCACTTATAAAGTTCTCAACCTCCACTTTTCTAAGCAATGTGAGACTTCTAACTCACACTTGTATACAACAATCTCCCCCTCAAGTATGAGTCCATCAACCATGATCTTCCTCAAGCGGAAGCTCTTTCATCCACATACACGTGTACCACCATTGCAAACACTACAACTGAACACGCCGCCTGACCACCACATTGTCAGGAAGACTTTCGATACAAGGAGTTGGTCCCTTAATTGAACCATCGTCTCTAATACCACTGTTGGATCATCATAAGGAGCATCCACACTGGGTCAAGAGGAACACACAAGTGAGAGAGGCTCCACATATTCATCCAAAACCTTAAGGTGATAGGTGTATGAGTTATCCCAGTTATAAAGTGTCCAACCTCCATTTTTTTAAGCAATGTGACTTCTAACTCACACTTGTACACAACAAAAGTAATTGGGAATGAAATTTTAATGACATTAATTATTAATAAACTATCCAAAAGGATATTTATACAACAATACATGACAAAGTACAATTATTAAACCAATCAAAGTGAAATGCTATAGGTGTAACCGATTGATATATTATATCAATCGGTTGCACTTCATCACAAACTCAATTTTTAATTAAAAATCTCAAGTAAGGTTAGTTTTTTATAAAAAGATAAAAGAAAAAAATGTACATAATGAAAATTTTAAAAAATTAGGATCAAATTTTTTATTTAAAAAAATAAGAGACCAATAGTTAAATTATGAAAATAATAGTGGTTAATTAACAAAATTCCTAATATAAAAAGGTATCAATATATAAAAGTTAATATGTGACAACAGATTTTTTTTTTAGATAAATAGGTATAGGAAGTATAATATGTTTTAGGTTTAATGTCCTTTTTTGTCTTGGATCTTGACTTCGAGATTTATTTTAGTCCCTTAACTTTAAAAAAAATTCAAGTTGGTCCCTTAACTATTCAAAATGTTCCATATTAGTCATTTATGTCTAATTAACGACGAATTTAACGACTGATTTTTGAATTTTTCTGTCGCTAATAGGACAAAAAGGACTAATATAGAATGTTTTGAAGAGTTAAATTATTAATATGGACATTTTTAAAGTTAAGGGACTAAAATGAACTCCGAAGTTAAGATACGAAACCAAAAATAATATTAAACCTATGTTTTATGTCTTCGGTCCTAAATTATAAGTTATTTTATATAAAAAAAAATTGTCTTAAATTATAAATCGTTTTACATCTTCAATAAAATATTAATGACTTTTTTTCTAATATATCTTAAAGTATTTATTATTATTTATTCTTTTAACTCTTTTAACTTTTCTCTCCTTAATTATGAGAGATATTTTTATAAAATCATATATAATTTATCTCTTTTATAAAATAATAATTAATTTTATTAATTTATATTAAATGCGGATAGCTTTTTATAATTTGGGAGGGGAAAGGGGGAGACTAATACTGTTGTCTCTTGGAGATTTAATATGAGCATACAAAAGGTCAATGATTGTTCACCAATATCACAAGGTGATAGATTGATTTGTCTAATATTCATATATTATGAGTTATATGGTGATTTTTTTAAAGAAAATTGTTTAATAAATATTTCGACTTTGTATTTCATATTTTAAACCATCTTATTTCAACTTGTTTACTATAATATATTTTAAACCTTTTTCACTTTTTATCAAGAGAAAGCAATAACCTAACTTTTGTGACTTGATGTCATTTCAATTAGGTTTTGTTAGGTCTTTTCACCATGTAGTGTTTAAAGTTGATTTTATAATTAAAAAATATTGGTGATGGACTTAGAGTAACGTCCACCACTTTTATATTTCAATTCAAATCATATATCCATCATAAAATAAATAAATTATTTAATTGATGAACTCACACAAATTCAATAAAATATATAAGGTTTATTTGACATGAAATATTTTTTAAGTTATTGTTTATAAATTTATAAACTCAGAAAATAAAAGATAGGTTTGATAATAGTTTTTTTTTTATCACAAATTTTAATTTATTCTTTATACATTATTTTAAATAGTGTTTTAGTTTATTCGTCACAGTTTATCATCTTTTACCTTTTGTTTTCACTTTTTTAAATTAAAATGCATTTTTATTTTTTATAATTTATTTTACTTTAAAATAAAACAATTATACATTAAATGCAAAAAAAAATCAAACAATTATATCATTTTATATTTATCACTAGTTGAACCGTTAATTTTAACAAACACTTCAATTTATTTATCAACTATTAATCATCATCATCAATTATAAAATATAAAATATCGGTCATAATTTATTAATCAATAGCTACTTTGACTAATTAGTCATAAATAAAAAAGAGAAAAACATAGTTTTATTAAAGAAATAATTAAACAATTATAATAATTAATATTATATTGAAAATAAAAAATAATTATTATTTTAGAGATATTTTCTTCTATTAATAAGTTAGTTAATTTAGACAAGGATTATGTTTTGTGAATTACTTCGAGTCAACTTTTTACTGAGTGAAAATGAAAAATTTTACAAAATTTTCATTTAAATTTTTATGAAATTTGTAATTAATTTAATTATACAAAAAAAGTTATATATAAAACCTAAACTAACCTACAAAACTTAACTTTAATTTTTAAAATGGTTTTGACTATTGTAAATTTCAAAATATAAAATAAGAAACTCTTTTGAAAATAAATGAGCAGGCATTCCTTTATAAATATGGGCCAACATTAATATGTGTCAATAGGCAATAGCCCATTAAAAAGTATAATTATTAATAGAAAATTTTACTCCACACCTCCGTATTTATCTTCGTATCTTAATAATTTCAAATTTATTTTTATTAATATTTATTTTTAATTTTTTTACATTTTATTATGCGGTCAAATAAATCAATAGTTATTGTTAGGAATTATACGACACAACCAGAATAACTTAAGGTAAAAAAATCCAGTTATTTTTTTATCGTACTAGAAAACTTAAAAGGATGAAATTCGGTTGTTAAATTTATCATACCGGAGAACTTGTTGATTAGTTATCTGGTTCACATTATTTAACCGAATAACTTTAACATGAGGTTTTCGGATTGTGTTTTTTAAATACCAAATAACTTGCAAAGAAGAGTTTCAGTTTGTGATTTTTTTAGTCACCAGATTTCTTGATAATAAGGATTCGAAACACATACTTTAATTTTTTTTAGTTTTATTAATTTTTGTCACACTTATGTTTAGTAGGTATGAATATTCCTTTGATGATATGTGATAAAAACCAGACATGTGTAGATACGACTGAGATATTCTTGACTACAGAAAAATTTGATACACGAGAAAAGGCGACTAAGTGGATTAGGAAGGTTGGAATCAGGAATAGAGTTACTGTTATAATAACCCGTTTGGACACAAAAACTGGCAAGAGAGGAAGAAGTGGAAAAGTTATACTTGGTTTTGATAGAGGTGGAAAATACAATGAAAGAGATAGTGAAACACAAAATGTTACCAAGAAATGTGGTTGTTCACTCAAATTAGGTCAACCCGTCAAAAGATGGTTCTGGTTGGAAGATTGACGTAAAATGTGGACTTCACAACCATGGTTTACCATATAGATTTGAAGGTCATTCGTTTGTAGGTCAACTTAAAGCTGATGAACAACAACATATTTTTGATTTGACAAAACGTCATGTTCCACCAAGACACATATTGTTGTCATTGCAAAACCGAGATCCGGAGAATGTGACTCGAATGACCGAAATATATAAATATAAGAGTAAGATTCAGAAATACATCAAGGGTCCTAGAATGGAAATGCAACATTTGTTTAAGCTGATAGAGGATTCTGATTATGTTTATTGGAGTAGGAAAAAAGATGAGTCAGAAGTTGTAAGAGATATCTTCTGGGCCCATCTAGAATTAGTGAAGTTGTTGAATATGTTTCCTAATGTGTTGATTATGGACACTACATACAAAACAAATACTTACAAGAAACCTTAATTTGAAGAAGTTGGTATGACATCAACTGAGTTAATATTTGTTGTTGCATTTGCCTATATGAAATCTAAGCAAACAGAGAATTTTTGTTGGGTAGTTGAAACAGTTGTTCAATAAGCAAGGGTTATGGCCACAAGTGATTTTAATGGATAGAGATCTTGCTTTGATGAAAGTAATTAAAATAGTATTTCCAAGGACAGTTAATTTGCTTTGTCAATTTCACATCAACAAAAATGTGAAAGCAAAGTGCAAGAAGTATGTTGTCAATTATATTTGAGAGCCGATAGAGAAGTTATGGTATGAACTTGTAAGGGCTAATGATGAGATGAAGTACCATCAACAGTTGCAACAGCTTAAGCATGCTTGTGTAGATTTTAGACCATTTTGCGATTATGTGAAAGACACACGGTTGACACCTCACAAACATATATTTTTTGAAGCTTAGATCAATAAAGTGTTGCATTTGGGAAACACCATGACTAATAGGTAAGGTGTTTGTTTTTAGCCATAGTTTGTTTATCTTAATATTAATGATACCGATTTGTTTTAGGATTAAGTCTGCACATTGGAAACTAAAGCAGATGTTGGAGAATAGTTTAGGTGATATGTGCAAATGTTGGGAGACTATAAATGGCAACATCAAGGTGCAATTAGGGAATATTAGAGCTTCATTTCAAAATAGTTTTTATGAAGTTAAGCATGCGCCCACTAGTCCATTTTAAAGGAATTTGCATGGATCTGTATCTAGGGCTGCTTTGAGACACATTGCTAAAGAGTGGCTGAAGGTTGACATGGTGGGTACAAACACCCAAATGTGCGGGTGTACTCATAGAAAAGTATAGGGTTACCTTGTGCTTGTGAGTTAGGGAGATACACATTGAGTAGTGAACCATTACCAATTGATGTTATTCATATCCGTTGGAGGAAGCTCAACATGGAATATAAACAAGCGGTAGGTATAGAGGATGGAGTAGAGTGGACCTGACCAATGCAATTGATGCATTGTGGGAAAGGTTCAAGTCATTAGATGTTTCAGAAACGAGAGCACTGAAAAGCAGGGTGTGTGAAATTGCTTACCCCACTACAACAAAGATATCTCCACTGCCTGAAAAAATAAAAACCAAAGGAAGAGTGAAGACAAAAGGGAATAAATTTGTGGGATATGATGTTTATCATGATTCTTTATATCACAAGTATATTGATCAAGCACACAACAGTTCTTAAAAATCTTCAAAGAGTCCATGTTTAAAGTTACCCCAAACCTCAAAGAAGAAATCATCTAATAGGTGCATTGTACAATTTCCAAAACATATCAGACCATTTATTTATGACATTATTAATGTTAAGAGTGATGGAAATTGTGGGTTTAGAGTCATTGCATCATTGCATAGATATGGTGAGGATGGTTAGTCAATGGTTCGCCGTGATTTAGATAATGAAATTAAAGGTTCCAAAAATAGTCTCTATGACAATCATTTGGAAGTCTCTTATGAAAAGTGAGAGAATCCTTGATGATGTCATCATTAGGTCTTAAGCCACTAGATAAATGGATGACATTACCAGATATGAGTTATGTGATAGCAAATCAGTATAATGTCATTCTTGTCTCATTGGGTTATCCTAGTTTGACTTTCTTTCCTATGACGACTTCACATTCACCTAATGTGTCAATTTACTGCATTGGTTTTGTAAACCAAGATCATTAGGTTGAGGTAAATATTCATGTTTGTTATGTTAACTACTTATATTTCATTTATATCTTGCTTATTGATTGTCTTAACAGGTAAACATGAATGAAGGACTTCTCTTGCCACCGATCATATTAGATTGGAAGAAGTATCACACATCAGATGCAACTTCTTGGATGATAAGATTTGTTAGACGGTTACAACATTGGCAACACCTTACGCCTGTGGTGTCGAAATATGTTAGATTATGATTGTAATGTGTTTTTTATATTTTGGTTTGTATTGACAATTGATTTCATGTTATATTTAATTCATGGTATGTTTTGGATCATACTACATGAATTTGATGAATACAACATAACTTTGAAGTCTAAAGAATACTAAATAAGTCTGAATAATACTACATAACTCTGAATAACACCATATAAGTATGAATAGTAAATAATCCATCAATCATCATACTACCATAAGGTACTGGTATGTTCTGAGGTACCGTCCACCCTGAGCTATACGTAGTACTTGAAAGACCTCAGCAAAGTCATCGTCCTCCTCTTCTGCCTCGTCACCATGTAGATAGTGACGAAGCTCATGTGAAATATGCAACAACCTCGAATCTGAAGGTCCTGCATCATAGACAGGAACCGAGACCTGTCTAACCTCCCCCCGAGGTGGTGGTACTAAACGAGGATGTGATACCCTGTAGTACCAATCCAAGTAATCGACTATCACATCATATGGAGTATCTGCAAAATCGGCCAGACGAATCACTTCCATCATGCTCGCATGATATGTTATCCATTCAATATCCACATCAAGTGTGTCAACACCAAGTGGCAGAGATGGTATGTACTTTCAATATCCAAATTGTACCATACCATTTCAGACCACCCCTATACAAGCATATACCATCAAATGATCGATGTTGTTTATGATCCTCCAAAGGGCGCCAAATGACATTTACACGTGTCAATCCATCCAACATATTCCTGAGCTCGTCAACCTTCTATGCACCTTTCTTGTACATCCATTTCATCGCCTTAAGAAGTGGACTACTGATACCAGCAATCTTAGAAAATCCTCTCTTGCTAATAGTTGGAAAATACTCATGAATCCAACACTATTACACAACATAAATATTATCAATTAAAATTATTATAAATAAGCTAATATAAGTCTAAATAAAATTAAAATAAAACATTTGAACCTCGAGCTGTGAGGCATATCCTCAAAGCTGCTTCCAACTATAAAAGGAAGCATCTCCTAGATATTTGTAAAGTGTGACAAGTGCAGTGGCCCCCAACAGTATCTACCACATCCAAGCAAGTCCCGAAATAGTGATAAATACTTTTCCTCTACAAGAGTAAAGGTATTATAAGAAAATATGGTGCATCCTACCAACAACAACATATAGGCTCTAGCTGCACAATCAAATCTACTCGCATCTTGTTGACGCGTAAATATCTGCTTCAATGAATCCAAGCTATAATAAAGACCTCGGCAACCATAAACCTCTTCAGCCGTCTCCTCCAACGAAACCCCCTGCAGATCAATAGCTTGAGTAATAGCATCAGAATCTATGAACTTTTTTGTAGGGTTACAAAACTCCCCCTACATGGTAAATGAAGCAGACAAGAAACACCGTTCAAAGTAATGGTCATCTCACCAAATGGCATATGAAGGGACGATGTGTCTGGATGCCATATCTCCATAAACGCAGATACTATGTTATGATCTATTCTCGATCAATGGTTCTATATAGAAAGGATAGACCAGAAGAAAATAACTATCTCTCTATCACTTGTGGGAGACTGCGTGGAACCTACCCGATCAATTTGCTGCCATGTGCAACAATTTTCAACTCTTTCTTCAAAACTCTCTCCTGAAAATAATTCATAATATATGTTATAATATATAAATAATTAACATTAAATTTGAGCATAACATAAAATCCCATAGATTAACTTACTTCGTTGACCCACAAATGGCGAGCAACATGGTCCTGATACCTCACCAAATGAGACTTACCAAACGGCCCTCTGAGAAATGGTGGATGCAGTGGACACAACAAAGTTTTAGCTATTTGATCTTCCTTTCGATTAAATGGTTGTTGAGTTTGTCATCCTTCACCATATCGTCGATAAATGCGCCCGTCCCATCCTCTAATGTGAGCCACTAAAAAAAGTCAACGTCCAACAAACCAGAAAATTGCCAACCAAGTTCTCAGGTGAATAACAAATAAGAACCGGATAACATAATGACAATTTATCCGGTGAGGAACAAGTAAGAACCGGATAACATAATGGCAAGTTAACCGGTAAGGAATAAATAAGAACCGGATAACAAAATGACAAGCTATCCGGTTAGGAAAAAATAAGAACCAGATAACTATACCCTAAGTTATCTGGTGTATAAACATCACAAATAAAAAACTGGATAAATCACTCTCTAGTTCTCCGGTGTTGAAAGTTAGTGTACCGAAAATCTTAGTGTTGGATTTTCCAGAAGTCAAATAGAAATTAAATTTTTTCACGCTCTAGCTGGAATGAAATGAGAAATAAGTGAAAAATTTGAAATTATAGGTATTAATATATAGGGATATTTTTGTCCAACTTTTTAATTTGTAGGGGTATGGGGATAAATGTAAGGATATGTGATAAAATTTTCTCATTAACATTTACAAATAAAAATTAAAAGATTAAATATATTTTTTTGTCTCTTATATTATTAAAATTGAGATTTTAACCTTTGTTTTCAAATTTTTGGAATTTTAATCTTTAAAATTCACACATTAATGTTATTGCCTTGCTCAGAGTAGAGATATAAGAAGTGCGATAAGCAAAAGTGATAACAAAAATGATAATAATTACTATAAATTCATACAAATGTAATGGTTTAATTTATTTTAACAAAATAAAGATTTATTATTTTTGGTGGTTGTCCCAAGTAGACTTAGTTACAATTTCCTTGTTAGTATCTTGATCAGGTCCGTAAGCTCATAAAACCAGATATAATTATCGAAGAGTGTTCTTTCCACCTTTAGTGTTGAAGAACTATTCTTTGGAAAATTGATCTTAATGATAGGAAGTATACTTTTTAACACATATATTTCACACCAAAACATGTTATAAGTGAGACACACTCCTATTTTCCTAAAAACTAGCTCATAAGTGTATCTCTGAACTTACCCCTGTAATGATTTTGCTAAGTTCACAACTCAGTGACAAATACGGAAGTGCAGTTCCAAATTTTTCAGGCACGAATTTGGAAAAAAAAAACCCACCTTGCATGTATTTAACAATTCAATGACAAATACAGAAGCACGTTTCTAAAATTGTCAATAAGAAAATTTAACAGAACACCACCTTGCATATTTTCTTTACTAATAATCATACCGCAATTTCTTCTTCAAACCCTACCAAAATATCCTTTCATACTCAATCAACTTTTCCACTTTAAAACAACATATTTTTAAAATAATGTACATGAATTTCATTCCTCGTTACTTTTTATAATCTAGTTTTCTATTTGGAAAAAAGAACGCTGCGTCTGAAAATACATTTTTAGATTGTTGTTGCATGTCATACGAAATTGTATTTCGGAACTAGCTCAGAGTTAACTTTAGTAAGTTTTTTAATTATTTTCTACTATGGTTGGCCTTAAATATAGTGCACCCTGATGTTTTTCACAAAGCCATTGTGTCTGCGTATGTCAAACAGGTTGGTTTCAAGGTAGATGTTGGTAAACAATTTATAAATGAACACGAGTTTGTTGTTTGTGAATATATGCTCAAATGGATCCTCACGAAGACTACCAAATTTGAGTTCATCATTGTAATTGGAAGATCATATAATGGTTCTGATAGAATACATGCATTTACTTATATCAACCGTTGTGATACATACATTTAGGTACTTGATTCGAAACCCATCAGCAACAATTTATTTGGAATGTAAATAACATTTCATCATGGATAAAATATATAACCATTGTTGAAAGTGAAGGAAAATTGCGATCTAAACGCAGCGGAAAACAAAAATTTCCTTTAGTGATCCTTACGAATGAGCATGGTCAGTGATAAAATCGTTACCTCTTTGTGGCGATTCAGATCTTTGATGCAGCGATCACAAGCGTTGATGAAGTGCAACGCCTCTACTCAGTCCACACGAACAGCTTCCGGTCACAGTGCTAGCTGCTTACGAACGGAATTATTTGAGTGAGAAAAGAGAATCAAAAACGAAAATGCATCAAGTGAAAGCTTCATCACAAGGGTTCCTTTTATAGACTCTCTTGTGGGCTGCGGGCTAAAACCCTAATTCACATGATCCATAATAATATTATATATTATTATAATAACTATTATTATAATAAATATATTTATTTTATTATTATTTTATAACCATTATAAAATAACAATAATTATTATTATATTATCCGAATTTCTATTTTTCACTTAAGTGCACCGTACTTTACGGTGTTCCTTTGATTTCTCTATCTCTCATCAAACTGTCCTTATGTGTGTGACCCTGTAGGATTTCGTAACGTTGGTAATTATATTAAATTATATATATTTAACATAATAAACAGTAAGCGGTATCTAGCAACACATCACTGCTACCCAAGTCACGAAAATGTCATGTGATCTGACAAAACCTTTTTCGTGATAATATATGTTTGTACAATTACCCTTTTGCCCCTATGTCTATATTGAACACAAGGCATACACTGTGTCATCCTTGTCCAGTTCAATATTGGGCCCTTAGACATTTCTCCTGTTATGCAGGATTGGCAAATTCCATCTAGGACACTCATGTCCCTCAGCATGCTTCGTGGAGTGCCCATCAACTGTCTTTATGATCATCCAGTTACGGATAATGTTTGATCAGCAATAAAGCACCCGACTCTACATCTAGGGTCCATAGTGGTTTCAGGTCGAAGGGTGGTAATACACCATTATCACCATGAGAATAACTTATGACACTTTGCATAACATACTATGTAGTATTCTCATAGCGGGTCAATCCGGTATAAATATTACTCCTAATATTTATACCCATGTCAAGACTTGATAACTCTTTATCCATGATCCATGAGATGTGATCATCAGTCTATCTTCATAATAGTCTCAATGCTTTTAATGTTATCCCACTTTGCAATAAAGCTTGACTACGGATATTTTAAGAATAATGTCTTTATGTTTAATGGGATCTCATGATTAAGTCACACTTAACATTTCATTAAACAGACTAACTATTCTAGGGACTTTATTATTCTAAAAGACAAACATAATAAAGAAATGCCTTTTATTATTAAACGAATAATCTGATACAAGTACCAAAAAGTATTGGCCTCTAGGGCTTACACCAACAATCTCCCACTAGCACTAGAGCCAATTAGGCATACCCCTAATACCCATAGATCTAGTATGACCATCATGCTTCTGTTGCGCAAGAGGCTTTGTTAATGGGTCAGCGATATTGTCAAGTGTAGGTACTCTACATATCTTCACATCTCCCCGATCGATTATCTCTCGAATGAGGTGATAACGCCTAAGTATGTGTTTGGATCGTTGGTGAGATCTAGGCTCCTTAGCTTGTGCGATAGCACCATTGTTATCACAATATAAACCAATGGGATCCACAATGCTAGGGACTATGCC
Source organism: Lathyrus sativus (assembly GCA_963859935.3). Taxonomy (NCBI): domain Eukaryota; kingdom Viridiplantae; phylum Streptophyta; class Magnoliopsida; order Fabales; family Fabaceae; genus Lathyrus; species Lathyrus sativus. The sequence goes on from OZ012735.1 coordinate 544,882,123, forward strand.
AAGTTCACTAATGAACTTCTTGATCCAAACAGCTTCCTTTGCTGCATTTGAGGCAGCAATATACTCGGCCTCAGTTGTAGAATCAGCAACTGTTTCTTGCTTTGAACTTTTCCAGCTCACAGCGCCACCATTGAGACAGAACACATAACCAGATTGTGATCTAAAATCATCCTTATCTGTCTGGAAGCTAGCATCAGTGTAACCAATTACATCAAGCTCTTCCTGACCTCCATATATCAAGAATGAATCCTTAGTCCTTCTCAAGTACTTAAGGATATTCTTGACAGCTACCCAGTGAGCATCACCGGGATCAGATTGGTACCTACTCGTTGCACTTAATGCATACGAGACATCTGGTCGAGTACATAACATGGCATACATGATAGATCCTATTGCAGATGCATATGGAATCTTATTCATGCGATCCCTTTCTTCCTTAGTTGAAGGGGATTGTGTTTTTGATAAACACAGACCATGTTGCATAGGTATGAATCCTTTCTTGGAATCATGCATATTAAAGCGTCTCAACACTTTATCTATGTATGTACTCTGACTTAGGCCAAGCAGTTTTTGTGATCTATCTCTATAGATCCTAATTCCTAATATATAGGCTGCTTCACCTAGGTCTTTCATAGAAAAACAATTCCCTAACCAAGTTTTCACTTGTTGCAAGGTAGGGACATCGTTTCCAATGAGTAATATGTCATCTACATATAATACCAGAAACACGATCATGCTCCCACTAACCTTCTTGTAGACACAAGGTTCATCTTCATTTTTGATGAATCCATATTGTTTTACGGTTTCATCAAAACGAAGATTCCAGCTTCTGGAAGCTTGCTTCAATCCATAGATTGATCGCTGTAACTTGCATATCTTTTGGGCATCTTGTGGTATGTCAAATCCTTCAGGTTGTGTCATGTACACATCCTCAAGAAGATTCCCATTAAGGAAAGCAGTTTTGACATCCATCTGCCATATTTCATAATCATGATATGCAGCGATGGCAAGTAAAATCCGAACAGATTTAAGCATTGCAACTGGTGAAAAGGTTTCATCATAGTCAACCCCATGAATTTGTTTATAGCCTTTTGCAACCAGTCTTGCTTTATAGGTATGTACCTTACCATCCATGTCAGTCTTCTTCTTGAAGACCCACTTGCATCCTATAGGGTTAACTCCTATAGGAGGTTCTACCAAGGTCCAAACCTGGTTTGTGTACATGGAATCCATTTCAGATTTCATGGCTTCTAGCCACTTCTCAGACTCAGGACTAGTTATGGCCTCTTTGTAGGTCACAGGCTCATCTTGATCCATGAATAATACATCACCCTGATCACTTATGAGATATCCATATCTCTCAGGTTGGTGACGTATCCTGCTTGACCTACGCTGGTCTTGTTCTTCTTGAGCAGGTTGCTCTTCCACAACTACTTGTGTTTCCCGCTCTAGTTCCTCCATAGGTGTTTCAATGTTTTGTGATTCTTGAATTTCTTCAAGCTCTATTTTCCTCCCACTGTTTCCTTTGGAAATAAAATCCCTTTCCAGAAAGACTCCAGTTCGAGCGACAAACACTTTGCCCTCAGAAGGATTGTAGAAGTAATATCCTCTTGTTTCTTTAGGATACCCCACAAATAAGCATTTGTCAGATTTGGGCTCAAGCTTGGTTGAAATTTGTCGTTTGACGTAAACCTCGCAACCCCAAATCTTCATGTAAGACATATGTGGTTTCTTACCACTCCATATCTCATATGGTGTCTTATCAACCTTTTTGGATGGAACACGGTTAAGTGTGTAAGCTGCTGTTAATAATGCATGTCCCCAAAAGGAGTTTGGAAGATCGACGTGACTCATCATGGATCGGACCATGTCTAACAAGGTTCGATTTCTTCTCTCAGATACACCATTCCATTGTGGTGTTCCAGGAGGAGTAAGTTGGGATAGAATCCCATACTCTTTTAGATGGTCATCAAATTCTAGGCTTAAATATTCACCGCCTCGATCTGATCGAAGAACTTTAATATTCTTACCTAGTTGGTTTTGTACTTCATTCTTGAATTCCTTGAACTTTTCAAAGGACTCAGATTTGTGTTTCATTAAATACACATATCCGTATCTACTGAAGTCATCAGTAAAAGTGATGAAGTACTGAAAACCTCCTCTGGCTGGTATGTTCAGTGGTCCACATACATCAGTATGTATGAGTGCCAAAAGATCATTAGCCCTTTCACCTTTTCCTGTGAATGGGGATTTTGTCATCTTTCCAATTAAACAAGATCTGCATGTCTCGTATGATTCATAATCAAAAGAGTCCAAGAGTCCATCTTTATGGAGTTTGGAAATGCGTTTCTCATTTATGTGGCCTAATCGACAGTGCCAAAGGTAAGTTGGATTCAACTCATTAGGTTTCAACCTTTTAGTATTAATGTTATAAATTGGCATTTCAAGATCAAGGACATATAGTCCATTATTCATTTTTGCAGTAGCATAGAATATATCATTCAAATAAATGGAGCAACAATTGTTCCTTATTATGAATGAAAAACCAAACTTGTCCAAACAAGAAACGGAAATAATATTCCTGCTAATTGCAGGTACATAATAACAGTTCTCTAACTGAATTATTAAACCACTAGGTAAAGTTAAAACATAAGTTCCTACAGCTAAAGCAGCAACCTTTGCTCCATTGCCAACTCGTAGGTCAACTTCACCTTTTGCCAAATTTCTACTCCTTTTTAGTCCCTGCACATTAGTACAAATGTGAGAACCGCATCCAGTATCTAATACCCATGATGCAGAAGTAGATAAATTAATTTCAATAACAAAAATACCTGAATTTGAAGTCTCTACTCCATTATTCTTATCTTCCAGGTACTTTGGGCAATTTCTCTTCCAATGTCCGGTCTTACCGCAATGGAAGCAAGTGCCTTCCTTTGCTATTCCTCCACTAGGCTTCAAAACAGGAGGAGTGGGTTTGGGTTTGGCAACTTCCTTGCCTTTCCCTCTACCACCCTGTTTGATGGGCCTCTTGTTCTGTTTCTTTCCATTACTGACCATCAGAATGGATTTCCCTTTTGTCTTCATATTCTGCTCAGCAGTTCTCAACATGCCTAGCAGTTCTGGAAGACTTTTGTCCAAGTCATTCATATTGAAATTCAGGACAAACTGACTGAAGCTCTCTGGCAACGATTGCAAGATCAGATCAATCGCAAGTTCCTTTCCAAGGGGAAACCCTAATCTGTCAAGGTTCTCCACATACCCAATCATCTTAAGTACATGGGGACTTACAGGGGCTCCCTCAGCTAACTTGCTGTTAAAAAGGGACTTTGAAACCTGAAACCTCTCATTTCTTGCTTGCTCTTGATAAAGCGTTTTCAGATGTCCGATCATATCGAACGCAGACATGTTCTCGTGTTGCTTTTGCAACTCAGAGTTCATGGTAGCAAGCATGAGGCAAGCGGTTTCATTGGCATCATCGAAATGCTTCTTATAAGCATCTCTTTCTGCCTTTGGTGCAGAACTAGGAGGTTCCTCCTCAGGAACTGGTGTCTCCAAGACATACAGCTTCTTATCGTGCTTGAGGATAATCCTCAGATTACGGTGCCAATCCAGGAAATTTGTCCCAGACAATTTTTCCTTATCTAGGATGGATCGCAAAATATTGTTCGATGTGTTTGTTGTCATGGTAATCTACAAGAGAAATATGAAAATATAAGTATCATTAAAACAACATATTTAATTAGGCCTTTAATCAAATATGCTCCCATTATTTTATTCAAAACAAATGACCCTCATCATTTGATTCGGAAAATCCCGTTGGAAGACTTTCTAGTGGGTCGAGATCCATGTTTCACTTTGTTTTAAGTCAGCGTTAGGCTGATTACACAAAACTAAGTTATTTAGGTAGGAACTCCTTCCAATTGTATCTCATACAACTCTCGAATATTTTCAATTGGGTGAATAACTCCTTATTCTGATCCATCACATGAATCATTCCCAATTCTTGCTTCTAAACATATATAATCTTATTATAATTTGTTTAGTTAAGTTTGACCCATTATTTTAGCAATTGGATATTACAATTATCCCATCACACCTTACTAATATAGAACATGCACCTCGCGTAGGCGAAACCTACAATGCTCGATACTAGTCTTGATGAGTGCTAAAAATTGGAAAGCATAAACTTAATATTTAATTTTGAGGGAATTTGTTATTAGTTTGATCTCACCGGCTTCACATGCAAAACGTCTCTCACATGCATCAACATACAATTACATGCATCAACATACATATAAAAAAAGATACAATTATGGCCCCTAACGCAATTGTTCTCTCAAGCCAATGAGAGAACCTAAGCTAACCTAATAACGATCTAAGCTTCTCCAAGCATGATCTCCAAGGTTATCCTCCTTTAATATTGAATGCTTCCCTTTTTTTTTCATAACATAATATTACATTACATATAAGAAAACTCGTTTTACATACGAGGGAGTGAGATGAGAAAAGAAGTTACATAAAGAGATTGAGAGAGAGGCACGACACGCAGGCCGTATTCAAAAATCCCAAAACAATAATAAAAGAAAAACTAAGGCCATAACTGATCACCACAAATAAATAATAATAAACACACTTTTATTATTAGTTTAAAATTCCGATAATTAAATAAACTAAATTAAATTTCGACTGATTGATCACACTTTGCAGACTTAGCCGGGGGTTCCGCTGCCCGGTCAAGGGGGCAGCACCCCCTTGCGGGGTTGTTAGGGGCAGCGCCCCAGCGAAAATTTTTATGAACACTTCATTATATTTCACGTCGTTTCCTGCACAACTTTTGTGCATTTACAATCCCAACCGGAAAAGTCTGCGGCAATACAACACTTGTACTGCCATTAATCCTAATGCAACAATTTCATGCCGTCAAACACAACTCGATTGATAACTCAATATGATAGATCAACATATCATTGCTTCACCATACTAACGTCGGATTCCGAAGCGAATGAAAGTGATGATCTTTCAAAAGAATTACAATCCTTATGTGATTGAATGGATGAAATCAAAACAGTATATCCCATATACCATCTTTGCATCATAATTTCTTATATCTTATATAAAAGTGATCGATCTAATTGTGTAACCTATGGATGATCAATGTATCGCACAACTTCACCATACTAATGTCGGATTCCGAAGCATAATCAACATCAATCATCCAAATCGTACACAACAGATGCCAAATTTAATTAACCGTTTATTGTTAAATTCATTCTGTGTTTTAATCGAATCAAATACAGAAAAGACGGAAATTTAACAGCTATCAGATCCATGGTTTCGTAAGTGGCTCTGATACCACTGAAGGAAAATTGCGATCTAAACGCAGCGGAAAACAAAAATTTCCTTTAGTGATCCTTACGAATGAGCATGGTCAGTGATAGAATCGTTACCTCTTTGTGGCGATTCAGATCTTTGATGCAGCGATCACAAGCGTTGATGAAGTGCAACGCCTCTACTCAGTCCACACGAACAGCTTCCGGTCACAGTGCTAGCTGCTTACGAACGGAATTATTTGAGTGAGAAAAGAGAATCAAAAACGAAAATGCATCAAGTGAAAGCTTCATCACAAGGGTTCCTTTTATAGACTCTCTTGTGGGCTGCGGGCTAAAACCCTAATTCACATGATCCATAATAATATTATATATTATTATAATAACTATTATTATAATAAATATATTTATTTTATTATTATTTTATAACCATTATAAAATAACAATAATTATTATTATATTATCCGAATTTCTATTTTTCACTTAAGTGCACCGTACCTTACGGTGTTCCTTTGATTTCTCTATCTCTCATCAAACTGTCCTTATGTGTGTGACCCTGTAGGATTTCGTAACGTTGGTAATTATATTAAATTATATATATTTAACATAATAAACAGTAAGCGGTATCTAGCAACACATCACTGCTACCCAAGTCACGAAAATGTCATGTGATCTGACAAAACCTTTTTCGTGATAATATATGTTTGTACAATTACCCTTTTGCCCCTATGTCTATATTGAACACAAGGCATACACTGTGTCATCCTTGTCCAGTTCAATATTGGGCCCTTAGACATTTCTCCTGTTATGCAGGATTGGCAAATTCCATCTAGGACACTCATGTCCCTCAGCATGCTTCGTGGAGTGCCCATCAACTGTCTTTATGATCATCCAGTTACGGATAATGTTTGATCAGCAATAAAGCACCCGACTCTACATCTAGGGTCCATAGTGGTTTCAGGTCGAAGGGTGGTAATACACCATTATCACCATGAGAATAACTTATGACACTTTGCATAACATACTATGTAGTATTCTCATAGCGGGTCAATCCGGTATAAATATTACTCCTAATATTTATACCCATGTCAAGACTTGATAACTCTTTATCCATGATCCATGAGATGTGATCATCAGTCTATCTTCATAATAGTCTCAATGCTTTTAATGTTATCCCACTTTGCAATAAAGCTTGACTACGGATATTTTAAGAATAATGTCTTTATGTTTAATGGGATCTCATGATTAAGTCACACTTAACATTTCATTAAACAGACTAACTATTCTAGGGACTTTATTATTCTGAAAGACAAACATAATAAAGAAATGCCTTTTATTATTAAACGAATAATCTGATACAAGTACCAAAAAGTATTGGCCTCTAGGGCTTACACCAACAGAAAGTACCCAGGGTTTATTATACAATATGCAAATTGCTTATTTTTCAATACATCTCACTAAAGAAATACAACCATTCAAATTGATGAAGAAATATATAATCTAAAAGTTAAACTATTCTTGAAAACCAACTTAAACAAACCATTGTTTTCCAAATTGCATGTGTCTCATCATTCATTTCCCGCTCTTTAACATATAGAATATGGTTCAATGGTCTAAGTCTTTCATGACATTGATTCCTTCTATTCTAGTTTAATTTGAATAACATTAATATATTGACTAAATCTACCTCATCATCATTGTTTATCATCGTAATTGTTATGCTGACTTATCATCATAACAATCACGACGATAAGCAAAGATGATGAGGTAGACTTACCCAATAAATTATTGTTATTCAAATTAAACTATAAGAGAAGATATCAATGTGATGAAGGAATCAAGTCATTGAACCACATTCTATATGTTAAACAGCGTGAGATGAATGATGAAACACATGCAATTTGGAAAACATTAATTGATATAAGTTGGTTTTCAAATACAACTTAATTTTTCACATTATCAGTTTCTATGTCAATTTAAATGAAATGAATTTTCAGTGAAGGGTTAGTGAAACAAACAATCTACAAAGCATATAATAAACTCAATTGCATCTACTGTGCAACCTGCATAAGAATTTAAAGAACAAAACTTTGCTAAGTCACAAGAAGCCTCTTTCTTGTGACTTAAGAATGTTTTGTTCTTTTTCTGAAAACATTAATCAACAACAACAATATACAATAACATTTATCAACAACACAACAACATACAAAAAAAAAATAAGGATCAAGAATGCAAGATATAATAAACAACATCAACAACAAATTATAAAGTTCTGAGAACATTAATCAACAACATACAACAACGCAAGATATAATAAAATGTTTCAAGAACACACCTTCTTTGAAACTAATCATAGAACTGAAAAAAATTGTGAAGTTCATCTAGTTTATGATGCTATGAAAAAGAAGTACAAGGTGAATGAAGTTTACACAATAGCTTCATACTTCTTGTATTTTTTTTCATAGCAACACAAATCACATGCACCATAGCCAAAATATGCGCTTTGTTAAGGTGGTGAAGATGAATCTAAACAAATGAGAACATTCACCAAATGAAAAAATGAGAACCCATTTTTAACAAGAAATGTAAATGAAATCAAAGCATAAGTTTATGAACGAATCTCAAGGTAGCGATTGGTGAAAACAAATCTGAAGGTTGAAGTATGTTTAAAGAGTGACATAGATGTTAGGGTTATGTTATGAGAGAGAAAAGTGAAATATGTTAGGGTTTTATTTTGAGAGAAACAACTGTTATGTACTAAATGACATATACTTTTGCTTATATATATATATATATATATATATATATATATATATATATATATATATATATATATATATATATATATATATATATATATATATATATATATATATATATATATATATATATATATATATATATATATATATATATATATATATATATATATATATATATATATATATATATATATATATATATATATATATATATATATATATATATATATATATATATATATATATATATATATATATATATATATATATATATATATATATATATATATATATATATATATATATATATATATATATATATATATATATATATATATATATATATATATATATATATATATATATATATATATATATATATATATATATATATATATATATATATATATATATATATATTAAAAAATATCATTTTTCATCACGATTGACAAGAAAAACCGTGATACAATGATTGGACTTTTCACCATGAATGTTTTAGAAAACCGTGGTAATAATTAAAAAATAAAAAATTATATATGCGCATAAAATTTGAGATATCACTATGAAATTTGAATTCTGATAAAAAAAACAAGAACAACCTTTGCTCTTCCCAATAGAGAGAAACAACTATAATGATTGAAAATTTTCTTAATTTCTCAAGATGGTCACACGTCATTCAAGAATATCAACCATTAAAAGTAATCATTACAAGCATTAAATCACCAGATGTTTCATCTTCAACCTCTTCTATAAATGCACAGTTTCATATACTGAATTTCCATTTCTTCAACCTATTCTTCTTAACTTCCTAAAGTAACATGAGTATTCCATCTGAGAAGGCTAAGAGCATTATCTCAACAAAAGTAACTGTTGAGAACAAAATCATCACCATAGTATAACACCATCAGCAGTTAATTGAGGAGGTCCAGCCCTTTGGGTCAATTGCTATTAGGGATGCACTAAGGGTGAGGAAGACCAAGAAGAAGAAGAAGATGCTAAAGAAAAAAAAGAAGAGAAAGTTGTTGAGGAAGATTGTTTACTATAACTTAGATGGGGGTAGTGAGGAGCAAGACGTAAATTGGAAAGATTCCTGTAGTGCTAGAGGACATTTTTCTGATATGGAAAAAATTATCTAATATAAGAATCTTGTACTCTTTCCTTTTTATCAATGAAAGTATGAAGAAAAATTAAAGCATATCGAAAACCTAAAGCATATTCATAAAAATAATACTGAAGGTGATAAAATACTTAGAAGGGGGGTTGAATAAGGGTTTTCAAATAAATATGGCAATAAAAACACAATGATTTTTATCCTGGTTCGTTGAACTCAACTAATCCAGTCCACCCTATCAAGAGTGATTTGCCTTTCTCCACATGGACTTAATCCACTATAATCAAACAGATTACAATGTCAACCATTAAGAACAACTGTCTTAGTCTTCTCAAGAACTACTGACCACAACTTGGTCTTCTTAAGGAACTTTTACAATCAAATGTAAACTAAACAAGTGTTTAAAATGCTTCTAAGAAAGCTATATCACAACTGTGATTTATACACTTAATACTAAGAACGTATGCAACTATTCAACAAAGAAATATAATTTGTATGAGAGCTTTGAGAGAGTTTTCAATAGTTTAGTCAGTATTCGTCAACTGTAGAAAGTTGTTGAAGACTTGCTTTTATAGACAAAGAAGTCCAAGGCGTTGCAAGCTTGAAGACCGTGTACTGCAAAGTAGCTGTAGCCTTTTGTCCTCACAAGACTTGACCTTTCCTAGAAGTAGAACGTTCAGAGAAATCCTTTTTGCCTGAGTTCTTGTGTTTAGCATAAAAGAGGAAAGAGTCGTTTGGAATATGCCAACGAACATATCTTTGAATAATCTTCTTCAACAAGCTTTTATTTCACAGCAATCAACATCAGAGCCTTGAGTGATCAGAGTCATGATGTCATCAGAGTTTGCTGTATCAGAGTGTTGCAGCAAGTGTGCTTCAGCGTGAAATCAATCAGAGCAGAGTTTGGAGATCAGATGCTCAGTACTTGCAGCAAACAGTACTATCAGAGTCTTCTGAAAAACAATGCTTGAAACTCTTCATACAAAGTCTTCAGTTTACGCTTCAGATACTTCTGTAGCTTCTGCTTCAGATTCTTCTGTAGGCAGCACTCAGAGTCTTCTAATGAGATGCTTCTGACGCTCAGAGCCTTGCGTAGTTCATTGTTCAGATTCATTTTTGCTTTCATAAGAATATTAAATTTAATATCTGCAACAAAAAATACTTGAACAAATTTAGAGTATATAATTTCTTAATACAAAATTTCATTAGTGTTATCATCAAAACATAGAGATATAACTAAGAACCAATTTGTGTTCTAACAATCTCCCCCTTTTTGATGATGACAAAAACATAAGAAATTTTGTTCAATAAAGAGATAAATATAACTCCCCCTGAGATTATGAATCTCCCCCTGAATTGAATACTAAGAAAGAATAAAAACTTCCCTTTTTGCATGAGTATTCTTTTTAGGATCAGAGCTTGATTTGGATGAACGTTTCAGAATCAGAGCCTGATTGGTTACAACTTGATTTGGGGATCTCAGAGTTACTTTAATGAATTTTTTCAGATTTATCATTATAGTTCTGAAAGACTAAAAATTCATGTTAGTTATGATTTGATATGTCTGAATTCCATTCAGGTAAAGTTTATTTGAACAATCAGAATTTCATTTTCTCCCTTTTTTTGTCATAATCAAAAAGAAAATTTTTAAAGACAAATAAAAGGAAACAGAGAGAAAAGATATAATCAATAGAGGAAACATTCATAGATTCATTCATTAAAATATTTAGAAAGAAAAGACATCAGATGAGAAATGCAAACAAGTGCTCAAACATCAGATAAAAACATAAAGCTAAGATTGTTTGGAGAGAAGCATCTTCAGAAGGTTGGTAATTTCAGATGAAGATTGTTCTTGCTTGGACATCCATTTCTCAATGTTGTCAGTCTTCTGATCTTGCCTTGCCATCCAGGATTTTATCTCAGATTGACCAACTTCCAACACAACAATCTTGTCTTCTAAGTCTGGATTCTCTTTCTTAATTTCAGAAGAAGTAGAGGGAACAGATTCAGAAGCAGGAGTAGGAGTAGAGTCAATATCCATTGCAGTTGCAGATTCTGGAGCCACAGATTCAGATGGTTTGTCAACAATCATCAGAGCTAAAGGATTTTCTTCCAAAATGACTTCAGAAGCAGATCCTTCAATAGTCTCAAATGTAGCAGACACTCCAGAAGTTGAGGGTGCATCCTCAAGAAGCAATGTTGGAGATCTTTTCATATTTCATAGCATGGTTCTGGTAATTTCAGCGAATCTGATCTTCGCATCATCAAAGCAGACACTCTCCAGATTTGAAGCAACAATGTTGAATCTGGAGATGAAGTTATTCCAAATAGCATCAGATTCATCTGAATACAAGGTTGAGAGGCATCTCTTCTTCACAGAGTGTAAACTCATCCTTATTTCTTTCTTGAAAATGGCAAATAAAACATCAACATTTAGCCTAGGTTTAGGTTTAAGAAAGGCTTCTAGAGGTGATGGTTTGGATTGAACTGGTGGGGGTGGTATGGTAAATGTTGAGATAATGAATAGAGGACAAGGATATGGTGGTTTTGATTGAGCAGGCATGAGGTGAAAGAATGGTTTTATTCTGCGTATGGATGGAATGATAATTCTAGGATTAAAAGAATAGGGAATGAAGGAAGATTGCCTTGGTTTTATCACAAAGTGTTTGAGTTTTAATCCAGAGGGAAGGGGATCAGATGGTAAAGGTTTCAAGGATGCAAATGAAACAAAATCAGATGATCTTGGTTCATAGCCACGAAGAGATGGGGGTGAGTTTACATCTGGGTGTACATCAGATTCAGAAGAATCAGATGATTCGGTTGAATGACATGATGTGGAAGAAACGTCAAAGAGAGTTTTGAGGGGTTGGATATCCAGAATTTCTGAATCAGGTATGAAAGGTTCAGAGGGTTGGATAGGTTCTGGTTCAGGATTAGAAGGAGTGGATTGTTCTGGTTGTGGTTGTTGTTGTTGTTCTGGTTCTTGTGGTGTTGGATTTGGTGTTTGATCTTGAGGTTCAGATTGTTTTGGTTCAGATGATTGTAATGGTGTGCTATTAGATGAAGTTTTTTTAGAAGATGAAGGTGTTTGTATAGATGATTGAGATGGTACATAAGTGGTTTGAGTTTGGGAAGATGAGGGTTTAGGAACAGAGCTAATTGTTGATGGTTCTATTGCAATTTTAGAAATAATAGGTACGGATGATTTAGTACCTTTTTTCTTAATGCGTTTGATAGCAGAAGGAGCTTATCTAGAAGCTTTTCTTTTCTTCTTCTTCTGAGGTTCTTCAGTAGTTTTTTGCTTTTTCTGCTGTGTGCCTGCAACTTCTTCTTCTTCTAACTCCTGTTTTCTCTGCCTCTTATGTTCTTCATAGAGATATAGCATAGGTTTACGGTTTAGAAATCCTTCTGGAACTGGAATTCCTTGTTCCATACATGATCCAACAAACTTGATCATAACTTCCTTTGGTTCTTCTGCATAAAACGTTGGACAATTATCTATAAGAATTCTTCATTTGCTTACTTCTTTTGTATTGAGTTTGTCAAGAACAGAAGTAAGTTCATCTATTACTTTCAGCCTCTGTAAATTTTTAGCATTCAGAACTTTTCCAAGAATGGATGTAAGTTCTTCTTTTAGTCCAGCCACATGCATATGCGCCATCAGACCATTCTTTGTCAGAATATCTAAAATCAACCTTCCACAAGGGATCCAATTTCTACCCTTTGCCTGTTTTGCCTTCATGTCTTCTCTAGATGCCTTGACATGATTCCAAAGATGAGAGAAGAGCAGATGAGGCAGATCTACCTTTGTGCTCTGACTAAGACAGAACATGAAGTAGAGCTGATCATTATTCACATAATCAGGAGAGTTTGTAGACTTCCTGTGATGAATGCAACCCATGAAGATTTTAGCCCAGATCTTGTAATTTGGCTTCAAATCTTTGAACTTGTTAGAGGGTTCTCCAGAAGCAATCACCTCTTCATAAATAACTTTCATATTTACACGCCCAGTTAGATGAGAAACTCCATCAGTTGCTTCATATCCTATAAGTTTCCTTATAAGATCTTCAGTAATCACAATTTCTTTTCCCAGAACAGATGACACAATGAACTTGGGATATGCATGAGCATGAATCCAAAATTCTTTTACCAGAACTGGATAAACTGGCCCAAACAGTCTATCAAAATACTTTGTCCATCCTTGAGCATCAATGATAGAACGCAGATTAAATCCATTTTCAGCCAAAGAAGCAAAATCCACCAAGGATTCACACAGAAGTTCCAGTTTCTCAACAGGTGTGAGATTTGTTCTAACAGGTTCCTTGAAAGGAACAACACCCAGATTAGAAGATGATACAACTGCCATGGTAGATTGGAACTGAGCAGAGGTTGAAGAAGAAGTAGCCATTGTTGAAGAAGTTGAAGGTTTAGGGTTACGAACGGTTTTGGGTTTTGGAGAGAGATGAAAACAATAGAATAAGCAGAAATGCATATAAGTGTTCGTGAGAGTGAAAAGTGTGAGATGTTGTGAGTTGTGGAATTTATAGAAAAAATATGGCACACAAAAGGTCACACGTTCAGCACGTACACAATTAGCATTTAATAGCATTTAATAAAAAGAAAATAATCATTTCAAGCATTAATGATTCTGACAATTTGGGGGGAAAACGAGAAACCAAATATTAAAATAGTACCTCAAATGTCTTTTCAGTATTGTGCACTCCATCTTTTCAGATTCTGAGTTACACGTGTTTGCTTGCATGTGCTTTTGAAAACTCTTTGAGAAATGAAACGTTAGTCAACTTTCAGATCCTTTGAGACTTGTCAGTTCAGATACACACAGAAATAATAATTCAAGAATTTAAATAAATGACAGATGTAATACTTTAGAGTTTTAAACATTTTGCATCTGAGAAAGTTGCTTCTGATAAATATTATTCTGGATAGAATTCCATACCAATATTTTTCAGAATAAACTTGAATCTATCTTCAGCAAGGGGTTTTGTAAAGATATCAGCCCATTGATGGTCTGTATCAACAAAGTCTAAGTTTATAATACCCTTCTGAACATAGTCTCTAATGAAGTGATGTTTAATTTCTATATGCTTAGCTTTAGAGTGTAAAATTGGATTTTTAGACAAGCATATATCAGAAGTATTGTCACAGAATATAGAAATATTACTCTCAAAGATCTGATAATCTTCTAGTTGACTTTTCATCCAGAGCATCTGTGTGCTACATCCAGCAACAACAATATATTCTGCTTCTGTAGTTGATAGAGAAATTGTAGGTTGTTTCTTGATGTACCAGGAGATTAGATTATTTCCCAGAAATTGGCAACTTCCAGAAGTACTTTTTCTTTCAACTCTGTCTCCAGCGTAATCAGCATCATAGAATCCAACTAGTTTAAATTCATCAGATTTTCTGTAACACAAACCCACATTAGTAGTTCCTTTCAGATACCTTAGAATCCTCTTAATAGCTATTAAGTGTGATTCTCTAGGATCTGATTGGAATCTAGCACACAAGCATACACTGAATAAAATATCAGGTCTAGAAGCAGTTAAGTATAAAAGAGATCCAATCATACTTTGTAGAGTTTCTGATCTACTTTCTTACTTACCTCTTCCTTACCAAGAGTGCTTGTTGGATGCATTGGAGTCTCTGCTAACTTACTATCAGTCATGTTTAACTTCTTCAGAAGCTCTTTTACATATTTAGTCTGAAGAATGTAAGTGCAATCTGAAGTTTGGTTGACTTGAATTCCCAGAAAGAATCTCAATTCTCCCATCATGCTCATCTCAAATTCAGCCTGCATACATTGAGCAAACTCCTTTCCCAACATAATATTGGTAGATCCAAATATAATATCATCTACATATATTTGACAAATTAATAAATCTTTCTTAAATGTTTTACAGAAGAGAGTTGTGTCCACTTTGCCTCTGATAAAATTTTTCTCCAGAAGAAAATTACTTAATCTCTCATACCAAGCTCTGGGAGCTTGTTTTAAACCATAAAGAGATTTCTTAAGTTTAAAAACATGTTCTAGAAAATTTTCACTTTCAAAACCAGAAGGTTGATGAACATAGACTTCCTCTTCTATAATCCCATTTAAGAAGGCACTCTTAACATCCATCTGATATAGAGTGATGTTATTTTGTGCAGCAAAAGAAATGAGTAGGCGTGTAGATTCTAACCTGGACACAGGAGCATAAGTCTCTGTGTAGGCAATTCCTTCTTGCTGACTATACCCTTGAGCAACTAGTCTTGCCTTGTTTCTTACAACTTCTCCTTGCTCATTAAGTTTGTTTCTGAAGACCCATTTAGTTCCAATTATATTGAATCCTTTTGGTCTTGGAACCAGATCCCAAACTTCATTCCTTGTGAATTGATTTAGCTCCTCTTGCATTGCAAGAATCCAATCATTGTCTTCTAGAGCTTCTTCCACAGAAGTTGGTTCAATCACTGATACTAGAACAAATAAGGATGTTCCAGATGATCTGATAAAAGATCTTATTCTGATAGGGTCATCCTTCTTTCCAATTATCACATCCTCTGGGTGAGAGGCCTTGATTCTGGAAGACGATCTTTTAACATTAGGTTCTTCAGAAATATTCAAATTATTCATCTGAGCATCCAAGGGAGTTGCATCCGGCGTTGCTTCTGATTCCTTCAATTGAGCCTTATCTGCCTCTGACTCTTCAGAGTCTGTGAGAATTACTTCTTTATCTGCGGAAATATCAAGCTGCTTTGGCTTTTGATTGCCAAGCTTATCATCAAATCTAACATATATAGATTCCTCCACAATCTGTGTCTCAGTGTTGTATACTTTGTAGCCTTTAGAGCGTTCAGAATAGCCAAGCATGAAACACTTTTGTGCTTTAGAATCAAACTTGTTTAGATTCTCTTTAGTGTTCAACATATAACATATACATCCAAAAGGATGAAAATAAGAAATGTTGGGCTTTCTATTCCTCCACAATTCATAGGGAGTCTTTTCCAGAAGAGGTCGTACAGACACTCTGTTCTGAATGTAACAATCTGTGTTTATTGCTTCTGCCCGAAAATGCTTTTCCAGATTAGTCTCGTTGATCATGGTTCTGGCCATTTCTTGCAATGTTCTATTTTTCCTTTCTACAACTCCATTCTGTTGTGGAGTTCTAGGACAGGAGAAATCATGAGCAATGCCATTTTCATTAAAATATTTTTCAAAATATTTGTTTTCAAATTCGCCTCCATGATCACTTCTGACTTTAACAATTTTAAAATCTTTTTAATTTTGGACTTGTTTGCAGAAGTCAAAGAATACAGAATGTGACTCATCCTTGTGTTTTAGGAATTTCACCCACGTCCATCTGTTGTAGTTATTAACAATGACTAATCCATACTTCTTGCCTCTGATGGATGCAGTTTTCACTGGTCCAAACAGATAAATATGAAGTAGCTCTAATGGTCTTGAGGTTGAAACAACATTTTTAGTTTTAAAATAAGATTTTGAAAATTTTCCTTTTTGACATGCTTCACAAAAAGCGTCTGAGTTGAACTTCAACTTAGGAAGTCCTCTGACCAGATTGAGTTTATTAATCTGAGATATACGTCTCATATTAATATGCCCCAATCTTCTGTGCCAAACCCATTGCTCATCATTAACAGACATAAGGCATTTTACATTTTGAACCTTAAGTTCTGAAAGATTGATTTTATAAATGTTGTTTTTCCTCTTTTCATTAAATAGGATAGAGCCATCCTTTTGACTGACAGCTTTGCAACATTTTTGATTAATGATTATATCATAACCATTGTCACTTAATTGACTTATGGATAGTAGATTATGTTTTAATCCTTCTACAAGTAAAACATTAGATATAGAGGGAAGGTTACCATTGCCAATAGTACCAGAGCCAATTATCTTACCCTTCTGATTCCCTCCAAACTTGACGTCTCCTCCAGATTTAAGCTCCAGGCTTTGGAACATAAACCTTTCTCCCGTCATGTGACGTGAGCAGCCAGAGTCCAGGTACCATGATTGGCGTCTTGACTTTGCTGCTAAATACATCTGCAACAGATATTATCTTATCCTTAGGTACCCAGATTTTTTTGGGTCCTTTTTTGTTAGTTGCCTTAAAAGTTTGTCTGAACTTCTGTCTTTTTACAACAGGTTTGTTCTGACTAACTTTTGGTTTAAACACAGGAACGTTCTAATCAGAACGTGTGTGTTTAATATCATTCAGATGACCAAACTTAAAGTGAGAATATAAGGGAGTCTTCTTAATGATAAGTTTATCAACAAATATTGGATTTAAGTCCTTTCTAGAGGAAGATTCATATCCAATTCCCTTCTTGTTGTTTCTGCTAACTCCATAGATCATTGAAGCCATCTTGCTTATATCTATGCTTCTAGCCAGAAACTTCTGAAAACTATAGTCATATTCTTCTAAAATATTTTTACATTTTGACTTAGTTTCAGATTCAGAGTCTTGTTGAGCTTTTTCAAAATTGTTTTTCATTTTCAAATTGTTTTCTTTGAGCTCAGCAACTTCTGACTTTAACAGACCATTTTTAGATTCAAGATTACATTTAAGCTTCTTGCACTTGAGCTTAATCTGGTTATAGTTGTTCAGAACTTTTGATAAAACCTCAATAAGTTCTTCCCTAGAGAGATCAGAAAGTACCTCTTCTGAGTCAGATTCAGATCCGGATGTTCCTTCATCCTGATCTTCCACGCCTGCCATTAGTGCCATGTTAGCACATTCTTCATCTGATTCTGATGAAGATTCAGATTCATCTGAATCATCCCAGGTTGCCATTAGAACCTTCTTCTTTTTGTCAAACTTCCTCTTCAGCTTTTCCTTCAGAAGCTTTGGACATTCATTCTTGTAGTGACCAGGTTCCTTGCATTCATAGCAGACAACCTCTTTCTTTCCAGATCTTTTATGTCCAGAGAACTCTTTGCATTGATCTGGCTTCTTGAAGTTTCTGAACTTCTTTCCTTTATGCTTTCAGAGTTTGTTGATTCTTCTGGACAGCATGGACAATTCATCTTCTTCAGAAGAAGAAGATTCTTCAGAGCTTTCTTCTACAACCTGCAAAGCTTTGGCAGATTTGTTAGACTTTAAAGCAATAGACTTACCTTTTTTCTGGGGTTCGTCTTCCTCGAATTCAATCTCATAACTCCTCAGAGAGCTGATCAGTTCCTCCAATGTGATCTTGTTTAGATCCTTAGCTAGCTTCAGAGCAGTGACCATTGGTCTCCATCTGATGGGCAAACTTCTGATGATCTTGTTAACATGATCTGCAGTGGAGTAACCCTTGTCCAGAACTTTTAAGCCAACTGTGAGAATCTGGAATCTAGAGAGCATAACTTCTATAGATTCTGATTCCTCCATTTTGAAGGCTTCATATTTCTGGATCAGCGCCAGAGCCTTAGTCTCCTTGACTTGAAAATTCCCTTCATGAGTCATCTTCAAAGATTCAAACATACCAAATGTTGTTTCTCTGTTAGTAATCTTCTCATACTCAGTATGAGATATAGCATTTAGAAGTATGGTTCTAGCTTTATGATGATTCCTGAATTCTTTCTTCTGAGCTTCAGTCGTAGATTTTCTGTCTATCTTTTTGCCATCCCCATCAGTGGGGTGAACATAGCCATCAATAACTAAATCCCAAAGGTCAACATCATATCCTAGAAAGAAACTTTCAATCTTGTCTTTCCAGTAGTCAAACTTTTCCTCATCAAACATAGGGGGTTTAGTGCTGATTCTATCTCTGCCTTTATATCTGTTGTTGTTGGATGTTGAAGCTTCAGCCATAATGTATCAACTAAAATATATCAAGAGTTTTCTCAACTGGATCTTTTCTGTTCACGGTGAAGTGATAACACACACAGAACCGGAGCTCTGATGCCAACTGAAGGTGAGAAAATACTTAGAAAGGGGGGTTGAATAAGGGTTTTCAAATAAATATGGCAATAAAAACACACTGATTTTTATCCTGGTTCGTTGAACTCAACTAATCCAGTCCACCCTATCAAGAGTGATTTTCCTTTCTCCACAAGGACTTAATCCACTATAATCAAACATATTACAATGTCAACCACTAAGAACAACTTTCTTAGTCTTCTCAAGAACTACTGACCACAACTTGGTTTTCTTAAGGAACTTTTACAATCAAATGTAAACTAAACAAGTGTTTAAAATGCTTCTAAGAAAGATATATCACAACTGTGATTTATACACTTAAGATTAAGAACGTATGAAACTATTCAACAAAGAAATATAATTTGTATGAGAGCTTTGAGAGAGTTTTCAATAGTTTAGTCAGTATTTGTCAACTGTAGAAAGTTGTTGAAGGCTTGCTTTTATAGACAAAGAAGTCCAAGGCATTGCAAGCTTGAAGATCGTGTACTGCAAAGTAGCTGTAGCCTTTTGTCCTCACATGACTTGATCTTTCCTAGAAGTAGAACTTTCAGAGAAATCCTTTTTACCTGAGTTCTTGTGTCTAGCATAAAAGAGGAAAGAGTCGTTTGGAATATGCCAACGGATATATCTTTGAATAATCTTCTTCAACAAGCTTCTATTTCACAACAATCAACATCAGAGCCTTGAGTGATCAGAGTCACGATGTCATCAGAGTTTGTTGTATCAGAGTGTTGCAGCAAGTGTGCTTCAGCATGAAATCAATCAGAGCAGAGTTTGGAGATCAGATCCTCAGTACTTGCAGCGAACAATACTATCAGAGTCTTATGAAAAACAATGCTTGAAACTCTTCATACAAAGTATTCAGTTTACGCTTCAGATGCTTCTGTAGCTTCTGCTTCAGATTCTTCTGTAGGCAGCGCTCAGAGTCTTCTAATGAGATGCTTCTGACGCTCAGAGCCTTGCATAGTTCATTGTTCAGATTCATTTTTGCTTTCAGAAGAATATTAAATTTAATATCTGCAACAAAAAATACTTGAACAAATTTAGAGTATATAATTTCTTAATACAAAATTTCATTAGTGTTATCATCAAAACATAGAGATATAACTAAGAACCAATCTGTGTTCTAACAAATACAACTCTAATGAATCAGGTTCGCTGGTTCGCTAGTTTGCTTAGGGCATGTTATGAAGAAAATAATGCATCTGTTTTGTTTTAAATTTATCAAGAAAACCTTTGACCATAGTTGTTATATTCAACCGCAGTGAAATGTTGGTCTTATTACAACAATAGAAAATTAAAACTATGGTTAAATAGTTTTCAATTTTTTATTTATTTATGAATTTAAGTGATACACGCTTTTTGTAATAGGAAAAATGAAAAAAATGTAGTTGCTAGGATTCAAATCTTGTAACACTTACTTTATCACCATATAATTGTAGTAGTATTATGTTACCAAAGGTGTATTTTGTAGTAGTGAGTACACAAATTCTATCCAGAAGTTGAAATAGGATAACACCGGTTCGAGGAAATATTAATGTCCTTTTAAGTTGCACAAATACCTTGTGGTGAATAATACATGGATATTTAACGAGTTTTATGTTATACATAACCATGACATGTGTCGCAAGTTAGTTTGTCATCCTATTGCATGTCACCTTAATGCCGAAGAAAAGAAAATTGTTTCAGACATGAAATTGAACATGGTGCAGCCCAAAAACACACTTACAACTTTAAAATGGAAAAAACCTCAAAATATCTCAAACATCAGGCAAGTATATAAAGTTAGTTCCTGAAACAGCAAGGCAATAGGAGGGGATATAACTGAAATACAACAATTGTTAAAGCTTTTGGATGATAGCCATTATGTATCTAGGTACAGAGTGTACAAGGATGGAGAAATCGTTCGAGATGTATTTTGGAGTCATATTCCATAAAGTTGTTCAACACATTTTCGACTGTACTTATTATTGATTCAACATATAAGACCAACAAATACATGCTTTCGCTATTGGAAATTTTTTGCATTACTTCTATGGAAATGAATTTTTCGGTTGGGTTTTCATTTCTGGAAAGTGAAAAAGAGGACAGTGTTACTCGGGCTTTAGAAGTGTAGCGAACTATGTTGAAGAACCAATAAAACATGCCAAAGGTAATTTAAATCAATCACAATACCACTGTGATGAATTCGGTTGAAAAGATGTTTCTTACATCATATACATTACTTTGTAGGTATCACATAACAAATAATGTGAGATATTGGAAAACATAAGGGTGAAGATGAAAAAATTGTCAAAGCTAGTGTGATATTGGAAAACATAATTGATGTCTGGAATGTTATAATAAATTCTTCTACAAAAGAGTTATATGTCGGATCTATAATGCACTTCAAGAGGGTGTGTGGGAATATCTAATTTCTTGATATATGTTGAAAGTAAAATTCTAGACCAAGTGAAGAAGAAGATTGTTCATTCTTGGACCTATTCGGTTAGACGCTTTAGAAATACAACAACTAACATATTTGAATATATTCATGCTACATTGAATAATTGGTTGGTACATATTAAAGGTGATTTATGTAGAGATTGAAACTCTATGAACCAAATCAAACACATTGAAGAGATACCAGTTTTTATGCATAAATATATTGAACGAATTGTAGGTGTTAAGGGTGCCAGTAACTACGATTATCGCGTTGTTTCAGCTTTGTTTGGTAAAAGAGATAAGAATCATACTCTTGTCCAACAACGCTTTTTCAAAGAGTTAAAGTCACATAAGAAATCATACACAATGCTATATAGGAAAAAAGAACATATAGCAAGTGTGTATAACATAATCCAATTCATGAATCTCTTATTCCTTGTGTTAGCGATCAAACATCAAAGGGAAAATAAATACACTTTCATAAAATGAGTCATCTTATATAAAGTGCATATAATAGGGTTGTATTGATCTGAAAAGATACGACTTCTCAGAGAAAAAAATGGAGTTCCCTACCTCCAAATCCAACCAGACGCATTATGTGCGTTAGATGGTTTTTTTCAAGTATATTTGAAACTGGAATGCCCTATACCACAAACATTACTAGAGTACAAAACTCATTCAACAATGGAAGATAAAACTTGTACATATAACTTTTTGGATATGATGGAATAATTCACCAAGCTGAGCGAGATGGAAAGAGAATCAATAAGCAAAAGTCAAAGGGGTAACTACCCATAGATATAGTTTTAGGTGGTGACACATGTTTAGATTCATTTTAGTTTTTATCAAACAATGTATTTAGATGGTGACACATATTTTGCATGTAATGTTGGATTGATATTAAGGATGTAAATTTGATACATTTTCATGCATTTTAATGTATATTTCATTTTTCTAAAAAAATGAAATACATTTTTCTATTTCAGGACGCCCCTGATTTTCTAAAAAAATGCTAACATGAGTTTATTCAAAACTACATTTTTGTATACACTATGATTTTACTAAACATAATAAGGTTAATCCGAAAGTACATCTGCGAAATATCCTCTGAGATAGAATTACGTTTCTAGGGTCCATATTGATATAAAACTTGTATAAATATCTTGTTAGCACAAACACACAC
Source organism: Lathyrus sativus (assembly GCA_963859935.3). Taxonomy (NCBI): domain Eukaryota; kingdom Viridiplantae; phylum Streptophyta; class Magnoliopsida; order Fabales; family Fabaceae; genus Lathyrus; species Lathyrus sativus. The sequence goes on from OZ012735.1 coordinate 544,904,850, forward strand.
ATACCTTCTCAATATTTATATCTCGATTTTTTTCTACTTCAACAACAATGAACCCCTAATTGAATCTAGGTTCACAGAGATTCATATTGTCTCTTAGTAGGATTTTCGGCTCGTTTGTTTATAGGGTATTTGGATAGATATGTTAAAATGTTTCAAATCTTTCTCATAATGTTGGATAGTTGGAAGGTAATTCCAATTGAAAAAACACAAAGTTTTATGATACAAAGATAAATCTGAAGATCTTTCATGCACATACACTTGTACCTCCGTTGACACTCTTCAATGGGATAACTCCTACCCACCACCTGTGGGGAGTACTTTCGATACAAGGAAGTAGGTCCCCTACTAAAACCAAAGACTCCTAATACCATTGATGAGAGATCAATTCAGTAGTTAAGATGAGGGAGTATTTTACATTCAAGAGGAATGTAGGTGAGAATATAAAGAAGTCACAGTTTTTGGATGGTTTTAAAAAAGAAATGTACTCAAATTTAACATCTGAGCAATTTGAAGAATCTTGGTTAGAGCTAGTTAAGGAGAATGAACTTGAAGAAAATGCTTGGGTTGCCAAAACATACGAGAAAAAGTCACTTTAGGAAAATGCATATTGTAACACCCCCTTTCTATACCCCCAAATAATCACATAAACAATTAGCCACATATTAAAATTGTCATCAGAGTATAATTAATAACATGGTATAAAAGAGGTATGTCACATTATAAGTGAAATTAAAATATACAACACATGCTCAACAAAAGATATGCAACAGTGGGGTAACTTTGCAACAGAGGAACTTAGTCCTTACAGCCACATCTCAATATTTATAATAAAAGCGGAAAATCTAAACATTGAATAACATCAAACATATATACATACATACATACACACACACACACACACACACACACACACACACACACACACACACACACACACACACACACACACACACACACACACACACACACATATATATACATCAACCAGTATGATTCAACAAAAAGGTCATGTTTTCATAAACATTCATCAGCAAGATACATATACAAATGTATCACAAAAGAATCTCAAACATCCTAGCTACCCGGTGCTACATATCAGAGTCGACCGACCAAAAGAATGAAGACACACTTCACAAAAAGAACTCCAGCAAACCTACTCTATAATGCCTCATAGAGCATCATAAAACAGCTGAAGGGTGAGAAATATTATCATAATAACAATGCATATATATATATATATATATATATATATATATATATATATATATATATATATATATATATATATATATATATATATATATATATATATATATATATATATATATATATATATATATATATATATATATATATATATATATATATATATATATATATATAGCATAACATACACATATTCCGCATTCTCACCACAATTCATTTATATACATCACAATCTCTCTCTCTCTCTCTCTCTCTCTCTCTCTCTCTCTCTCTCTATATATATATATATATATATATATATATATATATATATATATATATATATATATATATATATATATATATATATATATATATATATATATATATATATATATATATATATATATATATATATATATATATATATATATATATATATATATATATATATATATATATATATATCCAAGCATATTCGTCATGCATACTCTCACAATTCTCATCATTCCACATAAACATACACATTCATGTTTATTCACCAATACACAACCAAGCATATCCATCATGCATACTTTCAAAATTCTCATCATTCCACATAAACATACACAATTTATGTTCATTCACCAATACACAACCAAGCATATCCATCATGCATACTTTCACAATTCTCATCATTCCACATAAACATACACAATTTATGTTCATTCACCAATGTACCAATGCATCATTATAAAGATGATAAATGCAAATCATAGAGACCGACTCACGACTCTATGTAGATGCAATGCGGTACTGACTCAATCATCACAAGTTCACTCAGGAACTTATTGGAACCATCGCTCACACCCCACATGGGCACACGATGTTCACCCATTGCTCACACCACACATGGGCACACAATGTTTATGGATTGCTCACACCTCACATGGGCACACAATCCGATTGCTCACACCCCACATGGGCAGACAATCATTGGTAATCATCACTCACACGTCACATAGGAACACAATGTTACACCCATTGCTCACACCCCACATGGACACACAATCCGATTGCTCACACCCCACCTGGGCGCACAATCGTTTACACAAGAATGCACTTCATGATGCTTCACATGCAAAATGACTCCAGACATTCTTGAAATGCATACATATTCATAATATATATTCCTGCATTCATCTCATTCTATCACATACAATCCATATACATTCACATTCAATTACACCAAACGGTAATGAATTCTATCACAATTATCATGCATTCACATTCAATTTAAACAATGCATTCATTTGCCAAAAGGCCACATTTCACAATTAATTCCACAATCTAGGATTCACGCCATACGGCTACCCACAACATAACATATAACAACACACAAGCTACACATCAAATAATCGATATAAGATTAAAACAAAATAAAATGTTGTTCTGTCACGCTCGCTATACTGCTCGCTTAGCGAAGTCATAGCGAACACTCGCTACTGGCTCGCCTAGCGAACATGCTGGTGAAGGCTGTCATTATGCTACTGGAAGTGTTCGCTACTTACTCGCTGGTGCTTCGCCTAGCGAGCACTTCGCTACTTCCCTCACCAGAGCGAATGAGGGTCTCTTTGGTTCTGTCCAAGTCTGGGAGTGTTCGCTACTGGCTCGCTAGGTGCTCGCCTAGCGAACGCTTCGCTAGCTCACTCGCCCAGCGAATACTGCGATACTCAAACCCTCTCTTCTCCAAAAATTTCAAAGAGTCACAAAATCACCCGATTCCAAACAAACAAGTTTCAATAGTCTCGGCCTAACAATCCTCGACTAAACTACACAATTTATTTTGAATTCTAACGTGAAAACATCGATTTCTATCGATTCTACCAATTTCGACCTAAAATGGAAAATGTAGAAAACAACCAAACAATCGAACCAAACACATACATAATCATACACATTGATAAGATAATAAGATTTCACACCCTTAACCGATTAAATTGATTCCTAGAAGTTGTTTTGAAGATCTACAAGCTTTTCCTCTTTTTCTCCTCTTTTCTCTTCTTCCTCTTTCTTTCTCTCCTTCTCTTCTTTCTTTCTCTTTTCTTTTCCTTTTCTCTCCACTTTCTCTCTTATATATATTTCTATTCTAATCCTTTTTATTCATTTTCTCTCAAACTATCTAATAATTCATATTCTCACATAATATCCAATCTTAACATTAATTAAGAAATATCCAAAATATCCTCCAACTTAATTTCTCCGATAACTCTCAGAAATGATAAAATAACACAATATGCAAACATAACATATAACACACCAATTCCACAAATAAAATAATAATCACCCAAATAAAATAAAAGACTCAACAAAAAAGGGAAATCAGAATCGGGGCGTTACAACTCTCCCCCACTTTAGAAATTTTCGTCCTCGAAAATCTTACCTGATTCAAACAACTCCGGATACGACTCTCGCAACCCACTCTCTAGTTCCGAAGTCATATTGCCTTCCGAAGCACCTCCCCATGCTACTTTCACAAGCGCAATATCATTGCCTCTTAGCTTCTTAACTTCACGGTCCAAAATCCTAATTGGTAAAGCTTCAACCGTAAGGTTATCTCTCACTTCCACCTCGTCCATAGGAATAACATGTGACGGATCCGGAACATACTTCCGAAGTTGCGAAATATGGAATACATCATGCAAATTCGAAAGATTCGGAGGCAACACCACACGATAAGCCACAACACCAACTCGTGCAGTAATCTGATACGGACCAATAAAATGAGAAGTCAACTTCTTCAACTTCAAAGCACGACCCACACCCGTAACCGGTGTAACTCTAAAAAACACATGGTCGCCTTCTTGAAACTCAAGATCTTTCCTTCTCTTGTCATGATAGCTCTTCTACCTACTTTGAGAAGCTTTCATCTTTTCCCGAATAAACTTCACTTTCTCTGTCGTTTGTTGTACCATCTCCGATCCAACTATCGACCTCTCACTGGTTTCATGCCAACACAAAGGTGTTCGACATTTCCGACCACACAAAGCCTCAAATGGTGCCATACCTATAATTGAATGAAAACTGTTATTGTAGGTGAACTCAATCAACGCCAAATAACTATCCCAAGCACCACCTTGCTCGAGTACACAAGCACGCAATAAATCCTCCAACGATTGAATTGTCCTCTCGGTTTGACCATCCGTTTGCAGATGATAAGCCGAACTCAAAGCCTTTTGCAAACTCTCCCAAAACCTTGATGTAAATCTAGGATCTCTATCCGATACAATACTCTTAGGAACTCCATGTAACTTCACAACCACAAGAACATAAATCTCAGCTAACCTCTCCAAAGGATAACTAATATCAATTGGAATGAAGTGATCAGATTTAGTAAGTCTATCCACGACTACCCAAATAGAATTATGACCTCTTTGCGTATTCGGCAATCCCGTAACAAAATCCATCGATATACTATCCCATTTCCATTCCCGAATGTCCAAAGGTTGCATCAATCCACAAGGCCTCTGATGTTCCACCTTAGACTTTTGACAAGTTAAGCATGAATACACAAATTGAGCTACATCCCTCTTTAATCTGGACCACCAAAATATTTTCTTCAAACCTTGATACATTTTATTCGCTCCCAGATGAATACTTAAGTTACTTTGGTGTCCTTCTTCCAATATCATCTTTTCAACTCTGCATCATCGGGAATACAAATACGACCACAGAATCTCAAAACTCCAAAATTATCAACCTTGAAATCCTCATTCTCATTCATCATTAAATCGACGAACTTCAAATCTAACTTTTGCTTTTCACACACGGTTTCCAGAAAATCATTCGTAACATGTAGCATACCAAGTCTCACACTTCTCGGTGTCATTTCACAAACTAAACTCAAGCCTCTAAAATTCTCCAAAATTTCCCATTCTCTCATCATCAATGCTGACATATGTAACAACTTCCGACATAAAGCATCGGCAACCACGTTTGCCTTACCCGGATGGTAATTCAAACCAAAACCATAATCCTTCAAAAGTTCTAACCACCTTCTTTGTCTCATGTTCAATTCTTTTTTATCGAATAAATATTTCAAACTCTTGTGATCACTAAAAACTTCAAGTCTTGCACCATAAAGATAATGCCTCCAAAATTTCAAAACACACACCACGACCGCTAACTCCAAGTCATGTGTAGGATAATTATTTTTATGCACTCTCAATTGTCTTGAAGCATAAGCCACAACTTTTCCATCTTGCATCAAAACACCACCTAAACCTATCAAAGAAGCATCACAATAGACCATAAATTGTTCTGTCGGATTCGGCAAAATCAAGATTGGCGCCGTTGTCAACCTTCTTTTTAGCTCAATGAAACTCTTTTCACAATTGATATCCCAAATAAAAGCCTTTTCCTTACAAGTCAATTGCGTTAACGGAAGTGCCAACTTCAAAAATCCCTCAATAAACCTCCGATAATAACCCGCAAAGTCTAAAAAGCTTTGAATCTCCGTAACCGATCTAGAAGCTTCCCATTGCATCACCAGATCAATCTTGGATGGATCAACACTAATACCACTACCAGAAATAACATGTCCAAGAAAACTTACTTTCGACAACCAAAATTCACATTTTGACAACTTAGCATACAATTGCTTCTCTTTCAAAATTTGTAACACAATCCTCAAATGCTCTTCATGCTCCTCTTGAGACTTAGAGTAAATCAAAATATCGTCGATGAACACAACCACAAAACAATCTAACTGTTCATGAAAAATACGATTCATGTATTCCATAAACACACCCGGCGCATTAGAAACCTCGAATGGCATCACAGAATATTCGTAATGTCCATACCGTGTCCTAAAGGCTGTCTTTTGAATATCCCCTTCTTTCACACGAATCTGGTGATATCCTGACCTCAAGTCAATCTTGCTAAAAACAAGCGCACCAACCAATTGGTCCATTAAATCATTGATCCTTGGAAGCGGATACTTGTTCTTAATTGTCACCTTGTTCAATTGTCGATAATCAATGCATAACCGCATACTTACATCCTTCTTCTTTACCAACAATACCGGATCACCCCAAGGAGAAACACTTGGCCTTACAAATCTCTTGTCCAACAAGTCATTCAATTGCTTCTTCAATTCTACCAACTCCAATGCCGACATACAATACGGTGCCATCGAAACTAGTCTAGTACCCGGAACTAGATCAATAGAAAACTCAACTTCTATTTCCGGTGGTACGTCCTTAATTTCCTTCGGAAACACATCTGGAAAATCACACACCACTGGAAACACATCGAGCCCAACTTTACTCTCCACCGACAATGATGCAAACAAACTGAACAATTGAGCTTCATCCGCTAAAAGCCTCTTCAACTCTTTAATGGATAGGAAACTCTCATCTTCGTCATCTTCCAAAGAAGGAAACCTCACTAACTTATGATAGCAATCTATATGAACTCTATTAAATTGCAACCAGTTCATACCCAAGATTACGTCCAAACCTTCCAACGGCAAACACACTAAATCCATAATGAAGTCTTTACCATACATGGTCAACAGACAACTTACGCACACCAAAGATGTAGTTACCGACCAGCCATATTCTGACCATTCCCAAAAATAACAACAAGGTTAAACAACCGTTCAACCAACACAACAACAAGACAGACACAACTGACTCAATCAGGCTCTGATACCACTTAATGTAACACCCCCTTTCTATTCCCCCAAATAATCACATAAACAATTAGCCACATATTAAAAATTTCATCAGAGTATAATTAATAACATGGTATAAAAGAGGTATGTCACATTATACGTGAAATTAAAACATACAACACCTGCTCAACAAAAGATATGCAACAGTGGAGTAACTTTGCAACAGAGGAACTTAGTCCTTACACCCACATCTCAATATTTAGAATAAAAGCGAAAAATATAAACATTGAATAACATCTAACATATATATATATATATATATATATATATATATATATATATATATATATATATATATATATATATATATATATATATATATATATATATATATATATATATATATATATATATATATATATATATATATATATATATATATATATATATATATATATATATATATATATATATATATATATATATATATATATATATATATATATATATATATATATATATATATATATATATATATATATATATATATATATATATATCAACCAGTATGATTCATCATGCATACTTTCACAATTCTCATCATTCCACATAAACATACACATTCATGTTTATTCACCAATACACAACCAAGCTTATCCATCATGCATACTTTCATAATTCTCATCATTCCACATAAACATACACAGTTTATGTTCATTCACCAATACGCAACCAAGCATATCCATCATGCATACTTTCACAATTCTCATCATTCCACATAAACATACACAATTTATGTTCATTCAGCAATGCACCAATGCACCATTATAAAGATGATAAATGCAAATCATAGAGACCGACTCACGACTCTATGCAGATGCATTGCGGTACCGACTCAATCATCACAAGTTCACTCAAGAACTTATTGGAACCATCGCTCACACCCCACATGGGCACACGATGTTCACCCATTGCTCACACCTCACATGGGAACACAATATTTATGGATTGCTCACACCCCACATGGGCACACAATCCGATTTCTCACACCCTACATGGGCACACAATCATTGGTAATCATCGTTCACACTTCACATAGGCACACGATGTTACACCCATTGCTCACACCCCACATGGGCAAACAATGTTTATGGATTGCTCACACCCCACATGGACACACAATCCGATTACTCACACCCCACCTAGGCACACAATCGTTTACACAAGAATGCACTTCATGATGCTTCACACGCAAAATGACTCCAGACATTCTTGAAATGCATACATATTCACAATATATATTCATGCATTCATCTCATTCTATCACATACAATCCATATACATTCACATTCAATTACGCCAAACGGTAATGAATTCTATCACAATTATCATGTATTCACATTCAATTTAAACAATGCATTCATTTGCCAAAAGGCCACATTTCACAATTAATTCCACAATTTAGGATTCACGCCATACGGCTACGCACAGCATAACATATAAGAGCACACAAGCTACACATCAAAGAATCGATATAGGATTGAAACAAAATAAAATGTTATTCTGTCATGCTCACTATACTGCTTGCTTAGCGAAGTCATAACGAACACTCGCTACTGGCTCGCCTAGCGAACATGCTGGCAAAGGCTGTCATTATGCTATTGGAAGTGTTCGCTACTTACTCGCTGGTTCTTCGCCTAGCGAGCACTTTTCTACTTCCCTCACCAGAGCGAATGAGGGTCTCTTTGGTTCTGTCCAAGTCTGGGAGTGTTCGCTACTGGCTCGCTAGGTGCTCGCCTAGCGAACGCTTCGCTAGCTCACTCGCCAGCGACTCGCCTAGCGAATACTGCGATACTCAAACCCTCTCTTCTCCAAAAATTTCAAAAAGTCACAAAATCACCCGATTCCAAACAAACAAGTTTCAATAGTCTCGTCCTAACAATCCTCGACTAAACTATGCAATTTATTTCGAATTTTAACCGTGAAAACATCGGTTTCTATCGATTCTACCAATTTTGACCTAAAATGGAAAATGTAGAAAACAACCAAACAATCCAACCAAATACATACATAATCATACACATTGATAAGATAATAAGATTTCACACCCTTACCCGATTAAATCGATTCCTAGAAGTTGTTTTGAAGATCTGCAAGCTTTTCCTCTTTTTCTCCTCTTTTCTCTTCTTCCTCTTTCTTTCTCTCCTTCTCTTCTTTCTTTCTCTTTTCTTTTCCTTTAATCAAAAATGTTGTAAAGCTTTTAGTCAAAAGGATGGCTCTATCCTATTTAGTGGTAAGAGGAAAAACAACATTTATAAAACAAACCTTTCAGAACTTAAAGTTCAGAATGTTAAATGCCTCTTGTCTGTTAATGAAGAGCAATGGGTCTGGCACAAAAGATTGGGCCATATTAATATGAGACGTATATCTCAGATTAATAAACTTAATCTTGTCAGAGGACTTCCTAATCTGAAGTTCACCTCAGATGCTCTTTGTGAAGCATGCCAAAAAGGGAAGTTTTCAAAATCATCTTTTAAATCAAAAAATGTTGTTTCTTCTTCCAGACCACTAGAATTACTTCATATTGATCTGTTTGGACCAGTGAAAACTGCATCCATCAGAGGCAAGAAGTATGGATTAGTAATTGTTGATGACTATAGTAGATGGACATGGGTAAAGTTCTTAAAACACAAGGATGAGTCACATTCTGTGTTCTTTGACTTCTGCAAGCAAGTCCAGAATGAAAAAGATTTCAAAATTATAAAAGTCAGAAGTGATCATGGTGGTGAATTTGAAAATAAATATTTTGAAAAATATTTTAATGAAAATGGCATTGCTCATGATTTTTCTTGTCCTAGAACTCCACAACAAAATGGGGTTGTAGAGTGGAAAAACAGAACTCTGCAAGAAATGGCCAGAACCATGATCAATGAGACAAATCTGACAAAACACTTTTGGGCAGAAGCAATCAACACAGCCTGTTACATTCAGAACAGAGTGTCTGTAAGACCTCTTCTGGAGAAGACTCCATATGAACTGTGGAAGAACAGAAAGCCCAACATTTCATATTTTCATCCTTTTGGATGTATTTGTTATATGTTAAATACTAAGGAAAATCTGAACAAATTTGATTCCAAAGCACAAAAGTGTTTCATGCTTGGATATTCTGAACGCTCTAAAGGCTACAGAGTATACAACACTGAGACACAGATTGTGGAAGAATCTATTCATGTTAGATTTGATGATAAGCTTGGCAATAAAAAGCCAAAGCAGTCTGAAAACTCTGCAGATAGAGAAGTAGTCTTCAATGACTCTGAAGTCCCAGAGGCAGACAAAGCTCAAGTGAAAGAACCAGAAGCAACGCCAGATGCTATTCCTTTAACTTCTCAGATGAACAATCTAAACATTTCTGAAGAATCAACTGTTAGAGGATCATCATCCAGAATTAAAGCTTCTCATCCAGAGAATGTCATTATTGGAAAGAAGGATGATCCCATCAGAACAAGATCCTTTCTAAGATCATCTGAAGCATCATTATTTGGACTGGTGTCAAAAATTGAACCATCTTCTGTAGATGAAGCTCTGCAAGACAATGATTGGATTATTGCCATGCAAGAAGAGTTAAATCAATTCACCAGAAATGATGTATGGGATTTAGTTCAAAGACCACAAGGATTCAATATAATTGGAACAAAATGGGTCTTCAGAAATAAGCTGAATGAGAAAGGAGAAGTTGAAAGAAATAAGGCAAGGCTTGTTGCTCAAGGGTACAGTCAACAAGAAGGTATTGATTACACTAAAACTTATGCTCCAGTGGCAAGGAGTTTGCTACATGTATGCAGGCAGAATTTGAAATGAGCATGATGGGAGAACTCAGATTCTTTCTAGGAATCCAAGTCAATCAAACTCCAGAGTGCACTTACATACATCAGACCAAATATGTTAAAGAACTTCTGAAGAAATTTAACATGACTGATAGTAAGCTGGCAAAGACTCCCATGCATCCAACTAGCTCACTTGGCAAGGAAGAGGTAAGTAAGAAAGTAGACCAGAAGCTCTACAGAGGTATGATAGGATCTCTTCTTTACTTAACTGCTTCTAGACCTGACATATTGTTCAGTGTATGCTTGTGTGCTAGATTCCAATCAGATCCTAGAGAATCACACTTGACAGCTGTCAAGAGGATTCTAAGGTATCTGAAAGGTACTTCTAATGTGGGTTTGTGTTACAGAAAATATGATGATTTCAAATTAGTTGGATTCTGTGATGCTGACTACGCTGGAGACAGAGTGGAAAGGAAAAGTACTTCTGGAAGTTGTCAATTTCTAGGAAGAAATCTAATCTCTTGGTACAGCAAGAAGCAACCCACAATTGCACTTTCAACCACAGAGGCAGAATATATTGCTGCTGCTGGATGTAGCACGCAGATGCTCTGGATGAAAAGTCAGCTAGAAGATTATCAAATATTTGAAAGTAACATTTCTATCTTTTGTGATAATACTTCTGCTATATGTTTGTCTAAAAACCCCATTTTACACTCTAAGGCAAAACATATAGAAATTAAGCATCATTTCATCAGAGACTATGTTCAGAAGGGAATCATAAATTTAGTCTTTGTTGATACAGATCATCAATGGGCAGATATTTTTACAAAACCCCTTGTTGAAGATAGATTCAAATTTATTCTGAAAAATATTGGTATGGATTTTTGTCCAGAATGATATTTGTCAGAAGCAAATTTTTACAGATGCAAAAATGCCTAATGCTCTGAAGTATTTCTTCTGACTGCTTATTTATTTTATTAAATTTGTTTTTGTGAAACTCTGAACTAACAATCCTTAGAGGATCTGAATGTTGGTTAACGTTTCATTTCTCAAGAGAATTCAGAACACATGCAAGCAAACACGTGTCACTCCAATTCTGCAAAAGTGGCGTGTACACTACTGAAGAGACGTTTGAGGTGAAGTTTGAATAGTGAAAATCTTGATTTTCCCCCTAATTTGTCAGAAGCAATAAATGCTTGAAATGATTTTTATTCTTTTCATTTAATGCTTTGTTCAAATGTGCAAAATTCTGACTGTTTGTATGCCTACTTGTTTTAGTATAAATACATCTCTTCTCTTCACATTCACACTTTTCACATCTCAGACATTTTATGCATTTCCATCTTCTCTTCTCTCTGCATAAAAACCCTAAGCGTGTGACAAAACCATCTTCAATGGAAACTTCATCATCAACAGCTGCACAATTTCAATCTACAATGGCTGCACTTACCTCTGCTAACATGGGTGTTACCCCTTATTCTCCACCAAAAAGAACTTTACTCACCCCTGTTGAAAAGCTGGAAGTTCTATGTGAATCAATGGTGGAATTTGATTCACTTGCTGAGAATGGTTTTGAGTTTCGTTCCATTATAGGTGCTCAAGGATGGGTGAAGTATTTTGATAGACTGTTTGGACCAGTTTACCCCCTTCTTGTGAAAGAGTTCTGGATCCATGCTTCAGTTTACCCTAAGTTTATCTTATCTTCTGTTCTGGGCAAAGATATAATAATAACAGAAGATCTGATTAGAAAACTTATTGGCTATGAGGAAACAGATGGAGTTTCACACTTTCCAGCTGGGCGTGTGGATATGGATGAAGTGTATGAAGAAGTGATGACTGCTGGACAAGCTTCTAACAAGTTCAAGGATCTGAAGCCTGATTACAAGATCTGGGCTAAGATCTTCATGGGATGCATTCATCATAGGAAGTCAACAAACTCTCCAGACTATGTCAATAATGAACAGCTTTATTTTATGTACTGCCTCAGTCAGAGGACCAAGGTAGATCTTCCATATATTCTCTTTATGCATCTTTGGAATCATATAAATGCCTCTAGAGAATATGTGAAAGAAAAAGGACAGAAGATCAGAACCTGGATTCCTTTTGGAAGGTTAATCTCAGATATTCTAACTGAGAATGGACTTGTTACTGCTCTGTACGCTGCTGGAGTTACAGAGGAATTGGAATTCATTTTGGGAAAGCCTCTGAATGCCAAAAGTCTTCAGAGACTTAAAATAGTGGATGAACTCACAACAGCTCCCAAGAAGCTGAACATTTCTGAACTGATTCAGAAGAGAACTCCTATAGATGATTACCCTCTGTTCTATGCTGAAGAACCAAGGGAAATTGTTGTCATGTATATTGATGAGTGCATGAAAGAAGGAAAGCCTATTCCTGCTGACATTATAAAGAGAGCAAGACAACCATTGCCTGTTGCAGAAGAAGAAGAAGAACCACCAAGAAAGAGGACTCAACCAGAAGCAAAAGCTGCACCTGTTCAGAAGAAGATCAAGATTACTGAGAAGCCACAGAAGCTCCTAAAGAGGAAAGAATCTGGAGACACTCCTTCTGTACCAGCTAAAAGAATCAAGATCAAAGGTACTAAAACTTCTGTATCTTCTGCAAATCCTATTGTTTTAAATGATTCTAATGTTAAGTCTATTCCAAAACCAACCTCTACACAAAATACATCTGTTACTGCTCCATCTCATGTTTCTACCTCATCACCACAAAAATCTTCTAATCCAATTTCCATTTCACCACAAAAACAATCATCTGTTCCAACACCAATAACAACAAAAACATTTCAAATCCAAAAGTCTCTATACCACAAACAATTCAACCAGAGGTTCCAACCAAACCATCTGTACTACAAAAACAACCACAAGAAAAACAACCAGAAAAACACTCTGAACCTTTACAAGAAAAGGACTCTGCACATCAACAACCACAAAAATCATCCGAACCTCAGACACAACCACAATCTCAAAATCCACCATCCACCACATCTAAACCTACTGAATCTGTTCCAGTTTCATCTGAACCAATAACAATTTCATCTGATCCACCTACCTCAGAACACCCATCAAAACCCTCTAAAATTCCTTCAGAACCAACCAATCCTTCTGAACCCAACATTCCTAAGTCAGAAGTTCTTGATGTTACACCACTAAAAACTGTGTTTCAAGTATCTTCTACCTCCTGCACACCAACCACCTCATTAAACTCCTCAGAATCTGACATACACCTAGATTTTCTAATCTCTCCTTCTCACAGAGATTCTGAGGTAAACCAACCAGAACCTCCTGTATCATTAAAAGTTCCTATTTCAGATCCTATTCCCACACCTGCACCATCATCTGAAATCCTGATTCCAAATTCTAACCCAACATCTAACCCAAGAACATTTATTTCATGTGCACAAGTCTCATCACTGTTTCATAATCTTGCATATGGTTTCAAACTCAAAGACTTTTATAACAGAGTTGAACCATCTGACCCTATCACCCCTCTGAAACCCAAACTCACAATCACTCTACCATCTGTGCTTCTCACCTATATACAATCCATGACAGATGTAGGTTCATTAGCAACTATATCATATTCTGCTAAATCTGACAAAGCTGTTGCTTCAGCTATACCAATTTCATCTGATAAAACTGTTGCTTCTGATGAACCTCCAAAATCTGCCTTCCAACCCTACTCAAATAAACCCTTTGATATGGTTTCCTATCACACCAAAGCAAAACCAAATCTGTTAAATGCTTTAAACAGATCCAAACCTGTTGAACCTAAAATTCCTTTCATTCCATACTACCCTCCTCCTCCTCTAATCTCCATTCAGAAATCAATTTTTCCACCTACTCCCCAACCAAAACCAATAACCCTGGAGACTCTGTTACATCTCAAGCCTAGACTTAATGTTAATCATTTATTTCAATCTTTTTTGCAAGAAATACAATTGTATTTAGGTACTGTACAGAGGAAGTGCTCAGCAACAATGGATGCCCAAGAATCTGATGTCATCTGGAATGGTTCATCAACAGATTCAACTCTGTGGCCTTAAATCTGAAGAACATCTGTTCTGATGATGCGAAGCTCAGATTTACTGAAGCTGCAAGAAATCTGTTCTGGACTGTCAAGAGATCTGAACCTTTACTCCTTACAGATGCTCGTCCACCATCAGAAGAAACTACTGAACCTGCATCTGAAGATAATCCTTTGGCCATGACTCTGGTAGAATTTCCTTCTGGCTCTAATGCTCCAGACTCTACAGAACCTATGAAAATTGACTCTGTTCAAGCTCCAGAAAATGTTCAACCTTCATCATCTGAGATTAAGAAAGAACATCCAGATTTTGAGGATAAAATTGCTGCTCTGGAAGCTGGTCAATCAGAGATCAAGTCTTGGATTGCCAAACAGGATAAGAAATCTGAAGACATGACTGAGTGGATGTCAAAACAGGATCAGAAGAATGAAACAATGGCTAAGTGGATGTCAAAACAAGAGCAGTCCTCCTCTGAGATCACGGATATGTTGAAGATGATTTTGTCAAAACACTCTTAGATTTTCATTTTTTTTCATTCTGATGTTTTTGCATCTGATGTTTGCTTATGTACTTTTTGCTATATCTTTTGATGCATGTACTATTGATCTGAACTCATTGAATGAATCAAAGTTTTCTCCACTGAATTATCTCATTTACTGTTTCTTTTTATTTTTCTTTTTAAAGTTTTTACTTTTTGCTTATGACAAAAAAAGGGGAGAAAATATAGATCTGAACTGTTTAATTTAACTTCACCAGAATGAAACTTCAGACATATCTATTCTATCTAACATTTAATCTGAGTATTTCAGAATAGTTGATAAGTACACTCTATAAAAGATACTTTGAGTCTCTCAGATCATTTGACTATTATCAAACTCTGAATCTGAAATTTGCAAGACATTTTGACCTTCAAATGTTAAAAGAACAATCAAGATCTAACTCTAAAAATTTCTCAAGACAAAAGGGAAGTTTCTATTTCTTATTTGTATTTAACTCAGGGGGAGATTCATCGTCTCAGGGGGAGTTATAATTTTAATATTTTCAATTAAATAAAATTTCTGATGTTTTTGTCATCATCAAAAAGGGGGAGATTGTTAGAACACAGATTGGTTCTTAATAATATCTCTATGTTTTGATGATAACTAATATGAAATTTTGTATTTAAGAATTATATACTCTAAAATTTGCTTGAGAGTTTTTACTGCAGATAGTAAAGGAATTAACACTCCAGAAGCAAATCAGAATTGAACACAAGAAATTAGCTAGACTCTGAAGCGTCAGATGCATTCATTAGAAGATTCTGATTGCTGCCAACAGAAGATCCTGAGCGTAGCCTCCAGAAGATTCTGAAGCAGAAGCTCCAGAAGGATCTGAAGCAGAAGCTCCAGAAGGATCTGAAGCAGAAGCTCCAGAAGGATCTGAAGCAGAAGCTCCAGAAGAATCTGAAGCAAGTCAGAAGCATCTGAAGCAAAGAAGAATTTTGTATGAAGAGTTTTTCAAAGCATAGTTTCTACAGAAGATTCTGAAAGTACTAAAGCTGCCAGTACTGAAGTTCTGTTTCAAATATGCTCTGATCTTAAACACGCTGAAAGCACACCTGCTGCAGAAGACTCTGATTCAGCAAGACTCTGATCATCATTAGAAGACTCTGACCCAATTAGACTCTGATGTATTTGCTGAAAACTGAAGAAGAAATATTCAAAGAATATATCCGTTGGAGTGAACCAAACGTCTCTTTCCTTATTTATGCTAGACACAAGAACACAGACAAAAAGGATTTTTCTGTGCTTTCTTCTTCTAGGAAAGGTCACTTGATGTGAAGACAAAAAGGCTCAGACCTTTTGGACACTCTTCTCAATGTGAAGCTCACCTTGGATCAGCTGCCTATAAAAGCAAGACTCCACCAAATTCTTCAGTTGATGTTTTGTTGAAAAGAAATCAAATATTCAAGCTCTCATACTTTCATATTCATTCTAAGAATTTATTTCTTTGTTCTAAATAGTTAATTGAAAAATCACAGTTGTGATAAAGCTTTATAGAAGCAATCTTAAACACTTGTATTGATTTTACATTTGATTGTAATCCTTAAAAAGATCCAGTGAGGATCAGTAGTTCTTGAGAAGACTTTGAACAGTTGTTCTAAGTGTTAACTATTGTAATCAGTTGATTTAATAGTGGATTAAGTCCTTGATTGAGAAAGGAAAATCACTCTAGGAAGGGTGGACTGGAGTAGTTGAGTTCAACGAACCAGGATAAAAATACTTGAGTTTTTATTTCTAAGTTTTAATCTTTCATACTTATTCAACACCCCCTTGTAAGTATTATCTCACCTTCAAACTCAACCTCTCTTTCCGGCGGTACGTCCTTAATTTCCTTCGAAAACACTTCTGGAAAATCACACACCACTGGAAACACATCAAGCCCAACTTTACTCTCCACCGACAATGATGCAAACAAACTGAACAATTGAGCTTCATCCGCTAAAAGCCTCTTCAACTCTTTAGTGGATAGGAAACTCTCATCTTCGTCATCTTCCAAAGAAGGAAACCTCACTAACTTATGATAGCAATCTATATGAACTCTATTAAATTGAAACCAGTTCATACCCAAGATTACGTCCAAACCTTCCAACAGCAAACAAACTAAATCCATAATGAAGTCTTTACCATACATGGTCAACGGACAACTTACGCACACCAAAGATGTAGTTACCGACCAGCCATATTCTGACCATTCCCAAAAATAACAACAAGGTTAAACAACCGTTCAACCAACACAACTACAAGACAGACACAACTGACTCAACCAGGCTCTGATACCACTTAATGTAACACCCCCTTTCTATACCCCCAAATAATCACATAAACAATTAGCCACATATTAAAAATTTCATCAGAGTATAATTAATAACATGGTATAAAAGAGGTATGTCACATTATACGTGAAATTAAAACATACAACACCTGCTCAACAAAAGATATGCAACAGTGGGGTAACTTTGCAACAGAGGAACTTAGTCCTTACACCCACATCTCAATATTTAGAATAAAAGCGGAAAATATAAACATTGAATAACATCTAACATATATATATATATATATATATATATATATATATATATATATATATATATATATATATATATATATATATATATATATATATATATATATATATATATATATATATATATATATATATATATATATATATATATATATATATATATATATATATATCAACCATTATGATTCAACAACAAGGTCAAGTTTTCATAAACATTCATCAGCAAGATACATATACAAATGTATCACAAAAGAATCTCAAACATCCTAGCTACCTGGTGCTACATATCAGAGCCGACCGATCAAAAGAATGAAGACATGCTTCACAAAAAGAACTTCAGCAAACCTACTCTGCAATGCCTCATAGAGCATCATAAAACAGCAAAAGGGTGAGAAATATAATCATAATAACAATGCATATAATCATATATACAACATGACATACACATATTCCACATTCTCACCACAATTCATTTATATACATCACAATGTGTGTGTGTGTGTGTGTGTGTATATATATATCTCCAAGCATATATATATATATATATATATATATATATATATATATATATATATATATATATATATATATATATATATATATATATATATATATATATATATATATATATATATATATATATATATATATATATATATATATATATATATATATATATATATATATATATATATATATATATATATATATATATATATATATATATATATATATATATATATATATATATATATATATATATATATATATATATATATATATATATATATATATATATATATATCCAAGCATATTCATCATGCATACTTTCACAATTCTCATCATTCCACATAAATATACACATTCATGTTTATTCACCAATACACAACCAAGGATATCCATCTTGCATACTTTCACAATTCTCATCATTCCACATAAACATACACAATTTATGTTCATTCACCAATACACAAACAAGCATATCCATCATGCATACTTTCACAATTCTCATCATTCCACATAAACATACACAATTTATGTTCATTCACCAATGCACCATTATAAAGATGATAAATGCAAATCATAGAGACCGACTCACGACTCTATGCAGATGCATTGCGGTACCGACTCAATCATCACAAGTTCACTCAGGAACTTATTGGAACCATCGCTCACACCCCACATGGGCACACGATGTTCACCCATTGCTCACACCCCACATGGGCACACAATATTTATGGATTGCTCACACCCCACATGGGCATACAATCCGATTGCTCACACCCTACATGGGCACACAATCATTGGTAATCATCGCTCACACTTCACATAGGCACACGATGTTACACCCATTGCTCACACCCCACATGGGCACACAATGTTTATGGATTGCTCACACCCCACATGGGCACACAATCCGATTGCTCACACCCCACATGGGCACACAATTGTTTACACAAGAATGCACTTCATGATGCTTCACATGCAAAGTGACTCCAAACATTCTTGAAATGCATACATATTCACAATATATATTCATGTATTCATCTTATTCTATCACATACAATCCATATACATTCACATTCAATTACGCCTAACGGTAATGAATTCTATCACAATTATCATGCATTCACATTCAATTTAAACAATGCATTCATTTGCCAAAAGGCCACATTTCATAATTAATTCCACAATCTAGGATTCACGCCATACGGCTACCCACAGCATAAATATAACATGCTGGCGAAGACTGTCATTATGCTACTAGAAGTGTTCGCTACTTACTCGTTGGTGCCTCGCCTAGCGAGCACTTCGCTACTTCCCTCACCAAAGCGAATGAGGGTCTCTTTGGTTCTGTCCAAGTCTGGGAGTGTTCGCTACTGGCTCGCTAGGTGCTCGCCTAGCGAACGCTTCGCTAGCTCACTCGCCAGCGACTCGCCTAACGAATACTGCGATACTCAAACCCTCTCTTCTCCAAAAATTTCAAAAAGTCACAAAATCACCCGATTCCAAACAAACAAGTTTCAGTAGTCTCGGCCTAACAATCCTTGACTAAACTAAGCAATTTATTTTGAATTCTAACCGTGAAAACATCGATTTCTATCGATTCTACCAATTTTGACCTAAAATGGAAAATGTAAAAAACAACCAAACAATCCAACCAAACACATACATAATCATACACATTGATAAGATAATAAGATTTCACACCCTTACTCGATTAAATCGATTCCTAGAAGTTGTTTTGAAGATCTACAAGCTTTTCCTCTTTTTCTCCTCTTTTCTCTTCTTCCTCTTTCTTTCTCTCCTTCTCTTCTTTCTTTCTCTTTTCTTTTCCTTTTCTCTCCACTTTCTCTCTTATATATCTTTCTATTCTAATCCTTTTTATTCATTTTCTCTCAAACTATCTAATAATTCATCTTCTCACAAAATATCCAATCTTAACATTAATTAAGAAATATCCAAAATATCCTCCAACTTAATTTCTCTGATAACTCTCAGAAACGATAAAATAACACAATATGCAAACACAACATATAACACACCAATTCCACAAATAAAATAATAATCACCCAAATAATATAAAAGACTCAACAAAAATGGGAAATCAGAATCGAGGCGTTACACATATCAATGCAATAAGTTTTTTTGGTCGTATAAGAACTACGTCTCAATGTGAAGTTGTCAATGAAATAATCAAGACTTATGTAAGGAAGAAAGGGTGAATTTTTTATTCAAAGTTTTCTAATCTTGTGTTGACAACTCACTTGCATCAGATTAAGAGCGATGTTGCTAAAAGTTTTACAATAAAGATTTTTAAAGAAGTAAAAGAAGAAATTATGAAGGTTGGTGCATTAATTATGAAGGAGTAATTATCAAAAGGTGAAATGACAATTTTACATTGAAAAATATTGTGAGATTGGTTTTGAAAGAGAAGTTGTATATGATGCTTCATGTAAAACATTATGGTCTTTGTGTAGATTATTTGATTCTTACGGACTTCCATATTCACACATTTTTTATTTCAAGAAAGAAGAGCATATGGATCACATTTCTAGTAGTTTGGTATTGTCGCGTTGGATGAAGGATGTTAAAATTTAGTTTCATAAGATGAATTCTAATGGAGAAGTAGATTCAAATCTGATTGATCTTGCTCGTTTTGGTGCTTATTGTTATGTTCTTACAAAGAAGCCTAAAAAAGAATGATGTCTATTGTTTCCAAAGGGAAAAGATCGAACAAAACTCACAAAAGCGAAAAGCAAGAAAAAGGAGATCTGGATGTGAGAGTTGGTTATACAAGAGGAAGGTATTAGCACCACTCACATCCGTGTACTCAACGGGAACCACTTAAAAATCTGTGTTTATTTTGATAACCCCTTACTCTATAAGCTCTAAATAAGTTATTTACCCAAATTAAATAACAAAATTGCAATTAAATAAAACACATTATTAATATTAAAGTTTGCAATTTTGTGATTCTCCATCTCAAAAAGGTGCATCAAAATATACTTTTGTTATTCTCACTTAGTAACCTGTGTTTTTATCATGATTACTAATACTAATAATACTTTGTAGCTACTACTTTCTACAGTAGTAGGAGTACTGATCAATACCAAAATCTTTCAAGTTCTCTCATTTGAACAAAATTATTAGTGTTTGGAAAATTATTGGAAGACAAGTAGTCATATCTCCAAAAGCTTCAACTTGTAGTAGCTTCTTCATTTTCACATCAAAACAACATTGGTACATGATAAAGGTTAACCAAACACACATCTAAACATATATTTAAGCTTCCTTTAAATAGTCAATTCATTAATCCAATTTGAACTTCCTGCACAAAAAGTACACAAACATACATTCCAGTATGAAATAAAAATTCCCATCCATGGGAAACACAAGCACCAAATGCACAAAAGCATCACAATAATGAAACACATAAGAAGTCAAGAACCACTCATTCTCTACATATTAGTGAGAGATATACTAAGACTCCTAAAAAGTATTTCAAATATGAGATCATTGTCATTTCATCGAGGTTATAAAATCTTATTTTTGTTTACCTATTAGCATGTGCAATATGTGTTTGGTTGATAATTTTTTCAATCTGAGAACCAATTTTTCAAAATCATACATCTTGGTTATAACCTGTTGTGGAACTTTAGTTTGTATTTTGTTTTTATACCATTAGTAAACTAGTTTTTTAAATGATTTAAGTAGTTATTAAACTACTACCCCCGTCAGTGAAAATCATGAACCAAACGAGTATGACTCAAAGAGTCTACACCTGTTGTGGAACACAAATAAGTGGTTAATAATATGGCGGCAACTGAAAAGAAATCATCAAAGTCTAAACCTATTATGACTTTGGGCACAACCTTAGCACCACCAAAACTCAACCTAAAAAAGGGGGAAAGGGAAATCTAGATGACAGACAATTCTAAAAGGTTAGGAAGACATGTTTTTTTGTAAACCTGAGGATCCTGATGATAACGATTTTTACATCAACTACCATCTAGGTAGTAATATTGGATATGAAGGTGTTGATATTGCTAATAAAATTCCTCAAGTAAGTATTCATTATTTATTTTAAATAAAGTCTAATATTACATGATATAAAATTATTCATTACAAAAGTGTTTGTTTCATGTGTATTTAATGACAGTGGATACCAATGACATTTAGACCAAATCTAAGAATGAGTCTAAATGATATATGTTATCGCACAACCACATGCATCTTTATGTGTTACGAAGAAGAATTGAATGGATATTTATTTTTAATGCACATGCTAAAACCTAATAGTAAGTTTATTTATCACAATTAGTTTGATGATTATATCAATTTTATCTATAGTGACGAATTTTTAGTTAAAACAACTTCAAATGTATATGGAGATAGGAAAACACTAAAGTTCCTGATGCCAAGATGCCCCTTGGACTAGGAGGTTATCGTTAATATGATACTAAGTAAAATTTATCTCATTTATTTATAATTCTATTAATACCATTTTCATATGACTATAAAGGTTATTAATCTTACTGTTTCAAGATAAAACTGTTTGATTTGATGAAAAAAAATAAAACTGTTTGATAGATTATGTGGGAAAAAATAAGTCCATTTGGTATCTACCTACTGAGTTTGCGCTGATTACTACTACTAATACTATTGTTACTTGTACATTCCTTTAGTATTAATTATTGACTTAAAATATATTTATTATTTTATTTTCATTGTAGCAATATGCACTAGAAGGACATAAAAATCCTGACTATGTGAGAAATATATACAAATCTCGCTTCATGACAACAAAAACTTTTATTTTCAGGGTGAGTTGTGTGTTATTAGTACTTCGTTATTACAATAGTTGGCACATTAAAACTTTTGTTCCTACAACTTAATATTACATTTTTGAAGATTTTTATTCTAATCAATGACCAAGGAGTGCCTTGATATCTATTGGTTGTTGATTTTTTGGACAAAAGGTTATTTTGGTTGGACTCTTTGGATTGTACTAATAGGAATCATTTCAAACGCCGTACAATATTTAAATGGGTATGCATGTGTGTGAGGATTTGCTTGGCTTTTTAAAACTTTGGATTATACTATATGGCAGACCATATTTCTTGAGGAAATTATGAGCCGTGAATCTTTTGGTGATATCAATCCAATTTGTCTAAGAAATATAATAACAACCTTCAACCTCGTTGAACCAACGTGCCTTAAACAACAACGACACGGATCGTAAGTACTCTCATATCCTTACTCTGTTTTAATTAATTGACAATATTACCTATTACGTGTCACTAATGCATTTACTGACTAACCACATAAATGACCGTGGAGTTTGGGTGTGTAAATGGATGACTAAGTGTCCCTTCCAAAGTGATTTTGATAATATTACTGTAGGTTGAATTCATGTAAATATCATTAATTTATTCATTTTCCTTGTAATTATATTTCTAATTTTCCTAAATGTTCATAATTATATACAGGTTGTGACTTCAACAAGAATGAAACTTGTATTAGTTTTGGTACATTCAAGTAATAATGTGTTGTTAGACAAAGTGTTGTCAAAGTTTGTAGTTTATTGGAAGAATCACGAAAAACTAAGGAAGAAATTGGTAAAATTTGATTGGTGTTTGAAGTTTGATGTTTTTAGGATTGTTAAAGCATTGTGTTAATTTTTGGGTGTAACATTGGTTAATGTCATTGGTTAAGGTAGCACGCTGTTTTATATTGACTTGGGATGATTTTTGTTTGTATTTTGAATTGATTTAGTTTAAGGCAAAGTACTGGTACTGACACGCGTGTGCACCGTTTTGACTCCATGAATTATCAAGTACGATTATCTTATGTTATTGAGTCGTTCATGACTCTTAAGGAATTAAATTTCTTCTTAACGGTGATGTTTTCTTCTATGAACTTGGGATTTTTGGTCGGTTTTCCATGTTTTTTTGGATAATTGTTGTATTTTGTATAATCTTATCGTTTATTATGTGTTTTAAATTTTTTTGACAAAATTCAAAACCAATTACTAGTTGACAGATACACACCAAATACATATGGAAATTTTATTTTTCAATAACTAAAAAAATGATATGTTACATATATTTAACACACCTATGTGATTTGGTTATGTACAAGTGATTTGAGCTAACATCTGACTTGAACTTTTATATTCACATTCTCATTCTTCACAGCTTGATCTCTAATCAACATGCTACATACTCATCTAGTTGTTTCAAAATGCAACAAAATGTAAGTGACTATCAAATTCAAACCATAGGCTCAACATGATAATTTAGCATATTTTTCGAAGTTGATATTGAACTCCAATACTAAATTTAGCATTATAATAAATAAAAATGAACATTTTTCTATGAAACCAAAATTTTTAATTTATTTGACTCAGATTAAAATTCAAATTGCAACAAATTTAGTACTTTTTTGATGACTAAGATTTACATGTTTATCATTACATTGGACAGATTATAATAAAAAAGAACAAGCTTCAATTGAGACTCAAAAATTTACATTATTTAACTCAAATACAGAGTATTATCTACGAAATAGTTATATAACAGTTAATGTACTAGAGCTTACCTCAAATTTACTGGCACATGTTTCTAATGCTATGTCATTGCATCCCACACAAAGAAAAGACATGTGCTTGTTAATACCATAAATTAACTCTGTTTTGTTTATCCATGAGAGCCCTTATGCAATCTGTGTTTTCGAGTTCAAACTCTTTTTGAACAAAGAGTATGTTGATAGAGTTGAACATTCTCATTTGAAGCATGACATGCAAGAAGTAGATAGTTGCATGGCGGTACCATCCATGCAAATCTAATGAACAATGCTAACTAAAAACACATTGTTGCGGTAATTAAAAAATGGTGATTAAACAATTAATCCACATACAAATATGCTAAGAAAAAATTCAACATTTCATAAAAGTAGAGATGGCGAACCTCCTGTCATGTTGTCATACGCTTTCAATATAAAAAACATTTGGCATTTAGCTTAAAAAGTTTGTTAACAACTTCAACTTAAAATACATCCCTTAATCACCAAATCAATCATTTTCGAGTAAGAATCCAAATCAACTTCAACTAAAAATACAAATCCTAATACCCAAATCATATATTTATGTGTAATAATTCAAATCAACTTGATTTTAGGAAAATATAAAAATTTGGATACGAACAACTACATGTGAAAGGAGGGAATAATTTTGAACCATTGGATGAGAGAATTGAACAACACAACCCTTTGAAAGATTTGGAATTAAACAACAAAGATGGAAATTTTTTGATATCATTGGATGAATAACATAACCAATATGAAGTAGATTAACGTCTGCTCTGAAAGCTATAAATCGAACACAGATATGGATACGAAATTGGATGAGGGAAGAAGACGAATAAGTTTTCAGTTTGCACCATGAAGGAATATGGATGATGATCTAGGAGAAGGAAGAAGAAGATAGAAGATGAATGGATTGCTTAAAGATTTATGGATTTCAATTAGAATATAAAATTTGTCAAATAAAAATAGTTTTTTAAAATTAAATTCAAATACTTTTTTAATTGGTAAATAATTCTTAAATTTATAGGGAATTGATATGCAATAAATAAATTTTTTATATAAAAATGATTTATGATAGACTGCCTGCACGGTGACAATGATGTGGCTCTTCCTATATTTCTATTGGTTAATTAGAATGAATTTTTTAAAGAAGTCAATTTGATGACTTTACCATGGAAGTTCCCTTAATATTTGTATTCTAATACAATTCTCACCTTAATAATATCGACGCCATTTAATTTTGGTGTCACATATTTCATTAATGATTATCTATGCAAGTAGTTTTCTAACATTTTTTTCCAGTGGATTGTGATGAACTCAATACCTTAGGTTAAAGGAAACTCTATCCACCATCAATAATTTAGTCACGTTGATAGGATGCTAAATAAGAATCCTAACAAAATTAGAGAAAATCATAAAATCTATCTTATAAAAAAAATAAATAAAACTGAGATAAAATAAATATAAAATTTTTATTAATTTCTTTGATGCAAATACAAATAGAATACTACACTTTAAATACTACTCTAAACATATCTTAGCCATTCAAGTGGCACAATTTTAAGGACCTAAGAAATTTCTAGAATTTAATATTAATACTAATTAAAATATTTAATCAATTAATATAAATTACTCTCTATCATAAACACGTAGTTGGTGTTATAATTAATTTTATAGCCTAATATTATATTCTGTATTTAGTGTGCATTGATTTTGATTAAACGAAACACTTTAATATCATATATTCTTAGAGTAGAATATTTAATTTTCATATCAATTACTCCCTGTTTATATTAGAGTTTTTTTTTTTTTTTTTTTTTTTTTTTTTTTTTTTTTTAATTTTCACACTTTTAAGACAATGAGTAATTGTGTTAATTTTAATAATAAAATAAATATTATTTACTAAAATAATGGTGATGAAGTAGTTATATTAATTAAAATATACTAAAATATTATTTTCACACTTTTCACACTTTTGAGACTTATGTTGTATTTTATTTAGAGTATTAATGATTTTGTTCTAACTTCAGTAATTTTTTTTTTTTATTCATGGGTACTGTGTTTCAATTTTTAGATGCAAAGAGTATTGGATCACATGCAGTAATATTAGTTTGAAGAAAGCAAGTTGAACAAGCAGTAGTATTGGTTTGTAGAAAGTAAGCTGAAGCAAAGTACTAAGCTGAACAAGAAGTTCTATTATTAACATGTGATAGAAATTTTGGGAGTAAGAAATTTGTTAGAATATGAAAAAGTTGTAAAGTTTTAATCTGGATTTAAATATGTTTACTTTAACCATTTTAGTTTGTTTTATATTTTCTTTTTTATTGTTATTCTAGTAAATTCTCAATTCAAGAAATATGAAAAATGTTACCTTAATGAATAAATAAATAAAAGGTGAATAAAATGATTTTTCATTAATTTGATATTTAATTATGTTGTAAAATTAATGTTCATGATTCTTTTTTATTTTTTATTAATTTTTTTGGTAAGATTAATGTTCATAATTATGTTGTAAAATTAATATTTGATCTTTGTTGATCTAATCAAGAGAAGATGAGTATTGGTTGTAGAGGTATCTATAGCTACAAGCTTGTGAAGCTTAAGTTGAAGACTTTGAGAGGTTTAGCATCCCGTCTGATTGAAGATAACAGAGGTGTTTTCAAGGATGATTAGGGTAATCTTTTGGTCATCTTCAACACTGAAGTCAACGTCACGACCATCCATACGCTTGTTCAGTTTTATGACCCGCCGCTAAGGTGTTTCACATTTCAAGATTATCAGTTAGCGCCAATACTTGAGGAGTACTCTAATATTTTAGGGGTTGAGATCAAGAACCAAGTTCCCTTCATCTACTCCAACGGATGTCCAAAGCCTCACCTTATTGCTGAAGCTCTTTGCATTAATAAGAAGGATGTGGAAGCTACTCTCAAGACTAAGGGTGGTACTCAAGGGTTTACTTTGAAGTTTCTGGAAGATAAAGTCATTTCTTTTGCTGAAGCTGGAAGTTGGCATGCCTTCAACGCTGTGCTTGCTTTTCTTGTGTATGGGATCAGGTTGTTTTTGAATATGGAAGACTTTGTGGATCAAGCTGCTATCTGTATCTTCTTATCCAAGAATCTTGTTCCAACGCTCTTTGTTGATACTTATTATTCTATTCATTAGAGGAATGAAAAGAATAAAGGAACCATCGTTTGTTTTGCTCCTATGCTATATCGTTGGTTCATGACTCACTTGCCGCGGAAGGGTCCCTTTGTTGAGAACAAGGGAAATCTCAAATGGTCTCAAAGGAACATGTCTCTGACTGCCGATGATATCTCTTGGTACTCTCGAGTCTACGACAACACCATAATCATTCTTCATTGTGGTAAATTGTCCAATGTGCCACTCCTTGGTACAAAGGGAAGGATTAACTACAATTCGAGACTTGCCTTTCGCCAATTAGGGTATCCTATGCTTGACAAGCCAGATCCCGAGAAAGTGGAGGAGTTCGTCTTTCATGAAGGGGTTGATGACCTGGGATTACCAAAGACGTTTGGTGCTGCCTGGTCACATATTCACCATGAAGGAAGAGCTGAATTGACTAAGAAGAATTGCATAGCAAAACAAGCCTACACACAATGGGTTAAGGAAAGAGTTAAAAAGATCTTGTTGTCGTTTCCTTATGAACCTTCCATGAATGTTAAGCTTCCTGAACTTGCAATTGTTCTTCCATCTGAAGTTAACCAACTCAAGAAGACTATTAAGATGTTAAAGAAGTATAATGTTGATCTTTGATTCAACCTTGGTAAGGTCACATCCGAGAAGGAAAGCTTACATATTGATCTCCATCAAAAGAGGGAATGTATGCTCAAGGAGGTGGAAATCGAACAAAACAAAGCAGAGTAAAGTAGGTGATTTTATGAAAGGTACTTATGATGGAATGCCTCGCAGAAAAGGAAACTCGTCGATACTCAGTATCAAGCCTACAAGGATGAATTGAGCTACAAGAAGCAACTTGGAGAACTCCGAGGAATGTTATTAAAATACAAGACAAAGCTACAAAGTGAACAAGACCGTGTTGCCTAGTTGGTGAAAGACCTTTCTCAACGTCAAGCCGAGCTCGACAAAGCTTTCAGTGAGATCTAGAAGCTCCAAGATATTGCGCATTACAATCAAGAGGAAATCAGTCAACTCATCCTAGAGAGTACTCAGTGGAAAAGACAAAGTCGCCATCTGCAAGTCCTCTTGGATAAAAAAGAAGCCTTCCTCCAAGATCTTCTCCAGGGACCTAATCACTCTTTTCTGCATAACCGTCTGAAGGATGTGAAGTATTGGAGCGAGAGGCACGACTGCTTAGCCGGATTTCTCGAGCACACGCTTGAAGACCTGTTGGAATTGCTGAAGGATGTATATGTAGACGTGCTTCCACACAAGACTCCTTGGGTTGTTTTTCATTTCTTATCTATTTGTAGAGTAGTTTTTGATAGGATCCAGGCTGATCTTGTTGTAGCCCGAAAGGCAGACCTTTGAGTTGTATTTTACTTATACTTTTCCCTTATTTGAATGAATGAGAGTTTTCTTGCCAGTTTTATCTTTTTGCCTTTACTTATATGCTTTATGATTATTGTTAACAAAGATAAAAGCTCGAGAATTTCCAAAATTAAAAATTTATTTTAGCATGTACTACATTCATTCATGCACACATATGCATCTTCATCATCCAGAAAAACAAAATGCTTACACTGTCCATCTCCGCCTTGTAGCAAGACGACGACTCGACATTGCTATTTCACTCGATCAAGCAAGTCTAAGATCATGGCTGACTAGAACTTGAAAATTTTACTTATAAGGAAATATTAGCTCAGTTTCAAGGAAGGATGGATCAATTCCAAACCAACATGGATACTATCATGGAGTTCCTTCATGCTCAGAAGGACGCCACTGCTGCTACTACTGTCGTTGTAACCACTACTGATGCAACTGTTGTTACTCCTGCTGTTAATTACACTTTTGCTATTATTGAAGTTCCAGTTGAGACTGTGATTCAACCTGTTGTCAATCCACCAAGCTCTCAGCCTGGTCTGAGTAGGCTTCCTGTTGCCTATCCGTGGAGAATGTCTCCAAATTTCACTCCTCAGATTGCCAATGGGGGAGCTTTTGTGCCTTATCAACATTTTGTTATGCATGTGCCCAACGAGAATTCTGATGCTTACCCATGGGGCATGCCTACTCTGCTTCCACCTGTTATGGTGAACACTGACGATCATGATAATTCTCAGGTGCAAGTTCGCCAAACTCTTGTGTCAACTAATGTTGAAACTCTTGATGAGGATGAACCTGTGTACAGGGGTTCTCCTATTCGTGTTCCGGTTCCACCACAACCTTTTCTAACTAATCCTTAAGTTTCTATCAGACCTATTGATCACAACAAGCCTGCAGAATATGAACTGTTGGATGAAAGAATCAGGATTATCGAAGGTTTTTCTGCTTTTGGCATGGATGCCAAATACTTGTGATTGGTTCCAAATGTTGTGTTGCCCCAAAAGTTCAAAATTCCCGAGTTGTAAAAGTACAAAGGGCTAAGCTGTCCTCAAAGTCATGTGACCATGTACTATAGAAATATGGCATCTTATATTGACAATGATGAGTTGTTGGTGCATTTCTTTCAAGATAGTTTATCTGGAGCTTTATTGGACTGGTATATAGGGCTCGAACATAACAAAATTCATTCCCGGAGAAATTTGTCCAAAGCTTTCTTGAAGCAATACAAGAATAATCTCGATATGGCTCCTACAAGGCTACAATTGGAGAATAGTCTCAACGGACAAGTGAAAATTTTAAAGAATACACGCAAAAGTGGTGCGAAATGGCATCTTTTGTTTGACCCGTTCTTTCTGATACAAAGTTGGTTGACATATTCATGGGGACATTACAGGGATTGTATTACGAGAAAATTGTGGGAAGTTCATCTTGAACTTTGCTGATATTGTGAATATTGGTGAAAGAATTGAAAATGGGTTGAAGATTGGTAAGATCGCTGGTACCACTACTCAACAACTAACCAACAAGAAACCTCAGAACATTTATGCAAAGAAGAAAGAAAGCAAGGCTAATGCTATAATGGCAAAGGCATTTCCTCAGTATCAGTTTCCTATGACTCTCATGCCATACTATCCATATCCTTATGTTGTTGTTGCCCGATATCAACAACCGCCATATCAGTATCAACCGCAACAATAGGCTCAGACTTCTAAGAATCAACAGCCAGAACGTCAACAAACTCAGCAAAACAACAGAAATCAAACCTAGAACAGACAGAACAACAACAATCAAAGCAATCGCAAGCGTCCGAACTTTGATAAAATTCCAGTGTCGTGCACAGAATTGTTTCCCTATCTTGTTTATCAATGGGAAACGGTAACAAAGGAAATTCCACCTACAATTCCTCCATATGGCCCAAAGCATAATCTGAATGCATCCTGTGCATACCATTCTGGGTACATATGACATGCTAATAAGGACTGATTTATTTTTAAGACCAAAGTATAAGAGCTGATTGATCAGAAGATTTTAATATTTGCTGAAGAGCGTCCCAACGTACATGCTAATCCTTTTCCTGCTCATGGTGGACCAGGGGTTAACATGGTCAAAGTCAATAGAGGGGATGAACTGATCATAGATGTCGACAAAGTGAAAACTCCGATGACTGTTATAATTAAGAAGTTGAATGATCATGGGATCCTGAAAGGTCTTCATGAAGAGTGCCAGATTTTTGAAGAAAATCCTAGTCAATGCTAGAGAATGAAAGGTTGTGTTCAGATCCTGATAAACGAAGGTGTGGTTCAATTTTCTAGATTCAAAACTGTCGAGAAAGTAGCTACCATTGAACCATTCACAATCATATACAGAAGAGTTCCCGTGGAAACTCCAAAGAAGAAAATTCATCCCATTACTATTTATGTGCCCAAGCCGTTCCCATATCAGAGCTCTAAGGAGGTGCCTTGGAAGTATGATTTTACGGTGTGGCTGAGAAATACAGTTTTCAGAATTCGAGATTATGAATATAACCGTTGTTGGAGGTATCACTCGTAATGGACGAGTGTTTGCTCTAAAGGTCACTTCAAAACTGATTCAAGTGCCAACTTTCATCTCTCCCAAGGAGAAATCTGTTTCAAAAAACCCTGTTGTGCAACAAGGAGCATCCTCATCTACCTCTGTGTCCGTTCACATGGTACTAATTACTCCGTCTATGGATGTTACAAAAGGTAAAAAGGTAACTGCTGATGAAAACCAAGAATTTTTGCTGATTAAGAAAAGAGATTTCAAGATCGTGGATTAACTGAGGCAGACACCCTCGAAGATTTCGATCTTGTCCTTGCTCATGAGTTTTCCTGCTTACAGATTAGCTTTTTTAAAACTGTCGAACGCTGCCCATGTAATGCATGACATCTATGTTGACCATTTTGATGACATGGTTACCAACATAACTGTAAGTCAATATTTGGTTTTCAACGAATCCGAGTTGCCTCCTGAA
The DNA here is from genome assembly GCA_963859935.3 of Lathyrus sativus. Taxonomy (NCBI): domain Eukaryota; kingdom Viridiplantae; phylum Streptophyta; class Magnoliopsida; order Fabales; family Fabaceae; genus Lathyrus; species Lathyrus sativus. The sequence goes on from OZ012735.1 coordinate 544,937,231, forward strand.
GGAACCGCACATAACAAAGCCTTACACATATCAGTAATTTACATGGATGCCATACTATCTCGTGTCCTCGTGGATACCGGTTCTTCCCTCAACATGATGTGCAAGGGCACGTTTATTCAAATACTGGTAAAAGGGAGCGAGATGAGGGCTAACACTTTAATTGTTAGAACCTTTGATGGTTCAAGAAGACAAGTGATCGATGAGGTGGATTTGCCAATCAAGATCGAACCATACTTGTTCACCATCACCTTCCAATTGATGGGCATCAATCTTGCATATAACTGCTTATTGGATAGGCCTTGAATCCATGCCGCTAGGGCAATTACCTCCACGTTGCATCATAAGCTCAAATTCATGTATGACGATCAACTGGTTATTGTCTGCACTGAAGAAGATTTGTTAGTAAGCGAGTTTGCAACTTTTCGATATGTTGAAACTGATGAAGGCATAATTGAGGTGTCGTTCCAATGTCTTGAGTTTGAAGATGTCAGCTCTACTTCTACCAATAAAGGAAAATCACCAGAAATGACCATATCACTTGTTAAGAGTGCAAGAGAGACTCTTGAGAAAGGTGCCCTTCCTGGTTGGGGGAAAGTGTTAGATGTTGTAGAAAAGTATGACCGTTTCGAAATTGGTTATCATCCTGCTCAACAAGTCAACTCAGGTGACCAAAATAAGTTTAATCCAGCCAAGTTCAACAATGCTAGTTTCCAAAAAGGAGACATTGTGGCTGTCATTGATGATGTTGGCGCTAGCAACCAGAATGCAAGATTTGTGTGCAAGTGCCCTCCCGATTTCAAGATCAATAATTGGACGACTATTATGGTTCTCGTGGTCTTTCCTGTGAACATGTAATGCATTTTTCTTTCCTTCTTTCTCGTCTTCTCCTGAGACGAGAGGATAGGATGTAAAGAGCCTCCCTTTTTAGACGTATTATATGATCAATAAATGAAAGTTTTTTTGCATTCAAATTATGCTTTTTTCCTTTATTTATTTTACTTTTTCACAAATAAACAAATGGTAAAAGTTTCTTTTATTTTCACCTTTCAAATAGCTCATTCTAAGAAAAATTCATAAACATGCAGAGAAAACAAATGCATTGATAACAACATGGTAAATGTCCATTGTAACTTTGAGGTTCCAATTAACCAAGCTAAAGAAGACGGTGAGGAAGATTTTGAATTACCGGTTAAACTAGTGAGGCTCCTCGAGCACGAGCAAAAAGAGATTCAGCCATACAAAGAACCAGTGGAAGTCGTCAACCTGGGTATTGATGAAGTCAAAAAAGAGGTCGAGGTTGGGGCATCTCTCACCAAACATGTACACTCTAAGTTGGTCAAATTATTGCAAGAGTATGTTGATATCTTTGCCTTGTCTTATCAAGATAGGCATGGTTTGGATACCAACATCGTTGAACATCACTTACCACTCAAAACTGAATGTCCTCCTGACAAGTAGAAGCTCAGAAGGACCAGACTTGATATGGCACTCAAGATCAAAGAAGAGGTGAAGAAATAGTTTGATGCTAGGCTCCTAGCCACATCTGAGTACCCTCCATGGGTTGCTAACATCATCCCGGTTCCTAAGAAAGATGGAAAGGCCAGACTGTGTGTGGATTATTAGGATCTCAATAAGTCAAACCCAAAAAATGATTTCCCTATGCCTCATATTGATGTCTTGGTGGACAACACTGCATAGTTTTTAGTCTTTTCATTAATGAACGGTTTCTCAGGGTACAATCAGATTAAGATGTCCCCAGCCGATATGGAGAAAACCACCTTTATCAAACCTTGGAGCACGTATTGCTATAAAGTCATGTCGCTTGGTTTGGAAAATGCAGGGGCAACATACCAGTGTTCCATGGTAACCCTCTTTCATGATATGATACATAAAGAGATTGAGGTTTATGTGGACGATATGATTGCCAAGTCCAAGACTGAAGACAATCACTTGGACCATCTGAAAAAACTATTTGTTAGGCTCTAAAAGTTCAAGTTGTGGTTGAATCTTGCAAAATGCACCTTTAGAGTTAGATCTGGTACTATTAGGCTTTATTGTAAGTCAGAAAGGCATCGAAGTTGATCCCGGAAAAGTTCGAGTAATTTAAGACATGTCACCTCCTAAAACTGAAAAAGAAGTCTGAGGCTTTCTGGGACGACTCAGTTCCATCTCCAAATTCATTTCTCATTTGATGGCTACCTATGAATTGATATTTAAATTGCTAAGAAAAATCAATCGGTCAAATGGAGCAATGATTGTCAAGAAGCATTTGACAAAATAAAATGATACTTGCAAGAACCGCCGATCTTAGTACCACCGGTTCATGGTAGGCCTTTGATCATATATCTCACTATGCTCAATGAATCTATGGGTTGTGTATTGGGTCAAAACAATGACACGGGCCGAAAAGAACATGTAATTTATTATTTGAGCAAGAAGTTCACTAATTATGAGACCATATACTCAGTTTTGGAGAAGACTTATTGTGCTCTGGTTTGGGTCGCTCGACGCCTAAGACAATACATGATTTGTCATACTACTTTATTGATATCCAAAATTAATCCGATAAAGTACATATTTGAAAAGTCTGCTGTCTCTAGAAGAATTGCTCGGTGGAAAATGCTGCTAATTGAGTATGATATCCAGCATGTTACCCAAAAATCTATAAAAGGAAGGGTTTTATCTGACTACCTTGCTCATAAACCTGTGGAGGGTTATTAGCCAATGAAGTTTGACTTTTCAAATGAGGATGTTCTGTTTATTGGTCTGATGTCAAGTGAATAAACGAAGCGCCCACTATCCGCATTGATCATTTGAATGAACCGACAGATTGTCTAGCAATTGAGGACTAGTCTGATGACAAGCCTTGGTTCTATGACATCAAAAGGTATATGGAAAAACAAGAGTATCCCGAGGGTATAACCATCACGAATAAGAAAGCTCTCAGGAGGCTCTGTGCCATGTTCTTCTTGAGTGGTGATATGTTATACAAGAGGAATTATGATTTGCATTCCTCAGATTCGTGGATAGACACGAAGCAAACACGATTATAAAATCCATACATGAGAGTTGTGAGGGTGTACATGCCAAAGAGCCTGTCGTGGCTAAGAAGATCCTTTCGAATGGTTATTACTGGACAACAATGGAGGTTGATTGTTACAACTTTTCCAAAAATATGTCACAAATGCCAAATCTATGGTGACAAGATACATGTGCCACCAACTCCATTGAACGTCTTATTTCTTCTTGGATTTTCTTTATGTGGGGTATCAATATGATTTGAATGATCGAGCCAAAAGCTTCCAACGGTCACCACTTCATTCTAGTTGCCATAGATTACTTCACCAAGTGGGTTTAAATTGCTTCATATGCAAATATTACACGAAAAATGGTTGCAAGATTTATCAAGAAAGAGATAATTTATCGCTACGGTATTTCTAGCAGCATTATCACTGACAATGCAAATAACCTGAATAACAAGATGATGAAAGAGTTGTGTCAATAATTCAAGATCGAGCACCACAACTCTTCACCATACCGGCTCAAGATGAATGGCACTGTCGAAGCAGCCAACAAAAACATCAAGAAGATTATCCAGAAAATGGTCAGAACATACAAAGATTGGCATGAGATGATTCCCTTTGCATTGCATGGCTACAGAAAGTCAATTTGCACTTCCATTGGGGCAACTCCGTATTCGTTTGTGTATGGTATGAAGGTCGTTCTACCCATTAAAGTCGAAATCCCTTCACTCAGAATCATCATGGAAGCCGATCGTGATGAAGCTAAATGGGTCCAATCTAGATATAACTTGCTGAATCTCATCAAAGAAAAGTGCCTGACAGCCGTCTGCCACGGTCAATTCTACCGGAGATGCCTCAAAAGAGCTTTTGACAAGAAAGTTCTCCCTAGAACATTCCAAGAAGGCAAACTCGTGCTTAAGAGATATTCTCCTATACACTTCGATCCATGAGGCAAGTGGACTCCTAACCACGAAGGACCCTTTTATCGTCAAGAAGGCCATAGATGAGGAGAATTTGCCACTATCTGTGAACTTCGATGCAGTCAAAAAATATTATGCCTGAAAAAAATGATGAGATAAAAAGCTCGTTAGATTGGCATCCGCAAGGACAATGTAGGAAAAAATAGGTATCTCGATGGACCAAAAAAAAAAAAAGAAATGTCCATGCAAAATTTAGGGATAAAACAAAAACGTTACATAAGCCCGCTAAGTTAAAAACCCGAAAGGGCGACTTAGGAAAAAATGGGTATCCTGGTGGATGGAAAAAAAGAGAAAATGTCCAGGCAAAAAAATAGGGATAAAGGCATTTGGCTGCAAACGCTTGAGCCTATCTTCACCACAACTGGACCTCAGACGGTAAAAGGATCGATCTGTTGCACCCCAAAATTTGCCCAACTTTTTTTATTTTCATTGCATTTCATATAGCATTAGCATTTGCATATCATTGTCCATTTGTCAGGGGATTGAGAGAGTTGTTCTCATCAAGAGGAGGCTATCAAAGGGTCTAAGCCTAGTCAAGAGGTTGTATTCAAGAAATGGTTGAGATTGGTGCATCTCCTACATTGGGGATCATTAAAGGTTACCAAGAAGTTATGGGTTCATGGTTATGGATAAAACCTATTGTGAGAGCTCATTGAAGGTATTAAGGATCATTGGGGAGCTTGCTCATGTCATCATACCAAGTACAAGAAGCCACAGCCAAAGGTGGTGCATTTAGGGTTTTCATCTGGTCAACCCTAAGTCAACAAGGAATTTAAACGAGATTAAGACTCAATTCCAAGTATTTAGGATCATGGAATGTTGTGTTGAGACATGTCATATATCATTTAAAGATCAATTCATCAAGAATCAGGAGTGTGAGAAGTTTCTAAGCCAGGGTTTCTAAGTTTGACAGTGTAAAATCCCCTATTTAGTGCCTAACTTCAAGACCACATATCTCAAGTTACAAGTTTCATCTCATCTTGACTCCAACATGAGACTTGTAGATCATGTTTCTAGCTTTCTTTTGAGTACTAGAAGTCATTCATCTGATTTCTAGAACTCAAGTTATGATGCAGACAAGTTACATGTCATCAGATGAATGTGATTTTGGTCAACAAAAGTCAACCAACTTCCAAGACATTTTTGACCTAGAAGGATGTTTCTCCTCACTTTGAACCAAACATGAAAGTTGTCCCTTATGATCTTAACTTTCCAAAAAATGCTAGAAGTCCTCATTTGGACTTGTAGAACTCAAGATATGAAGCTTGCAAGGCAGGGGTATTTTGGGAAACTTGGATTATAGGTCACTTTTCATTAAAGGTCCATTTCACCACTTTGCATGATTCAAATGGAAATCTTTCCAAATTCAAACTTGCTCCAAATGGGGTCATTTTCTCAACCAAACATCAAGTTGTCATTGGGTTGGCTTGGAAATGAGAATGCTTGAAGAAATTTCCATGAAAGAAAGCTTGAAAAGGCCTAAAATGGATCAAAGACATTTTGGATCATATAATGGCATATGAGTACATATTTTGAGTCCAAAGAATATTCTAAGAATGATGGCAAAACCATAATTGCAATTTGAGGTCATTTCCATGGCTAAATTCATGGTTACTTCACCTTGAAGTAACATATTCAAAATTCACCATTGAGATCAAAGAAAGGGCTCAATCTCATCCATTGGTGTTCCTTACATCTCAATTAACATGAATGAACCAATTGGCAACAGTTTGAGCTCTGTTTTCATGAGATTGGTGAAGCTCCAACATGAGAAACTTGAAGGTGAGAAAATACTTAGAAGGGGGGGGGGGGTTGAATAAGTATAGACAAAATGTTATGGCAATAAAAACTCAAAGATTTTTATCCTGGTTCGTTGAACTCAACTACTCCAGTTCACCCTATCAAGAGTGATTTTCCTTTCTCAACAAGGACTTAATCCACTATTAATCAAACTGATTACAATAGCAAGCACTAAGAACAACTGCTCTTAGTCTTCTCAAGAACTACTGATCCTAACTGGATCTTCTTAAGGACTTTTACAATCAATATGTAAAACTAAAACAAGTGTTTAATTTTCTTCTAAGTAAGCTATATCACAACTGTGATTTTACACTTAAGTTTATGAACAATGAAATAAATTCATCAATGAGAATAAATTGTATGAGAGCTTTCTTTGAATTCCTTTCAATATTTCGTCAATTGAAGAAGAGAGATGGAGTATTGCTTTTATAGGCACAGAAGTCCAAGTTGTTTTCACGTTGAAGGCTGTGTACTGAAAAGGGCTGAGCCTTTTTGACTTCACATCACATGACCTTTCCTAGAAGTAGAATGCACAGATAAATCCTTTTGTATGTGTTCTTGTGTGTAGCATAAATGAGGAAAGAGTATTTTGGCCAAACCAACGGACATAACTTTGAATTCTTCTTCAACAAGTTTCAGCAAATAACATCAGAGCCTTGAGTGATCAGAGTCTTTGATGTTCATCGGAGTTTGCTGAATCAGAGCATTGCAATAAGTGTGCTTTCCGTGTGTAATTTCATTAGAGCAGAGTTTTAGGATCAGATCCTCAGTGCTGGCAGCGTAGTACTATCAGAGTCTTCTAAAATAAACTAAGCTTGAAACTCTTCATACACAAGTCTTCAATGCTTCTGTAGCTTTTGCTTCAGATGCTTCTGTAGCTTCTGCTTCAGAATCTTCTGTAGACAGCACTCAGAATCTTCTGTAGGCAGCGTTCAAATTCTTCTAGGAGATGCTTCTGACGCTTCAGAGCCTTGCATAATTACATGTTCAGATCTAATTTGCTTTCAGAATAATATTCACTTTAATATCTGCAGCAAACATACTTGAACAAATTTTAGAGTATATATTTTCTTAATACAAAATTTCATAAGAGTTATCATCAAAACATAGAGATATAATTGAGAACCAATATGTGTTCTAACAATCTCCCCCTTTTTGATGATGACAAAAACATAAGAAATTTTGTTCAATAAAGCAATAATTATAACTCCCCCTGAGATGATAAATCTCCCCTGAATTGAATACTTAGAGAGAATAGAAACTTCCCTTTTTGTATGAGTATTCTCTTCAGAATCAGAGCCTGATTGTTCCAAAAAAAAATTGGAGCTTGACTTGAATGAACGTTTCAGAATCAGAGCCTGATTGGTTAAACTTGATCTGGGGATCTCAGAGTTACTTTTAAAGAATTTGTCAGATTTTTCAAATGATCTGAAATACTAAGAGTTCACGTTAGTTATAATTAGATATGTTTGAGTTTCATTCAGGTAGAGTTTATTTGAACAGTCAGATCCATTTTCTCCCCCTTTTTTGTCATAATCAAAAAGTAAAACTTTTAAAGACAAACAAAAGGGAATACAGAAAAGGTTTATTCATGTAGAGAAAACAACAGAGTCATTCATTCATATTAAAAACAGACAAATCATCAGATAAAATCAAGTACATGTGCATAAACATCAGATATAGAAAAAACATAAAACTAGGTTTGCTTGGACAGAATCATCTTCAGAAGTTGAGTGATCTCAGATGAGGATTCTTCTTGCTTTGTCATCCATTGTGACATGTTCTCATTCTTCTGATCTTGCTTAGTCATCCATTGTGCCATGTTCTTATTCTTCTGGTCTTGCTTGGCCATCCATGACTTGATCTCAGACTCCCCAGCTTCCAATACTGCAATCTTATCTTCTAGATCTGGATTTTCTTTCTTGATCTCAGTAGAGGTAGATGGAGCAGATTCTTCTACAGGAATAGAAGCAGAGTCAATTTCCATTGGGGATGCAGAGTCAGGAGCAACAGATCCAGAGGGATTTTCCACAATTGTCATAGCCAGTGGATTTTCTTCAGAAGCAGAGTCTGCAAAAGCTTCTGTAGCAGATACTCCAAAAGATGAAGGTACATCTTCAAGAAGAAAAGGTGCAGATCTTTTCACATTCCATGTCATGCTTCTAACAGTCTCAGCAAATCTGAGCTTCGCATCATCATAACAGACATTCTTCAGATTTGAGGCAACAATATTGAATCTGGTAATGAAGCTATTCCATATAGCATCAGATTCATTTGCATCCATGGTTTACAAGCATCTTATCTTCACAGATCCTAAATGCATCTTTATTTCTTTCATAAAATTTGCAAATAAATTATCAACATTTAGCCTAGTTTTGGGTTTAAGAAGGGTTTCCAAGGTGAATGGCTTGGGTTGAGGTGGAGGTGGAATGGTAAATTCTGGAATGATGATCAGAGGGCTAGGATATACTGGTTTCTTCTGAGCAGGCATAATAACGGTTTGATTCTGCGAATGGATGGGATGACAGCTTTTGGATTATCAAAATAAGGAACAAAAGCTGATGGTTTTTGTTTAAGTGTTAGTGTTGGTTCAGGAATGAAAGTATCATATGAAATGGGTAGATCTGGTTAATTAGATTCAAATTCTCTGAGGGAAGGGGGTGAGATAACATCTAAATGGATATCAGATTCAGATGAATCAAATGAGGTGGTTGGGGTACAAGATGTAGAGGATACAACAAACATAGTCTTGAGAGGTTGAACATCCAAAATCTCAGAGTCAGGTATGTTTGATTCAATAGTATTGGATGGTTCTGGATGAGGATCAGTAGGTTTGGATGTTGGTGGTTCAGATACAACTGGTTCAGATGCAACTTGTTCAGATGCAACAGTTTCAGATGCAACTGTGTCAGATTGTATGGGTTCAGATGCAACTGGTTGTTGAATTTCAGGTTGTTCTTGTTGTGTTGTAGGTTGTTCTGTTGGTTTTGTTTGTGGTTCTGATTGAGGAATATCAGATGATTTAAGTGGTGTTGTGGAAACAGGATCAGATGGAATTTGTGATGTAGGAATTTTTTATGGTTCAGAGGTTTGAGATGGAGCGGGAATAGTTTGATTTTGAGTGGGAGGAGGTTCAGGCATAGAACTATTGTTGATACATTTACAGCAATTTTAGAAATAGAAGGTAAAGATGATTTAGTACCTTTTGTCTTGATGCGCTTGGTAGGAACAGAGGGAACTTCTCCAGAAGCTTTTCTCTTAATCTGCTTCTGTGGTTTTTCAGCAACTCTCTGTTTCTTCTAAGCAGCAGCTTCATCTGCCTCTAATTGTCTTCTTTTCCTCATGTTCTCATCATAAACATCTGACATAGGTTCTCTAGCACAAATCAGAATATTAGCAGGAATAGGTGTGCCATCTGCTTTGCACGCTTCAATATACCTAAGAATAATATCCCTAGGTTCTTCAGCACCAAAGATGGGAAAGTCTTGAACTGGAATCCTTCTCTGACTAACTTCAGAAACATTCAGCTTCTTAGGAGCAGCTGTGAGTTCATCCACAACTTTTAGCCTCTGAAGACTATTTCCATTCAAGGGTTTTCCAACAATTGATTCAAGCTCTTCTTTAACTCCAGCTTCATAAAGAGTAGCTACCAGTCCATTCTCTGTCAGAATGTCTGAGATCAATCTTCCAAAGGGAATCCACGTCCTGATCTTCTGTCCCTTATCCTTTATGGATTCTCTGGATGCATTGATGTGATTCCATAGATGCATAAAGAGAATGTAAGGCAGATCTACTTTGGTACTATGACTTAGGCAGTATATGAAGTAGAGTTGTTCATTATTCACATAATCTGGGGAATTAGTGGATTTTCTGTGATTGATGCATCCCAGAAAACTCTTTGCCCAGATTTTGTAGTCAGGTTTCAGATCCTTGAATTTGTTTGAAGCTTGTCCAGATGCAATAACTTCCTCATAAACTTCCTCCACGTCAACACGCCCAGCTGGCAGATGACAAACTCCATCAGTCTCCTCATACCCTATGAGTTTTCTGATGAGATCTTCAGTGATTATGATCTCTTTTCCTAGAACAGAAGAGAGGATGAATTTTGGGTAAACAGATGCATGGATCCAAAATTACTTCACCAAGTGTGGATACACTGGTCCAAATAACCTGTCAAAATACTTAACCCAGCCTTGTGCATCAACAATATAACGCAAATCAAATCCATTGTTAGCCAGAGAGTCAAATTCCACCATGGATTCACAAAGAACTTCAAGCTTGTCCACAGGGGTTAACAATGTTCTCTTAGGTTCCTTAAAAGGAGTAACACCCATGTTTGATGATGCAACTGCAGCCATAGATGATTGAAACTGAGCTGATGTTGAGGATGATGTTGCCATTATTGAAGATGAAGAAGATTTGGACGAAGGTTTAGGGTTTTGATGAAGAGAAAATAGCAAGCAGAAATGCATATATTGTTTGTGAAGTGAAAAGTGTGAAATGGTGTGATTTGTGGTATATATAGAGAGAGAAATTAGGGCATTCAAAAAGACACATTCAGCACGTTCCACTTAGCAATTAATGAAAAGAATAAAAATCATTTCAAAGCATTAATTGATTCTGACAATTTGGGGGGAAAAACCAAGATTTTCACTATTCAAACAATACCTCAAATGTCTCTTCAGTATTGTACACGCCATCTTTTCAGATTCAGAGTGACACGTGTTTGCTTGCATGTGCTTCTGAATTCTTTTGAGAAATGAAACGTTAGCCAACGTTCAGATCCTCTAAGATTGGTTAGTTCAGATACACACAAATAATAATAACTCAAGAAATCAAATAACTGACAAATGAAATACTTCAGAGTATTAAGCATTTTGCATCTGAGAAGTTTTGCTTCTGATAAATATCATTCGGGACAAAAATCCATACCAATATTTTTCAGAACAAACTTGAACCTATCTTCAGCAAGGGGTTTTGTGAAAATATCAGCCCACTGATGATCTGTATCAACAAAGGCTAAGTTTCTAATACCCTTCTGAACATAGTCTCTGATGAAATGATGTTTAATTTCTATATGTTTTGCCTTAGAGTGTAAAATAGGGTTTTTAGACAAACATATAGCAGGAGTATTATCACAAAATATAGAAATATTACTCTCAAAGATCTGATAGTCTTCTAGTTGACTTTTCATCCAGAGCATCTGCGTGCTACATCCAGCAGCAGCAATATATTCTGCCTCTGTAGTTGATAGTGCAATTGTAGGTTGCTTCTTGATGTACCAGGAGATTAAATTTCTTCCTAGAAATTGGCAACTTCGAGAAGTACTTTTTCTTTCCACTCTATCTCCAGCGTAGTCAACATCGCAGAGTCCAACTAATTTGAAATCATCAGATTTTCTGTAACACAAACCCACATTAGAAGTACCTTTCAGATACCTTAGAATCCTCTTAATAGTTGTTAAGTGTGATTCTCTAGGATCTGGTTGGAATCTTGCACACAAGCATACACTAAATAAAATGTCAGGTCTAGAAGCAGTTAAGTAGAGAAGAGATCCTATCATACCTCTGTAGAATTTTTTATCTACTTTCTTACTTACCTCTTCCTTACCAAGAGTACTTGTTGGATGCATATGATTCTTTGCCATCTTACTATCAGTCATGTTAAACTTCTTCAGAAGCTCTTTAACATATTTGGTCTGATGAATGTAAGTGCAATCTGGAGTCTGGTTGACTAAAATTCCCAGAAAGAATCTCAATTCTCCCATCATGCTCATCTCAAATTCAGCCTGCATACATTGAGCAAACTCCTTTCCCAGCATAACATTGATAGATCCAAATATAATATCATCCACATATATTTGACAAATTAACAGATCTTAAAGGTTTTACAAAAAGAATGTTGTGTCCACTTGGCCTCTGATAAAAATTTTCTCCAGAAGAAAATTGCATAATCTCTCATACCAAGCTCTAGGAGCTTGTTTTAAACCATAAAGAGATTTCTTTAGTTTAAAAACATGTTCTGGAAATTTTTCACTTTCAAAACCAGGAGGTTGGTGAACATAAAATTCTTCTTTTATAATTCCATTTAGAAAGGCACTCTTAACATCCATCTGATATAGAGTGAAGTTATTTTGTGCAGCAAAAGAAATGAGTAAACGAATAGACTTTAACCTGGCTACAGGAGCATAAGTCTCTGTATAATCAATTCCTTCTTGCTGGCTATAACCTTGAGCAACAAGCCTTGCTTTATTTCTTTCAACTTCTCCTTTTTCATTCAACTTATTTCTAAAGACCCATTTAGTTCCAATTATGTTGAATCCCTTTGGTCTTGGAACCAAATCCAAAACATCATTTCTTGTGAACTGATTGAGCTCTTCTTGCATGGAAATTATCCAGTCATTGTCTTGCAGAGCTTCATCCACAGAAGTTGGTTCAATAACTGACACCAACCCAAATAATGATGCTTCAGAAGATCTGAGGAAGGATCTTGTTCTTATGGGGTCATCTTTCTTTCCAATGATCACATCCTCTGGGTGAGAGGCCTTGATTCTGGAAGATGATCCTCTAACATTTGATTCTTCAGAAATGTTCAAGTTGTTCATTTGAGAAGTTAAAGGAATTGCATCTGGCGTTGCTTCTGGTTCCTTCACTTGAGCTTTTTCTGCCTCTGAGCCTTCAGAGTCTGTGAGAATTACTTCTCTATCTGCAGAGCTTTCAAACTGCTTTGGCTTTTCAATGCCAAGCTTATCATCAAATCTAACATGTATAGATTCTTCCACAATCTGTGTTTCAGTATTGTATACTCTGTAGCCTTTAGAGCGTTCAGAATACCCAAGCATGAAACACTTATGTGCTTTGGAATTAAACTTGTTAAGATTCTCTTTAGTGTTCAACATATAACAAATACATCCAAAAGGATGAAAATATGAAATGTTGGGCTTTCTGTTCCTCCACAATTCATAGGGAGTCTTTTCCAGAAGAGGTCTTACAGACACTCTGTCCTGAATGTAACAAGTTGTGTTTATTGCTTCTGCCCAAAAATGCTTTTCCAGATTAGTCTCGTTGATCATGGTTCTGGCCATTTCTTGCAGAGTTCTATTTTTCCTCTCTACAACTCCATTCTGTTGTGGAGTTCTAGGAAAGGAAAAATCATGAGCAATGCCATTTTCATTAAAATATTTTTCAAAAAAATTGTTTTCAAATTCACCACCATGATCACTTCTGACTTTAATAATTTTAAAATCTTTTTCATTCTGGACTTGTTTGCAGAAGTCAAAGAACATAGAATGTGACTCATCCTTGTGTTTTAGGAACTTTACCCATGTCCATCTGCTGTAGTCATCAACAATGACTAATGCATACTTCTTGCCTCTGATGGATGCAGTTTTCACTGGTCCAAACAGATCAATGTGAAGTAATTCTAATGGTCTTGAAGTTGAAACAACATTTTTTTATTTAAAAGAAGATTTTGAAAATTTTCCTTTTTGACATGCTTCACAAAGAGCATCTGAGTTGAACTTCAACTTAGGAAGTCCTCTGGCCAGATTGTTATTAATCTGAGATATACGTCTCATATTAATATGCCCCAATCTTCTGTGCCAGACCCATTGCTCATCATTAACAGACAAAAGGCATTTAACATTTTGAACCTTAAGTTCTGAAAGATTGATTTTGTAAATGTTGTTCTTCCTCTTTCCATTAAATAGGATTGAGCCATCCTTCTGACTAACAACTTTACAACATTGTTGATTAAAGATTATGTCATAACCATTGTCACTTAATTGACTTATGGACAATAGATTATGCTTTAATCCTTCCACAAGTAAAACATTAGATATAGAGGGAAGGTTACCATTGCCAATAGTACCAGAGCCAATAATCTTGCCCTTCTGATTGCCTCCAAACTTCACTTCTCCTCCAGATTTAAGCTCCAGGCTTTGGAACATAAACCTTTCTCTCGTCATGTGACGTGAGCAGCCAGAGTTCAGGTACCATGACTGGCGTCTTGACTTTTCCGCTAAATACATCTGCAACAGGGATTATCTTATCCTTAGGTACCCAGATCTTTTTGGGTCCTTTTGGGTTAGTTGCCTTGAAAGTTTGTCTGAACTTCTGTCTTTTTACAACAGTTTTGTTCTTACTGACTTTTGGCTTAAACACAGGAACGTTCTGATCAGAACGTATGTGTTTGATATCATTCATATGACCAAACTTGAAATGAGAGTATAAGGGAGTTTTCTTAATAACAAGTTTATCAACAGGCATTGGATTTAAATCCTTTCCCGAGGAAGATTCATATCCAATTCCTTTGCTGTTGTTTCTGCTAACTCCATAGATCATTGAAGCCATCTTGCTTCTATCTATGCTTTTAGCAAGAAACTTCTGAAAGCTGAAGTCATATTCTTCTAAAATGTTTTTGCATTTAGACTTAGTTTCAGACTCAGAATCTTGTTGAGCTTTTTCAAAATTAGTTTTCATTTTTAAGTTGTTTTCTTTTAGCTCAGCAACTTTTGACTTTAACAGATTATTCTCAGATTCAAGATTTCATTTAAGCTTCTTGCATTTGAGATTAATCTGGTTATAATTTTTCAGGACTTCTGATAAGAGTTTAATAAGCTCTTCCCTAGTGAGATCAGAAAGTACCTCTTCTGAGTCAGACTCAGATCCAAATGATCCTTCATTCTGATCTCCCACGCCTGCCATCAGAGCCATGTTGGCGCATTCATCTTCAGATTCTGATGAGGATCCAGATTCATCTGAATCATCCCAGGTTGCCATTAGAACCTTCTTCTTATGCTCAGGATTTCTTCTAGGCTTTTCTTTCTGAAGCTTTGGACACTCATTCTTGTAGTGGCCAGGTTGTTTGCATTCAAAACAAACAACTTCCTTATTTCCAGATCTTTTTGGTCCAGAGGACTCCTTGCGTTGATCTGGCTTCTTGAAGTTCTTGAACTTCCTCTGTTTGTGCTTCTGGACAGCAAGGACAGTTTATCTTCTTCTTCAGAAGAGGACTCTTCAGAACTCTCTTCTAACACCTGCAAAGCTTTCACAGATTTGTTAGATTTTAAGGCAATTGACTTACCTTTCTTTTGAGGCTTATCTTCCTCAAGTTCAATTTCATGACTCCTTAGTGAGCTGATTAGCTCCTCCAAAGTAATCTTGTTCAGATCCTTAGCAAGCTTCAGAGCAGTGGCCATAGGTCTCCATCTGATAGGCAAGCTTCTGATGATCTTCTTCACATGATCAGCAGTTGAGTAGCCTTTGTCCAGCACTTTTAGACCAGCTGTGAGGATCTGGAATCTAGAGAACATAGTTTCTATAGACTCAGATTCTTCCATTTTGAATGCTTCATACTTCTGTATTAGCACCAGAGCCTTGGTCTCTTTAACTTGAAGGTTTCCTTCATGTGTCATCTTCAAAGACTCAAACAAGTCAAATGTAGTTTCTCTGTTAGTGATCTTCTCATACTCAGTATGAGATATTGCATTTAACAAGATTGTTCTAGCTTTGTGATGATTTCTGAACTCCTTCTTTTGAGCTTCAGTCATTGATTTTCTATCAATTTTCTTGCCATCCCCATTAGTGGGATGAACATACCCATCAATGACTAAGTCCCATAAATCAACATCATATCCAAGGAAGAAGCTTTCTATCCTGTCCTTCCAATAATCAAATTTCTCCCCATCAAACATAGGGGGTTTTGTGCTGATTCTTTTCATTTCTTCATATCTGTTGTTGCTGTTAGATGTTGAAGTTTCAGCCATAATAACAACCAAATATCTATCCAAGTTTCCTCACTGGATCTTTTCTATCATGGTGAAGTGGTAGCACACACAGAACCAGAGCTCTGATGCCAACTGAAGGTGAGAAAATACTTAGAAGGGGGGGGGTTGAATAAGTATAGAGAAAATATTATGGCAATAAAAACTCAAAGATTTTTATCCTGGTTCGTTGAACTCAACTACTCCAGTCCACCCTATCAAGAGTGATTTTCCTTTCTCAACAAGGACTTAATCCACTATTAATCAAACTGATTACAATAGCAAGTACTAAGAACAACTGCTCTTAGTCTTCTCAAGAACTACTGATTCTAACTGGATCTTCTTAAGGACTCTTACAATCAATATGTAAAACTAAAACAAGTGTTTAATTTGCTTCTAAGTAAGCTATATCACAACTGTGATTTTACACTTAAGTTTATGAACAATGAAATAAATTCAGCAATGAGAATAAATTGTATGAGAGCTTTCTTTGAATTTCTTTCAATATTTCGTCAATTGAAGAAGAGAGATGGAGTCTTACTTTTATAGGCACAGAAGTCCAAGTTGTTTTCACATTGAAGGCTGTGTACTGAAAAGGGCTGAGCCTTTTTGTCTTCACATCACATGACCTTTCCTAGAAGTAGAATGCACAGATAAATCCTTTTTGTCTGTGTTCTTGTGTCTAGCATAAATGAGGAAAGAGTCGTTTGGCCAAACCAACGGACATAACTTTGAATTCTTCTTTAACAAGTTTCAACAAATAACATCAGAGCCTTGAGTGATCAGAGTCTTTGATGTTCATCAGAGCATTGCAGCAAGTGTGCTTTCGGCGTTTAATTTCATTAGAGCAGAGTTTTAGGATCAGATCCTCAGTACTGGCAGCGTAGTACTATCAGAGTCTTCTAAAATAAACTAAGCTTGAAACTCTTCATACACAAGTCTTCAATGCTTCAGATGCTTCTGTAGCTTCTACTTCAGATGCTTCTGTAGCTTCTGCTTCAGAATCATCTGTAGACAGCGCTCAAAATCTTTTGTAGGCAGCGTTCAAATTCTTCTAGGAGATTCTTCTGACGCTTCAGAGCCTTGCATAATTACATGTTCAGATCTAATTTGCTTTCAGAATAATATTCACTTTAATATCTGCAGCAAACATACTTGAACAAATTTTAGAGTATATATTTTCTTAATACAAATTTTAATAAGAGTTATCATAAAAACATAGAGATATAATTGAGAACCAATCTGTGTTCTAACAAAACTTGGATTTTCAATTGGACCTCCATGGGCCATAATTGGGCTTCAAAGTCATCCAAATCCATTCCATATATTCATATCATCATTCACAACAACAAAAAAATGGAATTTGGAGGGAAAAATAACAGAAAACGGTTGAGAAAAAGTGGATGAAAATTGAAAATCGTTTTTGGAGAATCATCAAGTTTCAGCCCAAATTAAGAGTTGCAGAAGCTTCATTGAAGTTCATGGAATGTTTCTGGATGGTTTAGCAAGAGAATCAAGGCAAGAACAAGGCTCAGTGGAAGCTCTCCGCTAGGTAAGCTTCCAATCACAATCACTCTCTGCTTAGGAAGTATTTGCGTGCTATTTTTATGGATTCTTGCTCCCCTAGACTTGTAGATGAATTCTGTATAGGTTTAGAGAATGTTTATGCAAATTCTTGAAATGACCTCCATGCTTGTTGGATTCGATTTGGCTTATTTATGGACTAAAAATGAAAAAGATTGTGATATTCATGATGTACGCAACATAGGGATGAGAATGGTATAAAATTTTTTGAGTTTTGTTGAAGTTGAGAATTTGCTACAGTGAATGTATCGTCGGAGAAGACGACCGGAGTGTGGTGGCTCCGACATCTGCAAGTTCTCCCTCCGTTTACATTCAAATCCCCGTGCGTGCGTGTCAGTGCTGCAACCATTGGATTTGTTTGATCGGTATTGAAATGAATGGTTGCGATTTCAATCTGCTTGTGTTTAAAACTCAAAAGCACATGTGTCTGTTTGCAAGCCCTTAGATCACTTGACTGTATGCAGAGCGCACGACCACGATTTAGTGTGATTTAGTTGACTCAGAATGATAATCAAAACTGTGAGTTTCGTTTTGTGAAACTCTGATATGGACTTGGGCTCCATTGCTATTTCCACCCCCCTCACGTTGGCCCAAATAAATACACGCGTATCCCTTGCTATTCACACCAACATTTATTCATTTTATTTTCTTTTCTCTTATTTTTCATTTTACTTGCTGTTTGCAAATTAATTCATGTAAGCTACTTAAGGCATCCTAAAAATCATGAAAAAATATGTTTTGCATACTTTAACATGTAATTGAATTTTCCATATTTTTTAATTGAATTTTCCATTCCTTTTTCATTTAATTGTGTATTTTCTTTTTAATACACTTTTTGTAAATATGAAAAATGACATATCTTCTTGCTTGATTTTATTTTGTGATCAAACCATCAAATAAATGCATGAAAATTCTTGAGCATATTGTTGACACCTTAATTGATTTTTAGATATTTTTATCTCTGATTTTTGATATCATTTGGTTAGGATTTAGGTAGTGCCTTTAGGACCCTCTCTCCTTGCCTTACTCATAGGACACCTTATGATTGTACCTTCTGTTGGCATACCTAGACTTAGAATTTCCTTCCCAAATTTGGACCCTTGGTTCCTAATACCAGAAGGGTCCCTTAAGAATTTTCTTAGAAGTTTTAGATGTGTTTTGCTATTTTTGGTAGATTTTACATTCTGGCCTACTTTTGTGTGATTTCAACCTTACCACTTGCCTAGTTTGCATTTTGTTTGATCTCTTTGCAATACTTGTGCATCTAAATATTCCATATTCATACCCTAGTCATATTAAGGCACTTGTATATGAAATTTCAAGCCTTGATCTTGTTCCTAACTAGTCCTTAACCTAGGATTCCTTTAGGATTTTCCTTTAGTCTTTCCTTGTGAGAATCCCTTGACTGATTTCCATCTCTTCTAATTCCTCTAATCCTTTAGTCCTATGATATTAGGATCCCACTTGTGAGAGCCTAGTTCTTCCTTAGGAAGAACTATGTGCATTCCATGAGTGGTAGATTCTTTGAGGACTATTCCTGTGTGATGAACTTGGTTGAGTGACCTGGTGAATTCCTTAGGTTTCCACCATGCTTCCCATGCTCATCCTCTTCTTTTCTCCTCCAAGTCCTTCAATCTTAGGATCCTTCTTTTGAGAGCCTAGTTCTTCCTTAGGAAGAACTCTGTGCATTCCATGAGAAGTTTGAGCCTTGGATGGACTCTTGTGTCTTTACACATTGAAGGAAGTAAGTTAAGTTGAACATGGTGAGTTCCTTAGGTTCTCACTTTGCTTCCAGTCCTTATTCTCCTAATCATTCTTTCTTGTCATTCAATATTAGGATCCTTCTTGTGAGAGCCTAGTTCTTTCTTAGGAAGAACTCTGTGCATTCCATGAGAAGTTTGAGCCTTTGAGGACTCAAGTGCTTTGTACACGTATTCTTTCTAGTCCTATAATCTTAGGATCCCACTTGTGAGAGCCTAGTTCTTCCTTAGGAAGAACTCTGTGCATTCCATGAGGAGTTTGAGCCTTTGATAACTCAAGTGCTCATCCACTCATTCTTTCTTGTCCTTCAATATTAGGATCCTTCTTGTGAGAGCCTAGTTCCTCCTTAGGAAGAACTTTGTGCATTCCATGAGAAGTCTGAGCCTTTGATGGACTCTTGTGTTGATACACATTGAACATAGTGGGTTCCCTTGGTTCACACTGTGCTTCTCCTCATTCCTTCCCTTGGTCCTATGACTTAAGGATCCCACTAGTGAGAGCCTAGTTCTTCCCTAGGAAGAACTCTGTGCATTCCATGAGTGGTAGATTCTTTGAGGACTATTCCTGTGTGATGAGTTTGGTTGAGTGCCATAGTGAATTCCTTAGGTTTTCACTTTGCTTCCCATCATCATTCCCTTCTGTCTCCACCATGATTGTGTGATGTTGTGCATTAGGATAGAGATAGGCATGTGATAGATTTCTCTTTTCACTTTCTATTTGCATTTAAAGGTTGGGGTTGCCTCCCTTTGCTTGTGTGTTATTTTCTTTTATGTTTGCCTTGTCTGCATTAAAGGTTGAGGTGTCCTCCCTTGCTTGTACTGTTGCATTGCATGTGCATTCATTCACACTTTACATTTGAGTTGAATAATCATGATGATTTCCTGTTGTCTTCCTTCCCATTGCCATGATCCCTTAGGTTCTCACTTCCTTGTTAAGGATAGTGATGATAGACACTAGGTTCTAATCCTTTGTATGATAACAATAGGATAAATTCCCCTTCTAAACTCAATCTTAGGACCATCTGGCATAATAACATTAGGGTCTTGATTAGTTCCCCTTTAGAGTTCCTTCTCTCTTTTTCATCTCAAAATCACTTCAAAATACATAATAAAGGTTAAGGATTATTGTACATTACGAGCCTTAAGCTACATGGGAAATGGTGATTGGGGGGCTTCTCCTCAATTACCTAGAGTGTTTAGCATACGCCCTTAGGACGATATGCGACGCATTCGCTCCTAGGTCATAGTCTCTAGTGCAATATGAATTACAAACATTCATTTAAAACACTTCTTCTAATAAAAGACAAAAACAAACATCAAACTTCCTTTTGCCCTTGGGGCTCAGTTAATTAGAAAAATATTTTCAGAAAAAGAGTGTTGTTAACTCTTAGTTCTACCGCAAACGGTAACGCATAAGTCTCCAACGAGCAAGCTGCATACACCAACTATTAGAACTACCTGTTAACCTTACTCGGGTAAAAAACGGATGAACAAACCTGTGTTTTTTTATCCCGAACTACGTTAGCTCTGATCTCTCATACCTGTTGAGAGTACGTAGGCACAAGACGTGATGTCTTGGCGAGAAACCTTTCCCCTTTCACTCGTAGTTAGTTGAACTACGTTGACTCTGGCTTTCCCATCGCACGAGGGAGTACGTAGGCCCAGAGCAGCGATGCTCTATCGAGTCCTTTTTCCTTTTTCTTTTCTTTTAACCCAGACCATTAGTTAGATAGATAAAAAATCCCTTTAGATAAACAAAACAAGCATGGATCCCGTTGAGTACAACGGACGTGAGGGGTGTTAATAGCTTCCCCTTGCATAACCGACTCCCGAACCCGAGATTTGGTTGCGATGACCAATCTTATCCCTTTTTGCTAGATTTTTCCTGACTGTTTCCTTTCCCTCCTTCGGGATAAATAATGATAGGTGGCGACTCTTCTGTCATTGCCGACACCTTTTTTTGCAGTAGCGACACGATCCAATCATCGTCAGCGGAAACAAGGCGTTGGAACCTAGATCTTATAGTGGATGGTAGCCAATGTTGTAATCAATGCAAAACACAAATTTCCCATTTCCATTTACTTTTATTTTTCAATTTTTTGCAAACTTCCTCATCAAGGATTTTTGCATCCTTGTGCACACCTTATGTACAAATCTTCTGTGATCAATAAATTCATCAATTGATTTCTCAATTATTACTTTTCAGTATTTTATTTCCAAAATAAACGATTATTTATGATCACATAATACTATAAAGCGTCGAGAACAACAATAAGCCAAATCAATAGAGAAAGCATTATGCATTGCACGATTTACCGAGAATCCCTAAGGGATGATCGGTAGTCCCCATTGCAAGCTTGATACGCGTTGAGCATCATCATGACTGTACGGAAGGTTGTTTGTCTTCCTTTTCCACAACAGAGCCATGGTGGTCCTCATTCCCCAACAGAACTATGTCTTCACATAAGGCCCAGCAGGTCAGAGCCTTCATTCTCCAACAACTATAGTCATTCAGTGTTCCGTTTTCCCAAGCAGTGGTGGTCGTTCGAGGATCATCTTTGCCTCATTTTCCCTAGTAGCGGTAGCGGTAGTTTGAGGATCCTTCTTGTTCCTCTGTCCCCAACAGTGGCAGTAGCTTGGAAACTAGAGTTTTTGGGTTCATCCCTCAGTAGAGTCGCTGTCATCAGTATTACTCTCCCTTTAGCAGAGAATGTCGAGTCACAATTTTGCCACATTCCCTACCTATCCGCAACATTGTACCATAACCTGAACCACTGCATCACATAATCTCATACATCATGTAAGATCAAACATATATTGCGTCGGTCATATGCATCTAGCATATCTTCTGGTGACTGATTCATCTCCCCAACAGAATGTTTAGCCATTCCCCAACAGATAAACTTACACAAAGGCCTTTTATCATACTTCCTTTCAAAACACTACTTCCATCAATAGCCAAAATTTTGAGATACTCTTTTATGTAATCCCCTTCCACCTTGAATACTAGAAAAGCTGTTGAAAATCGTACATTCAGACCCAAGAAGATTAAATAGAGACAGCTGTCATAACCCAAAATTTGACCTCCCATTTTTCCTTTTGCATAAGCATGTGCATCTGCATCCCAGTATGCACATTAGCATTTTTATCTGAGGATTCATTGCAGGTTCATGCTCAAATCCTCATAGAATCTCGAGGCTATGATCACATCCCCTAAAGAGTCATCAAAGCATAAATATAAGCAAAACATAAGGGTTTCCATGCCTATTTATCAAAGGAAGAGGTCGAAGCACGGAACCACAGCCAAAGCACATTATTTCAGGCCAAAAAATTGAAATTTGACATTGTGTAATCGATTTAAAATATATGGTTAATCAATTACATCTGTAAGTTTTATAGATTTTTGGTGATTTAAAGCACTACAACAACTCCTACTCTTCTTCTTTGGTCTACATGATTCTAGCATCTTATGGAAGGTTCTAGATATATGATTACACCAGAAAATATCAACTACATTTGCTACACTACCTCGCTATTAATAATGTTCACCATGCACCCTCGTTTCCAAGCATTTGGACCATTTGATCAATTGAGTTGCATTAAGATTCTCCAACCGAGTTAACCAATAACTAACTGAGTTAGATCCCAACTCAGTGAGTTGGGTCTAACTAACTCCAAAGAAAATGCCAAACCTCATTTAACTACCTCCATACCTAATTTCAAGCCTAACTCACTCCAAACCTACACTCTATATAAGCAAACCCTCACCTTGATGCAAGAGAACCTTGGCCATTCTTCACTTTCATTTTGAATTTTTCACTCTTCACTTTTAATTTGCTCCGCATTTTCTACAACTTTCTCTCTCAATCATCTTCATTTTCTTCCCTAAACTTCACCAAAGCTCATCCACCATTAAAGCTTAGCAAGCTTCACATTGAAACTTGCTACTCTTTGAGATAGAACTCCATTTCTCTTCATTTCACTTCTGATTTCTACAATAACATCATCATTTACTTCAATTTAAACTTTGGAACTTGATCATTGAAGGATTTTTGGTGCAAATTCGGATCCGACGCAAATATCACATTATCTTCGATTTTCTCGCTACGAATTGCTAGAGATCTTGGTATTTTCTAGTTTTCTAAGCTTATCTCCATCACGTTCTGCTCACAACAATTACCAAGGCAAACCTCAACCTTATAGGTTGGTGAATCTCACTTAATTGATCACTTTCGATCGATTTTGCGTTTTCCCAATGTAGTGCTTAATTGTTTCTTTTATACTTGAATAATTGATTTGCATACTTGATTCTTTTAGTGCTCAATTGCTCTGAATTAACATGAATTTTACATCTGTTTCTATGCTATGTTCCATTGTGATTATATGCGATAAGTGATTCCGAAAAGGGCTTTTCAAAATTTTATTTTTGCTGTTTTTACAGTGGTAATTGATTAACACATATGGTGTAATCGATTACACCTTTGCTTGCACCTCAGAACTACTTTTTGGCACTGTGTAATCGATTAACATCAGGATGTTAATCAATTACACCTGACAACTTTTGCAAAAATCTTGTTGTTTGGGACTGTTTTGGCATGTTTTCTTGTATAACTTCCCATACTTGCATATATTCATGTTAATGCTACTATTTTAGGTCAGTACCTACTTGTAATGACTCTTTCTTGATTAATTGAGTGATTTTCCTTGATTATTTTGTAATTTTATCACATGTTTAAAGCACTTTATACACATTTTTTGTGTAGCGTGACTGGTTACAAGGGGTGTAACTTGTTACCTCATTAGGTGTAACCGTTATACCGTGTTTAATTTTTGGAAAACTTATAAAATTCATAACTTTAGCTCCAAGAGTTCGATTCGGGCGCCGTTCGAAGCGTTGGGAAGTTGATATGACGAGTTTCTATACCATAAATTGAATAATTTGTTGTGTGATGGTGTTAAATTCATTTTAACGCTTATGTGATAGTGTGACATAAATCTTAAATGTATTGTTGTTGGTTGCTATATTGCTTTGTTGTTGTTACTGAACGGTTGTAGCATGTGTTGGTGCATGGTGACCAGTATTGGCGGAGTATCTTGACTATGGAGGTGTTGGTCGTTGTGCTTGATGTTGTTGTTGCATGTATAATATGTTGCATGCATTCATGTTGTTGGATAATGGTCTATTGTTGTGAGCCACAATCCTAAGAGGTGGGGATTGGGTGCAAGTAGCTAATTCTGAAGGTGATCGAATCATTAAAGAGTTATCTGAGGTGATGGTAACAAATTGGCAAGCTATGATCCTAGGAGGTGAGGATCGAAGCGGTGAACCTGACTGTTCACGTATTGGTACAACATACATTGAGTCGAGTTATTGAGTCTCATTGCATTGCATATTGGTTGTGTTATTATTGTGTTGGTTGATTGTTGTGTTTGGATAATTGATGTGTTGATTGTGTGGATGTGTGTTGTGGAATGGGTGATGTCCATGTAATAATAAATTACTTACTTATTATAATGCTTTCTTTTAATAATTATGATATCTCACCCCTTATGTTCGAATGTTGCCTATATATGGGCGTCATGCAGATAACTCGCAATAGAGAAGTTGATGTGAGTGCAACATGGAGCCTTTCGCTTATTTTTATAGAGTCGGCGTCTACTCGGATGTGTAACACCTATGAATAGAACGTTTCTATGTATTTTATGTTGTTTGCAATTATTTGGATATCTCTTATTTCTATGTCGTTTATGTTACTTCGAGAATATGATTAAACTTTGAATTATTGAAATTGTCGAGTATGTTTAAGTTTCCGCTGCAATATGAATTAACTTTTCATACATGTTTTCCTGATATTATTGGTATTAATAATTTTTAAAAGTACATGTGTTACATATCATGAAGTATGAGCAGGTTTTTGTTGAATTGTGACATCCTAATTGTTATCTTTTTATATTTACTCTGATAATTTATATAAATTACGCGGAGTTATTTAGGGTGTTACAATTGACATCGGGGAGCTTCATTGAGAGAGAAGGAAACCTTTTCAATTATGAAAATGGAAGAGTAAAATATCTTTGTGATTAACCTTAAGACTTATTTCAAAATGACCAAATTATCCTAAATTATTAAGAGAATTACAAAATAGCCAGAATATAGGAATAATAATTATGGTATAGGTGCACGAAAAGGTATTAAGATAGCCAATCATATATATATATATATATATATATATATAGTTGTACTGATGAAAAGAACATGTCCTCACTTAATTTTGTCTTTTGCTTATGCAAAAAAAATCATAATTTGAAATTCAGGACCCTCTGTCTAAAAATGAGGTGTTTGAGAAAGTCTTTGGAAAATAATATCTTGGATATCTTTGTTGTATGAGACTTGGAGTAACGTCATCTCAAATTAGTATATCTATATGATTTACGTCTTCTTCTGAAACAAATGAAAGAACAAAGGAAATGCAAGAAAAAATTATTTCACTTACTGAAAGAATTAAAAAATTTATGAATTGATGGAGGAAATCGCATTATTAAAGCAAAGGGACAATACTAGGAAGGAGGTAATTATACTCTTATTGCAAATACAAAATTCTACTGGAAGACAAGTATATTATCTTGGATACATCTAATCTTAATGAATTTTTACATAATGTAAATCATGCTTAAAAA
Source organism: Lathyrus sativus (assembly GCA_963859935.3). Lineage (NCBI taxonomy): Eukaryota > Viridiplantae > Streptophyta > Magnoliopsida > Fabales > Fabaceae > Lathyrus > Lathyrus sativus. The sequence continues at coordinate 544,962,819 of OZ012735.1, forward strand.
ATTAAAGAAAATGAGTATTATTTTAATGAGTATATTATTTTAATACCTTTTTTTTTTCCAGGCATGAAACTTAGAATCTCCCGGATATGATATACATTCTTCTAAGTCTAGCTACCGAATTGAAGATAATGGAACACCAAAAAAGACTAATTAGATTTTGCTAAGAACTAATTAGATTATAAAATTTCCTATATATTATATGACATTATGACTATGGATCTTGCACTTTTTTGGGATTATATTGCTTATTATAAGATTATAATTTTGATATGCTTTTGGTTTATTTTATTATATGACATTATAATTAAGAACTCACTTTTTTTTGGCATTATAATACTTATTTGATATTAGAATTTTGTGTCTACAATTTCGTTTTTGTTATTAAATAAAATAAAATAAAAAGTTAAATAGAAAAAGATAAAAAAATATTACCAAAACAAAAATAATAATTTACAAAAAAAAAAGTAAAATATTATTACTTAAACTAAAAATAAAAATTTAAAGAAAAAATAACTAAAAATTAAAAATTAAAAATGTTAATTAATAAAAGTTTAACCTATTGTTAAAAATATATAATTAAATAATTAGTATCACTATAAATTGTTTCCAAATAAATTATGTTAAGAATTTCTAAAATAATTTGAGATGGTTTGAATTTTCACAATTTCATAATCACTACAATTTGAAATCGTCACAATTAGCATTGAAAACGATCAAATAAAATTAACAGTTTAAAATCGTCGTAAATAACTATTTAAGGCGGTTCATTAACCATCACAAATAGTAACCACAGTTGGCGTGGTTGGTTTCTAAACTGCCGCAGTTCATGATGGCGACATACACTCTTGTGGCAGAACAAAAACGATCGCAACCAAACTATTGCGGTAGTTCCAACCTTCATAACTCTAAAACAACTATCGCAACATTATTTTTTTTCTTTTAGTGGTTTCATCTAAAACCTACACCTTAACTTGGACCTCTCATCTAAATGGTAAGTATCTTTGAAACCCACCTTCACGCATCAAACAGTTGAGGGAGGTTCTCTGCATAATTCTTAAAATAAAATTTAACTAGAGAAGAGGCCAACAAAGGACACCATATATTCTTCTACAAAAATCTAGCTCGATGTAATGCCCTGTATAATATATGTCTATAATCATATAATACAAGATTTATTATTTGGTACTAACACCATCTTAAGGGCCTATTGACATAATTTACATACTTGACCATTTCTAAAACATAAAAGACAACCTATGGTATAAGATATGGAAAGTGACAAAACAATAAAACTAAGATCTAAGTACAATATCCTTCATTGTACAAGATACATAATACACAATGGAATAACATAATCCAGGCTTACCTTGAAACACCCAAGCATAGCTCCACTTGCAAACTAAACCTGCAACAATACCTGAAAAGCAACAACAATAATGGGGTGAGATGATAATATCAGTGAGTTCCCCTATCTTATGGGTTTACTCGGCTCTTCAAGGTTCTAACCAATTTCTATCTCAAGTCAAAAGGGAAAGGAATAAGACTTGAGTTCACACAGTTCAAAATGTATGGAAACATGTCTCTTGAGTTCATCAACTCAAACAATCACTAATCAGAAACTATACCAAAGCATCCTTTTTTCCCGTCCTCTCTTATGTCTAGGACTTTTAGCATGGGTTATGGATCCTTGTAATATTCTTTGACATGCAAAATGGATTCAGATTCAAGGTGGTTACCACATGAATCGCCGCTTCCCATGGGACCCTTCCCATCTCAAGCATTTTACCCATATGCCCCATTCCTACTACACACGAGAATCAAACCTATCAAAGTAGTAATGCATATATTCCAGAGGAGCGTTCTACATAAGCCTCAACTCTTGGAACGACACATCTCAAGGGATTATTTTTGACTACGTGATAAAGCATAACATAACGTCTAATGGATTCAGATTCTAAGGAACATAGTCGACCTTATGAATTGTCACTTCTCATGGGATCCTTACCATCTTAAGCATTTTACCTGGATGTGCCATTCGCTTATTTAATCACTACAGATAGCGTGATTGTATTCGGCATTCACAAGGCATCACATTCACCTTAACCATAAACAACACAAACCATACATGTTCCATACAAAACTCTTCTTACAACTAGACAACTACTTACCAATGATGCACACCTAGGAATCCTTGCACAAGTATTGCTATCTATGTTATTTATCATGTCCTAATCACTTTACTAGTTTATTCCATTAATTAATAGCAAGGATTTTCCTCACCATTCTTATAGTCTTTTAAGCATGTCACCACACAATCATAATACTCATGTATACATCATACATTACACATAAGGTACATATAATACACAATTTAGTCAAGCATAATTAATGCACATAAGACATAGAATCAACATAGATAGTTCTTTCGGAGCCAAACCCTTCATGAAATAGGACTTCCGAAACAAAGGTCCATTGCGAAATATAAAACCATTCACATGGTGGTCGTTGCCATAATACTAAGTGTTCTTCTTCACTTTTCACATATTTTATCATCATATATATCAACAATTATTCATGGTAAACATGCATAAAAATCCTCAATAATCATGTGAAATAATCCATAGCATCCTAAGTCATGTACAAGAAGCAACCAAACAAGTAACAACCAAAAGAGAACAAAACTGCCAAGCTCGTTGTACGAGCTCTAGAATATGTTGCCTCGCTTTGAGTTCGTTGTGCAAGCTCTAGGCGAGATGGAGGATTTTGTAGGCAGTAGCAAAAAGCCTCAGTGGTTGTTGTGCGACCTCTAGACGAGGTCTCGCCTTCACCTTGCTGCAGGCTCGTTGTGCGAGCATAACAAATTGTCATGCTCGCTGCTAGTTCAATGTGTGAGGTCTATGATACAAAATTTCTCACCTGCAGGAACTGTTCATTTCAAAGCGGTTTCCAACCCCACTCCTCATAAGGCTCATATACATCAAAACAACCACACACCCAACACTATAATAACATTCATGACATGATTAGAAAAATTTTATTCACTTCAAACACAAGCCCTAACCCACAAATATTCTCATTGTCTTTCCCAATTCCTTACCCCAAGTTCCTAGCTAATGGAACTCACCTTGAAGAAGAAAATGAGATGAATTGATGATGAAACCCTGACATTGATGATGATTTAAAACTCCTTCTTCTTCCCCTTTCTCTTTTATTCTTTCTCTTACTATCTTTCTTTCTTCCTCTTTCTCATAAATATAACACACACACGCACACATACACACACACACACACACACACACACACACACACACACACACACACACACACACACACACACACACACACACACACACATATATAATATTATATAATAATAGTTAATGACATAAATATCTCCCTTTGATATTTTTTTCATCTAACACCAATTGACCAAATATTAGAGTTACCAAAATATCCTCTCTTATACTTATTAATGTTGGTCTTTCTCTTTTATCAATAATTAATCTTTTTAGAGTCCACTAATTACTCTATTGGTCCCAACTGATGACATTTAGAGCACTTAAGATCTTCAATTATTCCAACTGACACAAGTTAGAGTGCATAGGAATTCAGTTGATCCCAAATGATACCCAATTAAGCATTTAAGAGAAATATGCGGTATTACACTCTCCCCCCTTAAATTGAAATTCACCCCTGAATTTCCTCTTCTCAACAATAACCACTCCCGGCACTACCGTCATAGATTAATGCTTGACTTGTCTTCAGTTAAAACTTCTGACACACTCGATTTTTTTTCAACTTATCTTCATAGGTCAAGTTTCTTATATTTATGAATTCTCAAACTCCACGGTCTCGACTATACTCTTGTTCCAAAGTGTGGCTAAATTCTAACTTTGCTTTTCCTTAATTCATCTGTCATGCCATTATAAAAAACTTGTTCACGTTGTGCTTTCAGAATTTACAACTCCATACTCTCCTAATGAATCACAAAACAAAAACACAATACCTCATCTTGATTTGGGATAAACAACACTCATCATATATTCACGAGACAATTCAATGATTCCTTGTCTTCAAGAAAATACTGATGGTTCTCCTTTTATAAATTTTTCAACCTTTAAAACAACTTCATAATCCATCGATTAGTATCCTTATCAATCCCACTTAATCGGGTACTATACACTATAACCATTACACCCGACATTTCAGTTGTTCAGTACTGTACTAATAGGATAATACCCTTAGCACGAGATTTTCTTACATCCACGCTTATGAGCAACTATCCCTCTATTCCTTATTAATCCTACTGAACTCTTTCATCTATCACGTTCCACTGTACAACCTTGATTCAAACAGTGGAACACCTCGAACTCTTAATCACTACCCGATAGCTAACAGTCTTCGTAGAAGCACAACTATCCACCAAAATGCCTACTAACCAAACAATACGAGAACCTGACCGACGTCCATCAGTAGAATAACTTCCTTGCTAACACACAACCGTTAAAATAGATTCAACACTCTCCAGATGATAGATATACAAGAGTTATGACTACAATCATAAATATATACAACCTTCAAATTCATTATGAGCTCGAAGCAATTTATCCAAATTAGCTTAACAACTTTCGATTTGGTTATTACATTCAATATCAAATCCTCTTTTGGAATTCCAATTCATCACAATTTTTGTTGACACGAGATCTCAACCAATAACAACATAACACCATCACAGAGCTTCAAATTATCCGCGAGTCACCATTCCTAAAACTTAAGTCATCCATAACACAACTGCGGGTTTCCACACTACTTACCAATTGATACATAACACTTCACACACATTTGGAGATTACATTGCACTTCCCGTCTAAGCCCATTCCTCTCAACATCCTGTTCTACATGCGATCCAAGTTACATGCTTATCCTTACTAATATCTCATTCCGACATCTGCCTGGAAGGGCAACTTATAAATTCCTTCAACTGGTAAAGTACACTGTACAGATCCGGTACCACCCTCATGGGGTATATATCTAATGCCATGAACTCACGATAAATAACAAACTCCATATTATGACTAAGCATTCATACCATACTAACACCTAGGCAAAAAATATTGAACCGTCCCCTGCATGGTCATCACTTAGTGAGTCTTGTCCAATCTCACTTTTATGTCCCTCAGTATTCATAATGGTGATACACCCAAGTCTTTCTCCTACTTAGTACGTTCTACTATATCGTTTCCCCAACGTCGAACTCCTTTGGCATTCATACAGATAATCAACTATGCAATACCTTTATAAATATTCCAACTCTGAAACCATCAATCTGTCTTGCACTAACTTGCATGTTTATTCTCCACTCATACCTCCTCAACTTGCATAATACTCACCAATCACGATCAACACCGGGTAACATAAAACAAAGCTAAAACATGCATATGACACACTCTAAACGAGAAATAAAAGCTAACTTCCAAAGTTCTATCACGGTTGCACAACGAGCTCGCCTTTCGCTCGCCATGGCTCGCATAACGACGCTATCAGAATTCACCAAATGATAGAATTCAAGGGTCTTAACCACAAACTCATACTTGATTCACCCACAAAAAAACCTTAACACACAACTACTACATCGTACCACATTCTTCATGTACATATCATGTCAAGCACACAACCTCATACTCTTACTAGAATTCCTTCTTGAAAATCAAAACAACAAATTTTCTTAGTCCAAGAAAAGGTAGACTCAGAATACTTTGACCATCCACAAATATGGAAAATCCCCCCACTCTTGACAACCAAGATGATACTTCCTCCTAAAGAACCTTGACATCTCTCACATGCTTATTCTTTTCCCATCCAATATCCACTAAACACTTCACTACACCGAAACCACTTATTGAATGACTTGTAATCAAAAACTCTTGTCAACTACCTATAAGACCACTCAGTATAGTCCATTCCACGATTTACACTTAGTCCATACTAAATCTTGGTTTTCTCCTTGTTGCTTACCACAGTCTCACTTCTTAGAACATGATCCTTACTATTCAACAAAGAGGGTGTGACTTCGTATCCGTCTCAAGACTAGAAATCCATTACGTACACTTGTGACCACAATGTTACTACCATGTATCTCATAATACCAAGGTGCAACTTCTTCCACTCTACTTCACATGTAAAAAGTCTTCATAAGTGAACAACCATCAAGTACACCTTCTTACTTAGCCTAAACAAAACGTAATAACTCTATTGTACATTCACCCAAAATACACCCTGTTACCATTTTCATATTGCAACGTTGGCCTTGTTTTCCATCCTGAGTTTGCTTCGCTACCCAGGGTACTTTTCTTAATTCCAATTTGTAAAATCATCCTACTAGAGTTTCCTCAAATCCAAATTGATTGTTCTTGTTAGAACAAGATTTGGTTCTGCATCTGTATCTCTAAGTTTTGATGATAACAAGTTAGTATTTATGTGAGAATAATTTTGGTACCCTAGCGGTTTGTTATTGTGTATATTTAGATAACAACTTTGATTATGACTCTTGAACATGAAACATTACAAGTTTCTGAATATATTGATCTAAATTTCTTCTGCTCAAACTCACAGATGAGAAGCTTCTAAGGAAACTGTATGTTGCTGCTGCAACTTCTCTTGGCTCTCGCTCCTATCGTGCGACTTTGATTAATTCATTTCTGAAGACTACTCAAGCTTCCGAAGATTAAACGCTGAAGGTTCTAAAAAAATTTGAAGAATCTCAAGTCAAATATTGATGTGATCAAGCTTCTAATTGATGATTGAAGTTTCTGAACTTAAGCTTTCGAAGATTAAATCTGAATGTTCTAAAAACTTTGAAGAATCTCAAGTCAGATATTAATGTGATCAAGCTTCTGATTAATGATTGAAGTTTCTGAACTCAGGCAAAATCAACTCTTCTAACTCATGCTTCAAAAATTGATTTATCCAGAAGCCACTGAAGAATAGAAGATAAGAATGAGTTTATACGTGGGAAAAATAGTACATGGTACAAACTAATATTCCTTCCATTAAGCAGATTTCTTGGAGTAAGGAAATTGAGGTAGTACGATTCTTGTCCCCTCCGTATTAAATTGTTACTCAAGTCGCCAGCTCATTCATGAAGAATACCAGATCTTCCCTTCAACGAATCTTTTTTATTGGCTATATAAGGACTTGAAGAAACTACATACATGCAAGACTGTTGTCAAAATTTATGCTGAAATTTTCTTTAAGTATATTGTGTTTTAAACTTGTTTATACCTGCTTGTATAAAAGCAATCTTTGTAAGCACAAATTTAAAATCAAATTGTTGCTTGTATTTCCTTAAGGGACCAGTTAGGCCAGAATCCTTGAGAAGACATATAATGTGTCTTTGTAGTTTATTAGTCACCAGTGGTTGCTAGTGCAGTTGTGATCAATTGATTATAGTGGATTAAGTCCTTGGGTATAAAGTGAAATCACCTTAGTGGGTGGACTGGATTAACTTTGAGATTTTCAAGTGAACCAGTATAAAAATTGAAGTGTATTTCTCTTTGTTGTTGAATAGATGTGGTTTTTGTTGAGTGAGTAAAAAGCTTTTGTTTTTGAAAACCCCAATTCAAACCCCCCATTTCTTGTGTTTTTCTTACCTTCAGTTCTATCTTTCATCACAAACCTCCTTTTTCCATACCGTTAGAATTTCCGTTACTATAAAATAATTGTTCCTTCTATAACACATTCTCTTATAATTGATCCTTGGGTAACTTATCATTTCCAAATTGGTTTCTCATTGAATATTGAATTCCTGGTGAACTATCCTGAACTCGATCTCCCTTCGTAGGCTGAATACACTTAATTTATTTGCTACCCTTGGTTCAATGCATACATGATTAACTTGGAACATGTAGTCGAGTCTTAGAGTCTCCTCTTACACTTCACCACTATGTTAGACTCTTACAGGGGTGTTGAACATCCTCATCTCTCACATTCTCAACCATAGGGAAGGTACCATTATGAGCGTGCTCCATGAAATACTCTTGTTCTTTCCAAATATCATATATACCTTAGAAACTGAAATCCTGATAAACTACCTCATCTCACGAATTTACGTCGTACATTCAATAAAACATCCTTCATTCCCCACTGAATGGAATTACTTGAAATTCTTGTTCATGCTTGTGGTTAATCCGATTTCACTAGCAAATCCTCATATTCCTTCATACACTAACCATTCGTACAACAAAGATCTTCAACTTTCCAACTCCATTAATTCTAAAGGATTGCTTGAACCATTCACCTCCCTTCAATTCCATGTTACGAGAAGCACAACTTCTACTAAGACCTCAACTGAGATGACCAATTCTCCCTACTCCTAACTCTTGGCTTGAGTCTACCCTTGCAACACAAGTTTTGACAACACTTCGGAGTCCTCATGGTCGCTCAACCATGATCCTACCTACCACATACATAGCATTAGGTTGGTCAGGCCCAATACTACAAAATATGATATTAGGAACCATGTCGGCAAGACACACTTATGAGGCATGAATAGATTTACTTATGATGTTTCAAGGCTAGATCGAGAATACGACCAGCTCTGATACCAACTGTAACGCCATGTATAATATATGTTTAGAATCATATAATACAAGAGTTACTATTTGGTACTGACACCATCATAAGTGCCTATTGGCATAACTTACATACTCGACCATTTCTAAAACATAAAAGACAATCTATGGTATAAGATATGGAAAGTGCCAAAATAATAAAAAATAAGATCTAAGTACAATATCCTTCATTATACAAGACACACAATACATAACAGAATAACATAATCTAGGCTTCCCTTGAAACACCCAAGCATAGCTCCACTTGCAAACTAAACCTACAACAATACCTGAAAAGCAACAATAATAATGGGGTGAGATAATAATCTCAGTGAGTTCCCCTATCTTATGAGTTCACTCGGCTCTACATGGTTCTAATCAATTTCTATCCCAGGTCAAAAGGAAAAGGGATAAGACTTGAGTTCACATAGTTCACAATGTATAGAAACATGTCTCTTGAGTTTGTCAACTCAAACAATCACTAATCAGAAACTATACCAAGGTATCCCCTTTTCCCGTCCTCTCCTACGTCTAGGACTTTGGATACGGGTCATGGATCTTTGTAATGTACTTTGACATACGAAATGGATTCGGATTCATGGTGATTATCACATGAATCATTGCTTCCCATGGGACCCTTCCCATCTTAAGCATTTTACCCGTAGGCTCCATTTGTAGTACACACAGGAATTAAACCTGTCAAAGTAATAATGCGTACATTCCAAAGAAGCGTTATACATAAGCCTCAACTCCTGGAACAACACATCTCAAGGGATTGTCTTTGACTACGTGATAGAGCATAACATTACATCGAATGGATTCAGATTCTAAGGGGAGTAATCGATCTTATGAATCGTCATTTCCCATGGGACCCTTCCCATCTCAAGCATTTTACCCGTAGGATTAATTCGCTTATGTAATCACTAAGGATAACGTTATTGTATTCAATAATTATAAGATGTCACATTTTCCTTAACCATTAACAACACAAACCATACATGTTCTATACAAAGCTCTCCTAACAACTAGGCAACTACTTACCAATGATAAATATCTAGGCATCCTTGCGCAAGCATTTCCATCTATGTTATTCATCATGTCCTAATCACTTTACTAGTTTATTCAATTAATTAATACCAAAGGTTTTCCTCACCATTCTTATAGTCTTTTAAGCATGTCACCACACAATCAAAATACTCATGTATACATCATACATTACACATAAGGTACATATAATACACAATTTAGTCAAGCATAATTAATGCACATAAGACATAAAATTATCATAAATAGGTCTTTCAGAGCCAAGCCCCTCACCGAATAGGACTTTCGGAGCAAAGGTGCCTCACCAAATATCAAACCATTCACAGGGTAGTCACCATAACACTAAGTGTTCTTCTTCACTTTTCATATATTTTATCATCATATATATAAACCAATTATTCATGGTAAACATGCATAACAATCCTTAATAATCATGTGAAACAATCCATAGCTTCCTAAGTCATACACAAGAAACAACCAAACAAGTAAAAACCAAAAGAAAACAAAACTGCCATGCTCGCTGTGCGAGCTCTAGACAAGGTCGCCTCGCTTTGAGTTCGATATGTGAGCTTTGGGTGAGACAGAGGATTTTAGAGGCAGTAGCAAAAAGCCTCAGTTGTCGTTGTGCGACCTCTAGGCGAGGTCTCGCCTTCACCCCGCTAGAGGCACACCGCGCGAGCATAGCAGACTGTCACGGTCGCTGCTAGCTCGTTGTGCAAGGTCTTTGATGCATAATTTTTCACCTGCAGAAACTGTTCATTTTAAAGGGGTTTCTAACCCCACTCCTCATAAGGCTCATATATATCAAAACAACCACACACATAACACTAGAACAATATTCATGACATGATTAACAACATTTCATTCACTTCAACACAGACCCTAACCCACAAATATTCTCATTGTCTTTCCTAATTCTTTACCCCAAATTCCTAACTAATGGAACTCGCCTTGAAGAAGAAAATGAGATGAATTGATGGTGAAACCATGGCCTTGATGATGATTGAGAACATCTTCTTCTTCCCCTTTCTCTTCTCTTCTCTCTCTTTTCTTCTTTCTCTTACTATCTTTCTTTCTTCCTCTTTCTCATAAATATATGTAACACACACACACACACACACACACACACACACACACACACACACACACACACACACACACACACACACACACACACAGATATATATATATATATATATATATATATATATATATATATATATATATATATATATATATATATATAATTAATGACATAAATATCTCCCTTTGATATTTTGTCATCTAACACCAATTGACCAAATATTAGAGTTACAAAAATATCCTCTCTTATACGTATTAATATTGGCCTGTCTCGTTTATCAATAATTGATCTCTTCAAAGTTCACTAGTTACTCTATTGGTTCCAACTAATGACATTTAGAGCACTTAAGAGCTTTGATTATTTCAACTGACACAAGTTAGAGTGCATAGGAACTCAGTTGATCCCAACTGACACCCAATTGAGCATTTAAGAGAAATATGAGGTATTACACTTGACAACCAATAAATGGAGACAATTGAAGCCTCTATAAAGACAAATGTACTCTCAGAAGAGGTAAAGTGATCAACCAGACCTCTTGGCCAATAAGGGACAACCACCTCCACTAAATCACCATCTAGATCCAGTAATAACTCCTATTGAATTTTCCAATAACTAAGGGAGATAAAAGACTGAGGACCCCCCGAATCAAAATGAACTACCAACCAGATAGTTAGGAATAAATGACTTTGAAAACAAGAAAACGATATCAGGGCATCAAAATCATCTTATGTATATAGAAAACAAGTCGACACTTGATTCGACTTTGAAGAATCGAACTAGTTACAAGCCTAAAAAAAGTCGGCCTCCACAAAAATTCCAATTGAATCAACCTTGTGCTTATTATAAATTATCTTCACAAAAATGATTATATTTACCAAAATAATAAATAATTTCAACTCAATACCCATTATGCCCAACTTTTATACATAATTCCTAAACTGCTTAAACTTCAAACAAAAAATTCAAAGTCACAAACAAAGCGTCAATTCAATTGGCACGTTCACATTAGTTTCATAGGCCACTTACAAACAACGACACATGCTTAGTGCATTATAACGAGGCACTAATCCAATTTGTGTGACCTTTTAATTTTTAAAGGGCGCGCCTGTAACACCTCAAATTTATTGGAATATTTATTTTATTTATTTAAATAGGAATATTCGTATTTTTGGTGATTTGCGGTGGTTGGTATGAAGTATTGAGAATTATGGATTTTGAGTTATTTATTCAAATAATAGTATATAATATGAATATATTGGTATTATTATTAATTTAAATAAATATAAGTGAATTAAGGGAAAAATGGACATTTGAGGAGGAGTTAGTGAGGATGAAATTGGAAAGCCCATTTAAGACCCAAATTTAGGTTTACTAAAAAGGAATTTTGAGGGAATTAGGATTCATTCTTGTTAGACCGAGAAAAGGGAAGAAAAGAGACCAGAGCTCCGAGGGAAGAGGATAGAGGCAAAGTTTCATGAGGTTTCAAAGAACTTAAAAGAGAAAGGTTTGGAATTGGCAAATTAAGGTATGAGGAGTATTGCCTTCATTGTTTTCAATATATGATTCAATGTATTTAAAGCCGATTTAGGGATTTAGGAGGTTTTTGAGTTTGAGGAAATTAGGCCATCGTGGCCAAATCTGTTTTTGAGGTTGTTTAAGTATGGGGAGTATTACCTTCATTGTTTTCAATATATGATTCAATGTATTTAAAGCCGATTTAAGTATTTAGGAGGTTTTTGAGTTTGAGGAAATTAGGCCTTCGTGGCCAAATCTGTTTTTGAGGTTGTTTAAGTATGGGGAGTATTACTTTCATTGTTTTCAATATATGATTCAATGTATTTAAAGTCGATTTGAGGATTTAGGAGGTTTTTGAGTTTGAGGAAATTAGGTCTTCGTAGCCAAGTCTGTTTTTGAGGTTGTTTAAGTATGGGGAGTAATGCCTTCATTGTTTTTAATATGTGATTCAATGTGTTTAAAACCGATTTAAGGGTTTGGGGAATTTTTAGTATTGAACTGTTGTTGCCTTTCTGATGGTGAGTTCAATGAGTTTGAGGGATTTAAACTGATGGCCTGATAGGTTTGAGAGTAAGGGAAATTAGGCCTTTGTGGCCAAATCTGTTGTTGAGGTTGTTTAACCGTATATGGTAAGTGATTGTGAGAACTTTAATGACTGTGGGGTATTTGTAAGAAATCATGGGATTGGAGGCGTAACTATGATACGGGATTGGCTTAATAAGTCGTAGATTTTGTGCCTTTATCGCCGTAATACCTTAGGAATGATTTAGGGATGTTTTTAGGGCATTGGGGAAGGAAATCGTAGAGGTTTTTGGGCTGATTTTGGTGCTGGTGCGTAAGAACGAATTGCTGTAATCGCAAGTTTGCACAGTGAAGGATGATTCGCATGGTGAACATTCGCCCCAGACTCGCACGACGAACTTGCCAGCGAACGTAGCAGAGTTTCATGAATTATGTTCAGAGTTTAGTGATGTCTTGAGTGTTGTATGGCGGTTTGCCCACCACAACTTGTAGGAGATGGTCTTTGTAAGGGCAAACCGCCATACAACACTTAATATAGGTTTCGATGATGACGAATTACAACCATGGATGAATCGGCAACTGTAGATTCCACCTCTACCAAACAAATGCAACTTATCACCTACCATATCCTTTTTATATTCATCTAAAAACTGTTATGATTAATACAATATGTGTGGATAAAATGTGGTCATGACACAATGCATGAAAAACCACAAGAATCTCATTTTTGCAGATTTGCTGGGTATGAGTCGACCATAGGGTCCGCGCATACGTCAGTATGTTTTCCACGGGTCAGCGCATACACTAGTATGCTTTCTCACATGTCAGCGCAGGAAGGTTTGAGTCGACCGCATGGTCGGCACATGAAAGAATTTACTCTCCCACGGGTCAGCGCACGCCGACTGTATGGTCGACGCATACGGATGCATTTTTCAGATTTTCAAAGGTGCAGGCTATGCGTCGAAGCATAGACCTGCTATGGTCGACCGTTCGCACGGAAATGCTGTTTTAAATGATTCCCACTGCTACTTGAAAAACTGTTATGTCGTTGGTTGGTTTGTTACTATAAATAGAAGTTCAATTACTTATTTCAAACAACATTTGATAAAATTGATTCAAGTGTACAAAGAATAAGAAAGAGTGAAATAGGTGTCCAAGATTCATCATCTTCATATTCAACATTTCACAACACATCAATTACACACAATCATTTTTGAAGTGCCTTGTGAGTGATTAAAGGCGATAAGGTTCGAGATTGGGTAATCTGGTTCGGATTGAAGCTTACGACAGGTTCTTTCTTGAATAAAACCTTTAGGGTTTTGTCCTCCAAGATTGGTTTGATTTTTGTGGGGTTTTGGACGAGATTCTTCATCAAGGGTCAGCTGAGCGAAGGTGATTGTGAAGAGGAAGTCTTCATCAATCTAGTAGCGAATTCAGTGATATTGATGGGAAGATCTCGGGTTCGATTTGTTGTAGTTGAGATCAGCCGGGCCGAAGGTTTGAAGAACTGAGGGTTATTCAATAAAGGGGTCGGAATCAAAGGTCTATCAACAATGATCGGAGGACTTGATTCATCTTGAATCAAGGGGCAAGGAGTGGAAGCAACATTCAACGTCTTAACAATTCTGTTGTTAATTTACTTTTCAATCCTTGTATAAACTGTTACATTCAACAGGTTATATTTATTAAATCAATCTCAATTCTAGTTTTAGAATTGAGGGCAGACGTACCCCGAAGCGAGGACGACGGGGGAACTGCCTCACCAAATCTTTGTCTTCTCTATTTTTCAGCATTTTCGTTTTAGCTTAAAAATAAGTGACTTTCGTATAAGCACTATTGTCAAACTGTGATATCAATGAGTAAGAGGTTGAAACTCTGTTTTTGAATCCAAAGTACAATAAGACAATGTACTAGGCTAGTTGGAATCACTTACTCAACATAAATATCACTTGGAGTGTTTTTGCACACCAAGTGTTCGACAATTTTCCTGAACCAAAATTATCTTATTTGTGTATCTAGTTTTGGTTTGCTCTTTAAATCATTGGTACTAGGAATCGTAACAAGTGAATTAGTGTTGCACCCTAAAATTTGACCAACATTTCTTTACTTAGCTTATGTTTCATTTCATTCACATTAGCATTATCATTTGCATTTCATTGATATGTGTGCAAGAGATCAAGAGGTATGACTACCAATCAAGAGCTATTAAGCTAGCTAAGAAGGTTATTCAAGTGTTCAAGGGTTGATATCCTTGTCAGAGAAGTGAAAAGATCCTCAAAGAGATTGGTTGAAACCAAGGCTGTGTGCCTCCTAACTTGAGAGTTGTGGGAAGCTCATCAGATGATTCTGAAGCCAAGAATGTGTACTTGAGGTCTTGAGAGAGCTCATGAGAAATGTTGAATATCACTTTGAGGCCTAGATAGGTCATGGTGCAAGATTAAGAAGCCTCAGCCATGAGTGGTGTAATTAGGGTTTGACTGGGTCAACCCTAGGTCAACTGATGATTTGAACAAGGTTGAGACCTAATTCAAGAGCCATGTGATCATGGATTGATGCATTGATATTCCAAGGTTAACTCATCATGATTGAAGAGTTTGAGAAGTTTCAAGCTAGGGTTTCTAAGGCTTGACAGTGTAAAATCCCCTAGTTTGACCCCTATCTTCAAGGCAGTTTAGCTTAAGATGTGATTGTCATTTCATCTTGCCCCCAACATGAATGTTGTAGAGCTTGTTCTTAGGTTTAATTTGAGTACTAGATATCATTGATAGGATTTTTATAACTCATGTTATGACTTTGACAAGTTATAGGTCATCTGAGGTATGTGAATCTGGGGCCTTGAAAGTTACCCAACTTGCATCAAACTTTTGCCCAAGAAGGATGATTCCTATGAACTTTTGGTCAACATGAATATTGTTCCTTATCTTCTTAGCTTTCTAGAGAGTACTAGAAGTCCTTGATGGGATTTGTAGAACTCAAGTTATGGCTTTGACAAGTCAAGGGCATTTTGGTCATTTGGAGATTATAGGTCATTTCAAGCATAAGGCCATAACTCCTATTTCCAAGCTTCAAATGGAAACATCTTCAACATAAAACTTGCTTAAAATGGTGTTTTAAGTCTAGTAAGGAGGTCATGAGATGTTGAAAAGGCTTGTAGCTCAAAGTGGTAAAAATGACCTAAAATGAAGGCATAAGTTAAATAAGTCAAAGTTGGAAATTGAAATTTTCAAGCTACACATCCAAACCATGTCATGTAATACATCATTTTGACTCTAGAAAACATTTTAAAGACAATGGTTTAGCCACATTTTTGATTTGAGGTCTAAATCATGGACTTGCTTTTGAAAATGGTTACTTGCATATTAAGTAACACATGCATAACTTAAAATTGAGGCATGGGCAAGGAACTTGGCAAGCCAAACCCTTCCAAATTGTCACTAGGGGAGAAATTGAAGGAGATTGAGATGAATTTCAAGCTGCAAACAGAATTGAGCATGGAATGATAAGTGATCCAAAATCTCATGACATGAGATGTGTAAAATCTCATTGGAAGGATCTAGAGGGTTCTAGATCATCCAAACTCCATCTATATATTGAGTAGAATGAATCCATGGCAAGGGTTGGTGATCATTGAAGGTTTGAGCATAGTTTGGAATTGAGTTTTCATAGATTGCAATTGAAATCGGTTTCATCAATTTCCTCCATTTCCTTCCATTTTCTTGATTGGTTCTTCTTCCCTGAGTATCAAGGATTGATTCCAGATCATTTCCAAGAATAATTGGTGGCTAGATCGTGTGGGAGCAAGGGATTTTCAGCACCTGCAACTCAGCATCGTGTTTCAAGATTGGAGCACTTTCCATTGAATCTTTCGCATACAGAAGCAAGGAGGAGGTTCAGTGATCGTGTCCAGAAGATTTGAGAGCTTGAAGTGAAGATTTCGTGCATCTGTTATTCAAGAATTTCCAGGTTTGTAACCTTCTTCCCCTAGCTTGATTTAGGTAGAATTAGGTTGAATTAGGGTGTTAGATTAGTTGTAGAATGGCCTAGGATGGTTTTCAGATGGTTAATTGTTGAATTAGAGACAAAATAGGAAGATCACCATTTTCGGTTTGGATTGGGAGATGATGACTCTTGGGGTTTCAGAAGAAACTAATGGCATGATTGAGTTCGTGGCAAGATTTGGAGTGTGTTTCATGTTTTGACCATTTGCATTGGAGGCTCCTAGAGTGAACTAGGGTTGGGGAAGAAAACCGGAGCTCCATCGGCGGTGGCCGAAGCTGCGCGCGAAGCTCAGAGCTTTGAAATGGAGAAGATGAAGTTTACACCATTGGATCTTGGTCTGACCATTGACTAGAAGCTGATCCAACGGATGTGTTTTAATTCTGGCTTGTGAAGAGTTTCTGATGAAACGATGCGTTTCATTTATTTGGCGCTTTGGGCTTAGTAATCTGAGTGTTATCCACACCCCCCAGCAAGCCCAACCCAGAATTTTAACTGAAAATGATTTCTATTTGCACCGTGTCTTTATTCATTTTTGGTGGATTTCATTATTTTTTCATTTAATTCATGATTCTTGGAAAATTCATAACTAATTGAATATTAATCCAATTCAGCCCATTCTTTTTGCATATTATTCATGATTGAGTCTATTATTTTTTAGAAAAAAAATATTTTCATTTCATTTAATTTCTGATTTAATTGGAATTTTGTATTTTAATTGGTATTAAAATGTTTATGTTTGATGCATATTTTTGTAGAATTTTGTGTGATCTCATAGTGATGATTCTTGGCCTAATTTTTTGTGTGTGATTAGGTTAGATGTGTATGATCCCATAGTAATTTTCTCACATTTTTGTGATGAAAATAGGTATGCTTTCTAGATTGATATTTAGAGACTTCCTTTTTAAGGTTTTAGGTTGACACCTTAGAATGTAGATTTTAGGTCTAGGTCCAATTTGATGATTTGATATTTGAAACTAATGTGATAGAGTCATGATTGACCTAGGTTCCCATAGTAATTTTTGTAGGATTTTACAATTGATTCTAGTGTTTTAGTTAGGACTAACTTTAGTGCTAGGTTTTAGGTGATCCTAATTTACTAATTCAACTAGTTTAACTCATTTAGTTCCCTTAGATTAGGGTTTGTGCTTGGTTTGCCTTTGATTGAGATTGAAGACAGGGTGAGGATGCTTGAAGTGGCTTGAAGTTGCTTGGAGCTTTGGATTTGTTGGTGCCTGAAGGTGTCTGATGAAGATTAGGATATAGGACATAGGGAGAGCCTTGTAGTTAGAATGATTTCTTTCACAAACATGGAAAGCATCTTATGATTCCATTCCTCCCAATGATTAAAAGTCCTTCCATGGTATTCACCTCCCTCCTTTGGAGGGATAAGTGATGGTACCTAGGAAGTAGAATTTTTGAGAGAACCATTCTTCTGATGTTAAACCCTTATAGGCCTCCTTTGGTGGTCAATAAGCAGTTTAATATCCTAGCTTATCCAGTTAAGTGATTTCTTATGGTTTGAGTATCTTGAAAGATGTTGGGCTTGAGTTTGAAGATGAGGACTTCATTGAAGAGTGTGGAAGAGGATGATTCCTTGAGCATTGCCATTGCAGCTGAAGCTTGAAGAGCAAGAAGAGCAGGTTGATACTTGAAGATCTAATTGAGATTGAGTGAAGAATGAGGAGTTCCTTGCCTGAGAAAGATTGAAGGATGAAGTTGATACTTCCAGATGATTGAAGACTACCCTGAGAAGCTGAAGCTTGTAGATGAAGGGGAAAGCTAGTTGAGACTGGTGAAGCACAGAGAGCTGAAGCTTGAAGACTAAGTTGATACTTGTGAAGAGGATTCAATTGAGATTGAGTGTAAAGTTGAGGCTTGAGGAATAAAGGATGAGTTGATACTTACATTGATACATTGAGAGCCTGAAGGAATCAAGTTGACACTTGTGGTTAAGAGCAAAGCCTGAGGGTGGAGTTGACTGGAAAGCTGAAGCTTGAAGAAGAAGAAGACTAAGTTGAAACTTATGTTGATGGGTTGAAACCTGGAGAAGAAAATTGATATTTGTCATGAAAGATGATAGCCTTGAAGGGGGATTGAGGTCTGGAGACTGAATTGCTGTCAGAAGAGTTGAGGCTGGAATTAGAAGAGAGTTGTTGATCTGCTTTCTTGTCTGTTTTCTTTTCTGTATTGACTGATGTGCCTTGTTTGACTTGCTTGATGCATTAGAATAAGTTCATATCTAGACTGACTTTAATCTAAGAGCATGATTGCACTAGAGGTTGAGTTGCTCCCTCTGCTTGTATTGTTACTGTATGGCTTTGCTTGCGGGTATTCGGTAGAGCCCAGCTCCCTTGCCCATGTGGTTTATTTTGCTTGATAGCATTCCATTTTATTTCATTTCTTCTGTATGATTGCAGTTTACTGTATTTTGCTTGATAGCATGTTGTTATTTCCTCAGTATGATTATTGTTATTCATTCGGGCTTGAGGTTGAGATGAGCTTGTGGAGGCTGACACCCCACACACATTTCCTCCCTCACTTGCATTGCATGCATTTTACTGTTATCTGTTTACTGTTTAAGCTGATGCTTTATCTGTTCCTGTATCATTGACATGATCCCATAGGAATCTCACTCCCTTTGATAAGGAAGTGATGATAGAACTTTAGGCTGAAACCTATGCATGATAACTTCTAGGAGTTCCCTGTTTCAAACTTCAACTATAGGATGAATCCTTGGCATGACAACAGTAGGACTTGATAGTCTCCTTTTAGTTGAGCCTGTTCTCTTCTCATCTCAAAACAGCTTAAGATACAGTAATCATGAATGATTTCTTTCGTACGTTACGAGCCTTAAGCTATCTGAGAAAGGATTGTTGGAGAGCTTCTTTCCACAGTCTGGATGTTTAGTATGGCACCCTTTGGGTGACATGCGACGCATTCATTCTCAGGTTATAGTCTTTAGTGCGATTGAAATTGCAAACACAATAAAAAACACTTCTTCCGTAAAAGACAGAAAACAAACTTCAAACCTTTTTGCCCCGTGGGCCCATAATTCAAAGGAAAGCTTTTCTGAAGAAAAGAGTGTCGTTAAACTTCTGCGCCAACGCAAACAGGCTTTGTCCCTAACTGCTGGAACTGCTGTTTAACCCTACTCGATAAAACAGATGAATCTGAATTCCCGTAATCCGTATTACCCCGAACTACGTAAGCTCTGATCTCTCATACCTGTTGAGAGTACGTAGGCACAATACTGACGTATTGGCGAGCCACCTTCCCCGTAACCCGTCGTAGGCCGAACTACGTTGACTCTGATTTCTCATTCTCTGATGAGAATACGTAGGCATAAAGCGCGACGCTTTGCC
Organism: Lathyrus sativus; assembly: GCA_963859935.3. Lineage (NCBI taxonomy): Eukaryota > Viridiplantae > Streptophyta > Magnoliopsida > Fabales > Fabaceae > Lathyrus > Lathyrus sativus. Next base: position 544,982,954 of record OZ012735.1, read on the forward strand.
GAGTCATTTTTCTTTTCTGTTTAAGCCAGCCTTGATAGGTAGATAGATAAACCAACTCGTCCAGTAAACACAACAAGCGTGGATGCCGTCGAGTACGACGGACGTGAGGGGTGCTAATACCTTCCCCTTGCGTAACCGACTCCCGAACCCAGACAACGGTTGCGACGACCTTGTCTTATACCCTTTTTGTCAGGTTTTTCCGATCGTTTCCTTTCCCGTTCTGAGGGATAAATAACGAAAGGTGGCGACTCTTCTATTCTGCCGGCACCTTATTATCGCGGAAGCGACAGCTGGAGACTCTGCTGGGGACTTGATAGTTTCCTGGGATCTAACGTCCCGTATGCGAGTCAGTTTGGGGATCCGACGTCCCCTGCGAGAGTCAATCCTAGCGCTTGTATGATTACTTGTTGGGTTGTGTTTATTTGTCGCATTTTATTTCCCGCACTTTATTTTCAGTATGATATGATTATCTGTGCTGTTGTGGGAGGGGCATTCTGATGAGTGAGAAGCCAGACCCAGGCTTGAGTGTACATAGCATTAGTTGTGGAAATTAGTGGGCGCGTGCTTGCTTGGCAGGCACTAGTGTCTCATGAAATCCACGCTCAGACGAGGTTCTCTCGGTTGACTTCTTTTTCAACCCTTTGGGTTGAGGGGGTTGTTGATTTGGAGGATTGTCGACTCTGGGGACCGATCATTTGTGATTCAGCCGAGTGAGGCCGCTTCATGAGCTGGTGATGCCACACCTTCTGGGTATCGTATCACCCCTCTTGAATGTCTGTGACGCTGATGAACGCATAGAATGCCGAACTTGAGTCAGTTTAGGTCCATACCTGTGAGCAGGGTTGGGTTTATTGCAGGAAACTTTGACCTTCAGACTACCTAGTTTTCTTGACAGTGAATCAGTTTTTGGGATCAGAGGATCTCATTACCAGATGTTTGTTCTTGACAGAGCAGGTTTATGATTGGGATCTGAGGATCTCATCTGCAGATGTATGTTTGTTCTTGACAGAGCAGAGTTTTGGTCCTTTATCAGATTTGTGTTCTTGATAGAGCAGAGTTTTGGTCCTGTATCAGAGCTCCTTTATCAGATTTGTGTTCTTGACAGAGCAAAGTTTTGGTCCTGTATCAGAGGTCCTTTAGCAGATGTATGTTTGTTCTTGACAGAGCAGAGTTTTGGTCCTGTATCGGAGGTCCTTATCATCAGATGTGTGTTCTTGACAGAGCAGATTTTTTGGTCCTGTATCAGAGGTCCTTATTATCAGATGGTTGTTCTTGACAGAGCAGATTTATGGTCCTATATATGGTTGTTCTTGACAGAGCAGATTTGTGGTCCGATACCAGGGTTTTCTTATTATCAGAGATAGTGGTTGTTCTTGACAGAGCAGCATCATGGTTTTGTTGATACAAAATCTCCACAGCACAGTTGCCTTGATCTCCTGCTGCATGATTGCATTTTACATTGCTTTGCATATTCATTTGCATTTCATTAACATGTGTCTGTGTTGCAGGTACCGTTTCCCCCGATTCAGGATTTCTTGCCTCCTTTCGTATTGTTATGGGTTCTTTGAGGAAGACTGTGGCTTACAGACTCCCTGCCCTTGATGTGGTTCAGCTGACTTGTTTGATTGCTTTAGTAGATGATTCTGTGAGAGATGAATTCAGAAAGTCTTACGGCAAATTGCTCAGTTTGGTTCGTAAACCTTCTGCGTTCGAGTTGAATGGGTTGCACGCCTTGTTGCAGTTCTACGATCCTCCGTTGAGATGCTTTACTTTCCCGGATTTTGTACTCGCACCCACGCTAGAGGAATACGCTGATTTGTTAGGTGTGCCTATCAAGAGGCAGATGCCTTTTGTTCATATGGATGCTGAGCCTGATCTGGCTAGTCTAGCTCCCTCACTTCATCTGGATGCCTCCGAGTTGGTATTGTCCAGTTGGAACAAGGTTCCCGGGTTCTCCTTGCAGTTCTTGGTGGGAAAGGCTCAGCAGTGCGCTAAAGACGGATGTTGGGTCGTGTTTAACGCCATTCTCGCTCTGTGCATATATGGCATCATTCTGTTCCCCAATATGCCCGATTTTGTAAACTTCGACGCCTTTCGCATCTTTGCTTCAGGGAATCCAGTCCCTACCTTGATAGGAGATGTCTACCATTCCATCCACTACAAAAATGAGAACAGAAGGGGCAAGAATGTCTCATGCTGTGTACCCTTGCTTTACAGATGGCTTGATAGTCACATACCCAAGAAGGGTCTCTTTGTTTCGTTTGCAGCCACAACTGAGTGGTCCGAGCGTTTGATGAGTCTATCAGCGGAGGATATTGACTGGTTTGACAGAGATAGGTTGGGTACCGAGATTATCTTCAGGTGCAGCGGGTTTCCGAACGTGCCTTTGATAGGCAGGAATGGTTGTATAAACTATAATCCGTCTTTGCTGGTCCGACAGTTCGCATATGCTTTGAGAGCTCCGCCGAAGGATGAAGAGGTGCAGGAATCTCTGTACCTCACTGGTCTTCTAGAGGGGGATCTGTTATCTAAGCTTCAGCGCGCTTGGAATGGCATCAGTAAGAGGGGAAAACCATTGTTGGGAAGAAGTAATAATCAAGCCTACCCTCCGTATATGGCGTGGATCAGAGCCAGAGCAGATGCTATAGGGATGCCATTTCCTCATGCCAAGCCAGAAAACCCTCCAATGATTGAAGAGCCTACTACCGTGCCCATTCAGCAGCATAATCAGGTGTTAGCTGAGCGAGATGAATTGAAGCGGGCAAATGAGGAACTGGAGAAAGAATTGGCTCAGCTTTGAAGCGAGAGAAACGAAGCCGTTCATTCCTTCAAAAGGCAGACAGAGCTGGTGAACCAGCTGGGGACAGACTTGACTAAGCAGATAGCCGAGCGTGAACGCATGGGTCAAGACTTCAAAGCTGTCAACGACGTACTGGCTACGAAGAAGCAGCACTTGGACGAAGCATATCGGAGGATATCCAAGTTCAACCAGCACTGGAAAGCCTCCCTAGCCACCAGGAAAGAGCGGGAGGATAAGTTGATGCAACAGATTTCCAAGCTGAAAGCCCAGGTGAAGGCTAATGAGGAGAGGTTTGATGAAGAAACCGCTTGCAGATACGCCGCCGAAGGCCAGCTCAACAGGGCTCTGGCTAACCTGAAGGAGTGCAAACTGACGTTTGAATCCAAGAAGCGGAAGTTAGAAGATTGTTTCGGCGAAGGAGCATGGAAAGATTCGGTCGAAGGTCTTCAATACACCATTGTGCAGAGGGAGTTACTCGTCAAAGGGTTACTCACTCGTCCTGATCATCCAGAAACGAAGGGGTTGTTAGAAGAGTATCACGCCCGTGGCCATGCTTGACTATGTTTGTATTCCTTTTGTTTGATCATCGTTGTATGCTGACCATCACCAGGCTTGTTGGTCGAGGTCATGCTATTGATTCTGCTTGTACTCACTGATGTTGTGTACTACCTTGATGGGCTTTCTTTATATATGGGATTGTTGCTTCTATGACTGGACTCAGACTTCTTATTATCATCACCGACACTCAGGCACTAGGATCGGGGGAGATCTCCCTAACGCACAGACACACGTTTGCATTTGCATGAAGCATTTGCATAACGAGCACTTTGTCGCTTTTTCCTAACCCTTTTGTGTTTCCAGGTTGTTTCAGGTGGTTCCAGGATTGATCAGAGACCTATTCACCGCTATCCGACCAGAGCTAATCAAACCAGAATCATGGAGCAAGTGCAAACTGATGTTCAGGAACTCCGCGAAAGAATGGATCGCTTCATGGAGCTTATGCAAGCGGTCGCCAATGGTCAGGATCAGCTCAGAACCTTGGTTCAGCCCCTAATTTCAAGGGTCGATAGTAATGGCGTGCTTCATGGGGGGACTGTTCCTAATCCTCCACCAGTTGAAACTCCACAGAATGGCGTCCCCGTGACCGGGGGGAATGGCAGTGCCAACGGCAACGTGATAGCTAATATGGGACTTAATCGCAATACGACGGGCGTCGGTAATGGGAGTCTGGAAGCTAATGTCAATGTCGGGCTGGGCAACGGCAATGCAGGTGTTGGGAATATGTTTGGGCCTCAGCCATGGCTAGAGGATCTTCAGGACGATGTGTTCTCTCAGAGAGGTGCTGAAGGGGAGGTGAATGCTGAAGCACGTCTAAGGTTTAAGGCACTTGAGGATAAGATGAGAAACATCGAGAACCAGAACACCCTGGGCGTTGATATGTCCAAGTTGGGATTGATTACTGATTTCAAGGTGCCTCCCAAGTTCAAGGTACCTGACTTTGAAAAGTATAAGGGCACCAATTGCCCTCGCGTCCACCTGAGTTCGTATTACAGGAAAATGTCCGCTCATTCTGATGACGAGAAGTTGCTGATGCACTTCTTTCAAGACAGTCTGTCCGGACCATCCCTCGAGTGGTACATGAGTTTGGAGCCTACCAGTGTGCGCACGTGGAAGGACCTTGCTGAAGCATTTGTGCACCACTACCAATACAATAGCGACTTGGCCCCGAACCGAGTCCAATTGCAGAATCTGTCGCAGAGGAACAATGAAGGGTTTAAGGAATACGCCCAATGGTGGCGTGAATTGGCAGCCAGGGTTCAGCCGCCGTTGGTTGAACGTGAGCTTGTGCAGATGTTTGTAGCCACCCTCCCAGGGATTTACTACGAGAAGTTGGTCAGCGGTATGTCTGGAACATTCTCAGATCTCATTATCACGGGTGAGCACATCGAAAATGGGATCAAGCTCGGAAAAATTCAAGGTGATTTGTCCTCAGTTAGAGGAGGTGGAAAGAAACCTTATAGTGGCAAAAGACGAGAAGGAGAAACGAGCGCTGTGTCCAACGCTCGAAGGAAGGGTAAAGGCTCTCACCAGCAGGTGGCCAACATAACTCTCCCGACAGTTCAACAGTCACAGCAGCAGCAGCAGTAGCAACCGAATCAACAGGGGTACAGAAAGTATCAGAATCGGGCACCTCTGTCGAGCCGTCACCTCGAGACACCGCCCATGTCGTACGCGCAACTACTGCAGACTTTGCTTCAGCTACAGTTGATCTAGAAGAGAACCTTGGCTCCCTTGACAGGGGCACCGCCGCCAGGTTATGACGCAAATGCAACTTATGAGTTTCACTCAGGGGCACCAGGCCACACAATAGAGAATTGCAAAGCCTTCAAGTACAAGGTGCAGGACATGGTGGATGCCAAGATCATCAACTTCTCGGATAATGTGCCAAATGTCACGAAGAATCATATGCCGAATCACAGGGGAGGTGGAGTGAACGCCATTATCGAAGACGAGAGTTCGGACTTGTTGACTGACGTCAGAGATCTGAAGACGCCGCTTAGCTTCGTTAAAGCTAAGTTGATGAAAAGAGGTTTCTTTCCAGGTTGCGGAGAGCTGTGTATGGGTTGTGCGACATGTTCTGATGGATGTGAACAGTTGGTAGAAGGAATTCAAAGTCTGATGACTGAGGGGATTTTACAGTTTAGCCGGAGGGCCGAATGTGGATCGGGAGAGGTAGTACTGAAGCAAGATGATGAGGTCGCCACCATCACCATCCCTCGCCAGACGATAACTATTTCTGCTCCCAGACCGCCCACAATTACTATCACCAAAGCTGGGCCGATACCCTTCGAAAGCACTAATGCTGTCCCATGGCATTACGGGGCTGAAGTCTACTGCAACAGACAAAAGTTGGAGCTAGAACCGTTTGGGTCGACTGTGGAGAACCTTGCGGGAATCAGTGGTATTACTCGCAGCGGAAGAGTGTTTGCACCACCGGAGGTCGTGGCGGATAAAGCGGTCAGAGCTGACGCGACTGATAAAGGTAAAAGTAAAGTCATCGAAGAGATCCCGCGTGGGGCAGAAAAAGACTTACTTATTAAAGACACCGAGGAGTTTATGCGGTTGATTAAAAAGAGTGACTACAAGATTGTGGACCATCTCCATCAGACACCCTCGAAGATTTCCATCCTGAACTTGTTGCTGTGTTCTGAAGCACACCGCAACGCACTGCTGAAGGTGTTGAACGCCGCATATGTACCGCAGGAAATATCCGTAAATCAGCTAGAAGAGGTCGTAGCCCACGTAAATGCTGGAAATGGGCTAGGATTCACTGACCTAGAGCTGACGCCGAAAGGGAGGAACCACAATAGCGCTCTGCACATCTCGATAGAGTGCAGAGGCACAACTATGTCGCATGTGTTGGTGGACACGGGTTCGTCGCTTAATGTTCTTCCGAAGAAGGCATTAATGAAGTTGGATACTCGCGGAGTGATTTGCACACCCAGTGATCTGGTTGTGAAGGCGTTCGATGGGACTAAATGCCATGTTTTCGGGGAGGTGACCCTGCCAATCCAAGTCGGGCTGGAAACGTTCGACGCGGTCTTTTATATTATGGACATCATGCCTGCCTACAGCTGTCTCTTGGGCCGGCCGTGGATCCATGCTGCTAGTGCCGTGACCTCCACGTTGCACCAGAAACTCAAATATGCTGTCGGGGGTAGCATCGTAACTGTTTGCGGCGAGGAAGACATAATGGTGAGCCATTTGTCGTCCTTTAAATATGTTGAGATGGATGGAGAAATCCATGAGACTCTATGCCAAGCGTTCGAAGCTGTCAAAGTAAAGGACGTAGCTCCTGTAGTCACTGAAAAGCCAGAGATGACTCTCTCCTCATTCAAGGAAGCTCGGGCCTTTGTCCAAGCCGGATCTACCCCAGGCTGGGGGAAAATTTTGGAGATACCTAACAAGCAAGATAAGTTTGGGTTGGGATATTCTCCTAGAGCTGAAGCTTCTTCTTCTAGCAGTGCATCGCGAGGTAAAGGGCCGATCCAGTTTACCAGTGGCGGGGTGATTTTTGAAAGCATCAACGCTGTGTCTGAAGACAGCGGAGATAGCAACTGTGACCTCGACTCTTGGATCCAGCAAAGCAAGCCAGGCGAGGGCCTCACCAACTGGTCCGTCAAGGATATCATCCAGATGACAAGCGAAGAGTAATGATTTACTTTTTTCCAATCATTGTACAACCCTATATCCTACCCGGGGCATAGAGGTTTTATTGTCAGGGCCTTGTTGGATTATGTACATGCATTTTGTTAATAAATCAAAGGCGTTTTCTTCGTATTCAAATATTGCGATCTCTGTTATTCCTGTTTTATATTTGTTTTGAAAAACAACAAAATGGCAATGGGGTTTGTGCTAACCTGCATATCCTTGTTTTAAGCTTAACCCTTGTTATTGCAGGATCCACATAACAGATGACATCGACTCTGGACCTTCTACGGCTCACTTCGACTTCGATTGCCCGATCTATCAAGCTGAAGAAGAGATTGATGAAGACAAAGACCTTCCTGAAGAGTTGGCCCGCTTGTTGAAACAAGAGGAGAAAGTTATTCTGCCTCATGAAGAGGAAATCGAGATTGTGAATCTGGGTTCTGAAGAACTAGTCAGAAACGTCAGGATAGGGGCTGCATTGCAGAATGATGTCAAGCAGAGATTGGTCGAGATGCTAAGAGAGTATAGTGACATCTTTGCTTGGTCATACGAAGATATGCCCGGACTTGACACTGACATCGTGGTCCACCACTTGCCGTTGCGAGAAGATTGTCCTCCTGTTAAGCAGAAGCTTAGGAGGACACGACCAGATATGGCCGTTAAGATCAAAGAAGAAGTGCAGAAACAGCTTGATGTTGGCTTCTTAGCGGTCACTACTTACCCTCCGTGGGTCGCCAACATAGTGCCTGTACCGAAGAAGGACGGTAAGGTGCGCATGTGCATTGATTATCGGGATTTGAATAGGGCGAGCCCTAAGGATGATTTCCCGCTGCCTCATATTGATGCGTTGGTCGACAATACCGCCCAGTTCTCCGTGTTTTCGTTCATGGATGGCTTCTCCGGTTACAATCAGATCAAGATGGCACCGGAGGACATGGAGAAAACTACGTTTATCACTCCCTGGGGAACATTTTGTTACAAGGTAATGCCTTTCGGTCTGAAGAACGCAAGGGCCATTTACCAACGGGCAATGGTCACTTTGTTTCATGACATGATTCATCATGAGATTGAAGTCTATGTTGATGACATGATTGCGAAGTCCCAAACAGAGGAGGGACACCTGGTCAATTTGCTGAAGCTTTTTGAGAGGCTTAGGAAGTTCAGGTTGAGGCTGAATCCTAACAAGTGTACTTTCGGAGTACGGTCCGGAAAGTTACTGGGGTTTATCGTGAGCGAAAGAGGCATCGAGGTTGATCCTGCGAAGATAAAAGCGATACAAGAAATGCCAGTGCCAAAAACAGAAATAGAAGTTCGTGGTTTCCTGGGCAGAATAAACTACATTGCAAGGTTTATTTCTCAGCTCACGGCCACGTGTGAACCGATGTTTAAACTACTAAAGAAAGATCAGGCGATTATCTGGAATGAGGATTTCCAGAAGGCATTCGACAAGATAAAGCAGTATCTGCAGGAACCTCCAATCTTGATACCCCTAGTGGTTGGACGGCCACTAATCATGTACTTGACAGTTCTTGAGAATAGTATGGGGTGTGTTCTCGGTCAGCACGACGAGACGGGCAGAAAAGAGCATGCCATTTACTACTTCAGTAAAAAGTTCACTGACTGTGAATCTCGTTACTCGATGCTGGAGAAAACATGTTGTTCACTAGCCTGGGCTGCCAAACGTTTACGACAGTACATGCTCAACCACACCACCATGCTAATTTCAAAGATGGATCCGATCAAGTACGTCTTCGAGAAGCAAGCACTTTCGGGCAGGATTGCCAGATGGCAAATGGTGTTGACGGAATATGATATTCAGTACGTGTCCCAGAAGGCCATCAAGGGAAGCATATTGTCTGATTACCTTGACGAGCAGCCGATCGAAGATTACCAGCCGATGAAATTTGAATTCCCTGATGAGGATATCATGTTTCTCAAAGCGAAGGATTGCGATGAGCCGTTGCCCGACGAGGGGCCAGATAGGAAATCCCAGTGGAAATTGATATTTGACGGGGCGGTTAATTCTTACGGAAGTGGCATCGGGGCGATCATCACGACTCCCCACGGATCCCACATCCCGTTCACTGCAAGACCGACGTTTCCGGTCACCAATAACGAAGCGGAGTACGAAGCATGCATCATGGGTCTAGAAGAAGCAATTGATTTGAGAATCAAGAACCTAGACGTATATGGTGACTCAGTGCTTGTGATCAACCAGATTAAAGGGGAGTGGGAGACTCGCCAATCAAATTTGGTGTCGTACATGAATTATGCCCAAAGGCTACTTCCGTTTTTTGATCGAGTGGAACTCCATCATGTGCCCACGGCCGAAAATCAGATGGCTGATGCCTTAGCCACGTTGGCTTCGATGTATAAAGTCAATTTTTGGAATGAGGCTCCAAGAATTGTCCTTTCCCGTCTTGATAGACCTGCATTCGTCTTTGCGATCGAGGAAGCCGCCGACGGCAAGCCATGGTTCCATGACATCCAGACCTTCCTTATGACTAAGGAGTATCCTGCGGGAGCGTCAACCCAGGATAAGAAGACTCTGAGGAGGCTGTCTGGCAATTTTTATCTCAATCCTGATGGAGTTTTGTATAAAAGAAATCATGATCTCGTACTACTCAGATGTGTAGATGAGAAAGAAGCGAGTATGCTCATGGAAGAAGTCCATGAAGGCACATTTGGTACGCACGCCGGCGGGCATGCTATGACAAGAAAGATCCTGAGAGCAGGGTATTACTGGCTGACGATGGAGTCGGATTGCTTCAAATTCGCGAAGAGATGTCATAAATGCCAGATTTATGTTGATAAAGTTCATGTGCTGTCGTGCCCGTTAAACGTCATGTCCTCCCCATGGCCGTTCTCCATGTGGGGTATCGACATGATAGGCAAGATCGAGCCCACTGCATCTAACGGTCACCACTTCATTCTAGTAGCTATCGACTACTTCACCAAGTGGGTGGAGGCAGCCTCGTATGCTAATGTGACCAAGCAGGTGGTGGCTAAATTCATAAAGAGGGATATCATCTGTCGTTACGGAATTCCCGAGCAGATCATTACTGATAATGGTTCGAATCTGAATAACAAGATGATGAGGGAGCTATGCCAGAGTTTCAAGATTGAACACCACAACTCATCTCCTTACCGGCCGAAGATGAACGGCGCCGTTGAAGCGGCCAATAAGAACATAAAGAAGATTGTTCAGAAGATGATTGTGACCTACAAGGATTGGCACGAGATGCTGCCATTTGCATTGCACGGTTATCGTACGACGGTACGTACGTCAACCGGGGCAACTCCTTTCTCCTTAGTGTACGGTATGGAAGTTGTTCGACCGTTAGAAGTGGAGATCCCTTCTTTGCGAGTTTTGGTTGATGTGAAACTCGACGAGGCAGAATGGATTAAGAACCGACTGAACCAACTCAGCCTGATGGACGAGAAGAGGTTAGCGTCGATTGCGCATGGTCGTTTGTACCAAAGCCGAATGAAGAAAGCTTATGATAAGAAGGTGCGCCCCAGAAGCTTTCAGACGGGTGATCTCGTCCTGAAGAAGATTCTTCCTCCACACTCCGATCACCGGGGCAAGTGGACTCCTAATTATGAAGGTCCGTATGTCGTCAGCAAGGTCTTCTCGGGAGGAGCTCTGTTGTTATCCATGATGGATGGTGAAGATTTTGCATCCCCGGTGAACGCGGATGCAGTTAAAAAATACTTTGCTTGAAAGCGACTCGCTGGACAGTAAAAAGAGAGTCCAGGCAAAAATGGGGCATCCCGGCGAACCATAAAAAAGGAAAAAGGTTCGGGCAAAAATTAGGGATATAAATTGAAAAAATGTACACCCGCAAAGTCGAAAACCCGGATGGGCGACTTTGGTAAAAAAGGGTATCCCGGTGAACTGAAAACCCGCAAAGGGCGGTTCACGCAAAAGTTAGGGATTTGGAAAAAAGCAAATGACTGCGTTCCGCGTGTGGACTGTATTTGTTTAGTGGTTTGGAAGACCTGAGGGCCGTTTATCTGAATCAGTCTCTTCTGAAGCTGAAGCGTCGGAGAAGTATCGAAGTCGAGTGGGTCATAGAGGGATCAACTCATGGTGTTCGTCTACGCCTCGTTGCTGACATTTGTATATACTGATGTATATTTATGTTTTATTTTTGCGCGTCTTCCTCATTCCAAGAGCTTGCATCTGCTGTAAAACATTTTTACCCATTTAGGGGTTCATTATCAATAAAATGTACACTATTCAGCAATTATGTTTGTCTGTTTAGCATTTATCCGTTTTGTTTGCGAAAAAGAACGCCGATGTTTTTGACCAAATGCGCATACATAAACTTACTGGCCTAGGCCACTGATTGTGGAAACAATGAATTACTCGAACACTGTCACGAGATGATAACCTTGATAGTTCCCTTTGAGAAGGGTATCTTGTCTGTTTGTTTGTGTTGGTGCAGGTGTAGCATGTGCCAGGTAGTACGCCGTATGCGTCCCCAAGCAGGATGATTCCTCCTTCTCCAGCAAAGTTTAGCAGTCCCTCCCTGCAGAGTCTGAACGTGAGATCGTAAGCATTGATATGTTTCCCCGAGCAGAAAAGATTCTCTCCCCAATCAAGTACATCCTGAAGGAATGGCATCTCTCCAGCTGAGTCTTTCATTGAAGTGTGTAGCACTCAATAGTTCAAGACTGAAGTCTCCAGCGAAATCAAGATTCCCCACAGAGTCGTACTCTCCCTAGCAAGCAGGATGATTCCTTCTTCCCCAGCCGAGTTTGCAGATCCCCAAGAGAGCCGAGTCCTTGGAAGTCGTTCGGGCCATGAGTGGTTTTCCCCAGTAGAATGTTGAATAGCTGATGCCGTATTTCCCCACCGGAGTCGTTATCTCCAGGGAAGCCTCGGCCGCGAATGCCACGCAGTGTATTTCGGCAATTGACATCATTTTCCTCAGCAGGTCCAGGTTCTCGCAGAGCTTCATGCCCCTGCAGCAGTTGACTGAAGTTTGCTTCCCCAGGCGGAGTCCGATTGAGATTAGCGTAACTTCTTTCTCCTCGACAGGAAGTTTCTCCCTTCAGCATTTATTTTGCTGACGGGATCGCAGCATTTTGCATGAGTGCATAACATTTCCACCGCGTGGACCATTACGCCATTGTCGACCATATGCATACTAGACATGAGCTAGGTCGTTACCGTTCTTGTTTTGCAGGCGTTCCTCCGCAGAATGGTTTGCTCAAGATGATTCTTGAATTCTCCCCAGCAAAGTCGTTTGCTTGAGATGATTCTTAAAATCCTCAGTGCAGTCGCCAGAGTTGCTTGCTCAAGTTGATGCTTAGAGTCCCCGGCAGAGCGTCTGCTCAGGACGATTCCTGAAATCTCCAGCGGAGTTATCGGTTCTGGATGATTCTTGAAATCCCCGCGGAGTTATTTGTTCAAGATGATTCTTGATGTCCTCAGCAGAGTTGACTCACCCAGAATGATTTCTGGATCCCCGAAGCAGAGTTACTTGATAGTTCTCCAGAATCCCCGTCGGAGATACGTCATCCCCAGCAGGTTCCTGAACAGCGAAGTTGAAACTTCCCTCGAAGACTTGATGATTGAAGTCCAACCGTATTGACGAAGCAGTTCTCTCAGCTGATGTGAAGTGCATGATGGTAGAAGTTAGATATCCCCAATTGGTTCATGATTGACCGAGAATTCTATTCCCGACTTACTGATGAAGTCCGGCTGATGCCCGAAAGTTCTCTTTGAATGCCCGGTGGCATGATTAACTTAACTGTTGACCTGACGAGTCCCGAGGGATATTGATGCCTGACGGAATGATCGACCATGTATCACCGGTTACCGTGTGACCAATTCTCCAGCTAGTTGCCGTGCATCTAATATTTCAGTTTTCGAAGATTTGTTCCCGTCAGAGTACCGTGTACCTGTGTAGTTGGCAAATTTTCGGGTTTGTCGGTATTCAACCGTCTCGCACCTTGATTGGTTGAGAGTCATTCGCTTCTCACCCAGTCAGGTTCAAGCCGTTTGAATAGGGGCAGCTGTTGCACCCTAAAATTTGACCAACATTTCTTTACTTAGCTTATGTTTCATTTCATTCACATTAGCATTATCATTTGCATTTCATTGACATGTGTGCAGGAGATCAAGAGGTATGACTACCAATCAAGAGCTATAAATCTAGCTAAGAAGGTTATTCAAGTGTTCAAGGGTTGATATCCTTGTCAGAGAAGTGAAAAGATCCTCAAAGAGATTGGTTGAAACCAAGGTTGTGTGCCTCCTAACATGAGAGTTGTGGGAAGCTCATCAGATGATTCTGAAGCCAAGAATGTGGACTTGAGGTCTTGAGAGAGCTCATGAGAAGTGTTGAATATCACTTTGAGGCCTAAATAGGTCATGGTGCAAGATTAAGAAGCCTCAGCCATGAGTGGTGTAATTAGGGTTTGACTGGGTCAACCCTAGGCCAACTGATGATTTGAACAAGGTTGAGACCTAATTCAAGAGCCATGTGATCATGGATTGATGCATTGAGATTCCAAGGTTAACTCATCATGATTGAAGAGTTTGAGAAGTTTCAAGCTAGGGTTTCTAAGGCTTGACAGTGTAAAATCCCCTAGTTTTACCCCTATCTTCAAGGCAGTTTAGCTCAAGATGTGATTGTCATTTCATCTTGCCCCAAACATGAATGTTGTAGAGCTTGTTCTTAGATTTAATTTGAGTACTAGAAGTCCTTGATAGGATTTGTAGAACTCAAGTTATGACTTTGACAAGTTACAGGTCATCTGAGGTATGTGAATTTGGGGCCTTGAAAGTTACCCAACTTGCATCAAACTTTTGCCCAAGAAGGATGATTCCTATGAACTTTTGGTCAACATGAATGTTGTTCCTTATCTTCTTAGATTTCTAGAGAGTACTAGAAGTCCTTTATGGGATTTGTAGAACTCAAGTTATGGCTTTGACAAGTCAAGGGCATTTTGGTCATTTGGAGATTATAGGTCATTTCAAGCATAAGGCCATAACTCCTATTTCCAAGCTTCAAATGGAAAAATCTTCAACATCGAACTTGCTTAAAATGATGTTTTAAGGCTATTAAGGAGGTCATGAGATGTTGAAAAGGCTTGTAGCTCAAAGTGGTAAAAATGACCTAAAATGAAGGCATAAGTTAAATAAGTCAAAGTTGGAAATTGAAATTTTCAAGCTACACATCCAAACCATGGCATGTAATATATCATTTTGACTCTAGAAAACATTTTAAAGACAATGGTTTAGCCACATTTTTGATTTGAGGTCTAAATCATGGACTTGCTTTGGATAATGGTTACTTGCATATTAAGTAACACATGCATAACTTAAAATTGAGGCATGGGCAAGGAACTTGGCAAGCCAAACCCTTCCAAATTGTCACTAGGGGAGAAATTGAAGGAGATTGAGATGAATTTTAAGATGCAAACAGAATTGAGCATGGCATGATAAGTGATCCAAAATCGCATGACATGAGATGTGTAAAATCTCATTGGAAGGATCTAGAGGGTTCTAGATCATCCAAACTCCATCTATATATTGAGTAGAATGAATCCATGGCAAGGGTTGGTGATCATTGAAGGTTTGAGCATAGTTTGGAATTGAGTTTTCATAGATTGCAATTGAAATCGGTTTCATCAATTTCCTCCATTTCCTTCCATTTTCTTGATTGGTTCTTCTTCCCTGAGTAACAAGGATTGATTCTAGATCATTTCCAAGAAGAATTGGTGGCTAGATCGTGTGGGAGCAAGGGATTTTCAGCACCTGCAACTCAGCATCGTGTTTCAAGATTGGAGCACTTTCCATTGAATCTTTCGCATACAGAAGAAAGGAGGAGGTTCAGTGATCGTGTCCAGAAGATTTGAGAGCTTGAAGTGAAGATTTCGTGCATCTGTTATTCAAGAATTTCCAGGTTTGTAACCTTCTTCCCCTAGCTTGATTTAGGTAGAATTAGGTTGAATTAGGGTGTTAGATTAGTTGTAGAATGGCCTAGGATGGTTTTCAGATGGTTAATTGTTGAATCAGAGACAAAATAGGAAGATCACCATTTTCGGTTGAGATTGGGAGATGATGATTCTTGGGGTTTTAGAAGAAACTAATGGCATGATTGAGTTCGTGGCAAGATTTGGAGTGTGTTTCATGTTTTGACCATTTGCATTGGAGGCTCCTAGAGTGAACTAGGGTTGGGGAAGACGACTGGAGCTCCATCGGCGGTGGCCGAAGCTGGGCGCGAAGCTCAGAGCTTTGAAATGGAGAAGATGAAGTTTACACCATTGGATCTTGGTCTGACCATTGACTAGAAGCTGATCCAACGGATGTGTTTTAATTCTGGCTTGTGAAGAGTTTCTGATGAAACGATGCGTTTCATTTATTTGGCACTTTGGGGTTAGTAATCTGAGTGTTATCCACACCCCCCAGCAAGCCCAACCCAGAATTTTAACTGAAAATGATTTCTATTTGCACCGTGTCTTTATTCATTTTTGGTGGATTTCATTATTTTTTCATTTAATTCATGATTCTTGGAAAATTCATAACTAATTGAATATTAATCCAATTCAGCCCATTCTTTTTGCATATTACTCATTATTGAGTCTATTATTTTTTAGAAAAAAATATTTTAATTTCTGATTTAATTGGAATTTTGTATTTTAATTGGTATTAAAATGTTTATGTTTGATGCATATTTTTGTAGAATTTTGTGTGATCTCATAGTGATGATTCTTGGCCTAATTTTTTGTGTGTGATTAGGTTAGATGTGTATGATCCCATAGTAATTTTCTCACATTTTTGTGATGAAAATAGGCATGCTTTCTAGATTGATATTTAGAGACTTCCTTTTTAGGGTTTTAGGTTGATAACTTAGAATGTAGATTTTAGGTCTAGGTCCAATTTGATGATTTGATATTTGAAACTAATGTGATAGAGTCATGATTGACCTAGGTTCCCATGGTAATTTTTGTAGGATTTTACAATTGATTCTAGTGTTTTAGTTAGGACTAACTTTAGTGCTAGGTTTTAGGTGATCCTAATTTACTAATTCAACTAGTTTAACTCATTTAGTTCCCTTAGATTAGGGTTTGTGCTTGGTTTGCCTTTGATTGAGATTGAAGACAAGTTGAAGACAAGGTGAGGATGCTTGAAGTGGCTTGAAGTTGCTTGGAGCTTTGGATTTGTTGGTGCCTGAAGGTGTCTGATGAAGATTAGGATATAGGACATAGGGAGAGCCTTGTAGTTAGAATGATTTCTTTCACAAACATGGAAAGCATCTTATGCTTCTATTCCTCCCAATGATTAAAAGTCCTTCCATGGTATTCACCTCCCTCCTTTGGAGGGATAAGTGATGGTACCTAGGAAGTAGAATTTTTGAGAGAACCATTCTTCTGATGTTAAACCCTTATAGGTCTCCTTTGGTGGTCAATAAGCAGTTTAATATCCTAGCTTATCCAGTTAAGTGATTTCTTCTGGTTTGAGTATCTTGAAAGATGTTGGGCTTGAGTTTGAAGATGAGGACTTCATTGAAGAGTGTGGAAGAGGATGATTCCTTGAGCATTGCCATTGTAGCTGAAGCTTGAAGAGCAGGTTGATACTTGAAGATCTAATTGAGATTGAGTGAAGAATGAGGAGTTCCTTGCCTGAGAAAGATTGAAGGATGAAGTTGATACTTCCAGATGATTGAAGACTACCGTGAGAAGCTGAAGCTTGTAGATGAAGGGGAAAGCTAGTTGAGACTGGTGAAGCACAGAGAGCTGAAGCTTGAAGACTAAGTTGATACTTGTGAAGAGGATTCAATTGAGATTGAGTGTATAGCTGAGGCTTGAGGAATAAAGGATGAGTTGATACTTACATTGATACATTGAGAGCCTGAAGGAATCAAGTTGACACTTGTGGTTAAGAGCAAAGCTTGAGGGTGGAGTTGACTGGAAAGCTGAAGCTTGAAGAAGAAGAAGACTAAGTTGAAACTTATGTTGATGGGTTGAAACCTGGAGAAGCAAATTGATATTTGTCATGAAAGATGATAGCCTTGAAGGGGGATTGAGGTCTGAAGATTGAATTGCTTTTAGAAGAGCTGAGGCTTGGAATTAGAAGAGAGTTGTTGATCTGCTTTCTTGTCTGTTTTCTTTTCTGTATTGACTGATGTGCCTTGTTTGACTTGCTTGATGCATTAGAATAAGTTCATATCTAGACCGACTTTAATCTAGGAGCATGATTGCACTAGAGGTTGAGTTGCTCCCTCTGCTTGTATTGTTACTGTATGGCTTTGCTTGCGGGTATTCGGTAGAACCCAGCTCCCTTGCCCATATGGTTTATTTTGCTTGGTAGCATTCCATTTTATTTCATTTCTTCTGTATGATTGCAGTTTACTGTATTTTGCTTGATAGCATGTTGTTATTTCCTCAGTATGATTACTGTTATTCATTCTGGCTTGAGGTTGAGATGAGCTTGTGGAGGCTGACACCCCACACACATTTCCTCTCTCACATGCATTGCATGCATTTTACTGTTATCT
Organism: Lathyrus sativus; assembly: GCA_963859935.3. NCBI lineage: Eukaryota > Viridiplantae > Streptophyta > Magnoliopsida > Fabales > Fabaceae > Lathyrus > Lathyrus sativus. The sequence continues at coordinate 545,000,480 of OZ012735.1, forward strand.
GTTTACTGTTTAAGCTGATGCTTTATCTGTTCCTGTATCATTGACATGATCCCATAGGAATCTCACTCCCTTTGATAAGGAAGTGATGATAGAACTTTAGGCTGAAACCTATGCATGATAACTTCTAGGAGTTCCCTGTTTCAAACTTCAACTATAGGATGAATCCTTGGCATGACAACAGTAGGACTTGATAGTCTCCTTTTAGTTGAGCCTGTTCTCTTCTCATCTCAAAACAGCTTAAGATACAGTAATCATGAATGATTTCTTTCGTACGTTACGAGCCTTAAGCTATCTGAGAAAGGATTGTTGGAGAGCTTCTTTCCACAGTCTGGATGTTTAGTATGGCACCCTTTGGGTGACATGCGACGCATTCACTCTCAGGTTATAATCTTTAGTGCGATTGAAATTGCAAACACAATAAAAAACACTTCTTCCGTAAAAGACAGAAAACAAACTTCAAACCTTTTTGCCTCGTGGGACCATAATTCAAAGGAAAGCTTTTCTGAAGAAAAGAGTGTCATTAAACTTCTGCGCCAACGCAAACAGGCTTTGTCCCTAACTGCTGGAACTGCTGTTTAACCCTACTCGATAAAACAGATGAATCTGAATTCCCGTAATCCGTATTACCCCGAACTACGTAAGCTCTGATCTCTCATACCTGTTGAGAGTACGTAGGCACAATACTGACGTATTGGCGAGCCACCTTCCCCGTAACCCGTCGTAGGCCGAACTACGTTGACTCTGATTTCTCATTCTCTGATGAGAATACGTAGGCATAAAGCGCGACGCTTTGCCGAGTAATTTTTCTTTTCTGTTTAAGCCAGCCTTGATAGGTAGATAGATAAACCAACTCGTCCAGTAAACACAACAAGCGTGGATCCCGTCGAGTACGACGGACGTGAGGGGTGCTAATACCTTCCCCTTGCGTAACCGACTCCCGAACCCAGACAACGGTTGCGACGACCTTGTCTTATACCCTTTTCGTCAGGTTTTTCCGATCGTTTCCTTTCCCGTTCTGAGGGATAAATAACGAAAGGTGGCGACTCTTCTATTCTGCCGGCACCTTATTATCGCGGAAGCGACAGCTGGAGACTCTGCTGGGGACTTGATAGTTTCCTGGGATCTAACGTCTCGTATGCGAGTCAGTTTGGGTATCCGACGTCCCCTGCGAGAGTCAATCCTAGCGCTTGTATGATTACTTGTTGGGTTGTGTTTATTTGTCGCATTTTATTTCCCGCACTTTATTTTCAGTATGATATGATTATCTGTGCTGTTGTGGGAGGGGCATTCTGATGAGTGAGAAGCCAGACCCAGGCTTGAGTGTACATAGCATTAGTTGTGGAAATTAGTGGGCGCGTGCTTGCTTGGCAGGCACTAGTGTCTCATGAAATCCACGCTCAGACGAGGTTCTCTCGGTTGACTTCTTTTTCAACCCTTTGGGTTGAGGGGGTTGTTGATTTGGAGGATTGTCGACTCTGGGGACCGATCATTTGTGATTCAGCCGAGTGAGGCCGCTTCATGAGCTGGTGATGCCACACCTTCTGGGTATCGTATCACCCCTCTTGAATGTCTGTGACGCTGATGAACGCATAGAATGCCGAACTTGAGTCAGTTTAGGTCCATACCTGTGAGCAGGGTTGGGTTTATTGCAGGAAACTTTGACCTTCAGACTACCTAGTTTTCTTGACAGTGAATCAGTTTTTGGGATCAGAGGATCTCATTACCAGATGTTTGTTCTTGACAGAGCAGGTTTATGATTGGGATCTAAGGATCTCATCTGCAGATGTATGTTTGTTCTTGACAGAGCAGAGTTTTGGTCCTGTATCAGAGGTCCTTTATCAGATTTGTGTTCTTGACAGAGCAAAGTTTTGGTCCTGTATCAGAGGTCCTTTATTAGATTTGTGTTCTTGACAGAGCAGAGTTTTGGTCCTGTATCAGAGGTCCTTTAGGCTTAATGCATATCCGGTTTTCCAATAATTGTTTGTTCTATACTATATTTTCCTCGGCCGCTTCTGCACTTAAAACAATTTTTAATTGGTAGCGCCGACTCAATTTTTAATTGGGGTCTATTCAACCCCCCCTTCTAGATCCGTGCCATAGTCTAACAGTCTTTGCATCGTCTTTAGAGAAAGGCTGAAACACTCAGATTTCATCGATGAGTATGTCACTATCTCCCTCAAGTGGAAAAGATCTACATCACTCAATTGTGTTATGGGGCTGGAGAATTACATCTTGACGGTCAAGATGACTAACATCTAATTCTCTAATGGGAGAATAATTGATTGAATTGAATATAGTTTATTTAAGTTGTAAAAGATAAAACGGTCCTCCTTAAGGGGTAGGATCTAAACTTAAGTTGATCGACTTGAAAAGGATCAAGCGGGGAAAATGATGCATATGAGGTGCAATACGCACGACTTATGAAGTCATGTGCAAGTTCTTCCTTTGGACATGTAACAATGCGATAAAATAAAGATAAAGCAAAGATAAAGATAAATAAATCCAGACAGCAGATATAAATTCTAAAACGAGGCAGGTGCAGGATCGTGAATATTTGAATCGAGATCGAAAGGTAAGAACGTGAAGGTATCAGGAGCGCGTGTTGATTGAGTTTTACGTGAAATTGATTTTAAGAAGAAAAAAAAAGGTATCTTAATTTATTAGCTTTAAAAAAGTTTTAGTGTGAATTAATTAAATTCTAATGAGTGAAAAAAAGGTGAGAGGTCTTTTAAATTTTATCTTATTAAAATAAAAGTTAATAGAAAATGGTTCATTTTAATTAAAAGTTATTATGATTTAAAAAGGAAGGTTTTATTATTATTATCTATTTTACTAAATAAGAGTTATTTTAAATATAAAGTGGGTTTTTTTAAAGAATAATATGAACAAGTTTATTATATATTTAAGAATAAAAATAAATAGCCAAAGTTAATAAATTATTACTTAAAGAAAAAAAAGGTTAATTAATAAAAGAGAAAGTTGGTTTTATAAATAAAGAAATTATTTAGAAAAAGTTAAATTAAATAAAAAGGTCTAATAGTTGTTTTAAATAAAAAGTCTAATTAGGAAAATATTAAATTATTAGTTAATTAAATAAAAATTAAAAGGTTAATGATTAACATTAAATAAAATGGTAGATTAATGGTTAATTAATTAAAAGAGTAATATATAAGTTATAATTAGGTTAATTAATTATCAGATCAATGGCTTAATGAAAGGGGCGGATGATCGTGTGTGGGGAGGCTGTGAGGGTCCATCGTGCGGAGTCAAGTATGAGTCGCAGATAGATATCAAACAAGGGATGGGTGGTGATGATGCACGGGTACGTGGTAGTGTGTGTGGGTGGGCAGGCATGTGACTTACAATATATAAAATAAAAAAATGAAAAATAAAACCCTAATCTAAATCATGTCCTCTTCCATCGTTCCACCCACTGTCTTACTCTCTTCTCTCCACTCTCTTTCTCCACTATTTTTTTTTCCGCCTCCCTCTTCTTCTTCTTCGCGATCATCTCTTCTTCTCCTTCTCCAATTTCGTTCTTCCACTTTCTTTGATTTCCTATACAAACAAACAACAACACATTAGCATATGTTAACGTTAGCCAAAGAAGAGATCTCACAGTTTGAAATGGGTATTGCAGGTTTTTGGTTGTGGTTGAGGGCGGTTATGGCGACGATGATGAACAATGAAAACTCCTTCGTCTTCTGAGTCTTTGGCGGTTTTTGAAGGTTTGACGAATTTATGATCTTGTGGTTTTCGATTGTTTTCGTTGATGGATTCGCTTGCGAGCAGTTGGGTTTTTTTAGATTTCCGGGTCCATGATGGATTTGTGGTGTTTTTCGTGTGGCTTTTGGGATATTATGAACTGAGCTATGATGAGTTCTATCTCTGAGCCTTGAGGTTTTTTTGCCTTTTGCTTTGTGATGATTTTCTTCTTCCTCTTATAATATTTTAGAAAGATTTGAATTGATTGAGAGGAGTAATGTTGTCGGTTCTAATTTGGGAAGAAAGTAATGCCTGTCTGATTTGTATTCCTTTGTTGTGGATCCGAGCTTTCCATTTTCGGATTTTGATAATGATGACGGTTTTTTGTTGTCTTGGACCATTTTGGGATCTCATTGATGAACTTTCCATGTTGGTTTACTCTATTTGCTCGTTGTTTGAAGAATGGTTTAGAACAGAAACCAAAGTTATTTTTTCTCGAATTTTGTTCTTGAACCGTATCAACATTTATTTATTTTTCTTTCAAGAAGTTGCTTTAGTTTCAGATACTTCCTGTCTTATGCTTTTCGAGAAAGGGTTTTGATATTTGGTGATGATGACGTCTCATCTGAACCATGAGGGCTCGAAGTTGTTGCTGTTGTTTTTCATCTTCTGTCCATTTTAGAAATGGAAGCTGGCGGTGGTTTACCGCTGTCCTTCCCTGCCCAATGATGATTTCTTCTTGAAACTGAGGGCTATAACACTTTAATTTCTGTCCTTGATTTCTTAGTGTATATCCGTGTTTTGTAGTGTAATTAACAACTGCAGTCGGTTAATTGCAAGTGCACTACTCATTGTGGGACTGGACGTCTGCACCGGTCATGAACGCAATTACTAACATGGTAGTGGCTAGATAAACAATTGTCTTAGCAAGTTATGGAGCGCGGCATGGAGTGACAGCTTTTGAATTTATTGTCTGAGATTCTTGCGGCATGATTTGTTTTTTGGATCTTAAAATATATGTAAACTTCAATTTGTTCAATATGATTAATATGACAAAACTCGGTAGAGAATAAAGATTTGAATGCTTGAGTCAAGTTGTCCTTTTGTATTAAGATTAAATGAAAAAGCTTGAATGATGTAATGATTTCCTCCTGTAATCAAAATATTCAAAAGAACCTTCTCTTTTACATTTGTCTTGCAATTCTAAACTCTTTTTGATCTTGAATAAGTCTTGACTTGGTGTGTCTACTAACTTGAGCTTTAACATGTAACCTTCATTTTGAACCTTTGAAATGATGGATTTTATTAAGGTGGAGTTTGAACAATCCTTGTATCTTTACTTGTAGCAGCGTACTAGCTATTGTTGTATTTAGAAATCAAAACAAAATCCTCTTAAAGGCCAATGCTCTTTGGAATAAAGTTAAAGAAAGTGAAACATGGGATTTGTATCACCACTTAAAACTCAATGTATAAACAAATTATTCAAAATTCCTTGAATTTGTGGTTTTGGATATCTTGAAAAAACTTGACTCAATACTTGAGCTTGCACTTTGCACTCTATGGAAATTGGCCTTGAATTTCCTGTAAGATGAGTAATCATGGGTTCTTAAAAAAACATAGAATTTGGATAATTCAAATTTCCTTGTAACATTTCTTATTTTCAAATACCCAAAACGACTTATGGACTTTTGCTTCCCCTGGCGAGTTCGTCTTGTAATCGTAATGTCTCGTATCATGAACTTGGTTTTTAATGGCTCGTGAACATCCCCGAAGTTTAAACTCATAATCCTTAAAAATTTTGAACTTCACCTACAAATTTAGGTTTTAAAATTCTGACGCAAATCACATAAAATCTTCTTGTAATTAGAATTCTTGAGTGGTGAGTTCTTCGTAGTGACATATGACTCACTGCATTCCGAAACTCACGAATTTTGACAATGAGGAACATTGAAACGTTAGGAGGACTTTAACATAGCTTGAAGCTTGAAAGCTCAAGCAATGGGCTTTAGGTTTAAAACTTGGGCCTTTGAATTTATTGACCTCAAACCACACCTGGGTACCTTAATCTTAAAGTCAAATTATCATATTTTAGAGTAACAAGCAATTGAGAAAGCGATGATGCCTCACACCGTGAACCCATAACTTCCATTCTTGCACCATGACTGATACCTCGCACTTCCAAAGTCTGATCTAGATGTTAATGAGATATAGCCAGAAAGTCCATCAAAGATATCTTAAATTATAGATCCACGAATGGCCCAAAGATGAAGAGATAGTTACGGAAATGAAGCCCATATTAGGATCAAATGGCCATTCCCTAAAATGCTCGACTGTAAGAATGATTACCATCTCCACTTGAAGTTATCACACCCGCACATACTTGTTAGTCGCAATAAACATGAATACGAAAATATAAAGCCAAATAACGCAAGAAAACACACAAGGAGGTGGAATTTTAAGGTAACAAATTAGGGTGTGACACACTTAATGAGATTATTATGAGGATGATATTGACGTGTTCATCATGCATTCATATGCATTATAAACTTCGGTCTAGGACCTTGATTCTTGTGGCTTCAGTGCCATTATGCGGATGTGAGGTATTTTGTTGTGCTCCAATTTATGTGTAGCATCGATCCTACTGTTGTGGATCTATGGAGGGTTGATGGTCCAGTGTCCATCGAATTTTGTTGATTGGTACCACATGCATGAGACTTATTGCAGTTGCATTTATGTGACAATTTAGTGTAATTTATAATGTTGTGGCCTTTGATGTTCGTTGATAATTATGATGATGTTGAATATGAAAATGACATTGTTTTATATATTGATTCCAATATTGATTATTATGAATCATTTTACTCACTCTGCCTATTTGAATGTTACCTCCACGTGGGTAACATGTAGATGATCAGGTTTAGCCGTGGATGCTGTCGAGGAGTTTTTGAAGTTTTTGGGTTGTTGGCCATTGTAGTTAATTTAGAGGGTCTTACTCTGATAGTGTAACAACGGGTTGGGGTCTTTTGAGTTGAACCATGTTTTATTAATTATTGTTATTATGATTAAGTTACTGCGCAAGGAAAACTTTGGATTTTTTCCTTTTTGAGTTCCGCTGCCTTTTAAGTAATATTTTGAGTAATTTTGGGAAAACATGTTGTTTATGGAGCATTGACTATATTCGAATTATTGAGAACTGTGCGCCCTTTTGAGATGATTTTATTGCATTCAATATTTTACTCTGATAAATATGATTGATTTGCCATTATATTTGTGGGGTTGAAAAGAGTGTTACATTAGTGGTATCAGAGCAAATCGGTTCGTCCGACCAAGTTATCTAATGTTATTTGTTCCCTAGTATACGACATGTGTGTGAAAACACTTTCGGTACATGTTTGTTTTCTAACCTTTGTCTGCAGAATTAGGAATGAAAAAAGTGGGGTAGAAGCTTGTGCTTCTCCATGATGCTTCAAATGTGGAGTGGTGGCTCAGTGTGTCGATGAACGCTCTTATAGTTTGGTAAAGATGGTTTATGCCCCATCATGATTTTTAGCTGTCTATTGACAAATTGAGGAACTAATCACCCTTAATCTCTTGTTAATAGTACACGAAGTCATGATGGGATAAACGTGTCTTGGAAGCTTAGATGGTGCATGCAGTGAATTGTTTTGAGTTAAGCTAAGTGCTTACAGATTGTTTTGATGAGTCGGTGCAGGATGCTGCTGAGATGTTTATTTTGATGGAAACTTTGAATGTTAATAAAGTGGGGAAGTTGGTGGTGTGCCAATTATTTGTGATTATCCAGAAGTGTTTCCTGATGAGATAAGTGATTTACCGTCGGAACGTGAAATGGAGTTTACGATCGACCTAGTTCCTGGAACTAGTTTGGTAGCGATAACTTCATATCGTATGTCCACACCGGAATCGAAGAAGTTGAAGAATCAACTTGAAGATCTGCTTGATGAGAGGTTCTTTTTTCCGAGTGTGTCACTGTGGGGTGCACCAATTTTGTTAGCTAAGAAGAAAGAAGGTTTTGTGAGGCTTTGTGTGGATTATAGACAATTGAACAAGGTGACTATCAAGAATAAGTATCCACTTTCAAGGATTGATGATTTGATGGATCAGTTGGTTGTTGCAAGTGTGTTCAGTAAGATAGATTTGAGATCTGGGTATCATCAAATTCGTGGGAAGGCTGAAGATATTCAGATAACTGCTTTTAAAACAAGGTATGAACATTATGAGTATTTCGTGATGCCATTTGGTGTGACTAATGCACCATGTGTATTTATGGAGTAGATGAAAAGGATTTTCCATCCTTATTTGGACAAGTTTGTGGTTGTGTTCGTTGATGATATTTTGATATATTCGAAGATTAAAGAGGATTGTGCTGAGCATCTGAAAATTGTGTTATCAGCGTTGAAAGAGAAGAAGTTGTATGCAAAATTGTCAAAGTGTGTGTTTTGGTTGAAGGAAGGGAGTTTCCTTGGTCATGTGATCTCGAGTAGATTTATTGCGGTTGATATGTCAAAGGTTGAAGTTGTATCACAGTGGGAAGCTCCAAAACCTGTTTTTGAGATTAGAAGTTTTCTTGGGTTGGAAGATTATTATCGAAAATTCATTGAAGGATTTTCCAAGTTATCTTTGTCGTTGAGATAGTGGACTAGGAAGGTTCAAGATTTTGTTTTGGATGCAAAGTGTGAAGAAAGTTTCAAGAGCTTTTGAGAAGGTTGACAGCAGCTCATGTTTTATTTTTGCCAAATTCGGCAGAACCATTGTTGTATATTGTGATGCTTCGTTGATGGGATGGGGGAGGTGTGTTAATGCAACACCAGCAAGTTTTAGCTTATGCTTCAAGGCAACTTAAAGTGAATGAGAGGAATTATGTAACGTAGGATTTATAGTTGGTTGTTGTTGTGTTTGTGTTAAAGCTTTGGAGGCATTATTTGTTTGGTTCGAGATTTGAGATATTTAGTGATCATAAGAGTTTGAAGTATTTCTTTGATCAGAAAGAATTGAATGCGAGGCAAAGTAGATGATTGGGACTTCTGAAGGATTATGGTTTTGGTTTGAGTTACCATTTGGATAAAGCAAGCGTGGTAGCTGATGCATTGAGTAGGAAATCTTCGCATATACCGATGGTGATGGCAAAAGAGTTAGAACTGATTGAGCAATTTTGAGATATGAGTTTGGTTTGTGAACAGACTTCTTATGGAGTTAAGCTTGGTATGTGGAGACATGATCAGATAGAGATCGTAGTAAATGATCAAGGGAATAGAACAACACCTTCTTATGTTGCTTTTACTGACTCTCAAAGGATGATTGGCGATCCTGCTTTCAACATGGTTACTTGCAATCCAACCAACATTGTCTTTGGTAAAACCTTTTAAACTTTGATACTTTTGTCTAGTTAAAATTTTTTTCTCATCTATAAATTCTTTATTATATATATTTGATGAGGGATCAAGTTCCTGCAGAAAAACTATACACAAGTATTATATTGATCAAACACAAAATTTTAAGTATCTCGTAACTAAAATAAAAAATTCTAGGTACATCACCAACCCTATCATCATTAATTATTATGTCCTTTTTTAACAATCCAAAATTCCCCAAATCAAAGAAGGAAAGGCTAATAGGTAGCTTTACAACAAGAGTCAACATGCTTTACCAATTTCTTAAAGACATACTCCCGGAAATCAAAAGAAGCACGAGTTCCTATTTGATACAACAAACTGTTGTACATATGACTCCGTATAAATTGTGGGTTTCAAAAAAACTTTGGTTTAAAAATTTTTTTAGATCATTTTTGGAATTTAAAATTATTTTATAATTAAGCAGTGAAAATTTAAATTGCGGAAAGTAAAAGTTAGGAGAAAAGAGAAAACACTAAGAATTATACAAGTTCAATCAAATGACTTAGTTATGTCCCCATGATTTGATCTTTAGAGTATCCAATAAACTTAAGAGCTTTTAGTAGGTTGAACTCTCGAACCCCTTTATATAAAATAAATGAATTTTACAATTAACTTCTAACCAAACAACAAACACGGAGAGATGCGGCGAGTCTTCCTTCTAAACAACGAGTTGACGTAGTTAGTCTTCTTTCCTAACAATAACTTGGAGCGATTAGTCTTCAAGTTTTAAAATTAAGATTTTACATGGGCTGATCTCAAACATGAGTGAGCTTTTAATACTCGTTGAACTTGAAACAAACTGAGGTTTTTACAGGCTAACCAAAAGCCTAGGGGATTTTATATCGCGTTTATCTCCAACCTTAGTAAGCTTTTTAACAGGTTAAGCTTGCGAACCAAAAGAGAGATTTTACATAAGATAACCACCAACCAACTTGAGATTTTATACAGGGTTGATCTCGAACTTATGAAAGCTTTTGAATAGGCTGAACCTTCGAACCTAAACAACGACTTAGTAAATAAATCACCAAACCAAAACTTTTAACGAGTTTAAATTTGAACTCAAATAAATAGTTCATAATTGGATAAATTATTCAACCAAGGTGAAACATAAGTTCCTTGGTAAATTTACAATTCTACCCATCCAAAATTACATAAATACCTCCCTCGCAATACCTTTTCTCGAAAGCGCTATGACTTAATTTCTATATGAGAGAAAATGAGAAAATGAGAAAATATTTTTAGAGAAAGTGAGATGTGAGACATGCTCACATTTTTATGGATAAAAAAATATTTAGGAAGGGACCTCTATTTATAGGTTGGAGGTAGGCACAAAAAAAGAACAAATTTTGTGACCAAAATGAATGAGTCAATTGATTGACATCATGCACCAATCGATTGGTAGACTTAAAATTAATCGATTAGAAAAGTTAAGAAAAAAGAAAGGATATATAGCCATTGTCATTTATTAAGGCATCGTCTTAAGCAATTATGGCACATTTTTCCACTATCCCATTCGATTGGGTATAGATGTCAATCGAAATGCCAATACAAAAAATTGTCCATAATTTTTCTGACAGTTCCCATTTTAACTTGCATGACTTCAAATCATTTTTAGATTATTTCTTTCGGAAAAATACATCGTAAAACCTATTTGTGTGTGTGTGTGTGTGTGTTATTAGCCGTATAACTTTACGAGAAGACTCTTATACTTTTATTATATACTATTTAGCTAGAGGTATTAAGGTGAGCTTTAACACACTTCAAGACTTGTCAAATGCTTTGATCTTATACACATTTACTTGAGATTTACTTAGTGATAAGGCTTGAGTTATATTGTATTTAGGTGCCATCATTAGAGGATCAAACATTTCAAATCCTACTTAGTATGATGCAATCTTTACCCTCTTTATGCTTGACTTTAGGTGTTATCATTAGAGACTAGGTATCATCATCAAAAGAATGTTCATCTTCAAGGGAACTTCTTTGATTACTAACCTACAAAACATGGTTCCACATTCTCCCCCTTTTTTATGATGATAATGCATCTCTTAGAGAGGTGGTAAAAGAAGAAACACAAATGTATTTGAAGTGGTAAAACTCCCCCTAATTAAGTAGAGAGTATACTCTACTCCCCGCATAAGATAGACTAAAACATCATTTTATTTTATTCAAGGCAATGTACAAAATGGAAATTGAAAGATAGACAAAAACAAGTAATAAAAACAAGAAGAAATTAGTTCATCTAATCATCATCATCATCATCCTCGATTGACACTATTAGAGATATGAAGTTTCTTTTACTGTATTTTCTCAATGAATTTTTTATTTTTTGCATGTATTGGATTTTGATCATCACGAATATCATTGAGAGTGTTTGAGGATGATGGAGGAAGGTTATTGTTTCTTCGTTAAATTTCCTTTCTTGGAGATAGTGGAACAATTTCTCTTCCTTGAATTGTGTATCCCATTTTGCTCACTATCCTATTTCCTATTTTTGTATGCATAACTTCTATTTTTTCTTCTTCCAAGTTATAGCCGGTGTAAACTAAAAAATTTGTGATTAGTTCACCATAGGGTAGAATAGTGTTCTTTTTTTTTTCTATCCAACATGTGATAAAGCATAACATCTGTCTAATTTTTCTCAAATTGATTTTCCAAAACCAAACTGCAGGAACATCTAATTTTTGGATGGTGCCAAAGTTGATTTTTCTTGGGAAAAGAATATGATTCATTGTATAATAAATCATTATACCTTATGGGTGTACAAGGCCAAAATTTAATGGAGATGGATTTCCAGAGGATGGATCAATTAGAAGGGTTTGAGCTTAGAGGTCAAAGTTAAATTCAATACCTTCCTTACCTTTTTTATTGTAGTCTTGTTGGATGAAGGGTATGTTGTTGGCGTGTTCTAAATCTTAAAGAGATAGATCGATGTGATGCTTATTGACTTCAACGCTAATGACACCATTTTGGAAGGTGAGTTTTGAATAAAACATTCTTACCAATTCAAGATACCATTCTTGAGGTTTTTCAAAGATGAAGTTACTTAGACTGGAAAAGTTAAAGACTTCGATAAAGCATTAGTCTTTAAAGAGTTCTTCATCCAAGTACTTATAGATGTAGACTTCTTTATTAGAGAAGTGTCGATTGAAGATCCTTTCTTGCTCTTAAGTGGAGAAATCTTTGGAAAAGTAAAATGGTGATTCTTGCAAGGATCGGGTTCTCTTTTGTTGAGAGAGAGAGAGAGAGAGAGAGAGAGAGAGAGAGACTTAGAAACTCATCTTTTTGGTTAGCAAACATAATTTATCAAGATGAGAAAAATTAAATAAACAATTTTAAAGGATTAATTAGAGTTTTTGATTATCTCACCCTTCAAATAATGTAATACCTTTATTATCAAGAGGCCTTGATAAAACTTCCCTTAAAGGGAACATCAATCACATTATAGTGTGTCCTTCTCTAGTATCGTTTGATGTGAGAGTTGGTTCAAAAAATGAGATGGGTAAGTCCATCACAAATATTATCTATTCAACCTACTATGAGGTTAATTAATCAATAAGGATCCTAAATGTTTAGATATTCTCAACAAGACTTGCTTTGATCACTATCGTTGATATTAACCATCATCGATTATTCTTGGATTAGAGACTTCATAAATATTATATACTTGAAAATATACTCTTTGCATTGCACATCTCTATTAATAACCATTAAATATTTGAGCTGCAAAGCATACATATAAAACACTAAGGTTTCATCTTTGATACCCAAATATTCGTGGGCCTCTGTGCTTAATTTTTCTAGAAGGTTTAGGGTTATTACCATTATACCTTTTCAATTTTTCAAAACAGAAGGGCTCTAAATGGCCAACTCTTTTTCAGTGTGTGCATTTATAAACCGGATGTTTCTTTTTCTTGTAATATAAAACCTTACTAGGTTTTCTATATGTTTTAAATCATAATCCATATTTATTTAAGGAAGGCCTTTGACTTGATGAGATCAATTCAAGGTTTTCTTTCCCTTTGGTAAATTTACCTAGGGTTTCATGTAGGCCAATTAGTTCTTTTTCCAAAGACACAGAAGTCTTACGGTTTTCACTAGAGTTTGTAATATTGGTTATTTCTAATTTAAGTTATTTAAGTGAAGGAATGTTCTTAGGGAGCTTCTTCCCGCCAATCGACATTTTTATCAAATTTAACATAATTTGCAGTACACTCAAAAATATCTTTTTCTTCTTCAATATCCCCCAAGATGTCGGTAACACATTCCTCAACATTATGCTTAGTGACACTAGGGCATACTTCTTCCTTTTCACATTATTTGTAGTTTTAACTTTTTTAGGCTTCTTTTACTCACATTTTCTTCTTCTTTTTCAACATTTTTTCTGCTTTTCCACATTTTTTTTCTTCTTCTTGACAACACTAGACTTATTATTTTTATTCTTGGAACCAACTAAGGAAGACAAAGGTACATCTTCTTTAGATATTTTCTTCCCTTTTATAAGGGACTTTGTAATAGTATGACACTCATGAACAATATCTTCATTGACTTCTTCACTAATATGACATCCTGATAGACATATTCATTCACATCCTTATTGACCTCCTCATTTACATTTGTATTGAAATATTTACAGGCATCCTTGTTTTCCATCTGGCTATTTGGTTTAGAGTTGTAGAAACATCAACATTTACAGTGGACATGTAAATAATAGTCCCAATCATGTTACCACTAGAGGGATTATCACACTAAGTAAAAGGTTGTATTGTCTAGCCCAAATTTTTATACTCATTTAGATTCTCAATAAAATCATTTTTATCATCCATTTCACCTATGAAATATTTATCATTAACATAAACAACAATCTCACTAGTAGTGATGGTTTTAGTGAGATTACCTTGAACAATCACGTGAGGGAATTCAATCAGAGAAATAAAAATATCAATGTTATTTTGCAAATGAAGGAGGATTGTAAGCCCTTCAGGTTCCTTCTTAGCTTCACCATCTCCCAGGGGTTTAGCGATCTTACTAGTTATGTTAGACATGGATAAGGGGATTTGATCAAGAGACTTCTCTAGGGACTTAAAGTTGAGAAGAAACATATTCAGACTTGCCATTGGCATTTCCTCTAATAAAAATACCCTTCATTCGAACACCATGGACATTCGTAACAGAATTAACAATGTTATTTAAAATATTTTTGTTTCACATAGCCTTCTTTGTAGGACCACATGTATTATTTCCTCTTCTTGTTCCCACCATGTTTACAAAATGTTTTAGTAATATTTCAAACGGCATCTCAATATCCCACCAATGACGAGTTTGTATCATAAGAGTATAAAATTCCATTTTAAGATCTTTCATTTATGCATTTGACAATACACTTTACTTGAGTGAGATGGTTAACATTTAGATTTTCTTAATAGAGAGTACATACTCCCACATAAAATATAATATCAGGGAAAATGGGAGTGGGATACAAAAGTTTACCAATCATACTTCTATAAAGGCTTTGTCCAATAGAAACTCCTTTTTCGTCCTTTGACAACTTGACATGAGTGGCAGCAGACGTGCCTTTATGGGGAGCATTCTTTAAGCCAAAGGAAATAGGTATCCTCATATCGAAGCTAAGGAAATAGGTATCCTCATCGACTATGTTCATTTAAAATGCCGCATACATATGTTGAAAACAATGATTCACCATCTTGTAAGATATGCCTCCAATCACAATGTCATTAACATATATATGAGCTATCAATATTTCCATCACACTTCACCAAAAAGTGTCATGTCACAACACACACACCACACACACACACACACACACACACACACACACACACACACACACACACACACACACACACACACACACACACACACACACACACACACACACACACACACACACACACATATATATATATATATATATATATATATATATATATATATATATATATATATATATATATATATATATATATATATATATATATATATATATATATATATATATATATATAGAGAGAGAGAGAGAGAGAGAGAGAGAGAGAGAAAGAGAACAAGATTTATTTATAAGTCTAGGAAAAAACTCCTATACTTCATTTTTCTCAATTTGAATAAGCTCTTCCTATGTAGTACTGACCTAGAACTCGTCACCAAGGGATTCTTCCAGATCATTAAGTTTAGTTTTATAGATAAATCATATATTATATATAACCTCTCTGTATTTAACGGGTTATTCTTTTTATGCAATGACTCCTTTATTTGTATTTCCTATAATGATGTCAAAAGGATGATTCTTCTTGACCCTTGACGACAAGTTTTTTCCTTCAACATGAATATTCTCATCATCATCTCAATCTCTTTCATTTTATGTATATTACAAGTTTTTCTCCATATTTTGTGGAAATTCTTTCTTGTCTTTTTGTCTAGTGAGATAAATATCTTCACCTTCGCCAATGATCACTTCAGATTGCTCGTTGTTAACAATAACATTTATGGACTCCATCATTTATTTTGTTTGGTTGTTTATCTCAAAATTCTCGTCCTTCTGAGATGTGATTTTTGAATATAACTCACGACAACCCCTTCAATAGTTCATAAAGAAGAGAGATTTAATTTCTCAAATTCTCTGCCATGACCGTTTTATATGTGAATGATCTTACCAAGTTTTCTTGACCCTTGACGACATGTTTTTTCCTTCAACATGAATATTCTCATCATCATCTCAATCTCTTTCATTTTATATAAAGTACAAGTTTTTCTCCATATTTTGTGGAAATTCTTTCTTGTCTTTTTGTCTAGTGAGATAAATATCTTCACCTTCGCCAATGATCACTTCAGATTGCTCGTTGTTAACAATAACATTTATGGACTCCATCATTTATTTTGTTTGGTTGTTTATCTCAAAATTCTCGTCCTTCTGAGATGTGATTTTTGAATATAACTCACGACAACCCCTTCAATAGTTCATAAATAAGAGAAATTTAATTTCTCAAATTCTCTGCCATGACCGCTTTATATGTGAATGATCTTACCAATTTTTTATTCTTTTTCATGTTGTTCATGATGTCAAAGAGTTTTAAAAAAGAGAATGTTTCAAACCTCTCACAAAAAAAACACTCTTGTTTCTTCTTCTTGGTCATCTCTGTCTTCTTCTTTAACTTTTACTGCTTCCTCTTTATCATCAGCAGATGGGGAATTGTTGGGAATAGGAGTAGGTTCAGGGTGTGTATCCTTTGGTTCTTTATGAATGGCTGGACGTGGGTTGTCAGTTGTTGGTGGGTCTGAAGGAATACGAACTTGTTCGACATCTACCTCATCCGTGACCATAGGTTCAGCTTGAGTATGACGTGGGGGACTTGAAGCATCGTCTTCCCCAGAGTTGCAACCTTCAGCATGGGCCTGTTGCATGGTGGTTGGTGCCAAGGAGTTTTGTTTCCTGTAGAAGGAACAACATGTTGGTTTACTTCACTTAAGCCAGAGCCAATGTCAGAGGAAGGGTGATAAGTTGTCTCACCTTGGCTATTGATGGAGTAAGTGGCAGAAGTACCTGAGACTGGAGGTAGATTAGTAGTGGTGGTATCAGCCTGAAAACACAAACAAAAGAGAATAAGACTAAGAAGATAAGTAACAAAGGTGTATGCAACCAAATGATAGTGCACTCACCTGAGCTAGGGTAGCACCAGGGTTAAAATTGTCACCCTCATGGTCATTAGAAGCTGACTTCATAGTAACCACATGGGGTTGTCCTTCGACACCACCTGTAGTGGATGTCGAATCAAGAATTTTGGCCACCTTTGCTGGAGGTGGGCCAGTGGGCCCAAATGCCTTTATAGGTTTCTTTCTCTTCTTTACCAGAATCTCCTCAGGAGATTCATCAGCATCTGAAGTTACGACAATAGGGGCATCCTTTTTGCCTTTCTTAGAAGGAGTAGGAGGTTTGCACCCAGCCTGAGAAGATAAATACAAGTGTGAGAAAGAAATCACATAAAAGAAAAACTAAGTAAAGGATATGATGTATACCTGTTTGCCTTTGGTTTCCTTGCCACTTTGAGAACTGGTAACCCGTGTAGATTTCCTAGGTAAGGCTGAAAGACAATAGATGATGGCCAGTTAAATATTAAAGGAGTAATGGCATAATCATAAGTAAAGGGCATCAAACCTTCATATATGTCAGATTTGACACGAATGTTTTGAATCCCTATATGAAGATGTCCTTTGAAACTGTCTAAAGTATACTTAGTCGAAACCACCCGTCGAGCCTTTGGTTGAGACTGTTGTCGAAGGAGTTTTAGATCCTCAGCATAGATAAACCAATCTGGAAATGAGGGGGCAAGGGCCACCCCAAAATTAGTCGTAGGCAGGCGAGGGAACTTAGGGGGAAAAAGTTTAAAGGCCACCTCATAACGCTTCTCACAAGGAACGTTAGGAGGAATTTTTAATTTATCCAGTTTTTGCAAAAAATTTCTTTTTAAAGTAACAGCAGCCTCATGAATGGTTTGACTAAGATCATTTGGTCGATAAACAGTTTCAAAGTACTTCTGGAAAGCTTGAATTTCTTGGATATGAGTAAGCTTACTTTTCTTCGTCTTGTCCTGCACAACAAGGAAAGCCTGGTTAAGCAGTGAAGAAAAAGTGCTAATATTAAGAAAATGCTCATCATAATGTTTCGACCACCAATGGTGGAAAGAAAAAGTGCATAAAAAATAAGGTTCAAAGAACACAGGCGAAAGAATCCCCATCTTTTTGCTCTGATCAACAAAGAGATCAACAATTGTGTCTTCATAGAAACTAGCAGTATGAAGGACAACTTGGCCTTTATTTTCATATAAGCGCCTAAGAAAACTCTGAATCAACCCAAATTGATGAGAGACAAGATTGGGCTGATAGGCAATTAAAGATGTTAAACCTCTTCCTGAGTCGAGCCAGTTAACAATGAATCTAGGAATTAAAAAGGCTTCCCAAATTGCAACAGAGTCATCATTACCCTGCCCATGAGGAGCAGGAAATGGCCTTTTGAACCACACTGGGCCAAATTTCCTTGCAGCAAAAAGTGCCATGCCAGGAGTAAACTCATAGCGCTTGGCAAACATCAAGATATAGCTGGTAAATGCTTCTTTGATGGCTACACCATCATCATTAAGGGTCAGTTGGACCAAACGGGGCCCTTCGATGCTTCTGCCCATAATCTCAGCAGAGGCTTCGTCAACCAAACCTTTCCTAGGAATGTTGGCCTCAAAGGTTGCGTTGAGCCACAACTGAAGCAACCATAGAGGGCCATTTAATGACACAGAGTCATGGGCCTCCACGCACTTCAGTCGAGAAACTGCTTCACTCAGAGTTTCATAAAGGTTCTCCAGAATAAGTTCACTCAAGCAGACACCTTTGTTGTGGTGGAGCTGGTTAGCAAGGGGCAAATACTTTTTGGCTACCTGCAAAGATTTGGTACATCATACATATTTTGACAGACATATGGCAAGAAACGCCACATGTTCTTCATCAGACACACTGTCAGTAGTTTGGTCGAAGTGGTGATTGACGAAATGGGTATAGGTGAATTTGGAGTTGGGGTTGTTGATATAGTCTTCAGCATCAACGTCAGGTTGGTAGGAGACACCATCAGGACGAAGGCCGGTAATAGCGGTTATGTCGAAAAGGGTAGGGGAGACCATCCCACATGGCAAGTGGAAAGTATAATGAGTACTATCCCAGAAATACAATGATGCCATCAGCCAGTTCAAACAATATGGAACGTGAGTCTTCAACAATATTATAAGGTCATAAATCCCCACGGATTTCCATTGATCAACTTTAACTTTTTCTATTTTTTCCATCCAAAGGTCAAAATCCTTAAGAGGACTAACGACTCTCACCAATCGAGTACCGCCAGCAAGATAGCCAAGGTTGAAATTTGGCAATGGAGTACCTTCAGCAGTATTGGTAAAAGGTGCAGGGAAACTTTTTGCCCTAACGGCCTTGTTCTCCGGTAAGATGGCAAAAACTCACTCAGCCTTTCGTCAAAAATGCCAACTTGTGCTAAAGGATCAGAGATTGCGTAGGGTTTACCTGAAATGATTAAAGGGATTATTACCTGAGAGTGCTAGATGCTTTTGGCAGCTTTAGAGGTGGGTTCCAGCACGCATTGACGATTCTCCACCAGTTGAGGGCCAGCTATGTTTATAAAAGGAGGAATGGTTTTTTTGGATTGGGTAACGCGTCCCTTCTGGGTTTTCTTCTCTTGAACAGTAAACTGGGAAGATGCCATTGTTGTTGTTAGAAGTGAAATGGTTTTTTCTCTAAGGAAGATGAAGAAAGCTGAAGAAGGATATAAGATGCTTGAAATTATGGAGAGTGGGAAAAATTTCACAAAACGGTGAAGGGAAGTATTTATAAACGTTTGCGAGTCCCAAAGAGTGAAATCCACCGTTGAATACAATCAGGTAGTGGGACGCGTGTTTGTCTTTGAAGAAAGGATGCGTGTGGGCAGTTATGGTCAGACTGCAAATGTATGTTTTCAAGACAAAGTAATGGTAAATACGGCTGAAAAGACGTTTAAGGATTTATCATGATGGCATGATGTCATATGCGTGGAAGGAAAAGAAATGAACAGTTACTACACTAAACAAGTAGTGGGTAGTTCAATCAAAGACATGCAAAGTAACACGCGTCGAAACGGTGCGAAAAAACTGACCTTCCTACCAAAAACTGGAGAAAGGACAATTTTTTGGGGGCAATTTGTTGGCTTTCAATTTTCAACGCTAGTTAAAATCAGAATTATCTTAAGCCAAAATGCCAATAGTTGAAATATGGGGATGCTTCAACACAACAAAGGAGAACTCCATGTCGAAGAAAGGTGGACAAAGTTGCTAAAAAATACTAAGTGTTGGAAAGTTCTCGACGAAAGCCATGCTGAGGAGAACGCAAGGAAATTACAACCAAGTTTGGAGGGAATTATTAAGTGTTCAAAATTCAAACTAAGCGAGGGAAAACGTGGGAGCGGTTGATAGCAAAGAAGCGCAAAAAAGGAACGTGTGGTGAAGCCTCAACCGTCATATAATAGTTATTTTTTAGCACTATAAATAAGTGTAAATTTTATGTAATAGGGGTGTTTATTCATTTCTGTACTAGTCACTCATACAACTCAAAGTACCCGCGTGTAGAGAAACGAGTTAGCGAGAATGTACGCGATACAACACCAAATCCTTTTTTATCAATGCAATTTACTTGTCTTTGCCATTTACTTGTCATTTTTTTAACTTCAGTTTTTACATCTAAACTGCTTTTTACAACCTTTATGCACCTTTACTTTTAAAGATCCTCTAGTCGAACGTGGAGTTCAGATTAGAGTTATTTTCCAAACCATTTAACTTTTCTGCACCTTTACTTTTAAAGATCCCCTAGTCGGACGTGGAGTTCCGATTAGAGTTATTTCCAAAGCAATATACTTTCTTGCACATTTATCTTCAAAAGTCATTTACTTTACAAAGCAATTATAGTCGAATGTGGAGTTTGATTGTAATCTTTTCGCCCTTTACATTACAATATTTATTTTCAAAGTCATTTACTTTAAAAAGGTCATTTACATTCTTGCATTTACTTTTGACTTGACTTTCAAAGCCTTTACATTATTGCACTTTACATTCTTGCTTTTATCTTCGACGCATTACTTGCTTTTCTTTACTAAGAGATTTCCCAGTCGAACGTGGAGTTCAACTTAGAGAGTCTTTTCTTTTACATACTTAGCACATGTCCTAGGATTTAGTATGGTCAATCCTGCAAGTAAGTCAATTTTACCCTAAGTTGATAGACCAACGGTTGTTTACCAAAATTCATAGTAAACAGACATGTTAATAAAATATTCACACAAAATATTGGATTAAGACTATGAAATGATCAATAACGTGATTTTATCATGCCTCCAACTTCCCACTTATCTATGACATCCCTTAATAGTAGTGATTTAACCATAATATCTTTATGATTTCTTATATTTAAAAAATAATAATGTGTTTTTTGAATTTTTGGAAAATTTTCGAGATTTTTGAATAATTTTATGAGTTTTTACAGGATTTTTGGAGGATATATGAGTTTTAACTGATTTTTGAAAAAATGTGTAAAATCTTTCCAAAAAACTATGATTTTATATGGGATTTCTTAAATGAAAACAATTTTAAATTATTTTTATTCTAGATTTTTCAAATATCCGATATAAAATATCGTACTTTTAAAAAATTATAATAATGTTAACTTCGTTTTTGTCTTATCGAATATGAATTTTTGAACTTTTCAAAAATATGAAAATTCACAAAATATACCGAATTTATCAAATTATTCAAAAAAAAAATCAGAACTTTTTTTACTTATAGACCTATCAAATATGATCTATCATATTTTCAAAAATTTAGATAAAAATATACTGAATTTTTAAAAATTATGTAATTTTTAAATCATCGAATTTTTTTAAATTTTACTGCCTTTTAGATTTTTTTATTTATAGCAAATGTAATTTTAAAATGAAATAAATAATGAAAAGGATGTTTTCGTCGATGCGAGAAGGGAGAAGGTGGCAGTACAAAATCTCATAAATACTCTAGGGAGATTGACAACAAATTGATTGGAACCATCTTCTTATCAACACCATCTCATAATTTCAATTAAAAAATTATCTTAGTTAAAAAATTAACTTAATTAAAAAATTAACTTAATTGTCTCTCTCTTATTATCACCACCATCTCATAATTTCAATTATAAATAAATAAATTGTAAATAAGATACAAATTATTTCTAAAAATATGAATATAGGTGCATTTCGGAATTGGATATTCTCTAATTTTTTTTATGCTGCCCATTCAAGTTCCATCTTAAACTCTCATATACATAAATTTATCTTTTCAAAGCACCTATATCTTTTAAAATTAATTTTTAGCTATTAAATAAAGGGCAGGAGGATGGCAGAACGGAAACATCGTTTCTATAAATAAAATTTCAATTACCTATCTCACTTTAATGGATATGTATTGTTAATTATTATTGGTTATCATAAAAATATAGTATAAATATATTTTAAAAATAATATAAAAATATTTATTAAAGATAAAATTGATAAAAAAATTTTGGTTACATTTTATTTTATTTTAGAACAAGCCGAAACAGTGGGTCACACACGTGAGACAGTTGCTGAGTATTCACATCATTCCAGCGACACACAATAATGTTATCTTAATATAGTTGACTCAAAATAAGAGAAAAATATACCTTTACAAGTCAAGCAGCCAATCACATATTTGATAAATCAAAGTAATTTATGAGCTGTGTATAATATATCTATGCACAACCCTTAATCATTAGTTATATTTGTGTTTCCTCTCAAAACATAGCTAACGTGTGTGTGGTTTTGCAAGAGATTAATCAATGGCAAGAAAGATGCTATAGGAATCGACATAGGAACAACCTATTGTGTTGCTGTGTGGAGAAAGGAGCAATAGAGATCGTAGTGAATGATCAAGAGTATAGAACAACACCTTCTTATGTTGCTTTTACGGACTCTCAAAGGATAATTGGTGAGTTAGCTTTGAACGTAATTACTTGCAATCCAACTAAGAAGTTGTCTTTGGTAAAAGCTTCTAACCTTTGCTATTTTAGTTTTGTTCTTCATTTTAAAATGTATCTGTCAAATATTTGTTTTGAAGGGTGTGGATATACTAGAGTCTAAGTTAATTGAGGGTATATTATGTGTTGTAGCAATTTTTATATAGCGTTATTCTCTGGTTATCTATTGACAACGACCGTAATTTTTTCTTTAATTTTAGAGTTTTGACGTTATGTTTTTGTGTTGTGATTCTGTTCCTCTTTTTTCTCTATGCTTTGTTTGTTTTTTTCCAACAATTTACAGCAACAAAAATATGAAAAACTCCTAATCAATCTTGATCTCAAGATTGTTTCACTCACGCAATGACAACAAAAAGGAAAGGTTGTGAAAAAAAGAAAGAAAATAATGTTGGAGAAGAAGAAGATGAATATTCTACAGAGTTTCTCTCTGTCCACAAAAAAAGAATTACACCTCAATAAAAAGAAAGGAAAAAAATCACTCAAATAGCAGACTTATTTGAATCAAAATATACATGACTAATAAAATATAAAGAAAATGTGAAATATGTTATAATGTTAGAACCAATTTTGATTAAAACTTGTTTTGGTGCGCCAATTGATTTGTCGCGTCTCTTTCAAATTGTTTTTAAAAACCGGAGTATTTTGTTATATTAGTTGGAAGAGATTAATAGTCATATTTGTTAATGTAAAAAAATGTACATTGTCAATGCATCTCAATATTCATTGATATTATTTTTGAAGTAGTTAAAATAAAAGTCAAATATTTTATATAAATTAGCGATTGTGATTAACTGACAGTATAAAAAATCTTTACACTGACAGTACATATTAATTAAATGCTAATTAAAATGATAGTTAGTTTGAATATTTATTTAAGATATATCATGTTCCCTAAAATGAGTTGTCAAAAAATCTACTAAACATATTAGGAATAAATGCACAGTTTCCTACTCAAACTGAAAAAGTCTTGGTTGAAATGTTTTTTCTTCTTAAACTATAATGCACTTGCTTTTTATGAAAGAGATGGACAAAAAATATAATCATAAAATTGATCCACAATGACAAAGAAAACATAAAAATATTATAATTTTAACAAGTCAATCTCCTACTTGATTCAAATTATATTATTTAACAAAACAAACAACGGTTTGTTCTCACTATTTATATTCCATCTGTAAACTAGGGGTGACCTGAGAGAAAAATGGCAGGAAATGGTAAGAAAGTTGCAATAGGAATCGACCTAGGAACAACCTATTCTTGTGTTGCTGTGTGGAGAAATGATCAGATAGAGATCATAGTGAATGATCAAGGGAATAGAACAACACCTTCTTATGTTGCTTTTACTGACTCTGAAAGGATGATTGGTGATCCTGCTTTCAACATGGTTACTTGCAATCCAACCAACATTGTCTTTGGTAAAACCTTCTAAACTTTGATACTTTTGTCTAGTTAAAATTTTTTTCTCATCTATAAATTCTTTATTATATATATTTGTTGTGTAGATGCAAAGAGGCTAATTGGTAGAAAATTTTCCGATCCCATAGTTCAGAGTGATATGAGACTATGGCCATTTAAAGTGATTGGCGACCTCAATGACAAACCTATGATTGTTGTCAATTACAACGACGAGGAAAAACATTTTGCTGCTGAAGAAATCTCATCCATGCTATTGGCGAAAATGCGAGAGATTGCAGAAGCTTACCTTAGATCAATAGTGAAGGATGTTGTAATAACTGTTCCAGCTTACTTCAACAACTCACAACGCCAGTCTACTAGAGATGCAGGTGTTATTGCAGGCCTCAATGTTATGCGAATAATCAATGAACCTACTGCAGCAGCAATTGCATATGGCCTTCACATGAAACCATTGAATCATGGAAGAAGAAATGTATTCATTTTTGACTTAGGTGGTGGCACATTGGATGTCTCCATCCTTACATTTGAGAAGGGTGATATTCAAGTTAAGGCCATCGCGGGCGACACTCACCTAGGGGGACAAGACTTTGATAACACACTAGTGAATCATTTTGTGAAGGAGTTCTTGAGGAAGCATAAGATTGACATTAGTGGAGACCGAAGATCGGTTAGGAAGTTGAAGAAAGCTTGCGAGAAAGCAAAGAGGATACTTTCGTCCACTCCCGAGACCACCCTTGAGATAGATAGTTTAAGTCAAGGTATAGATTTCTACTCAACGATTAGCCGCTCGAAGTTCGATGAACTCAACAAGAATCACTTCAAAAAGTGCATGGAGATTGTTGAAAAATGTTTAATAGATAGTGGGATTGACAAGAGTAGCATTCATGATGTTGTCCTTGTTGGTGGCTCTACAAGGATCATAAAAGTGCAAGAACTGTTGGGAGACTTCTTTGAGGGAAAGCAATTATGCAAAAGCATCCATCCAGATGAAGCTGTTGCACTTGGTGCTGCTGTTCATGCTTCTATATTGAGTGGTGAGTTTAGTGAAAAGACTGAAGATTTGCTATTGAGGGAGGTAATTCCTTTGTCCCTTGGATTGCAGACTCATGGTGGAATCATGGAAATCATAATTCCTAGAAACACTATAATCCCTACAAACATGCAACATGTGTTCACCACACATCTTCACAACCAAGGCAAAATTTTAATCCATGTTTACGAGGGTGAGAGGCTAAGAGCCGAGGAGAATAACTTACTAGGAAAGTTTGTGTTGGAAATTCCTCCGGCTCCGGTAGGTGTTCCTCAAATCAAGATCACCTTTCAAATTGATGATGATGGCATCTTACATGTCTCCAGCACAGAAAAATCACTTGGAGTTAACGAAAGGGTTAAAATAATAAGCGACAAAGGAAGGCTTTCAAAGGAAGAAATTGAGACGATGATCAAAGATGCTGAGAAGTACAAAGATGAAGACAAGAGGTATAGGAAAAAGGTAGAGGCAAGAAGGGCATTGGAGAAGTATGCAATCAAGATGAGAAATGCAATAGAAGATGAGGAGATTAGCATGAAGCTTTGTTCAGAAGACAAGAAAATGATCAATGATGCAATTAATTTGGTTCTGACGTGGCTTGATGTGAATGAGATTGCAGAACAAGATCATTTTGATTTTTATAGAAGCATTCTTTCAAGTGCTTTTGATCCAATCATTGTGAAGATGATAAAGAATGAGGGGAATGGTGTGAAACCAGGTACTGTTGTTGGGTATCCTCTTGATAATAAAAAGAATAGTTGGATATTGTCGTTAGCAAAATATGGTATTGAGATAGTATGGTCTACTGCAACAGGTGACATCACTGGGTTAGTTTCTACCATAATTGTGGACTTACTAAATAACTAACTCAGTATATGATTGTATAAATAAATTCAGGTTTAAGATGACAATCTGAACTGTAAGATAAATTGTTGAATTTGCATTTTCTTCTAGTTATGCTCTACTCTTTCAATTCTTTCTTTTTTTTTTTAGTAATTTTTTCAATGTTTTCTTTGACACTTATATACCCCTGTCGGTTCTCTCATTGTCGTTGTGTTCATCTCTTTGCCTAAATTTCTAATTTGGGATGAATCCCTTATTCTTTTTCTTTATTTTACTATTATGAAAAACACTTTTTAATTCAGTTGGAAAATAGGTTTTATTCCGGTTTCACATGCGAAATAATGAAGAGTGTTAGAAAAATTTGTCACTTTTCTTCTCGATTGTAGATCCACCGAAGTAAACAATTTATTGGTCAATGGTTCGATCTCCAACAACAATATTTTTATATTTTCAAAACTATAAAGTGTGCACCACATACATCTCAATTTATGTTACTATCCGAGAACAAAAGGAAGTTTTCATGTCGGTTTCTTTTATATACAAATTTTGTCACATAATCTAAACAACTTTTTTTAAAATAGAACTGAACCAAATGTACACGAGATACTAAATTACATTGTTTACAAGACCAAATATTCATTTATCCAAAATGGTACACCAAGAGAACATAGATACATATTTAAAACTATACTCACAATGACAGAATCAAATACATTTATAACAGAAATCTTATACACAATCTTTACAACAACAACAAAAAATTAGCGGTGTTGAGATTCATAAAAAGACTAGAAGCAACCGGCGCACGTAATCGGATGTCAACTATATCTTGTAGGAATGGTGATGAGTCATTAAACACATATAACTTAAACAAAACTTAAATTAAGATATCCAGAAAACATTAACATTAAAGATTCAATCTGAACATAAACCTTTTACAAGCTAACAGTACTATAAATAATACACTTTATAACAAGACTTTCATCTCACCTAACAAAAAATTGAGGTGTAATTCCTGGACACACCACGTTTTTTTTTTCTCAAAAAAATATCATCTACTTCATCGATTTTGATAAATAACCAAGAGGTAAACTAATTCATGGTATATGCTCTGAATTCTATAAATTACAATTACTTTTTTATTTTATTTTTTTAAAAGTGGCGCATTCCTTCGTATTTTATATTTAGTCAAATACTAAACTTCTTTTCACCTTAATTTTATATATATATATATATATATATATATATATATATATATATATATATATATATATATATATATATATATATATATATATATATATATATATATATATATATATATATATATATATATATATATATATATATATATATATATATATATATATATATATATATATATATATATATATATATATATATATATATATATATATATATATATATATATATTGGGTTTGCTGACACACTGTTGTAACTGCTATGTAATAAAGGGCGTTAGAAAAATTTGATGAGGAGGAGGTGGGGGTGTACCTGCAAGGCACTCCGATACCACAGTAAGTATATGGACAGAGTGGTCACAAGCACAGAAAAAAGGGTAAGAAGTGAATTACCTGACCCTCTTGTGGAAGAGGGTATTTATAGAGAGACCCCAACGCTGGGCCAACGGTCACTTGCGTTGGGCTGGGTTGCCAGGCCCAACCAAGGTGACTGCTAGGGCTTACGTGGCGTAGTGAAGACCAGAACGTGGTCTTCACCCTAATTCAACTGCTCCGTGAACTCCGAAAAGTGGGTTGACCTGCTCTTTCGGAGGTGGGCAGTTGGTGGATGACGTGTCCCCGAGGAGGGGAGCACATGGAGAACGTGTGAAGGACACGTTGTCCCGCGCGACAAGGTGCGGGTTCTGCCCGCGCGCGCGCCGGGGGTGGGGGGTGGGGGGGTGGGGCAGGTCTTGCCCGCGGAGGGCAGTGTTTGGTCGAGAGGGGTGTCTCCTGCCCGACGTAGTTAGGGCGGGTCCTTCTTGCGGGGAGACCTTTCTTGCTCGTCGGGGACCCGGTGCCCGACGTTGTGGCCCAAGCTGGACTGGGCTTGGTGGAATATTATTGGGCTGGGTCCGCTTGGCCAGGCCTGGACCCAGGCCAGAACAGGAGCCCCCCAAGTCGTAGCTCTGAGGAAGGGAGCGAGGACTTGATGACGTCGTTCTGGGGAAGGGAACTGGCCCGGGGAAAAACCCTCTAGGTCGTGTTCCGCGGGGCGCGAGCACGTGCGTCCTTCTACGCCGTTGATTGCCCGGGCTTGAGGACATGTGTTGGAGAGGAAATGCGAGGGGGCGCGACTGTCTGCTTTCGCCATGTGTCGCGCACTAGGTGGCTTCTTGGGCGGCTACCCTAGGGTACTCGAGTGCCTAGCGACGCTTCGAGTCCCGTGCTGGGGTATAAGTAAGCGAGCCCCCGCTCATTCTCCACTTTTCACCCTCTTGCTCTCAAGTTTTCTGTTTGTTGTCCCGCCGCCGTCACAACCACCACGTACTCCGTCGCAGATCATATCGCAGTAAGTTTCTTTCTCTTTTCTTCCGTTTTCTTGTTTGTTTTACGACTGTGGTCGGGGCAGTTTGAATGCCCCGAGGAGAGGTGAAGGTATCCGCCGTTGTAGGGGGGTTTTCTAGGGTTTTTATTATGAGCGTCCCGAGGAGAGATGCTAGTTTCGATGAATGCCCCGGGGAAGGACGCTTGTTCCGATGAATTCCCCAGGGAAAGATTCTTACTGCGTTGAACGTCCCGGGGAGCGACGTTTATTCCGATGGACGCCCCCAGGGAGAGTTTGTAGGTTGGGCCATGCTGGTAACCGGGGAGGTGGTAGGTTTCGGGTAGATCCACCGAGGACGATGCTCGGGGTGTCCTCGTCGCCCTTTCACTTGACCTGCGCTGGAAGGGTGAATTTGATCTTTGTCATCAAATTCACCGTTACCTTCTGCTTTTCAGGTGTTAATTACTACGTTTGTCCTGGGCACGATGGTCGAGGATAATGAATCGGATGTCCCACATTTCAACGAGCGCGATGTTCCGGTCGGTGACTGGGTGGCCGAGGAGCCTCTATCTATGCCACCGTGGAGGACCGGGAAGAAGGGGATCCCCAGAACTGGCAAGTCTATCGTCCCCGGCCAGGCCATCGAATCTGCTCGAAATATGGGCGGATGCGCTTCCCGATGTATGAGTTCTACTTCAAAGAGGCCAGGCTCAGGTTGCCATTCTTGGACTTCCACCTGGGCCTCTTCGACTGGATGAGGTTGGCCCCGTCGCAGTTGCACCCAAACGCCCTGGCTTTTATTCGGGCCTTCGAGGTTGTATGCCACTATCTCCAGGTCGGTGTCACGCTGCCGCTGTTCTTTCGTATCTTCCATCTGCAACAGAAGATGGTGAGTGGTCGACATGGCTGGGTGTCGTTCAAGCAACTAGACAGGCGTTTCAGAACGTATATGGATTCTGTTCGGGACTTCAAAGGTCGTTTCTTCATGGTCAGCCTGATCGCGCATGAAGGGGTTCGTTCTTTATATTCAGAGGGGGAGAGGATCGTGGATGGTCGTCACGAGGCCGTCATGCTGCCACGGGTGCACATGGAATGGTCTCTGGAGCACTATTCTCGGGGAACAGGTCGGTACATCGTGCGCGCGGGGTCGCTCGACGAAGAGGATATGGCCAGCTATCTGAAGATAGTTTCGTTTGTGCGCAACTTGCCGCTGGGAATCTGTGTAGATTTTAATCTCGTTGGCCCCGAGATCTGATGCCAAGCGAAGTCCGGCCAGGAATGCCTCGTACTCGGCTTGGTTGTTCGTCGTTGGGAAGGCCAGTGTCAAGGAGACCTCTATGATGGTGCCTTCTCTGTTGTCGAGGATGATGTCTGCTCTGCTGCCCGTGGAGTTTGAGGACCCGTCGACGAAGATAGTCCAGCTGTGGCTCCCCGCGGTAGGGTCCGGCGAGGAGGTCATCTCGGCGACAAAATCGGCCAGGGCTTGGGCCTTGAGGGCTTTCCTTCCTTCGTAGATGATGTCGAACTCAGATAGCTCTAATGACCATTTCAACATGCGCCCAACCATGTCTGGTCGGCCGAGGAGCTGTCGGACGGGCTGGTCGGTTCGGAGCACGATAGTGTGTGCTAAGAAGTAATGTCGGAGACGTCGGGAAGCGGTGATGAGAGCTAAGGAAAATTTTTCGATCAGATGGTATCGAACTTCAGGCCCATGGAGGGCTTTGCTCGTGAAGTAGATTGGCTTTTGCCCTTCTTGGGTTTCTTTGATCAGGACGGCGCTGACGACCTCGTTAGCGACGACTAGGTAAAGGTATAGGGTTTCTCCCGTTGTGGGGCGTGTCAGCACCGGAGGTTCGGACAGGACGCATTTGAGGTTGCGGAGGGCTTGCTTACATTCCTCTGTCCATTCAAACGTGGTCTCCTTTATGAGCAGCTTAAAGAAACGGAGGGTGTGTTGTGCCGATTTGGCGATGAACCCGGAAAGTGAGGCGAGGACGCCGTTGAGGGATTGTATGGATTTCTTCGAGGTGGGTGTGGAAAGTTCTGAAAATGCGTGGCACTTGTCCGGATTCGCTTCGATCCCATGCTCGGTCAGGTAGTAGCCGAGGAATTTTCTTGCGCGGACACCGAAGGTGCATTTCTCCGGGTTGAATTGCATTCGGCAGTTCCTCGCTGTGTCGAAGACCTTTCTGAGATGGGCCGTGTGGTCGACTTCCGTGTAGGATTTGACAATCATGTCGTCCATGTACATCTCGAGCATGTCGTCGATTTCTCCCCAGAAGACTTTGTTCATCATCCGTTGATACGTGGCACCGACGTTCTTTAGGCCGAAGGGCATTACGTTGTAGTAATAGTTGCCTGACGTCGTCATGAAGGTCGTGCTCTGTTTGTCTTGCTCGGCCATTGGGATATGGTTGTATCCCGAGTATGCATCCATAAAGGACAAGAGCTTGAAGCCCACTGAGTTATCAACGAGCTTGTCAATGTTAGGGAGGGGGTAGGCGTCCTTAGGACATGCCCAGTTGAGATTGGTGTAGTCAACACACATGCGCCATTTTCCATTATTCTATTTTACAAGTACAACATTGGACAACCAGGTTGAATACCGGGCTTCCGAAATAAAATTTTCCTCTAGGAGGTCGTTTACAGCTTTTTCAGCTGCCGCCGATTTTTCGGGGGACTGTCTACGCCTACGTTGTACTACGGCCTTGGCGGTCGGGTTGATGGACAGTTGGTGGCAAGCGAGTACGGGGTCGAGTCCGGGCATTTCGGCGGCGCTCCAGGTGAAGAGGTCAGCGTTCTCGCGAAGGCAGACCTTCAGTTGTCTCTTCGCTAACTCGGGGAGTTCTGCTCCGATCTCCATGGTTCTACTCTCGTCATCCCCGAGTGTCACGATCTCGAAGTTGCCGTCCGGGATGGGGCACGCTGGGTAGGTGGGCTGCCCGTTGGACTGGTTGGTTTCGCTGGCCTTGTCTTCGCGGTCGTGTTCTTCGGTGAAGCGGCGGTCGAGGTCCACTGATCCGACGAGCTCCTTCTGTTCGATCTTAGGCGTCGTGGCGGGGGCTGCCTTTTTAGTTGTCGGGGCGATGGTGCTCAGACCTTTCAGCGCGGCCTCGAAGCATCGTCGGGCAGCGTCGATGTTGCCGTTCAGGGTCACCACGGCTCCGTGCCTTGTATAGTATTTCATTTTCAGGTGGACAGTGGAGGGTACCGCGGTGAGTTCTACCATCTTCGTGCTGCCTAGGATACAATTGTAGAGGGATGGGCACTCGATGACCAGGAAGCGGATATTGATCTCCCTGGCAGTTTCATCCTCCCCGAATGTGACTTTTAGCTCTACGTAACCCCATGGTCTTGTCGTCGCCCCGTTGAATCCTTGGAGGTCAGAGCTCACGTAGGGGGATAGGTTGGATTCGTCGAGTTGGAGGGTTGTGAAGAGGTGGGTGTACATGATATCCACCGAGCTGCCTCTGCGACGAGGATGCGTCTGGCATCAAAGTTCTCCATCCGCGCCCGTATTAGCAGGGGAATGTTGGAGTTGGGGGAGCCCCCGGGAAGTTCCTTGAGGTAAAAGGTGATCGAGTTGGACCTGCCACGAAATTTTTCGAGGGTGCTCATCTTACCGGAGTTGCTCGTGATAAGTTCTTCGAACTTTCTTTTCACCGATCCTACGGACAGGTTCCTCGTGGAGCCGCCGGAGATGACCATGGATCTTGGGAAGTATTCTCATCGACTGGTGGGGCGCACCGGTTCGTCGGGCATTTCAAGGCCGTCGGGGAGGCCGAGTTCTATATGAGCAAACCAATCCTCAGGGCGGATGACGCATAGGGCGACCTGAGGTTGTTGTCGCCGTCTGAAGAGGGGAGCTCTTCGACTTTCTTGGCCTCGAGAGCTTCTTGCCTCGGGGTTTCTCCCCCCCCCCCGGGTGTATCTCTTCAGGTGTCCTTCCTTAATCAGGATTTTGATCGCGTCCTTAAGATGGATGCAGTCATCCGTCACGTGCCCGTGGCTCTTGTGGAAATGGCAGTACTTCGATTTATCCATGTTAGGCTTGGGGGGTGTCGGTCTGGGGAAGCAGACACTTCCTTGGACAAATTCGGTCTTGGCGCATTCGGCCAGTATGCGCTTGCGGGAAGCGACTAGGGTCGTGTAATCCGTGAACCGGTCAGCGGAAACGCTCTGCTCGCGTTGTTCGTGGGGACGATCCCCCTGTCGGCGATCGCCTCCGCGCCGGTGGCTTGAAGCTCCGTCGTCTCGGTACCCGCGGGGGGTTTCTCTGTCTCGCGTGTATCGGGCAGAGTTGGCTGCTTGGGTTTCCTCGAACCGGATGTAATGCGCGGCTCTGTCGAGGAAGTCTTGTAAGGAGGCTGGCCGATGTATGCCCACGACCTTATAGAATTTGGAGTCGCGGCGTAGGCCCTGCTCCATTAGGTAACGCTTAATCTCGTCTGACATCGTCACCTGCACCGCCTCCCGTGTGAATATTTCGATGTACTTTCGGAGAGGCTCGTTGGGAGCTTAGATTATAGCGCCGAGAGCAGCTTCCGTCTTCGGATGGCGTCGGGATGTTGTGAAGTGTTTCGAAAACAGGTCCTTCAGAACCCTCCACGACGTAATCGATTCGGGCCCCAGAAGTTTGTACCATGTCATGGCACCCTTCCTTAGCGTCGTCGGGAACAATCTGCATTTGATAGCTCCTCGGACATTTTGGTAGTCGAGCATGGCCTCGATGTCTTCCAGGTGATCGTCTGGGTCAGAGGTGTCTTCGTACATCGAGAGCGTCGGGGGCTTCTCCATCCCATGGGGAATAGGAGCGGCCATGATTTCCCGGGATAGAGGAGTCCTATAGTCGTCTTCGTCGCTGAGAGTGGGCGACCGAGGGGGAGACGGGCCATTTGGTGTAGGCACCTGGTTCCGGCCCCTCGGCCTCCTGACCGGGGGTTCGACGCGCGAAGGCTTGGTCGGGGGCTCTACTCTGTCTTTCCGTCTCTCACAAACTTGTCTCGTTGGGGATCTGGTCTGCTCCTGCGCTACTTCGGTTCGGGGCCTCTCCAGCCGGGGTCGTCGATCTCTGGGACGAGGCGAAGGGCGCATCGAGTTCCCATTCTGGTCTTCCCGCGGAGGGGACCTTGGCGGGACCTCGCGCTCTAGTTCGCCAATCCATGCGTTCTGTTGAAACAACAACTGGTTCGTCTGGTTGATGGCCGCGAAGAGGGCGGCCACTGTTGGGTCCGCTCCGGCCAAGACGGGAACAGGTTGGAACGCTGCTGGGCTTCGGGGCCGGGGGACAACCTGGTGTGTCGGTTCCGTGGACGATGGAGACACAGTCTGGCCGTCTCTCTCGTCGGTCTCAACTGGCCGGGACGTCTCCGTTGGCTTGCTGCCGTTTGCGGCAGGGTTGAGGATGAAGTCATGAGCAGTATCGTCGTGGTGTGGGCTAGCCATGATCGTGGAGTGTTGGTGAAACTTTTGTTTTCTGCTCGGAGTAACGGGGAAGTTTCTGTTCCCACAGACGGCGCCACTGATCTGAACTGATCAGAAGGGGATCACTAGCTGACCACACTCTGTTGGGCTGCTGCCTGTTCACCGGTGATGAGGAGGAGGAGGGGGTGTACTTGCAAGGCACTTCGATGTCACAGTAAGTATATGGGCAGAGTGGTCACAAGCACAGAAAAAGGGGTAAGAAGTGAATTACATGACCCTCTTGTGGAAGAGGGTATTTATAGAGAGACCCCATCGCTGGGCCAACGATCACTTGTGTTGGGCTGGGTTGCCAGGCCCAACCCAGGTGACTGCTAGGGCTTACGCGGCGTAGTGAAGACCAGGACGCGGTCTCCGCCCTAGTTCAACTGCTCCGTGAACTCCGGAAAGTGGGTTGACCTGCTCTTTCGGAGGTGGGCAGTTGGTGGATGACGTGTGCCCGCGGTGGGGAGCACATGGAGAACGTGTGAAGGACACTTTGTCCTGCCTGACAAGGTGCGGATTCTGCCCGCACGCGGAGGGGGGGGGGGGGATTGGGGTGGGGGGTGGGCAGGTCTTGCCCGCGGAGGGCAGTGTTTGGTCGAGAGGGGTGTCTCCTGCCCGACGTAGTTAGGGCGGGTCCTTCTCGCGGGGAGACCTTTCCTGCTCGTCGGGGACCCGGTGCCCGATGTTGTGGCCCAAGTTGGACTTGGTTTGGTGGAATATATATTGGGTTTGCTGACATACTGTTTTAACTGCGATGTAAAAAAGGGCGTTAGAAAAATTTGTCATTTTTCTTCTCAATTGTAGATCCACCGAAGAAAAAAATTTATTTGTCATTGGTTCGATCTCCAACAACAACATTTCTGTATTTTCAAAACTAAAAAGCGTGCACCACATACATCTCGGTTTTTGTTATTCTCCGAGGACAAAAATAAGTTTTTATGTCAGTTTCTTTTATATACAAGTTTTGTCACAGAATCAGAACAACTTATTTTATAATAGAACAAAACCAAATGTACACAAAATACTAAATTACATTGTTTACAAGACCAAATATACACATATCCAAAATGGTACACCAAGAAAACATAGATATATATTTGAAACTATAATCATAATGACAAAATCAAATACATGTATAACATAAATCTTATACACAATGTTTACAACAACAACAAAAAAAAAATTAATGGTGTTGAGATTCATAAAAAGACTAGAAGCAACCTGCGCAACGTAATCAGATGTCAACTATATCTTATAGGAATGGTGATGAGTCATTAAACACATATAACTTAAACAAAACGTAAATTAAGATATCCCGAAAACATTAACATTAAAGATTCAATCTGAACATACACCTTTTACAAGCTAACACTACTATAAATAATACACTTTATAACAACATTTTCATCTCACCTAACAAAAAATTGAGGTGTAATTTCTGGACACACCACGTTTTTTTTTCTTCAAAAAATATATCATCTACTTCATCGATTTTGATAAATAGCCGAGAGGTAAACTAATACATGGTACATGCTCCGAATTCTAGAAATTGCAATTACTTTATTTTTTATTTTTAAAAGTGGCACATTCCTTCATATTTTATATTTAGTCCAATACTAAGTCTCTTTTCACCTCAATTAGATTTTCCAACCAAAAAGATATATATATATATATATATATATATATATATATATATATATATATATATATATATATATATATATATATATATATATATATATATATATATATATATATATATATATATATATATATATATATATATATATATATATATATATATATATATATATATATATATATATATATATATATATATATATATATATATATATATATATATATATATATATATATATGCACAACATTTTTTACGTCGTGCAAAAACCGAAGGAATAGTTGAAATGATTCTTAGTTTGATCCTCATCAACAACATTTTTTTTTAATTTTTAAAACTAAGTTGGGCGTGCAACGTACCTCTCGGTTTTTGTTAATAATTGAGGGGAAAATGCCATTATTTACATCGATTTTGATATAATAACCGAGGCATATAACCTATTTTTTGTCATATATAATTTGTTTTAAATCTCATTTTGACTACCCTGTATCTTTTTTTTTTACACAGTAACTACACATTATGTGACAGAATTTGATCATTATTTTATATAGAACATAAACACAGAATACCAAACTTACATTGCTTACAAAACCAAATATGCAATGATTACAATACTTATGATGACATTTGGGATACACAAAACCTCTACCAAGAGAACCTATACATATTTGAACCTATACATTTTTGCGCATAAAATGACAACCTCTATACAACACTTACAACAACAACAAAAAACTAGTGTTGTTGAGATTCATAATAAGATAGAAAGTCGTCGGCCAAACATGATCAAATGTCATCTATATCCTCTTATGAGAATGGTGCTTTGTTGCTCACCGCCTATAATTTGAGCAAAATTTAAACTATGATAAGCTAACAACAATATTGACTTAAAAAATATGAATAAAATACATGTATATGGATAAAGTTAATACCTTAACTCATAAACCTATAATGCCTCCAGAGATAATATCTAACATATGTCTCATAACATAATATCCATACGAAAAGTTTTTGGGTTGTTTTTGCATCTACAAATAATTTTCATATAGTTACTAATTAATACACACAAAAGTACAAGTAATACATTAGAGAAAATAAAATAATGTCAAAAGGCACAAGTAATACTTACTTTTGAGAAATAGAATCAAGGTCATCTCGAATAATTTAGAAGTCCTGTTCTAATATTAAAAATGGACCCTTCATAAATAAAAACACAACAAATTTAAATTAAACCATTTCCTAATTAAATAGTAAATATCAACAATAACATCAAAATCAATAATCCATGTAAATAACATAAAAAAAAGAAGTAATATTTTAATCAATAATATCAAAATGCAATTTCTAGTAAATATTATCATTATTAATTTCAAGTAAATATTATTCATCAACCAAGCTCTCATATTGTAGCGTCTCTAAGATATAATTCTTAATTGCTATTAGTGCTAAGTCATTAAGTCTTTCTAGTAACATGGAAGACCGCAAATATGACTTCAAGAACTTTAATTATGAAAATAAGAACTTTAATTGTTATAGAAATAGTCAATAAATTTTGATATGCAAAAATTGTATTAGGAAAACAACCCACGCCTTTCAAAAAAATGTAATATATCAATAAGTTTGTTGTAACAAACGATACTAATTAATAAATTCTTGATTGAGAAACAGAGTTTCTTGGGTGAACAAAGAAACAATTAGAACAAAGAAAGAGAGAGAGAAGAAAGAAAGAAGAAAAAAGGATTAGGGCAAATTATTTTTCTATTCACTTACTAAATTGAGGTACAAATGCTTACAAGTGAATAATAACAATTGTCCTCTCTTAACAACCTGAGATATCTAGCCTATTTATAGGCTACTAAGTTAACTTAACTAACAAGCTAACCTAAACAATTGGATCCATAACACAAGGTCCAATTCGACATTACATACTAGAACTAACTTTGACTACATCATGTAATACTTCGACATCATCATGTGAATGAGCTTCGACTTTATGTTTGTCTCCCGTCGAAACATGAAAGTTATCCCTACTGACAACATCCTCTTCGATAGTACTAGAGTTCGATCCAATATCTCACAAATCTCCATCTTGAAATAAACTCTATAATAACAGGGAATAATCTAGCTTTCATCAAGCAGCTTTATCAACTTCATACAGTGGAGAAACTTGCAGCTTGGCGATATCTTGGTGATCATATAGGCATCATTGTCATCAGTCGAAACCTTCAGCACTTGGATTTTTCCATGTTTTATTGTCTCTTTAACGAAGCGCAACCTTACATCAATGTGCTTGGTTAGCTCATGATAGGCTAACCTCTTTGACAGGTGTATTGCACTTTGACTATCACATTTAACAATGATAACTCGACCTTGAAGTTTTAACTCCTTTGCAAAACCTTCAAGCCACAATGCTTCTTTCACAGTATCAGTGAGGGTAATATATTTTTCTTCAATTGGTTAATAAGGCAACAACCTTCTGAAGTGTCACTTTCCAATTGATTGTTGTGTCGAACATAGTGAACATATATCCATAAATAGATTTTCTAGAATCCATACAACCTGCATAATCAGAGTCGACATATCCTTTAATTTCGACTTTGCTATCATCACCACCGGCTCCACTATAAATCAATACTCTATTTAGAGACTCATTTATGTACCTAATAATCCACTTCAAATCTTGTCAGTGCGTCTTTCAAGGATTGGCCACATACCTGCTTACATGGCTCACTCCATACGCTATATCTGGCCTCGTACAAATCATAACATATATCAAAGAACCTACTATACTAGCATATGGAATACTACTCATGTAGATTCTTTCAGCTTCAGTACTCGGACTTTGAGTAGTAGTAAGCTAAAACTGAGGATTTGTCAGAGTCACAACAGGCTTTGAATTTGAAATACCAAACTTGTCGAGAACCTTTCGTAGGTATGTCTCTTGAGATAAACATAATTTTAAATGATTTCTATCTCTACGGATGTCAATCCCAAGAATCCTAGTGGTAGCTCCCAGATCCTTCATTTCGAACTCCTTACTGAGTTCAGTCTTCACCTCCATTACATCCTCGACACTGTTGCTAGCTATGAAGATATCATCCACATAAAGAAACAAAATAACAACTGAGTTTCCAGGTCAGAATTTGAAGTAAACACAGAGATTGAACTGGCTTCTAGTGAAATCAATGTGTGCCATGAACTTGTGGAATCTCCTGTTCCACTGTCGAAGAGATTGTTTAAGGCCATACAAAGACCTATTCAGCTTTCACACATAATCTTCCTATCCTTTTCTGCATACCCTTCAGGTTGCCGCATCAGGATCATTTCATCTAGATCACCATACAAGAAGGTTGTCTTTGAAGGTGAGAAAATTACTTAGAAGGGGGGGGGGGTTGAATAAGTAAGACTAAAAATCAAAGATTTGAACACAGATATTTTTATCCTGGTTCGTTGAATACAACTACTCCAGTCCACCCTCTCAAGAGTGATTTGCCTTTCTCTGTCAAGGACTTAATCCACTATTTAATCAAACAGATTACAATAGCAACACCTAAGAACAACTGTTCTTAGTCTTCTCAAGAGCAACTGATACCAACTGGATCCTCTTAAGGAAAACCTTTTACAAACAATGTAAAACTTTTACAAGAGTATGAATGCTTCTAATAAGCTGTTATCACAACTGTGATATTTCTCTTAAGTTAAGAACAATGTTATAGCAAAATAAAATAATAAGAGCTTTTAGAGTTTTGCTATGGTGAGAGATTTTGCTAGAAGTTCGATACTGAAGAAGATGGAGTGGACTTCTTTATATAGGCACTTAGATCCATGAAGTCTTGATAACGTTGAAGGCTGTGCAGAAAAGCCTGAAGCTTTTTGTCTTTACATTGGAGGCTGTGCTGAAACAAGCCTGATGCCTTTTGTCTTCACTTTGCAGAATCTTTCCTTAGAATGGAATGCACAGATAAAACCTTTTTGTCTGTGTCCTTGTGTCTAACGCAAAAGAGGAAAGAGCTGTTGAGATAAGCCAACGTACATATTTAAATCTTCTTCACAAAGTAAGTTCATCTTTCAACATTAGAATCTGAATCATCAGAGTCTCCAGAGTAGAGATCTTCTGGATCTTCAGAGTCTTGGATGTTCTTCAGATTGAGCTAAATCAGAGTATGTGCAGCTTGTGTGCTTGAGCGTGTAAATCTATCAGAGCAGAGTCTTCTATGCTTTAGAGGCTCCTGCTTCAGAATCTTCAAGAGACAGTAATCAGATTCTTCTGGGAGCAGCATTCAGATCTTCACTTAAGATGCTCTTGAACCTATGAAGCCTTTCATAATAACATTGTTCAGATCCAAATTTGCTTTCTTAAGAGTATTTTCTTTAGTACCTGTAGCAAACAGTCTAGAACAAGTTTAGAGTATATAATTCTTGAATACAAAATTCATAAGTGTTATCATCAAAACATAGAGATATAACTAAGACACAATCTGTGTCTTACAATCTCCCCCTTTTTGATGATGACAAAACATGAGAAATTTTGTTCAATAAAGAGTATGAATTAGAAACTCCCCCTGAGATTAACAATCTCCCCCTGAAATAAATACTTCAATAGAATAGAATACTTCCCTTTCTGATTAAGTATATTTCAGATTCAGAGCCTGATGAAAGAGTTCAGAATCAAATCTTGATGCCAGATACATAGGACTTCCTTTAGTCAGAGCGCCTGGTTATCATCTTGCTTGAATTCTCTTTCAGAATAAATGTATCAGAGTAAGATATCAGAGTTATCAGAGTTGATTGAATACTCAGATTTTCTTTAGAGGATCAGGTTCTGGTTGACACAGTCTCAGGGTAACTTCAATGAATTATGTCAGATATATCAATGTAATCTGAAAGACTTAAATTCAAGATAAGTTAATAAAATGTCTGAATTTCAGTTTTAGTAACTGCTTATAGGTTGAACACTCAGTTTCTCTTTTTCTCCCCCTTTTTGTCATAATCAAAAATATTTTTAAAGACAGAAAGATATAGAAGAAAAGGGGCATATAGGAGCAAACACATTATCATGCAATTAAAACAAACCAAAGTTCACAGTCAAACAGGCAGAAGCCAAAACACATAACACAATAAAAAAACAGACAACAAAAGCAGTTCATGTGCAAAACAACAAATAAAACTAAGTCTGGCGAGAGGCAATAAGGGTCAGAAGCTCTGTCATCTTGGCAGCTGACTCTTCTTGCTTAGACATCCAGGTCTTGATTTCATCAGTTGTCTTCTCTTGCTTGATCATCCAGTCCTTTATATCCTTCACATCATTCACAAGTTCTGCAACCACAGATGAAGACGGAGCAAATGCAGTAGCAACAGGGTTCCCTTCAGATTGGTTTCATCAGAAGCTTGTTCAACCATTTCAGATTCAGGAACTACTGGAGGAGCAGCTTCCAAAAGTAACACAGGAGGAGGAGGAGGCATGTTCATCAGAGTTACCTTGATTAATTCTACAAATTTATTCTTAGCAAGCTTAGTGCATTTAGCTCTAACTTTTAAGGCAGCTTTGTTGAACATCCAGATGAAGCGCTTCCAAGCAGTATTCGAAACATTTGGATCCAAACTAGACATGCATACAGCCTTAACACGATCATATTCAGAATCTAACTCCTTTTTGAAAATATCAAACATAGTATTAACACATGATCCTAGATCTGACTGTTCAGACTGTCCAGAGGAAAAAGGATTAGGGGTGTTAACAGGAGTAGGTTCAGATGGTTGTGGTTGAGGTGATGG
Source organism: Lathyrus sativus (assembly GCA_963859935.3). Lineage (NCBI taxonomy): Eukaryota > Viridiplantae > Streptophyta > Magnoliopsida > Fabales > Fabaceae > Lathyrus > Lathyrus sativus. The sequence goes on from OZ012735.1 coordinate 545,041,890, forward strand.
TGGTTGAGATGTGTGGATGTCAGATTGAGGGAGTTCAGATGGTTGAAGAAAAGTCTGATTTTCAGATGGATTGGTTTCAGGTGGTTGAGTTATGGTTTGGTTTCCAGAAGATTGAGTTTCAGATGGTTGAATTTCAGATGGTTGTTGATGAGATGGAGAGTTTGGTGGGGTATGAAACAAAGCAATGTTAAGATGTTTCTTCATAACACTTTCAGAGCGAGCTTGTTTGAGTGACTCTGAATCACAATCAGATGAATCAGATGAATCAGAAGATTCATCTGAGTGAACAGATGTTGAGGAAATTATAATTGATTGATTGAGGGGTTGAATATCAAGAATATTGTCAGAAAGATTTGGATGTTCTGAGGGAATTGTTTGTTCAGAGTGTTCAGTTTGAACAGTCTCTGGTTGGTTTTGTTCTGAAATAATTGTTTCTGGTTGGAGAGTCTCTAATTGGGGATTCTCTGGTTGTGACAAAGTTGGTTGTGGAATTTCTGTTGGAGTGTTTTCTGGTTGAGTTGGTTCTGGTGGTGGAATATCTGTTTGAATTGTTTGAGGTTGTGGTTCAGATGGAATTGGTACAGGAGATGGTTGTAAATTTACTGGTTCAGAGGGGAGTGGTTCAGATGAAAGATTGACAGACTGTTTGGATTTAGAAGTTCTTTGTCTAAGGTTTGGAGAGAGTTGTGGTGATGAAAGGGGTGAATGAACAATAGGTGTAGGATCAGATGCTAATACATGTTGAATGGTGTCTCTGATCTCTTCCAGAGTGGCTTCTCTAGGACTGATTCTGGCTTTCTTTCCTTCTCTCTTCTTCTTTCTTGAAACTTCAGATGCTTTTCTCTTCTTCTGAACTGATCCTTCTTCAGCTTTCCTCTTACTACGCCTTTCCTTCATTAGATTGGGCAATTCTTCTCCTGGTTTCTGAACAAGATTAGCAGGTAGAGGAATTCCTTCATTTAGACATTCAGTAATGTACATCCAGACAAATTCCTTTGGTTCATCTGCACTGAATAGTGGAAAGTCTTCCACAGGAATTCTTCTGCCTTGAACCTCTTCAGAGTTTATCTTCCTTGGTTGTCCTTTCAATTCTGAAATGATTTTCATCCTTTTCAGATTGAGTCCATTTATTTCAGATCAAATGATGTAAGTCAGATCTTCTGTAATCTTCGCATCTGTCAGATGCTGTACCAGCTTGTTCTCAATAAGGATATCTGAAATTAATCTTCCCAGGGGTATCCAAGTTCTAACTTTACCAGCTTTAGCTCTTACCTCCTCTCTGGTTTCTTTGACATGAGTTAGTAGATGACTGAAGATTAGATACGGTAGATCCACTTTGACATTCTTGCTAATGCAGTACATGAAATACAGATGTTCCGAACTCACATAGTCTGGTGAGTTGGATGGTTTTCTATGAAAAAATGTACTCATAAATATTTTTGCCCAGATCCTATAAATGGGTTTCAGATCTTTAACCTTACTTGATGGCATTCCAGCTATAGTAATTTCTTCATAAACCCTAGCCATATCAATGCGAGAAGAAGCAAGGTTTGAAACTCCATCAGATTCAGTATAACTGAACAGTTGCCTGATCAGTTTCTCAGTAATAACTATCTCCATTCCAAGAACCGATGAATGAATAAACTTAGGACCAACGCTTGCATGAATCCAGAATTCCTTTACCAGTGACGGAAATACAGGACCCATTAATCTTTCAAAGTATTTCTACCAACCTTGAGCTTTAATGGCAGGAGTTAGGTCGAACCCATTTTCCTTTAACGAATCAAGATCAATGAAGCTTTCACATAGAACCTCCAGATCTTCCACTGGAGTGAATAAGGTTCGTTCTGGTTCTTTGTACATTATGGTCTTGTTGGATTTTACAGCAGTGTTGGAAGTAGACGCCATTGAAGAAGAAGAGGATCTTGGTTTAGGTTTAGGGTTTTGGTAGAGATTGAAAAGAGAGCAGAAACGCATGAATGTAGTGAATGTGGAAAGTGTGAAAATAGTGTGATAGGTGATATATATAGAGAACCAATAATCAAGCATAGGGCACAACAAAAGACACTTACGCACGTTTGGACAACATTTAATGAAAAATAATCATTTAACTTTAAATTTATGACAGCTGGGGGGAAAACCAAGAAAAATGAGATTTTCAAAGCAATACCTCAAACGTCAATTCAGTTGAGCACTCCATCTTTTCAGATACTGAGTGACACGTGTTTGCTTTGTAGGCGCATCTGATGTCTCTCAAGAAATGAAACGTTTCCAACTTTCAGATCTTCTGAGCTTGTTAGTTCAGAGTTTCACACAAAAATAATTGAATGAATATAAATGAACGAATAGTCAGATGAAATACTTCAGATCATTAAACATTTTGCATCTGAGAGGTTGCCTCTGATAAATATTACTCTGGACAAAAATCCATACAAATATTTTTCAGAATGAACTTAAATCTATCTTCAGCAAGGGGTTTTGTGAAAATATCAGCCCATTGATGATCTGTATCAACAAAAGCTAAATTAATTACACCCTTCTGAACATAGTCTCTGATGAAGTGATGTTTAATTTCTATATGTTTTGCCTTAGAATGCAAGATTGGATTTTTTGACAAACATATAGCAGAAGTATTATCACAGAAGATAGAAAGATTACTCTCATAGATTTGATAATCTTCTAATTGACTCTTCATCCAGAGCATCTGAGTACAGCATCCAGCAGCAGCAATGTATTCTGCCTCTGTAGTTGATAGTGCAATGGTAGGTTGCTTCTTGCTGTACCATGAGATCAGATGACTTCCAAGAAACTGACAGCTTCCAGAAGTGCTTTTACGTTCAACTCTGTCTCCAGCATAGTCAGCATCACAGAATCCAACTAATGAAAATTCATCAGATCTTCTGTAACACAAACCCATGTTAGCAGTACCTTTCAGATACCTTAGAATCCTCTTAACAGCTGTTAAGTGTGATTCTCTAGGATCTGATTGGAATCTTGCACATAAGCAGACACTAAACAGAATATCTGGTCTAGAAGCAGTCAAGTATAGAAGAGATCCTATCATACCTCTGTAGAGTTTTTGATCTACCTTCTTACTTACCTCTTCCTTACCTAGAGTGCTTGTAGGGTGCATTGGAGTCTTTGCCATTTTGCTATCAATCATGTTGAACTTCTTCAGAAGCTCTTTAACATATTTGGTTTGATGTATGTAGGTGCACTCTGGAGTCTGGTTGACTTGGATTCCCAAGAAGAATCTCAATTCTCCCATCATGCTCATTTCAAATTCTTCCTGCATACATTTAGCAAACTCCTTTCCAAGCGTAATATTTGTTGATCCAAAAATAATGTCATCTACATAAATTTGACAAATCAACAAATCTTTCTTAACAGTTTTACAGAATAAAGTTGTATCCACTTTTCCTCTGATAAAATTTTTCTTCAGAAGGAAGTTGCTCAACCTCTCATACCAAGCTCTGGGAGCTTGTTTTAATCCATAAAGAGATTTCTTTAATTTGAAAACATGATCTGGAAAGTTTTCACTTTCAAAACCAGGAGGTTGGTGGACATATACTTCTTCTTCTATAATACCATTAAGAAAAGCACTTTTAACATCCATCTGATACAGAGTGATGTTATTCTGTGCAGCAAATGAAATAAGAAGACGAATAGATTCTAACCTTGCCACTGGAGCATATGTCTCAGTGTAATCAATACCTTCTTGTTGACTGTATCCTTGAGCAACCAGCCTTGCCTTATTCCTTTCTACTTCTCCCTTTTCATTCAGCTTATTCCTGAAGACCCATTTTGTTCCAATAACATTGAATCCTTTAGGTCTAGGAACCAGATCCCAAACTTCATTTCTGGTGAATTGATTCAGCTCTTCTTGCATAGCTATAATCCATTCATTATCTTCCAGAGCCTCATCTACAGATGTTGGTTCTATCATTGACACTAAGCCAAATAAAGAAGATTCAGAAGTTCTGAGAAATGATCTTGTCCTTATTGGATCATCTTTCTTTCCAATTATCATATCTTCTGGATGAGAAGCTTTGATTCTGGAAGAAGATCCTCTGACAGTTGGTCTTTCAGAAATATGCAAGTTGTTTAGTTGGGAGGTCAAAGGTGTAGCATCTGGGGTTGCTTCAGATTCTTTGTTTATTGCCTTTTCTGCCTCTGACCCTTCAGAGTCTGTGAGAATCACTTCTCTATCTGCAGAACTTTCAAACTGCTTTGGCTTTTCAGAGCCAAGCTTATCATCAAATCTAACATGAATAGATTCTTCCACAATCTGTGTTTCAGTATTGAATACTCTGTAGCCTTTAGAGCGTTCAGAATAACCAAGCATGAAACACTTCTGTGCTTTGGAATCAAACTTGTTCAGATTATCTTTAGTATTAAGCATAAAACAAATACATCCAAAAGGATGAAAATAAGCAATGTTAGGCTTTCTGTTTCTCCACAATTCATAGGGAGTCTTTTTCAGAAGAGGTCTTACAGACACTCTGTTCTGAATATAACAAGCTGTGTTAATTGCTTCTGCCCAGAAATATTTTGCCAGATTTGTCTCATTGATCATGGTTCTGGCCATTTCTTGCAATGTTCTATTTTTCCTCTCTACAACTCCATTTTGTTGTGGAGTTCTAGGGCAGGAGAAATCATGTGCAATGCCTTTTTCAGAAAAATATTTTTCAAAATGTTTATTTTCAAATTCTCCACCATGATCACTTCTGACTTTAATAATTTTGCAATCTTTTTCAGTCTGGACTTGATTGCAGAAGTCAAAGAACACAGAATGAGACTCATCCTTGTGTTTTAGAAACTTTACCCATGTCCATCTGCTGTAGTCATCTACAATGACTAACCCATACTTCTTGCCTCTGATGGATGCAGTTTTCACTGGTCCAAACAGATCAATGTGAAGTAATTCCAATGGTCTGGAGGTAGAAACAACATTTTTTGATTTAAAATGTGATTTTGAAAATTTACCTCTTTGACATGCTTCACACAGAGCATCTGAGTTGAACTTCAACTTAGGAAGTCCTCTGACCAGATTGAGTTTATTAATCTGAGATATACGTCTCATATTAATATGCCCCAATCTTCTATGCCAGACCCATTGCTCATCATTCACAGATAAGAGGCATTTTACATTTTGAACTTTAAGTTCTGAAAGGTTAATTTTATAAATGTTGTGTTTCCTCTTTCCATTGAATATGATAGAACCATCCTTTTGACATACAGCTTTGCAACATTTTTGATTAAAGATTATATCATAACCATTGTCACATAATTGAATTATGGACAATAGATTATGTTTCAATCCTTCAACTAACAGAACATTAGAAATAGAGGGTAGGTTGCCATTACCTATTGTTCCAGAGCCAATGATCTTGCCCTTCTGGTTCCCTCCAAATTTCACGTCCCCTCCAGATCTAAGTTCCAGGCTTTGGAACATAGACCTTTCTCCTGTCATGTGTCGTGAGCATCCAGAGTCCAGGTACCATGATTGGTGTCCTGACCTTGCTGCTAAGGACTTCTGCAACAGGGATTATTTTGTCTTTAGGTACCCAGATCTTCTTGGGTCCTTTGGGGTTAGTTGGTTTGTAGGTTTGTCTAAACTTCTGTTTTGCAACATAATGTTTATTCTGACTTGCCTTAGGTTTAAACACATAAGTACTCTTCTCAGAGCTTGTGTGTTTAATGTCATTCAAGTGACCAAATTTGAATTGAGAATACAGAGGTGTCTTCCTGATGAAAAGTTTGTCAACAGGTTTTGGATTGCTTCCAGATGAAGACTCATATCCAATGCCTCTTCTGTTGTTTCCACTAACACCATAGATCATGGAAGCCATCTTGCTTCTGTCTATGCTCTTAGCGAGAAATTTCTGAAAACTAGAGTCATATTTTTCTAAAATATTTTCACATGACTTAGTCTCAGATTCAGATTCTTGTTGAGTTCTATCAAAGTCATTTTTGATTTTTAAATTTATTTCTTTCTGCTCAACAAGTTCTGTTTTCAGAAGATCAATCTCAGATTCAAGATTGATTTTCAGCTTCTTGTATTTGAGTTTGATGTTGTTATAACTTTTAAGAACTTCTGTTAAAACTTTAATGAGTTCTTCTTTGGTAAGTTTAGCCATTACCTCTTCTGCATCATCATCAGATTCAGATTCTGATTCATATCCTGAGGTACCTTCCTCTTGATCCTCTGTCCTGGCCATCAGTGTAACGTTTTCACATTCTTCTTCTGATTCAGAAGATGATTTACACTCATCTGAGTCATCCCAAGTTTCCATAAGAACCTTCTTCTTTTTATCAAACTTTCTCTTGGGTTTCTCCTTGAGAAGTTTGGGGCAGTCATTTTTGTAATGCCCGGGTTCCTTGCATTCATAGCATGTGACCTCTTTCTTTCCAGATCTTCTGTGTCCAGAAGATTCCTTCCTGTGGTCAGCTTTTCTGAAGTTGTTAAACTTCTTTCCCTTGTGCTTCCAGAGCTTGTTGATTCTTCTGGAAAGCATGGACAGTTCATCTTCTTCTTCAGAAGAAGATTCTTCAGAGCTTTCTTCTTTTACCTGCAAAGCTTTAACAAATTTGTTAGATTTTAAAGATATGGATTTACCTTTATCTTTCTTCTGGGGTTCATCTTCCTCCAGCTCAATTTCATGGCTTCTCAACGAACTGATAAGTTCTTCTAAAGAGATCTTGTTCAGATCTTTTTCCATCTTCAATGCGGTCACCATTGGTCTCCATCTGGTGGGAAGACTTCTGATGATCTTCTTGACATGATCTGACATTGAGTAGCCCTTGTCCAGAACTTTCAGACCAACTGTAAGAATCTGAAATCTAGAAAACATAGTTTCTACATTTTCAGACTCTTCCATTTTAAATGCCTCATACTTCTGTATGAGCGCCAGAGCCTTGGTCTCTTTAACCTGAGAGTTTCCCTCATGAGTCATTTTGAGTGACTCAAACATGTCATGAGCAGTATCTCTGTTAGTAATCTTCTCATACTCAGTATGAGAGATTGCATTAAGCAATATAGTTCTGGCTTTGTGGTGATTCTTGAAATCTCTTTTCTGTACTTCAGTCATTGATTTTATATCAATCTTTTTGCCATCCTCATCAGTAGGATGTTCATATCCATCAATGACCATATCCCAAAGATCAGCATCATACCCAAGGAAAAAACTTTCTATTCTATCTTTCCAATAGTCAAAATTTTCCCCATCAAACATGGGTGGCTTAGTACTGATCCTATCTCATTCATATTTGTTGTTGTAAGTTGATGTAGAAGTATTATCCATATTGACAACCAAATAAATATCAAAGTATCTTTCTCACTGGATCTTTAACTGTCACGGTTAAGTGGAGCACACGCAGAACCGGAGCTCTGATGCCAACTGAAGGTGAGAAAATTACTTAGAAGGGGGGGGGGGGGTTGAATAAGTAAGACTAAAAATCAAAAATTTGAACACAGATATTTTTATCCTGGTTCGTTGAATACAAATACTCCAGTCCACCCTCTCAAGAGTGATTTGCCTTTCTCTGTCAAGGACTTAATCCACTATTTAATCAAACAAATTACAATAGCAACACCTAAGAACAACTGTTCTTAGTCTTCTCAAGAGCAACTGATCCCAACTGGATCCTCTTAAGGAAAACCTTTTACAAACAATGTAAAACTTTTACAAGAGTATGAATGCTTCTAATAAGCTGTTATCACAACTGTGATATTTCTCTTAAGTTAAGAACAATGTTATAGCAAAATAAAATAATAAGAGCTTTTAGAGTTTTGCTATGGTGAGAGATTTTGCTAGAAGTTCGATACTGAAGAAGATGGAGTGGACTTCTTTATATAGGCACTTAGATCCATGAAGTCTTGATAACGTTGAAGGCTGTGCAGAAAAGCCTGAAGCTTTTTGTCTTTACATTGGAGGCTGTGCTGAAACAAGCCTGATGCCTTTTGTCTTCACTTTGCAGAATCTTTCCTTAGAATGGAATGCACAGATAAAACCTTTTTGTCTGTGTCCTTGTGTCTAGCGCAAAAGAGGAAAGAGCTGTTGAGATAAGCCAACGTACATATTTAAATCTTCTTCACAAAGTAAGTTCAGCTTTCAACATTAGAATCTGAATCATCAGAGTCTCCAGAGTAGAGATCTTCTGGATCTTCAGAGTCTTGGATGTTCTTCAGATTGAGCTGAATCAGAGTATGTGCAGCTTGTGTGCTTGAGCGTGTAAATCTATCAGAGCAGAGTCTTCTATGCTTTAGAGGCTCCTGCTTCAGAATCTTCGAGAGACAGTAATCAGATTCTTCTGGGAGCAGCATTCAGATCTTCACTTAAGATTCTCTTGAACCTATGAAGCCTTTAATAATAACATTGTTCAGATCCAAATTTGCTTTCTTAAGAGTATTTCCTTTAGTACCTGTAGCAAACAGTCTAGAACACGTTTAGAGTATATAATTCTTGAATACAAAATTCATAAGTGTTATCATCAAAACATAGAGATATAACTAAGACACAATCTGTGTTCTTACAGTCTTCACATCCATTTATTCAAGTTCCAGGTCGAACTTTGCCACAATTTTGTCACAGAATCAAAACAACTTTTTTTTTTATAATAGAACAGAACCAAATGTATACGGGATACTAAATTACATTGTTTACAAGAACAAATATTCATTTATCCAAAATGTTACACCAAGAAAACATATATACATATTTAAAACTATACTCATAATGACAAAATAAAATACATTTATAACATAAATCTTATACACAATGTTTACAACAACAACAACAAAAAATTAGCAGTGTTGAGATTCATAAAAAGACTAGAAGCAACCGGCGCAACGTAATCGGAAGTCAACTATATCTTCTAGAAATGGTGATGAGTCATTAAACAAATATAACTTAAACAAAACTTAAATTAAGATATCCAGAAAACATTAACATTAAAGATTCAATCTGAACATAAACCTTTTACAAGTTAACAGTACTATAAATAATATACTTTATAACAACACTTTCATCTCACCTAACAAAAATTGAGGTGTAATTCTTGGACACACCACACTTTTTTTTCCTCAAAAAAATATCATCTACTTCATCGATTTTGATAAATAACCAAGAGGTAAACTAATTCATGGTATATGCTCCGAAATCTATAAATTGCAATTACTTTTTTATTTTATTTTTTAAAAGTGGCGCATTCCTTCATATTTTATATTTAGTGAAATACTAAACTTCTTTTCACCTTATATATATATATATATATATATATATATATATATATATATATATATATATATATATATATATATATATATATATATATATATATATATATATATATATATATATATATATATATATATATATATATATATATATATATATATATATATATATATATATATATATATATAGGGTTTGCTGACATACTGTCGTAACTGCGAAAAATACCTGGCGAAAAAACAGAAAAGTCGCCACCGAACGTTATTTATCTCAAAGAGAGGGAAAAGAAACGATCGAAGGAAATCTGAAGAACGGGAAAAGATAAGGTCATCGCAACCAAATCTTGGGTTCGGGAGTCGGTTGCACAAGGAGAAGGTATTAGCACCCCTCACGTCCGTTGTACTCAACAGGATCCACGCTTATTGTCTAATCAAAGGGTGTGTTTATCTATAAGCTACTGCTAAACGGAAATGAGAAAAAAAGAAAAAAAGAAAGAGACTCGATAAGACATCGATGCCCTATGCCTACGTATTCCCTCGTGCAATGGGAAAGTCAGAGTCAACGTAGTTCGGAAAATTACGGGGTATGGGGGAAAGGTTGCTCACCAAGACATTGTCGTCTTATGCCTACGTATCCTCATCTGGTATGAAAAATCAGAGCAAACGTAGTTCGGGTACGAAACCACCAGTTGGTTAAGTGTTTTTTATGAGCGACGTTAAGTTCCCATTCCAATAGTTAGGGACGATGCCTGTTTGCAGTAGAACGGAAAAGTGACGTACTCTTTTCTGAAAATGATTTTGAAGAACAATCCCGAAGGGTAAAAGGTTTGAATTTTATTTGTGAGTCTTAGTGAAGTGAATTAGTTTGATTTTTGATTCACGTTGCACTAAAGACTATGACATAGGAACGAATCGCATATTGCCCCTAGACGGGACGTATACTAGACACTCTAGACAAGTGAGAGGAGACCTCTCACTCATCATTTCCCATGTGCTTAAGGCTCGTGGAGCACAACGTTCATCATATTTATTAGATGAGTTAGAAAGTATTTTGAGATGAGAAAAGAGGCACACGAAAGGTCTAAGGGAAACTCGGCCCTAACGCTGTCATGCAAAGTGGTCATAAAGTTGGATGCGAAAGGAGATTCTATCCAAATGTTAGCATGCAAAAGATGGACCTAAGGTTGAGGTTAAAAGGGACTAGCCTACTTGTTATCATGCATGGATTACCTTTCTAGTGTCTATCCTACTCCAAATTTAATCGGAAATTAAATTGGAATAAGAACCCTAAGAGAGCATGCAAAGACAAAGCAAAAAGCAAGGAAACAAGGTAAAAGCAGCAGCTACAACAGCGCCTCCTGCACGAAACAGCGATAAAATCTAGCACACATGCAAGACAGCTTATAACAACAAATATTTCAACACAAAAGCATGTGTAAAAGGAAGGCAGCAAGCAAGCAAGGCAAAGACAACATGCAAAATTCAAAACAACCAAAGCTGTGGAAAGTAGGGTAGCAAGTAAGCTTGAATGAAATTAATCAAGAGCAAGCATTAATCATGGATAAATATCATGCAAATGTGAACATGTTTCCACAATCAAACATAACTGATCAACAACATTGCCTCAACAAGAATCAACAAGATCTGAAGGTGAGAAAAACACTTAGAAGGGGGGTTGAATAAGAGTTTTAAGAAATATGGCAATAAAAATAACTCAAGATTTTTATCCTGGTTCGTTGAACTCAACTACTCCAGTCCACCTTATCAAAGATGATTTGCCTTTCTCCACAAGGACTTAATCCACTATTGATCAACTGATTACAATAGAAAGCACTAAGAACAACTGTCTTAGTCTTATCAAGAACTACTGACCACACCTTGGTCTTCTTAAGGAACTTATTACAATTTAATGTAAACTAACAAGTGTTTGAATGCTTCTAATAAGTTGTATCACAACTGTGATGTTTACACTTAAGATTAAGTACAACAATAAAAACTATACAGTTTTATGAGAGATCAAATGATAAAGATCTTTGTAAGATTTTTCTCTTTGGTGATTCAAGCGTGTGTTTCTTTCTGAGTGAATGAGCAAAATGGTGAGTAGTGAATTAGCAAGAAGAATGAGCAGCCTTACAATGTTGTAGAAGTTCTCCTTTTATAGCTTTTCCAAATTGCTTTGAGTGATGTCCAGATGTATATAATATTAGATTATAAGACTTTTCATTACCCAAAATGTATGGGCAGAGATATGCTTTTTGCAGAAAGGTATGGTTGTAGAAGCCTTGGGATTTGCACCACGTCACTTCTTTGGACAAATTAGCCGTTGGTTACTTTGGAAGTAGCACCACGTCTAATCATGTTTTACAGCTTCTTCAACAAGCTTCCTTCAGGATGAAGTCTTCATAATCTGTACTTCAGAACATGTAACAAGCTTAAAGGTATGAAATACTTTAAGATGATCAGAGCTAAAATGAATGAGATGATCAGAGCCTTGATAGATGATCAGATCTTGATATATCAGAGTTTCAATCTTGATCAGAGTCTTCATCAGAGTGTGCAGCAGTATGTGCTAAGAGCGTGAATATTAATGATGAGAGTCTGGTTATCAATGCCTCTGAGCTTGCAGTGAAAAGAACTTCAGAGTCTGATTATTTCAGAGCTTTTAACTTTTGTACACTTCTTTCATTAACGCTTCAGATCATTCTGTAGCTTCTGCTTCAGATCCTTCTGGCAGCGCTTCAGAATCTTCTGGTAGTCTTGTATCTGATGCTTCAGAGCCTTGCATAGTTTCTTGTACTTATGTATATTTTTCTTCTTTAAGAGTATTAACTTTGATACCTGAAACAATAATACTAGAACAAATTTTAGAGTGCATATATTCTTACTACAAAATTCCATACAAGTTATCATCAAAACATAGAGATATAAGAAACACCAATCTGTGTTCTAACAATCTCCCCCTTTTTTATGATGACAAAACATAGGGAATTTTGTTCAATAAAGAGAAATAAAATATATAACTCCCCCTGAGATTAGAATCTCCCCCTGAAATGAATACTCTAATAGAAGAGAACACTTCCCTTTTTGCTTGAGTATATTTCAGAACCTGGTAGAAATCCTTTTTATGCTTTCTTGAATCAGAGTCTAATGATTTCCTTCAATTTAAGAGTTCTGGTATATCTTCCAGAATCAGAGTCAAATTTTCTTTAAGGATCAGAGTCTGGTTGGGTAATTCTCAGGGTAACTTCATATCATTTTTGTCAGATTAGTTAATAAGATCTGAAAGTCTTAAGATTCAATGTTAGAGTAAAACAATGTCTGAATTTCATTTTAGTATTGCTTATGGATTGAACAATCAAATTCTCTTTCTCCCCCTTTTTGTCATAATCAAAAAGAAAATTTAAAGACAGAAAAGATAACTGAAAAAGAGAAAAACAAAACACATAAATGAAAAACATAATAGCCAGATTCATATAGATCAAAATAGAACAAACAGAAAAGATGTTCATACAACAGATGACAGAAAATAGAACAAACAGAAAACAAGTGCACAACAAGAATGCAAAAACATGAATAAGAAAACTAGGGCTGGCGAGAAGCAATCAAGGTCAGAAGATATGTAATCTTAGCAGTGGACTCTTCTTGCTTGGCCATCCAAGTCTTGATCTCTTCAGTAGTCTGTTCCTGTTTTATCATCCATGTTCTGATTTCCTTGACTTCTTGGACAACATCTGGAATCTCAGTCTTCATCTCATATGCAGATGGCGCAGAAGCAGATGCAGTTTCCATTGGATGATCAATCTCCATGTCAGATGCAGGAGTATCTTCTATCATTACAGAATCTTCAGCAGGAGCATCTTCCAGAAGAAGCACTGGGGTTGTGATAATGCTCGGCAGAGTCTGTCTGACCATTTCAGCAAACTTTGCCTTTGCATCATCAGCACAGAGTGTTCTGAGGTCAGATGCAGCAGAGTTGAACTTAGCTATGAATCTGTTCCAAGAAGCTTCAGATTCAGCAGGATCCATACTAGCCATGCACTCCTTCTCCACAGAAGCAATCCCCATACGTATTTCCTTCTTGAAATTCTTGAACATAGTAGAAACATCTGATCTGGGTTTAGGGTTCAGAAAGTCTTCTATGGTGACTGGTTGTGATGGTTCTGGAGGTGTTTGGTTTTGTTCAGGAGGTGGGTGATCAGATGACGGTTGTTCAGATTGTTGGGGTATGGAGGGTTGTGATTCAGATGGTTGTGGTATGGATGTTTGTGGTATGGTGATTTAAGGAGTAGAGGTGTCACCATCAGATGGTGTTGATGTAACAACATCAGATGAGGGTGGTATAAAGTCTGTGAAGTTGAATTTGAAGTGAAGAGGGTTGTCAGATGCAGGTAGATTAGATGGTAATGGTTTATAAGGATCAGGAATTTGTAAGCTAGTTGGTGAAGGGACTTCAGATTCATCAGAATCAGATGATTCAGTTGAATGACATGAAGTTGAAGTGAGGACATACATGGTTGCAATAGGTTGCACATCCAGAATGTCTTCAGATGATTGTTGGACAGATGGTTCAGGATTTTGGATAATTGGTTCTTCTGGTGGTTGAGTAGAAGATAGTGGTTCAAATTGTTTTTGTTGTTCAGATTGTGTTTGTTGTTCAGAGGATTGTTGTTTTTGTGGTTCAGATTGTGTTTATTGAGGAGGTTGTTGTTTTTGTGGTTCAGATTGTGTTTGTTTAGGAGGTTGTTGTTCAGAAGATTTCTGTTGAGGGGGTTCAGATGGTAGTTTAAGAGAAGATGGTTGAGAATGTGTATGAGATGAAATGGGTTTAGATGAATGAGGTTCAGATGGTTTAGGATCAGATGATTTAGGAGGAGATGGTGGAGGTGAAGGTGAGGGTGAAGGGACAAAAGGTTTGGGATCAGATGTTAATACCTGTTAAATAGTTGCTCTTATTTCTTCCACGCTAGCTTCTGGAGGATTTTCCTTCTGCTTCTTGTCCTTCTCAGGCTTGTCAGCAGCATCAGAGGCTTTCCTCTTAGGCTGTGCAACAGATCCTTCCTCAGCTTTTCTCTTCCTGTGCCTTTCTCTCAAAAGATTAGGCAGAACTTCTCCTTCCTTCTGAACTATGTTAGCAGGAAGAGGGATACCATTCTTCAAACAATCAGCAATGTATGTCAGAATGATGTTCCTAGGTTCATCAGCACTGAACATAGGAAAATCTGCTAAAGGAATTCTCCTTCTGCTGACATCTTCAGAGTTAAATTTCTTGGGTTTTCCAGCAAGCTCTGAAATGACCTTCATTCTTTTCAGAGTGTTCCCATTGATAACAGATCCTATAACATAAGACAGATCATCTGTCACTCCAGCATCAAACAAATGTTTCACAAGACCAGTCTCTGTTAGAATGTCTGATATCAATCTTCCCATAGGAATCCAATTTCTGATTTTTCCATCTTTAACCCTTACTTCTTCTCTTGTTTCTTTGATATGGTTCAGAAGATGACTAAATAGAAGATAAGGTAAATCCACCTTCTTTCCTTTACTCATACAGAACATGAAGTACATTTGTTCTGAGTTGACATAATCTGGTGAGTTAGAAGATTTCCTGTGAAAGATAGAACTCATGAAAATCTTAGCCCAGATTTTGTAAACAGGCTTCAAATCTCTGACCTTGTTAGATGGTTCCCTAGAAACACAAACTTCTTGAAAAATGTCATCCAAATCCACACGATCAGTAGCCATACTTGTGATTCCATCAGTTTCCTTATACTCAAGTAGTTGTCTGATTAATTTTTCAATGATGACAATTTCCTTCCCAAGAACAGAAGAATGAATGAACTTAGGGCAAACTTGAGCGTGTATCCAGAATTCCTTCACCAAGGTTGGATAAACAGGACCCATCATCCTGTCAAAATATTTTTCCCAGTTCTGAGTTTTGATGGTTGACTGGAGATCAAAACCATTTTCTTTGATGGATTCAAAGTCCACAAAGTTTTTACACAGAACTTCAAGTTCTTTAATTGGAGTGAGAAGAGTTCTCACAGGTGCCTTGTACATAATAGTAGGTTGGGATGGACCAGCAACATTTGGAGAAGATGCAGCAGCAGTTGTGGTTTGCATCTGAGCAGGTGTTGAAGATGGTGATGCCATTGTTGTTCTTGAGATTCGTCTGGGTTTATGAGAGGTTTTGGGTTTTGAAACGGGATGGAAACAATAGAGAAGGCAGAAATGCATATGAGAGATGAAGAGAGTGTAAAGTGTGATTTGTGAAGTGTTGTGGGAATTTATAGAACAATTTAGGGCATGCAAGAGTCACTAATAATCTCACGCGTGCACAAGCATTAAATGAAGTGAAACATAATCATATCAAGCAATTAATGCAAGGAATAAAATCATATCAAGCATTTAAGATTCTGACAGAATGGGGGAAAATTAAGAGATTTTGGATTTTTAAAGCAATACCTCAAACGTCACTTCAGTATGGTGCACTCTACCTTTCCAGATTCTGAGCTACACGTGTTTGCTTGCATGTGCCTCTGAAACTCTTTGAGAAATGAAACATTAGGCAACGTTCAGATCCTCTGAGCCTTGTTAGTTCAGATTTACACACAAATATATAACCACAGAAATGAACAGAAGAAATACTTCAGAGTTTAGACATTTATCATCTGAAGAAAATTTTCATCTGATGAATATTTTATTCTGGACAGAAGTCCATACTTATATTCTTCAGAATAAATTTAAATCTATCTTCAACAAGGGGTTTTGTAAAGATATCAACCCACTGATGATCTGTATCTACAAAGTTTAAATTGATAATTCCCTTTTGAACATAGTCTCTGATGAAATGATGTTTAATCTCTATATGCTTAGCTTTAGAGTGTAAAATAGGGTTTTTAGATAAGCATATAGCAGAAGTATTATCACAAAAGATAGAAATGTTACTCTCAAAAATCTGATAATCTTCTAGTTGACTTTTCATCCAGAGCATCTGGGTGCTACAACTAGCAGCAACAATATATTCTTCCTCTGTAGTTGAAAGTGCAATTGTGGGTTGCTTCTTGCTGAACCAAGAGATCAGATGACTTCCAAGAAATTGACAGCTTCCAGAAGTACTTTTACGTTCTACTCTATCTCCAGCATAATCAGCATCACAGAATCCAACTAATTTATACTCATCAGATCTTCTGTAACACATACCCACATTAGTAGTACCTTTCAGATACCTTAGAATCCTCTTAACAGCTGTTAAGTGAGATTCTCTAGGATCTGATTGGAATCTAGCACATAGACACACACTGAATAAAATATCAGGTCTTGAAGCAGTCAAATATAAGAGAGATCCAATCATACCTCTGTAAAGTTTTTGATCAACTTTCTTACTTACCTCTTCCTTACCAAGTGTGCTTGTAGGATGCATTGGAGTCTTTGCCAATTTGCTTTCATTCAGATTGAATTTCTTTAGAAGCTCTTTGACATATTTAGTCTGGTGAATATATGTGCATTCTGGAGTTTGATTTACTTGGATTCCCAGAAAGAATCTAAGTTCTCCCATCATGCTCATTTCAAATTCAGCCTTGCTACTGAAGCATATGTTTCAGTATAATCAATTCCTTCTTGTTGACTGTAACCTTGAGCTACTAACCTTGCTTTGTTCCTAACAACTTCACCTTGCTCATTTAGTTTATTTCTAAATACCCATTTTGTTCCAATAATGTTGAAACCTTTTGGTCTAGGAACCAGATCCCACACATCATTTATTGTAAATTGATTTAGCTCTTCTTGCATTTCAAGTATCCAATCATTGTTACTCAGAGCCTCATCCACAGATGTTGGTTCACTAATAGACACCAACCTAAGAAGTGATGTTCCAGATGATCTGATAAACGACCTTGTTCTTATAGGGTCATCTTTCTTCCCAATAATCATTTCTTCTGGATGAGAAGCTTTGATTCTGGATGATCCTTTAACTGTTGGTTCTTCATAAATATTCATGTTATTCATCTGAGCAGCCAATGGAGTTGCATCTGGCGTAGCTTCTTCTTGAGCTTTTTCTACCTCTAACTTCTCAGATTCTATGAGAATAACTTCTCAGATTCTATGAGAATAACTTCTCCATCTGCAGAGTTTTCAATCTGCTTTGGCTTTTGATTGCCAAACTTATCATCAAATCTAACATGTATAGATTCCTCCACAATCTGTGTCTCAGTATTGTATACTCTGTAGCCTTTAGAGTGTTCAGAATATCCAAGCATGAAACACTTTTGTGCTTTAGAATCAAACTTGTTAAGATTCTCTTTAGTGTTCAGCATAAAACAAATACATCCAAAAGGATGGAAATAAGAAATGTTTGGCTTTCTATTCCTCCACAATTCATTAGGAGTCTTTTCCAGAAGAGGTCTAATTGACACTCTGTTCTGAATGTAACATGCTGTGTTAATTGCCTCTGCCCAAAAATGTTTTGCCATGTTAGTCTCATTGATCATGGTTCTGGCCATTTCTTGCAATGTCCTACTTTTCCTTTCTACAACTCCATTCTGTTGTGGAGTTCTAGGACAGGAGAAATCATGAGCAATGCCATTTTCATTAAAGTATTTTTCAAAATGTTTGTTTTCAAATTCACCACCATGATCACTTCTGACTTTAACAATTTTGAAATCTTTTTCAGTTTGGACTTGTTTGCAGAAGTCAAAGAACACAGAATGTGACTCATCCTTGTGTTTTAGGAATTTTACCCATGTCCATCTACTGTAGTCATCAACAATGACTAATCCATACTTCTTGCCTCTGATAGATGCAGTTTTCACTGGTCCAAACAGATCAATGTGAAGTAACTCTAATGGTTTTGAAGTTGAAACAACATTTTTGGATTTGAAAGATGATTTTGAAAATTTTCCTTTCTGACATGCTTCACAAAGAGCATCTGAGTTGAACTTCAGATTAGGAAGTCCTCTGACCAGATTAAGCTTATTAATCTGAGATATACGTCTCATATTAATATGACCCAATCTTCTGTGCCAGACCCATTGCTCCTCATTAACAGACATAAGGCATTTAACATTCTTAACCTTAAGTTCTGAAAGACTAATTTTATAAATGTTGTTTTTCCTTTTACCATTAAAGAGGATTGAGCCATCCTTTTAACTAACAACTTTGCAACACTTTTGATTAAAGATTATGTCATAACCATTGTCACTCAATTGACTTATGGACAATAGATTATGAGCTAATCCTTCAACAAGTAAGACATTAGTTATGGAAGGAAGTTTACCATTGCCTATGGTTCCAGAGCCAATTATCTTGCCCTTCTGATTCCCTCCAAACTTGACATCTCCTCCAGATCTAAGCTCCAGACTTTGGAACATAGACCTTTTTCCCGTCATATGTCGTGAGCATCCAGATTCCAAGTACCATGAATGGAGTCTTGATTTTTCTGCTAAGGATGTCTGCAACATAGATTATCTTATCCTTAGGTACCCAGATTTTCTTGGGTCCTTTTTGGTTAGTTGCCTTAAAGCTTTTTCTGAACTTCTATCTTTCAATATAAGACTTTTTCTGATTAGCTTTAGTTTTATTAAACACAGGTTTATTCTGATTAGAACTTGTGTGTTTAATATCATTTAAGTGACCAAATGTAAACTGAGAATATAAAGGAGGATACTTGATATCCAATTTATCTACAGATTTTGGATTTGAATCTTCATAAGAGAAAGATTTATATCCAACACCTTTTTTGTAGTTTCTGCTAATACCATAGATCATTGAAGCCATTTTGCTTCTATCTAGGCTTTTAGTTAGAAACTTCCTGAAACTATAGTCATACTCTTGTAAAATATTTTTAGAGCATGGTTCAGATTTTGAATCAGAGTTTAGTTGAGCAGATTCTAAATTATTTTTCAATTGATGATTTTTAGCTTTTAGTTCAGCTATTTCTGATTCAAACTTGTTACTCTCAAATTCAATATGCTTTAGGAGCGTTTTGTATTTGAGTTTAACTTTGCTATAGTTTTCAAGAATATCAGATAGACTTTCAACAAGTTCTTGTCTAGAAAGTTCAGCAAATACCTCCTCAGAATCAGATTTTGATTCTGATCCAGATGATTCAGCACAGTCTTTAATGTCAGCCATGAATGCTACATTTGCACATTCCTCTTCTGACTCTGATGACGAATCAGATGCATCTGAGTCATCCCAGGTAGCCATCAGAACTTTCTTTTTGTGATCTGACTTTCTTTTTGGGTTCTCCTTCTGAAGCTTTTGACATTCACTCTACTAGTGCCCAGGTTCTTTGCATTCATAACAAAAAACCTCTCTTTTTCCAGATCGTCTGTGTCCAGAGGCTTCTCCAGATCTTCTGTATCCAGAGTGTTCTCCAGATCTTCTGTGCCCAGAAGATTCTTTGTGATGATCTGGTTTTCTAAAGTTCTTGAACTTCCTTTGCTTATTCTTCCAGAGTTTGTTGATTCTTCTGGACAACAAGGATAGTTCTTCTTCATCTTCAGAAGCAGACTCCTCAGAGCTTTCTCCTAATACCTGCAATGCTTTAACATCTTTATTAGATTTTAAGGCAATTGACTTACCTTTCTTTAGAGGCTCATCTTCCTCTAGTTCAATCTCATGACTCCTTAAAGAACTGATTAGTTCCTCCAACGTAATCTTGTTCAGATCCTTTGCCAGCTTCAGAGCAGTGACCATGGGTCTCCGTCTGGTTGGCAAGCTTCTGATTATTTTCTTGACATGATCTGCTGTAGAGTAACCCTTGTCCAGAACCTTTAGGCCAGCAGTGAGAATCTGGAATCTGGAAAACATTGCTTCAATAGATTCAGATTCTTCCATTTTGAAAGCTTCATACTTCTTGATCAACGCCAGAGCCTTGGTTTCTTTAACTTGAGAGTTCCCTTTCATGAGTCATCTTTAGGGATTCAAATATATCAAAGGCAGTTTCTCTGTTGGTTATTTTCTCATACTCAGTATGAGATATAACATTTAGCAATATAGTTCTAGCCTTGTGGTGATTTCTGAATTCCTTCTTTTTCTCCTCAGTCATTGATTTTCTGTCAACTTTCTTGCCATTCCCATCAGTGGGATGAACATATCCATCAATAACTAAGTCCCAAATATCAGCATTAAATCCTAGAAAGAAACTTGCCAGTCTATCTTTCCAATAATCAAATTTCTCTCCATCAAACATGGGAGGTTTTGTGCTGACTCTTCCTTCATATTTGTTGTTGTTGGATGTTGAAGTTTCACCAGCCATAATGAATATCAACCAAGAGTATCAAGAGTTTTTCCCACTGGATCTTTTCTGGTCACGGTTAAGTGATAGCACAAACAGAACCAGAGCTCTGATGCCAACTGAAGGTGAGAAAAACACTTAGAAGGGGGGTTGAATAAGAGTTTTAAGAAATATGGCAATAAAAACAACTCAAGATTTTTATCCTGGTTCGTTGAACTCAACTACTCCAGTCCACCTTATCAAAGATGATTTGCCTTTCTCCACAAGGACTTAATCCACTATTAATCAACTGATTACAATAGAAAGCACTAAGAACAACTGTCTTAGTCTTCTCAAGAACTACTGACCATGCCTTGGTCTTCTTAAGGATCTTCTTACAATTTAATGTAAACTAACAAGTGTTTGAATGCTTCTAATAAGCTGTATCACAACTGTGATGTTTACACTTAAGATTAAGTACAACAACAAAAACTATACAGTTTTATGAGAGATCAAATGATAAAGATCTTTGTAAGATTTTTCTCTTTGGTGATTCAAGCGTGTGTTTCTTTCTGAGTGAATGAGCAAAATGGTGAGTAGTGAATTAGCAAGAAGAATGAGCAGCCTCACAATGTTGTAGAAGTTCTCCTTTTATAGCTTTTCCAAATTGCTTTGAGTGATGTCCAGCTGTATATAATATTAGATTATAAGACTTTTCATTACCCAAAAAGTATGGGCAGAGATATGCTTTTTGTAGAAAGGTATGGTTGTAGAAGCCTTGGGATTTGCACCACGTCACTTCTTTGGACAAATTAGCCGTTGGTTACTTTGGAAGTAGCACCATGTCTAATCAAGTTTTACAGCTTCTTCAACAAGCATCCTTCAGGTTGAAGTCTTCATAATCTGTACTTCAGAACATGTAAAAAGCTTAAAGGTATGAAATACTTTAAGATGATCAGAGATAAAATGAATGAGATGATCAGAGCCTTGATAGATGATCAAATCTTGATATATCAGAGTTTCAATCTTGATCAGAGTCTTCATCAGAGTGTGCAGCAGTATGTGCTAAGAGCGTGAATATTAATGATGAGAGTCTGGTTATCAATGCCTCTGAGCTTGCAGTGAAAAGAACTTTAGAGTCTGATTATTTCAGAGCTTTTAACTTTTGTACACTTCTTTCATTAACGCTTAAAATCATTCTGTAGCTTCTGCTTCAGATCCTTCTGGCAGCGCTTCAGAATCTTCTGATAGTCTTGCATCTGATACTTCAGAGCCTTGCATAGTTTCTTGTACTTATGTATATTTTTCTTCTTTAAGAGTATTAACTTTGATACCTGAAACAATAATACTAGAACAAATTTTAGAGTGTATATTTTCTTACTACAAAATTCCATACAAGTTATCATCAAAATATAGAGATATAAGAAACACCAATCTGTGTTCTAACAAGATCATCATGCTTTTTCAAATCAAATTGAACGATCGAACAATCAAACAAGCGTGCAACAAAGCGGAGTCGGAAATAAAATGCAAACGTGCATCAAACATCCAGCAATGCAAACATTCATGATAACCAATTAATATGTTATAAGCAAGCGAAATGTGTGATCATTCATCAATCAAGCAACAATAACATGTTAAACACTCAAAACGAAAACCAAAAGTTACGCGTCAAAGAGTCGAGATCGAACATTCAAGAATGATGAAATATGTCAAAAACAATCCACATAAATGCATCATATCAATCCATGAAGTTTACATGTGAAAAAGAGCCCAAACAAGCAAGAAAAATGCAAAAACATAACATTTTGCTCAGTGGTAACGAATTACTATATATCAGGTAACCGGTTACCTGTTCTGAAAACAACTGAAAAATGTGAAATTTGTGAAGAGTAACTAATTACCTATATCAGGTAACCGATTACCACTCAACCAGAAACAGAAAATCAGCTTTTAAAATCAGTTTTTAGCATCCAACAACATATTCAATCACTCATATGAACATTTTATCAATTAAGTACGAAATTAAGATCAAATATCAATGATCAAGCATCATGTTAACACAATCAAACACTGAAATCACAAATCACCAAGATCTAAATCATCAAAATGGATCAAAAAGCAACAAAAGTCATGAATCTACATTATGATTATTCAAATAAGCTCAAAAATGAATTAGATCTAGAATTACCAACCTTCAAAACTGAAATTTGCTTTGATGAATGTTGATTCACTTGAAATTAATAGATCCAAGCTAGAAACCCAGAGAATCTTCAAGATCCAAGAGCTTCCTTATGGTAGAAATGAAGAATAAGCAAGATCAAGCAAAATCGACTTTAAAAAGCACTTCCAATCTAGCTTCCAAAATCAGATCTCAATTCAAACGAAAATTGAATGGTGAATTGAAGATAATGGAGACGAATAATGGAGGTTTAGATCTAGAATTAAAGGATTCCAATGAAAAATCAATGAACTCAAGTGGAAAGAGCTTTAGTTGAGGTTTTGGGAGTGAAAAAGTGGAGAGAAATTTGAGAGCAAATTCTCAAGAATGAAGGTGAAATATGAAAATGAAGGTTCCTTGTGTGAGGCTTGGAGAAAACTCACTTAAATAAGCTCTAGGTTTGGAATCAAAATGTGGTTTGAATGTGGGTTACTGTTTGGAATTGAAATTATGAGTTGAATTAGGAATGGAGTGTTTGAAATTTGGAGGGAAATGGTGAAAATTAAAATAATTCTAGATCCTTCCAATGATGATCATGTGAAATCAATGGTGGAGAATGATTAGAAAATTGCAATGCTGAAATTTTGAATATCTTTGCAAATTTTGTCTGAAGTAACCGGTTACCCATATGTGGTAACCGGTTACCACATTAAAAAAATGTCAATTTTGGCGCCAAATGGAAGGAAACTTGCATAATCATTCGCTGCCATCTATTATGAGCTTCGTTAAGCCTCTGAAACTTGTCCTTGGATATTATAGCTGTGAGAATGCCTGAGATAACATGTACACCGTCTCCTAGGCTGAAAATAACCTGCTAAATAAAATAAAGTCGGCCGTTCAATCGTTGGGCAAAATAAATTTCGGAGCCTCTAACACTCGTTGTTTGAACTCTTGCAATAAAAGGGAACCCTGAGCCATGAAAACACCTTGATCCCATGCCTCAAGAACCAATGTAATGGTATGCAGAAATGCAAAAATGCAAAGAAACAAAATCCAATTACGGTTAAAACGAAAGGGCAAATTTTGGGGTGCTACAACTGCCCCTATTCAATCGACTTGGTCCTGAAGGGATGACAACAACCGCTTTCAAACATTCAAGATAGAAGGTGATTGAATACAAAAAGAACCTAGAAGTTTGCAGTCTGTGGGGATGTGCATGATTAGAGCCCTGTCGCACATCATCAAAAGAATTTGACGGAAAGAAAACATACCATACCCAAAGAAACATATCGTCAAAGGGATTTGACAGAAAGAAGACATATCCAAAAAATCACATCGTCAAAGGGTTGATGGAAAGAACACCTAACTGGAGAAACACATCGTTAAAGGATTGACGGAAAGAAAACCATACTCAAAGAATCACATCGTCAAAGGGTTGACGGAAAGAAAACCATACCAAAGATCACATTTTCAAAGGGGTTTGACGGGAAGAAAACCTGTCCGAAGAAACACCTCGTCGAAGGGTTGAAAGAAAGAAAATTGAACCATAAAACCACATCGTTAAAGGGTTGACGGAAAGAAGACACATCCGTAGAAAACACATCATCAAAGGGTTGACGGAAAGAAGAGATATCCGAAGAAACACATCGTCAAAGGGTTGACGGAAAGAAGACATGTTCGAAGAAACACATCGTCAAAGGGTTGACAGAAAGAAGAGATATCCGAAGAAACACATCATCAAAGGGTTGACGAAAAGAAGACATATCTGAAGAAACACGTCGTCAAAGGGTTAACGGAAAGAAAACACATTTGAAGAAATACAACAGCAAAGGGTTGACGTAAAGAAGACATATCCGAAGAAACACATCGTCAAAGGGTTGACGGAAAGAAGACATGTCTGAAGAAACACAATATCAAAGGGTTGACTGAAAGAAGACGTATCCGAAGAAACATATCGTCAAAGGGTTAACGGAAAAAAGACACATCTGAAGAAACACGTTGTTAAAGGGTTGACGGAAAGAAAACATATCCAAATACGGAAAGAAAACTGATCGAGAGTCTACTGGGGATATATCATTGTCTTGATTAAAAGGGTGATTTAGGTTTCCATGTAAAGTACCAAAACTAGCTTATGCTTCACATGCATATGTTTGAATTTTATTTCTAGAGCATAATGCTCCATACGAAGTGGAAATTCTACACATTTGAGGATGCAATGCAATGATGCTTATGATATGAAAAAGGGCCGCTCTGCTGAGGAAAGAAGGATATACCAAGTATGAATGGACTTTGATGCTAAGGACGAGTGAAACCTGATGGTGATTGATTTTTCTGGGTACTAATGGGGATCGGATTTTGGAATAAGGTGATGCCAATAGGGATTGGACTTTAGGTGGTTGCCAATAGGGATTGGACTTTAGAGTTTATGAGGATGCCAACAAAGTAGGTTTTGTTGGAAATGCCAATAGGGATTGGACTTTGGGTTATCTGTTTTGTTTCACAAGGCTCCATGATATATGATATATGATATGCAATGATATAACGACTCAAACAGTGGTTTCAAGCTAGGTCAAGTATGGCTGACGTTGAAAAGCGTCTTGTCTAGATACAAGATTTCTGGTTGAAGGGTTAGGGGATGGTTAACGTGACTTCCCGACATTCGTACTGAACTTGAAGGTTGACAAAACCTGCTTGAGTATCTCTAAGTAGCTCTCAAAATATAGAGAGGCGACTCTGATTAACCGTCTTCTAGAGAGGATAACTCTTCGTGCGCTTGCAGTATCCTGCCCCAGCCTTGAAGTGACGTTGCCCCTGATTGGCTGATTTGTGGAGGAGTGCCTCTGACTAACCGACCTTTGAAAGATTTATCGAATCCTGACCTGATTTCCCCAAATTAACCAATCCTTAGAGATTTCTCGATGTAACTACCCTAGATTGGCACCTTCCGACAAAGTTTCTTGGCCACATGCTCCTCAACCTATCTGTCCAAACAAATTCCTCCTAGCAAGATAAGATTTCTTGACCGATATTCATTATGTAAACCTCATTGATGAAAAATACATGTATCCAAGCAGATAATGTTTATTCTGAGAATGATAATTCTAATGCAATTTACATGATAATCTTAAATTTTTTTTTTTGAAAAGATGTCGCCAAACCTTGTGAACAAGTCACTAGTTAAAATCTGACACTAATTTTTGAAGGAAAGACATCATGCACATGCAATACCAACAAAGCCTTTTAAGAAAGTTTCTAACATAATTGTGGACTTATTCATAAATAATTAACTCATTATATGATTGTATAAATAAATTCAGGTTTAAGATGACAATCTGAACTGTAAGATAAATTGTTGAATTTGCATTTTCTTCTAGTTATGCTCTTTTCTGCTCATAATATTTACTCTTTCAATTCTTTCTTTTTTTGAGTAATTTCTTCAATGTTTTCTTTTTGACACTTATCTACCCCTGTTGGTTCTCTCTCATTGTCGTTGTGTTCATCTCTTTGCCTAAATTTCTAATTTGGGATGAATCCCTTATTCTTTTTCTTTATTTTACTATTATGAAAAACACTTTTTAATTCAGTTGGAAAATATGTTTTATTCCGGTTTCACATGCGACATAATGAAGGGCGTTAGAAAAGTTTGTCAGTTTTCTTCTCGATTGTAGATCCACCAAAAAAAATTTATTGGTCATTGGTTGGATCTCCATCAACAACATTTTTGTATTTTCAAAACTAAAAAGCATGCACCACATAATATACACAGAATATTAAATTACATTTTTTACAAGACTAAATATACACATATCCAAAATGGTACGTCAAGAGAACATAGATACATATTTGAAACTATAATCATAATGACAAAATCAAATACGTGTATAACAAATATCTTATACACAATGTTTACAACAACAACAAAAAATTAGTGGTGTTGAGATTCGTAAAAAGGCTAGAAGCAACCAGCGCAATGTAGTCGGATGTCAACTATATCTTGTAGGAATGGTGATGAATCATTAAACACATATAACTTAAACAAAACTTAAATTAAGATATCTCAAAAATATTAACATTAAAGATTCAATCTGAACATAAACCTTTTACAAGCTAACACTACTATAAATAATACACTTTATAACAACACTTTCATCTCACCTAACAAAAAATTGAGGTGTAATTTCTGGACACACCACGCTTTTTTTTGTTAAAAAAATCATCTACTTCATCGATTTTGATAAATAATCGAGAGGTAAACTAATTCATGGTACACGCTCAGAATTCTAGAAATTGCAATTACTTTTTTTTTCTTCATTTTTTAAAGGTGGCACATTCCTTCATATTTTATATTTAGTCCAATACTAACCGTCTTTTCACATCAATACTAAGCCTCTTTTCACATCAATACTAAGCCTATTTTCATATTTTATAATTTTTTTTGTTAATGTTAAATGTCAATCACAATCAAAGTGATTTTGATTATATCAACAACAACACCTTTAAAAGATAGTAAAAAAAATTTCAAATTGAATTGATCAAACAACGACGATCTCGATAAATTGAAAAATCAACAATAAAAGAGTTAAAGAGATGGAGAGAGTGAGTGAGAGAGAGAGAGAGAGAGAGAGAGAGAGAGAGAGAGAGAGAGAGAGAGAGAGAGAGACCAAGATTTGTTTAGGCAGTTCCTCAATCGGCCTTGCTATGGGTACATCTACCCTCAATTCAAAATCGAATTAAGATATTGCTATTAACCTTTTTTGTTGCAAAATCGTTTATACAAGAGATGAAGAATACAGACCCCCAAAACTGTATTATTTTGCGTTGATTCTTTCACCTCTAAACCCTTGATCAAACCTTGATCAAGTGACCAACAATGCGTCTACAATCCTCCAATTATCCCGAACACATAACTTGTTAAACCCAAGATTCCCGAACATAATTCACCGTCTTGCGCTAATCTCTTGGAAGGAAACCACATTGTTTCAAGACCTTCACTCGGTCCAATCTGTGTTGACGTGATCTTGTCCAAAACCTTCAAATCAACCTGTTCTTGAAGGAAAACCCCACCTTGGTTTTCTTATCTGAAACACACAAATCCCCCAAACCAATATTCTCTATTACACCAAACTTATTAGACGTTATCAACCCTAATCTAGATGGTCACTTAATTGAAAAATAATTATGTGTAGTTCAATTGTGTGTATGCATAGTAGAAGGGATAAAGATGATGGGAAACTTTGTAATCTGGTTTCGTTTAGATTTTACTCACTAGGAGCCTTTACCTAGAAGAAGATGCATGTACAAGTATATATAGGTATGTGAAGAAAATGGGCAAAAATATGCAAAAAGAATATTTCAAGTTTTAAATGCATAGGTCGATCTATGAAGGTGTTTAGGTCGGCCTGTGAGGTGACCTGAGATGCGACATGTGGGCAGAACCTTCAGGCTTTATTTTTGGAGCGTGGGAGTCGGTCTGAATCATGGATGTGCCGGCCTTTACTGAAGCTGAGGCTTTCATAGGTCGGCCTTATCACGTATAGGTCGGTATATGCTGTTATTTTGACACACATACAAGATTTTTGGTGTGTATAACATGCCTAAGACCAGTAAAAACTTGTTTAAAGACTCTTTTTTTGCATCCTAAGGTTAAGGGGACAAATGAGCATCTAAACGTAGGTTGATATCATTCAATATAAAAAAGCGCTAGGATATACTACCTTCCTCGTTTGACATCATTTAAATCCCGGTTGAATTTGTAGTTATCACTCACATAATCCACCTCTTTGATGATAGCAAACATATATGATGTAGTTGTAGCCTGTTGTGCTTCTCTTGATTACATGGAACAACTCCCCATGAATTTATGCATTGTTCTTGATATCTCTTGAATTATATTAGGTGAGATGAGTGGTAGATTTGGCATGCCAATGTCAAAGAAATTCAGAATTTTTGAGATCATAGATGGATAACAGAAGGATGTTCCATTGTATCCATCTTTCGTGATGAACATTCTGGAGACGCAATATTGTGGCCAATTCATGCGAATTTTGTGCATCCGGATGTACATGAGATGAATCTTTGCACTATCCACTCGAGAGTATCTTCCTTTCTAGGGAGGCATAATATGATAAATAAACCACAAAAGGATTCTCGAAGTCATCTTGAATTGACAGACTGCTACAACCTCATTACATTCTTCTGGCCTTGGGGCTTTGAGCATTTCATTTAGATGAACGTTCCACTCAAAATCCTTATGAGCATGAGTGTCTATTACTAAAGGATCAACTTCTTCCTCTACATCAGGATCACTTATGGTAATGTCAAACAATCGCTTCCATAGGTCGGCCTAATCACGTATAGGTAAGCCAATGATGTTATTTTGACACACAAACATGACGTTTGGTGTGTATAACATGCCTAAGACCAATAAAAACTTCTTTAGAATCTCTTTTAAGCATCCTAAGGCTAAGGGGAAAAATGAGCATCTAAACATAGATTGATACCGTCCAATATACAAAAGCGCTACGATATACTACCTTTCTTATTTGACATCATTCAAAACCCAGTTGAATTTATAGTTAGCAGTCACAATAGAATCCTAACGAAAAGCCCTAAAGATTTATCATGCTCCAACGCGTAAAGAGTAAAAAAGATTTTTTTATTGGAAAAGCTTGTTGATTGATCACTAGATGACTTAGATTATTAGCATGGTGTGGAAGTTAGTTCATGATCATGCTTCAGATTTTGTCGTTTCTCTAGTTGATTGGGAGGAAGACTCTCTCAAGTGGTCTAAAATTTAAGAGTGTGTTAGGTTTGCCAGGTGTCTTTCCTTTTTTTTTTGTGGAGGTGGTAACTATCTCCCTTTAGCTCATTCTCGACTTAAGTCTAATGCTTTCAAGTTTTTAGGATAAATTGGATGGTTGGGTGGTTGGCTTTTTTTCTTGTTGAGTTGTTGTTATTATTTTTACCTATTTTTTTCTATGGCTTAAGTTAGGGGTGGGAAAATTTGAATCATCCAATCAAAATCGACCGACCCATTTTTATTTTTTCGCAAAGGGATTGGGTCGGGTGTCTGGTTGATTCACTTGCTTGATTTGGGTAGTATAGAGTTGATTAGATCAACCTCAAATGACTATTTTGGATCAATCAAAAACCAAATCTGATCGAATCTAATTAATATTTATTTTATTTATTTTTAGGCCTAATTGCAATAATCAGCACCCTCAGTGGCACTACACGTGATGACTGTTGGAATAAAAGAGTTTTCAGGAAATATAGGAGAAGAAGACGGCAAGATAAAAGAGAAAAACTATAAACTAAATTTGTGGAAAGCGGAATCCTTACCGAGTGAAGCATTTGTTTACATCTAATCATGCCATTTATATATCCAACTTATGTTCAGACCCAAAATTTACCAAGTTCAAAATATAAAACTACAAGTTGCACTTCAAAATAACAATTATATTTGTATTCGACTTAGTTGAATACAACTGACTCCTACTACTTTGACTAACTACCTTGACACAAATGAATGCAAACTTTCTACAAAAATATGAATTACAAATAACACACCATCTAATTCAAGTTTTCGAGACTTTTCATCCCAATGTTTTTCTTCAACTAGCCGAACCTTACTTTCTTCAGGGGTTTTGTGAATATATTAGCTAGTTGTTATTCTGTCTTGTAATGCTCAAGTTCAAGATTTCATTTGTTAACTTGATCCCTAAGAAAATGACAACTCATTTTTATGTGCTTACTTCAACCATGACACACTGAATGATTCGCCAGGTCGATAGCTGACTTATATCGACAAACAATTCTATTTTCCAAGGGTCTATTATCTTGAGCTCTTTGAGCAACATCTCTATCCATGATGATTGGCATGCTGCGTATGATGTATTATTGTAATCAGTTTCATTAGATGACAAAGCCATAATGTCTTGCTTCTTGAGCTTCATAAGATTAGAGCGTCTTCGATCATGAATATATAGCATGCAATACTCTTCTTCTCGTCTTGATCACCACTGAAATCTCAATAAGTGCAGCCATATACTTATGCATTCGTGCTAGTCTTTTTTTTCTCTCGACATTAGCACACCATGATCAATCGTACCTTTTATGTAACTCAACACTCTCTTGAATGCAATGAGATGACATTCTTGAGGTTTATCCATGAATATGTTTTACAATCTGACACTTTGACAGATATCTAGCATGGTATTGCAAAGATACCTCAAGGATCCAATGATTTGTTTGTACAATGTCGTACTTACAAGTTCATCACCTATCTCAATCCTATATTTTTCTCCAGTTTCTAATGTTGTAGTAGATGTATTATAGTTGCTTATCTTGAACCTCTTCAAGATATCTTGGGAATACCTTTTCTAGTGCAAAAACACTCTTTCACCTGTGTCTTTGAACTCCATCCCTAAGAAATATGACAAGCTCCCTAAGTCAAAAATTTCAAACTCCTACATCAGCTTCAAACTAACTCTTCTTACCTCTGTAAAAACATATATAATTAACAAATCATATACATACAGGCATACGATGAATCGGCTAACCCTGTATGCATCATTGACATACACCCCATGTTTAGAGACAAACTTTGTGACACTCGCTTCAATCAGGAAGCAATATATCCTCTTATTCCAAGCTCTTGGGGCTTGCTTCAAACCATAGAGAGCCTTCCTCAATCTGTATACCTTCAACTCATGCCCTTTTATTTCAAATCTTGGTGGTTGACGGACATAGACTTCTTTTTTAAAGGTCCATTCAGAAATGCTGATTTTACATCCAGCTGATGTATTTTCACCCTCTGTATGCTACTCTCGACGCAACAATTCTAATTGTCTCCATCCTTGAAACATGTGTGTAGATTTCTTCGAAATCAGTGCCGGATTTTTGCGTAAAACCTCTCGCCACTAGTCTTGCCTTATGCTCAACAATTTCACTGTTTTCCCTTTGTTTTAGTTTGCAAACCCACTTCACATCAATTATCTTCTTGGTTTCTTTTTCGACAAGCTCCCATGTCTTTTTTTCCTCGATTTCTCTTAGTTATTCTTTCATGGATGCTAATAAATTTGAATCGTGCATGGCTTGATCCAAATTAATTGGTTCTTCTTCAGCCATCATCTTTGCTTCTTCTATTAAGTCTCGATATGCATCGACTGATTGATTTAGAATTCTCTCATATCCAACTAGCCTTGTCGACTTAGTTTTTGATCTAGTCGATCTTTTAAAAAAAATTTCAAGTGGTTCTTCATTTCGATTGGTTGGGGCTTTAGTTTTTCTATATTCTTCAAACACAATTGTGATTGTATCTGATTCCTGTCGAACTAACCCATGACTCCAATCCCACCATTTGCTTTTATCCACTAGAACATCTCGATTGATCATAAATTTATCATCATTTTCTTAATACAATTTGTAATCACCAGTCTAATGATAGCCTATGAGAACTAAGGTCTGACTTTGTTCATCTAGCTTATTCCTCAATTTTTTTGGTACATGCCTGAAGCACGTTGATCCAAAACCTATAAGATGACTGAAATTTGGCTTATGTCATGTCTAAGCCTCATAAGGTGTCTTCACAACTATTTTCTTGGTTGATCATTTGTTTAAAATGTATAATGTTGTCGAAGCTGCTTCAACCTAAAATCTCTTTGGCATATCTTTAGTTTTCGACTTGTTCCTTGTCATGTCTAGTATACTTTGATTATTCCTCTCAGCTATGCCATTATACTGAGGTGTATATGGTGCAATGACCTCATTCTCTATACCTTCCTCATTGAAAAATATATCAAATTATTGAGAAGTGTATCCACCACCCACATCAGTTCTCAATTTCTTCAACTTGCATCCACTTTGTTTCTCGACATGTAATTTGAACTTCTTAAACTGTGTGAACACCTCACTCTTCCTTTCAATAAGGTAAATCCACATATATCTATTGAATTCATATATAAAATTTAGGAAATAACATTTACCTATATTCGACGTTACTTCAAAAGATCCACACACATCAGAGTGAACTAGCTCCAACTTTTCCTTCAACCTCATGGGCAAGTCATGTTTTAATGCTTTCCTAGCCTGCTTTGCTTTGAAATATACCTGACTTAGTTCCTTCACCTGAGGTAAGCCACACACCATCTTCTTTTGGTTGATCATACCTAAACTTCTAATGTTTGGATGTCCATACTTATGATGTCATAGCTAGTTCTTTTATTCTTCTATAGTTGAAGCAAGACACTTAATCAATTATGTTGATCTCCACCTTGAAGATCCCATTTTATGCCAATGGTGTATTCAAAATTAATCTTCTATCACCATGATACACCTTCATCTGATTATTTTCTAGCTTTATGGTGTACCCTTTTGTAAGTAATTGACCTACGCTTATCAATTTACTTGTCATTAAAGGTACATACAACACATCAGTGATGCTGGTTTCGCGACCATCCTCTTTGAAAATAGAGAAATCTCCTTTTTCACTTGATGTGATGCACCTTCCATCTACAAAATTTATCACTTTCTTAACTGATTCATCTAGCTTGGTGAACTAGTTTTCATTACCATCCAAATGGTTACTACATCCTGAATACAAGTACCTTATGTTGGTTTGCTCAGTGTTCTACTGGGTATTGGCTATAAGTATCATATCATCAGAATCATTATCTTCAACATGTGCATATTGCACTTCATCGATATCTTTTTCTCGTGCTTCCTTGTGTTTTTGACAGTATCGAACATAATGGAAAAATCCTTGATAATTGTAATAATGAACCTTCATCATGTCAACTTTCTTACCAAAATACATGTTGCACATGCCTTTCTTGGTTGAATCAAAGTGATTATTTGAATTCTTGCTTGACTTCTAATTATTATCAAGATTGTTTCCCTACTCTGCCTTCTCTTTCCCAGATTTCTTGGTGAATCTTGCTTGTAGTGCCTGTTCAATCATCTTCTCCGTTTCTGAGTTCCTCTGCTTCAGCCTAATCTCACGAGCCTTTAATAAAGCTTGATTTTATTCTAACTTCACCTCATCTAGGTCCTTGGACTCTGTAATTAACATTACAAGGTAATTAAAATTCGTAGTCAAAGATCTCAACACTTTCTCAATCTTCTGCAAATCGGTGATTGAGTCACCACACACCCTCATCTAGTTTTTTAATAATACCGTACATGAAAGGTATTCTGAGACTGATTCATCTTCCATTATCTGAGTCATCTCGAGTTTCTTTCTCAGCCTCTGCAACTTCACCCTTTTTGTTTTTTCATCTCCACCTTACAAGTCCTTCAACTTATCTCACACTCTTTTGGCTATTTCTACTTCAATTATATTCTCGAACACATTAGGATTCACACACTGTGAATCAAGAACAAAGCCTTTTCATTTTTATTCCTTTGGTTCTTGTGCATAACTTTCTAAACATCACCTGCATTTGTTTCCAATGTCGCTACTCCATCATTCACGATTTCAGATGCATATTTAAATCTAAAGATGACCATCATCTGCGCAACCCATCATTCGTTGTTATTATCTTTAAAAACCTATAGATTCACTACAAATTGCGTTGATGATGTTGTTCGGTTTACATTTATAGATTTTCTATGAATAGCAATCAGGCTCCTTGATACCAATTTGTTGGAACAAAATGGTTTTCAAGGAAGATGAGAGAAGAAGAAAAAGAGAGAAATGAGAAAAACTATAAAATGAATTTATGAAAAGAGAAATCCTTATTGAGTGAAGTTGTTGTTTACATTATATTATGCACTTTATATAGACAAATAAAGCCCAGACCCAAAACTTAAAAAGTGTAAAATATAAAAATACAAGTTGCACTTCGACATGACAACTCTATGTCCCAGCAACACTGAAGAAGTACACCAATTCCCAACAAATAAGACGGGTTAATACGAAATGCCTAAAAATATGCCGGGTGCTAACAAATGGGATGGGTGAACTAAGACAACTGAACTAAAACATAGCAAGCTATCATTATTTATAAAAAGGAGGAAACGTCAACCTACTAAAGTAACTTGGTAGTAGGAAATAATTTTAATTAACATAGAGATTATGAAATTATAAATCCCAAATAAGAAACAAAGCCACGCAAGCCGAATGAAGATGCAGTAAATTATTCATCTGCACCCCTTATGGAGGCATCATTGTCTACAACTATGGCGCTATTCCATGCCACTCTTTCAAGGTCCAACTCTGACTAGGGGATCCGAGTTCCCATACACAACAACCTCACTAGATTAAAATCATCTTTAAAGGCTCTAAAGATGGTCATAAGACCCTCATCGATATCATCATCATCTCTCATCTTTATTTTTGTAAGTTTCTCAATATGAGCCTCTTATTCCTTGTCCCAAGAATCTATTTCCTTTTGCAGGACATATTCTGTCGTACTCAACTAAGAGGACGTTATCGCTAGAGAAGTTTTTCCTCTTTAATATCATTTTCTTTAGCCTACAAGATGCTTGTAACTCGGATACCTTGAAGGTTAGAGTAGAAGAAGAGATTTGAGTATCTAACTCCTTCTTAAGATTAAAAAACCTTTCCATCTCTTCCTAAATACTAGAAAGTTTTTTTAGAGTTGTGGCAAATTGTTGACGACCATATCATACTTACTGTTACGGTGGAAATAGGATATCAAATTATTAACTAGTTTGAATCACAATTCTTGATTCACAACCGACTTTGATTTATCCGAAGAAAAAGGTCAAAAGAAGGAAAACCTATTTTTTTGCATCGTAAACACAATGCGGGGAGAGACCTAGGTAAGGAGTTGGTTAAGCTTAGGGAAGGTACTAACACCCTAAACTTCTGTAGTACTCTACAAGAACCTTTTGTTTATTGTGTGCTTTTTTATTTTTATTATATATTTTAAATATATACTGAGCTAAGGGATAGAGTGACCTAAAATACCTAAGGGTTAGTCCTACGTTTACTCGGCAAGACGTTGCATCTTGTGCCTATATATCCTGACGGGTATGGAATCAGAGTAATTGTAGTTCCCCTCGAAAGGGAGGTTAGAAACGGCTTGACTGTGGTCAAGGTTTCAATGGGGAATAAACGTATCTTAAGGACACGCTTATGTGGAGTCCTGAGACTCCAATATTTACGTTTAAAAGTTGAATTGAAATTAGGGTTAAATTAGGGATTCCACGGTAGGAAACCCTAAAACACAGTACGTCGACTCTTTGACCTAATGCTAGGGTAAAGGGCATTTTCGTCCACGGCGGGACACCTAAGCTAATTAGGGTTTTGGAAACGGTCAAGGGTTAGGACTATTGACTCGGCGGTCAAACGGCTAGACCTAATTCCTTCGGAGGGACACTAACGGTAAATAGTGCAACAGACAAATTGTTACGGCAAAATTAAGGTACGAAACATAAAGAAAACTGTAAAAGAAAACATCGCGACGATCACTCCCGTAAATTACAAATCCCAAAAAAAAGCGAAAATAAAAAACCGCGACCATGGCCTCACATAAGTACAACCATAAAGAGTGCAAAATAAAGACGACATAATGTGCGACGATAGCCTCGCACATTTACAACTGAAAAATCGGAAACATACGAAGAAGCATCATGGATTAGCAAGCTGAAATGAATAACAATGGTTAGATGAAAACTAAAACAACATAAATCAAGAGTTCCTTATTTTTTTGAATTTTTATTTAAAAGAAAAGTTAATTTTGATTTTAAACAGATATTTTAACAAAAGACTCAAATTGTCTTTAAAATATTTTTAATAATTATTATATACAAAAAAGGGTTTAATCTTTACTTAAAAACATTTTTATCTTTAATTTTGAAAAGGTTTTATCTTTATTTTTTTAATTATGTAAAATAGTTTTAATTTTAATTGTGAAAAATGTTTTAGGTTTTACTTATAAAAAACTTTAGTTTCAATTGGTAGTTAAAACTTTTAATTAAGAAAAAACTATTAATTTTAAGGTTAATTAAGAAAACTTTTTAATTAGACTTGTACAATGAAGTTTTTTTTTAGTTTTAGTTTACAAGTTAATGGCATTTTTTTCCACATTTTGATCTAACATTATTACATAAAAAATAAAAAAAAAGATAAATAAATGAGGAATATAAATGGTTTTTTATGAGACTAGGGTTTCTTTAACCCTTATCCTCCTCCTTCCTATTGTATGTCGCCGCTGCCATGGTTGGTTCACTTCGAAGCTCTTATTCGTTTTTCTTTCTACTTTCTCTGTCCGATCTTTTTTCATCCTGAAAAAAAAACACACAAAAAATCGTGAATCATCAAGAGCTTACGTTTTTTTGCGATGAGATCGATTGGTTGGTCCTTGGTAACGCGATAACGGTGGTTTGAGGTGGTTTTTGGATCCGTCGGTGGGAATTTCTGGTTTCCGCCGCGGCTGTGAGTCCGTTTGATTTACGGTGAGTGGCCGATGATGTTCGTCGAGGCTGAGGCTTTGGGTCGTAGCTGGTGTTCGAACCTTTAGGGGTTCCGCCGCTGCCGCGAACAAGTTCTTCTTTTCCTCTTCTGGGTTTGATGATGATGAGACCTTGAATGGATCTTCTGAAAACCTGGCGATGATGAGGATGAAGCACAACGTTTCCTCTGAGCCTCTCTCAATCGTGTCGCCGTTTGGATTTGAATCTTTTGGGTTCTCTTTTATGAATTCGGTTGATGATGGATAACGATGAAGCTTTCTTTGCTTCTGAATCCATCGGAATCAGGGTTGCGCCATTTTTGCCCCCCCTCCATTAGGGTTTCGCATTTGATGATTATTTATATGAGTTTGATATTTCTTGTGGGCTTGTGAGAGTTTATGGATCTGCAAAAAATTTGGATGCGGATCTCATATTGATGAGCTTTGCAGTTATTATTGTTGTTGATTTCCTTAGATTTGTTATAGCTTCTAGAGATTTGGTTGGCTGTAATGTTGGGAAGCCGTTGTTGTTGCGTTTGAAATGCTGTTGGCTTGTTAGAGGCTTAACCTCGTTGACTGGATCCGTTGGCTGGGCTTTGTGACTTGCGGATATGCTGCTTATTTGATTTTAGAGAAAAAGTGTTGTTTGAGATAAGCGTTTTTTCAAATAAGCACTTTTGGGATAAGCAGTTTCCGAACCAGCTTATTTTAAAATCACTTTTCTTAGAAAATCTCTTTTACCACTCTCTCTCTAATGGATGCCTTAGAACAAGACATTACCTATCTTTAGCCGATGGTCGGAAATCAAATCGGGAGCCGGTTTTAGAGTAATCTGTTACCCTCCCGATAAGCCAGATGATGATACTATTCTGAGGGCATCGAAAAAAATTCTAACCGGTAAACTGTTGTTTATTCATTTTTCAGGTTCGGAAGAAAACTCGAAGAAAGTCGGTTGATCGGTAAAATAGCAAGTGTACTATTTTAATCGATCTCGAGGCCTGCGTAGTAATCAACAGTGGTTTTAATATTCAAAGGAACAAAAATACCTTGGGGTTGTTTGGTAACAGATTATAAGAACAAGTAAAATAATAATTGTTTAGAGTAAAAATAAGAACAATGCTAGGGAAATGGATAAATTGCTAGTAAAGACCTTTAAAGAGTCATTTGTGAGATATTCGTTTTCAACCTTAATAAGTCAAATTTCAAAATCAGTTTTTCTTAATTCCTTAATGAAAAACTCTTTGATACTTTTCCTACGCACTAATTCCTTAGTTGCACAGAAAAATTATCAAGCAATAGTTCTGACATAAGAAACACGCTGTTACGGGATATCCCCATTCCCAGCAATATCAACCGTAATATTATTTTGCAAAAGCATTAGGTTAAATTTCCATACTGAAACCTAATCGTTACTCAAATTCTATTTTCCAATACAAATTCGCATTAATCTTGGTTGTGTCCAGAAATATCCAGAAATATCCTTCTTCCGTGTAAATACTAGATCCCAAAATTCCAAAGTAAAAAGTCTTAGCCAAAAAGCGGCTAATATATTCAAATTCAAATTACATCACAAAATTCCTAAAATTCCCTTCGAGACAGCTCGGCCAACATAAAAACAGGAAAAAAACAAATTCACTATCAGTGGCCCTGACACGGGTCGTGTCATGGGACACGGGTGGCGTGTTCTTCTTCTTTAGGGGCTGCAACACGGGCTGTGTTGTGTGACACGGGCACCCATGTTGCACTTCTATTCTCCCATTTTCCTCTTCTAATCTTGGTTGTGTCCCTCCATCATGACCCTCCTGACACGGGTCGTGTCAAGCGACACGGGCACCCATGTCAGGCCTCTGATTTCCACTTCTTCAGCGGTCTTTGTCCCCGAAACGGCACAGATATTGGATCACCACTTCCTGTTGAAAAAACACTAAAAACAACCAAATCACATGCACCAGTGGCATAAAATGATACAAACCTCAAAATAAGACTTTCTCAAAGACGATTGAAAATAATTATTAAAACATGAACAAAAGACTCAAAAATGGACGAAACATTAAAAAACAAATGACATACCCAGTTTGAAATACACAACTAAAACCCACTGATCAAACTCCCTCGAACTTGAACTTTTGCTTGACCTCAAGCAAAAAGCTCACCAAACAATCTTTTACCGCACAAACGAACTATCTCAAGAACAACGAGTTACGATGATGATACTCATACATGAGTTTCTCGTTCCAAGTCACTCGAGGATTAGTCTCAGCACTACTCTGTCAACATAGGTATCACACCAACACTACAGCGCAACAAAATCACAGACCTCAATCTTCCTATCGGTAACCTCTCCGACTATGCTTTGGACTTAAGTCTTCTTTTTCGATTTTCAGCCCTTTTCATTTGGACAATCACTTTAAGGCTTTTATGATTTTTCCTCGTATGCACAAGATTGTTCAAAAAAATTTCTGGCACTGTTATTTTCTTTGTCCACTTAGGGACGGCTTTCAGGTTCGACCGCCGTTGGGCTGAATAACCGGGTGAGGGTTACCCAACTTAGAAGGATTGGTCGTCTAATTGCCTTTATTTTCACTTTTTTTCCGGTGCCTTTTCTCAATACTACTCTTTTTTTTAGACCAACCTCGCACACACGATTTTTATAGATTAAGCCTAACTGTCTAGATAAACTACTAGGGGCGTACTTCTCATATCAATGTACTATGATACAAATCTACACGTCGGACTCGTTCCTTAATAGGGAAACTCAGGGTGTTAGCACTTTACCTACATCTCAGGATTATTCCAATCTCCTCCTCAAGGTTC
This sequence comes from Lathyrus sativus, assembly GCA_963859935.3. Lineage (NCBI taxonomy): Eukaryota > Viridiplantae > Streptophyta > Magnoliopsida > Fabales > Fabaceae > Lathyrus > Lathyrus sativus. Next base: position 545,081,735 of record OZ012735.1, read on the forward strand.
TTTTCACTGAGCACTCTATATACTTTCTCATCACTTCACTCGCAAAACAGCTCAACCATACAACTCTCAGAAACAATTTTTATCAGCTCAAATATGGGGGGTTTTCACTATGGAACTTCAATCATGCTTTCAAACTGACACTTAACACACGACAATACACTCAAAATAAATGACCTAATAAAGAAAAACAAAAACACACAAATAAATACCCCCACACTTGAACTCAACAGTGTCCTCACTGTTGGCGCACTAGTAGAGGAGGTGACTCACAGAGCTCATTGGTGAGGAGGTTGGTCCCGCAGTATCATCTGACGCATCCATTTGTGCATTTCTCGTATCAACCTTCCTTGGCGTATCTGCTCGTTGCCTTGCCGCGTTTGCTCCTCCCCTTGCCTCTTCTGCTCGCTCCAGAGGTAACGTACCTCATTCTCCATCCAATCCCACTCTTTCTTTGACAAGCTCCAAGAGTCGGACTCCTGATGGGGAGAGACTCGAGGAGTCGGTACAGGGACTTCTTCCATTTGATCTCCTTCCTCGTCAAAAAATTATGTACCTGTACCATCATTAAATTGCTCGTCGTCGTCCTGCATCATGTTCTCATACAACCAATTATTTACATTTTGAATGCTAATAAAGTCAGGAGCAGGTAAAGCTAGGAGGTGACTATTGCGGAATTGGTGTTGGTGAAAGAGGAGCTTTTGTGGAGGAATGGCTATGAAGTTTAGGGTTTTGCTTATGAGAAAGATGGTAGAAGATGAAAGAGATAAAGAAATAGGGGTAAATGAGATGGTATTTTTTTTCACGGGCCATGTCATGACAACGGGCCGTGTCATGGGACACGGGCACCCGTGTCACACCACTGATTTACCCCCCAAATTTTTTGTGCTTTTCCTCCTCCTGACACGGCCCGTGTTGTGCAACACGGCTACCGGTGTCAGGCTCCTGATCTTCCAATTTTTTGCACTCTTTGCCCAGTTTCCGACATCCTCCTTTCATTGATGAACTGCAAGCCAATACAATCTATCAAGAAAAGAAAAAGAATGAAAACATTAGTATAAAATGCGTGGGTTGCCTCCCACGAAGCGCTTCATTTTACGTCGTATGGCTCGACGGTCCTTCATCCTATCCTATGAGATGAACGAGTTCACTTCTATACCTCTGCTGACCATCGTGGTAGGGTTTCAAACTCTGATCATTCACTTTAAAAATGTTCCCGTTTGCTTGATTTTTCAGTTCTATTGCTCTGTGAGGAAACACCTTGTGTACAATAAACGGTCCCGACCATTTCGATTTAAGCTTTCCAGGAAAAAGTTTCAACATGGAGTTGTATAAGAGCACTAACTGTCCTTCCCAAAATTCTTTCTTTTGAATTCTTCGATCATGCCATTTTTTTGTTTGATCTTTGTAAATCTTGGCATTCTCATACGCCCGATTCTGGAATTCCTCTAACTCATGGAGTTGGAGGATTCTAGACTCTCCTGCTTTGGTGAGGTCTAGATTGAGAAGTTTTGATGCCCATAATGCCTTGTGTTCCAACTCTAGAGGCAGATGGCACACTTTACCATAAACTAGTTGGTAAGGGGACATACCGATGGGTGTTTTGTAAGCAGTACAGTACGTCCAAAGAGCGTCATCCAGCTTTACTGCCCAATCCTTACGGGAGGCACGCACTGTCTTCTCGAGGATTTGTTTGAGTTGTCGATTCGACACCTCTACTTGCCCACTGGTTTGAGGATGGTAAGGGGTAGCTATTTTGTGCTTCACATTATACTTAAGGAGTAACCTTTCCATGAGATGATTCAGGAAGTGAGTTCCCTCATCACTTATAAGAGCCCTCGGTACTCCAAACTGAGAAAATATGTTCTTCAAGAACCTGACCACTACCTTCGCATCATTCGTTGGTAGCGCCACTGCTTATACCCACTTCGAAACATAGTCAACCGCCACCAGGACATAGTTCTTTCCAAAGGATGGTGGGAATGGCCCCATAAAGTCAATCCCCCAAACATCAAACAATTCTACTTCCAACATGGAATTTTGCAGCATCTGGTTTCTTTTGGAGATGTTTCCAGTCCGTTGACATTTGTCACATTCCTTTACTACGTCCTGGGCATCCTTGAACAAGGACGGCCAATACAACCCTGATTAGAGAACTTTGGCTGCGGTGCGGTCACCACTGAAATGCCCTCCATAACCCGAATTATGACATGCTTCAAGCACATTCCTCTGCTCATCTTCAGGAACACATCTTCTGACTAATCCATCCACCCCTCTTTTGTAGAGAAACGGATCATCCCATAAGTAAAACCTGCAGTCATGAACAAACTTTTTTCTCTTATTACAATCAAAGTCGTCAGGTATTATACCCCCGACCAGATAATTTGCATAATCTGTAAACCATAGAACCCCATTAATAGCGAGGATGTGTTCATCAGCAAACTCATCCTTTATAGGGCACTTGTCCTCGTTCTCTTCAATCGGTGATAATCACGAGAGGTGATCAGCTACGGTGTTTTCACACCCTCTCTTATCCCGAATCTCCACATCGAATTCCTGGAGAAGTAAGATCCATCTCAGGAGCCTGGGATTTGATTCCTGCTTAGCAAAAAGATATTTTAAAGCAGCATGGTTAGTATAAACAATCACTTTGGAACCCAACAGATATTGCCTAAATTTATGAAAGGCGTACACCACAACTAACAACTCCTTCTCGGTAGTTGCGTAATTCATCTGTGCAGGGTTCAAAACGTGACTAGCATAGTAAATAACATGCAACAGCTTCTCTTTCCGCTGTCCCAACACAGCCCCCACGGTGATGTCGCTGGCATCACACATGATCTTAAACGGTAGAGACCAATCAGGGGCAATTACAATCGGTGCTGAAACTAATTTATTTTTCAGCTTTTCAAACGCGTCAACACACTCCTCATTGAACACAAACGCTTTGTCCTTGACCAACAAGGAAGTCAACGGTTTAGCTATCTTGGAGAAGTCTCTTATGAACCTACGGTAGAAACCCGCGTGGCCTAAGAAACTTCGAATACCTTTCTCGTTCACAGGTGGTGGTAACTTGGATATCACCTCCACTTTGGCTTGATCGACTTCGATCCCCTTGTGCGAGAACTTGTGACTAAGGACAATGCCCTCTCGTACCATAAAATGGCATTTTTCCCAGTTTAGGATCAAGTTACTTTCCTGACATCTCTGCAAAACAAGTGAAAGGTTAGTTAAACAATTATCAAACGACGAGCCAAAAACAGAAAAGTCATCCATGAAGACTTCCATATGCTTCTTGAGCATATCAGTAAAAATAGAAGTCATGCATCTCTGAAACGTTGTTGGGGCATTGCATAACCCGAATGACATCCTTCTGTAAGCAAAGACATCGTACGGGCATGTAAAAGTCGTCTTTTCTTGATCCTCCGGGGCAACCGCAATTTGGTTGTACCCGGAGTACCCATCTAAAAAACAATAGTAGTCATGCCCAGCCAATCTCTCTAACATCTGGTCCATGATTTGCAATGGAAAATGATCTTTTCTTGTGGCTAAATTTAGTCTTCTGTAATCAATGCACACCCTCCAACCCATAACCGTTCTAGTAGGTATCAACTCATTCTTTTCATTGGTTACCACTGATGTACCTCCTTTCTTGGGCACCACATGAACAGGACTTACCTAAGAACTGTCTGATATAGGATAAATAAGTCCTGCGTCTAACAACTTCACGACTTCCTTTCTCACTACCTCCTTCATAACAGGGTTCAGTCTCCTTTGGGGCTGCACAACCGGTTTGTGGTCTTTTTCCATAAGAATTTTGTGCATGCAAACTGTAGGACTTATACCCTTTAGGTCTTCAATTTTCCACCCAATAGCACCTTTAAACTTTTTCAGAACTCCAATCAACTTGTCCTCTTGGACACTTTTCAAACTAGAGCTAATGATAGCGGGGCATTTTTCTTCAGTGTCAAGGAAAACATACTTGAGATTCTCAGGAAGTTATTTTAACTCTGCATTTTTTGGCTTTTCTTCATCACCTTCCAACACTATAGGTTGCCTTAAGTCTTTCCAACGATGTGGTCAGGATCCTCTTTGAAAAGGCTGAGTTTCCAACATCTCTACCACTTCCATATCGCTACCATCAACATCTTTATCTTCCTTAAAGATTGACATGCTCAACACTCTCTCGAGAGGAAATTGGGTCACACTCTCCAAATGTTCACTCTCTATCACTTGCTCTAGCACTTGTATGTTCCTACTTGTGCCAAAATCCTCTTTATGCTTCATGGTATTCCTAACATCAATTTTTAACTCCTCGTCATAAACCTTCAAGGTAAGGGTACCACCTTCCATATCTATCATGACTCTCCCGGTTTCCAAGAATGGCCGACCTAAAATTAAAGGGATCTCTTCATCTTCCGGCATTTCAAGGATCACAAAATCAACCAGAAACACAAATTTATCTACTTTCACAAGAACATCTTGGACTACTCCATAAGGCCGCTTAACCGAATGATCTGCAAATTGGAGAGTCATCTGAGTATCTTGAACAACACCAATACCCAAATTTTTGTAGATGGACAAAGGCATGAGACTCATACTTGTCCCAAAATCGATTAAAGCTCTTTTGAAAGACCTATCACCAATAGTGCATGGAATAGTAACAGCTCCGCTATCTTTCTTCTTCACCGAGATCTTCAAACCCTGCAAAATAGCACTACAAGTTTCAGTTAGAATAACAGGTTCGGACTCACTGGTCCACTTCTTAGCGATGATATCCTTTATGAATTTAGCATAGGTGGGCATTTTCTCTAGCGCCTCCAATAACAGAATGTTCAGCTCTAGCTTTTTAAACAACTCAAGGAACTTCTCGAAATTCTTCTCCTGATGTCCTTTCTTTTTATTCCTTGAGGGGTAAGGGAACTTGATCACCGATTTTGGTTCTACCATTTTTTCTTTAGTTACCGGTGTTGGTGTTACCACTTTTTCTTCAACTACATCATTTTATTTTATTTCCAGTTCCACTTCAATCATATGATCATTCAACTCGATCTTTTTTCCCTCCATTTCCTTAGACTTACCACTTCTTGTTATTACAGCCTTAACTTGGTGGTGATCTTTAGGATTTGGTACTGTAGCACTTGGAAGTGTACCCGACGCTTGATAATTCGCAAGTTGTTGAGCAATCTGGCTCATCTGAACTTCAAGATTTTTAATGGATGCACCAGTATTCCTTAAATTGCTCCTTGTCTCTTCTTGAAATTATGAACTTTGGGCAGCCATCTTTTCAATGGCGACCTCCCAATCAGCTTTTCTAGGGGCTTGTTGTTGAGTTTGTTGATATTGAGGTTGTTATGGTGGCTACTGATATTGTTACTGCTATGGTTGGTACGGTTGTTGGCCTTGAACCAGTTTCTGCATATTTCCTTGCTGATCTTTCCATGAGAAATTGGGGTGATTTTTCCAACCAGGATTATATGTGTTGGCATAAGGATTGTTCTACCGTAACATATTAATTTGTTCCACCTGCTCTTGAGTTGCTACACAATGCACGGTGAAGTGCGGTCCACCACATATTTCACAAGGTGGTGCTTGAACTGGTTCAACTTGTGCCACTGTCTGAGTTCCAATATTCATCTTTTTTAACCTTCTCTCTACCTCAGCGACAATTTGATCCTCCAATTTAACAACCTGATCATCCAGCTTCAAATCAATCTTATCCTCCGGTTGATTCACAGTGCGATCATACAACTCAAGATGCTCGTTAGCGGCAATTGCTTCTATGATCCTGTTGATACCAGTGGCTGATGCGAAGTTGGTTGAGCCACCGGCAGCAGTGTCTATAAGCTGTTTCGTCTTGAGTCGTAATCCATTCACAAAGTTCTGCATCTGCTCAGTGGCATCCATGTTATGAGTGGGACATGCCGTCAGACACCTCTTACACCTCTTATATGCATCTCCTAAAGATTCCCCTTCTTTTTGTTTGAAGTTGACAATGTCATATCTTTTTCGAATAAACACTGAAGCAGGGAAATACTCGTTAAGGAACGCATTTTCCATCTCCTGCCATGTTGTGATACTCCCAGCTGGAAGTGAGTAGAACCATTTTTCCGCATCATCAGTCAGTGTGAACGAAAACATAACAAGTCTCTTGGCCTCTTCGGAATGGCCTTCTATCTTCAAAGATGTGGTAGTTGTTAGGAATCTCTGTAGATGCTTGTTTGCATCTTCATTGATTCTTCCTGCGAAAGCCTTGCTCTCCAACTGGCTAATGGTGGAAGAATGTAGCTGAAAGTGTGCCACATTCACTGGTTGATTTACGATAGTCATCCGGTTTGGTTGAGCATTGGCCCCTCCATAGTCTCCCAAAAGTCTTTTAGGCTGAGGTAGATTCCCATCCATTTGATCAGTTTCGGGTGTTGTCTCCCTCTCTGCTTCTGAATCACTATGCACAATTACAACTTCTTCTCTTTCTAGAAACAGAACGTCGGAGCCTGAACTTGACCCTGCCAATCTTTCAACTCTAGCTTTTCTCAGTCTTTCGTGCAGTGCTCGCTCTAGTTCTATATCAAAAGAATATTTAGATGAGGTCTGACCTCGCATACACAGTTAGACAAACGTTAGATATTTTAAGAACATAGATAATACCGTGAAAAATAAAAAAATTTAGTCGCAGAGCAACAAAATTTCTTTTGAATCTTAAAAACAACGTTAATTTGGCAGTCCCCGGCAACGGCGCCAAAAACTTGATCGGTAAAATAGCAAGTGCACTATTTTTATCGATGTAGTAATAAGGGAAAAGTCCCAAGTATCGATCTCGAGGACTGCGTAGTAATTAACAGTGGTTTTAATATTCAAAGGAACAAAAATACCTTGGGGTTGTTTGGTAACAGATTATAAGAACAAGTAAAATATTAACTGTTTAGAGTAAAAATAAGAACAATGCAAGGGAAGTGGATAAATTGCTAGTAAAGACCTTTAAAGAGTCATTTGTGAGATATTCGTTTCCAACCTTGATAAGTCAAATTTCAAAATCAGTTTTTCTTAATTCCTTAATGAAAAACCCTTTGATACTTTTGCTATGCACTAATTCCTTAGTTGCACAGAAAAATTATCAAGCAATAGTTCTGACATAAGAAACACGTTGTTACGGGATATCCCCATTCCTAGTCAATATCAACCGTAATATTATTTTGCAAAAGCATTAGGTTGACTTTCCAGACCGAAACCTAATCGTTACTCAAATTCTATTTTTCAATACGAATTCACATTAATATCGTTGCAAAACAAAAGATATAAGGTAAACAACGTAAATCTCATAAAATAATCCCAACAAAGGTCAATACATTGCAATTTAGGACCACCCCCTAACAAATGGGGGTTTAGCCACTCATGTTCTTAATCAAAACAAATACACTTAAAAATAAAAAAGAGAAAGACATTACAATAGGAATTGGTCTCCTTGGTCATCAGTTGCTTCCGCTTTTGATCGATCCTTGTTCTCCAGAAATATCCTTCTTCCGTGTAAAAACTAGATCCCAAAATTCCAAAGTAAAAAGTCTTAGCCAAAAAGCGGCTAATATATCCAAATTCAAATTACATCACGAAATGCCTAAAATGCCCTTCGAGACAGCTCAACCAACATAAAAACAGGGAAAAAAAATTCACTATCAGTGGCTCTGACACGGCCCGTGTCATGGGACACGGGTGGCCGTGTCAGGGTGCTGCTCAATGGGGACGTGTTCTTCTTCTTCAGAGGCTGCAACACGGGCACCCGTGTTGCACTTTTGTTCTCCCATTTTCCTCTTCTAATCTTGGTCGTGTCCCTCCATCATGACCCTCCTGACACGGGCCGTGTCAGGCCACATGGGCATCCATGTCAGGTCTCGGATTTCCACTTCTTCAGCGGTCTTTGTCCCCAAAACGGCACGGATATTGGATCACCACTTCCTGCTGGAAACACACTAAAAACAACCAAATCATACGCACCAGTGGCATAAAATGATACAAACCTCAAAATAAGACTTTCTCAAAGACGATTAAAAATAATGATTAAAACATGAACAAAAGACTCGAAAACGAACGAAACATTGAAAAACAAATGACATACCCAGTTAGAAATACACAATAAAACCCACTGATCATCGGCTAATCGAAAAGAGTAGGAGAAATCGGAACAAGACTTAGGCCTTAGGAATTTTTTATTCTTAGGAAAAATGTAATTAAATATTTTTGTCAATTTTATTTATATATTTTTTGTAATTTTTGTTGTAAAGAATTTAATTCTAATAAAAATTCTTTATTATTTTCCTTAAAATCTTTTTATTTATTATTATATACATTTTTTTTATTATGCAAATAATTAGTAATATAAAACTTCAAAAAGAATGCATAAAGAAAATATTGAAAAATGGACTTAATAAAAAATAGAGATGAAATGAAATTATTAAAAATGCAATGGGACTTAAGATAGAAATGAAATTGAAATGCAATAAAACTAACTTAAAAAAGATGAAATACGATTGATTAAAAAATGCAATGAAATTAATTTAAAAAGATGAAATGAAAACCCCTTCCTACTAATTCCTAACTCTTCCCGTTTATCCGACTAATCCCGTTTCTGCCACCACTTCCGCTCAATTCCCATCAACCCGATCAAATGGCCATATCTCACATCAACCAGATCAAACGACCCAAATTTAAGACCACAACTCAAAAATTCGTAAATTGACGGTCGGCTGCAGACAAAAGACCATTTTACCCTTCATGAACCAAAGGGCGCGCCACATGATATTTTCCTGCAAAAATCAACCAACTTCACAAGCCTGTTAGTGATTGGTTAAACGCAATGCAAAATGTAATGGGATGCAAGACGAAACGACTAATCTTAGGGCAAAATTTGGGGTATTACAGTTGCCCCTGTTTAAATAGCTTCACCGGATGATTTGAGCGACAGAGGCTCGAGAAATCATGGTGGAGGCATTTAAATATAGATAACCAAATTTTTTTCCCTTAGATGCAGTGATATGCAATGCTATGGACAAAACAAAACAAGATATAATGGTAACAGTGCCATGAATATAGTATGATGCGTATGATGGAATGATAAATGCAAAGATGCAGACGACATAATGACACGAGGGACAGACGCGACGAACGAACCATACTGGGGAATATGACGCACTAGGGAAATAACACGACACTAGGGAATTCTAAAGTGATAGTCAACTGGTGCGAGCACGACCAATTGTCACTTTTAGAAAAGGAATGGTAAGAACAAGATCCACAATGGAGATGGCCCCGATGAGACGGTCTCCACTGGGGAATATCTGAGAGTAATTATCAATAGGTTCAGGCGTGACTGGCTGATAGTCTAGGGTAAAAAGTAAAACTGGATCTGCACGACGGTAGGATCGATTAACAGAATGCTGGAGCATTGAGCAAAGAATAACATTCGAGTTTCTGAAAACTTTCCTCGTGACGGGATCAAACTGAATTTTTGGAAATATGTAGAAAATATACAGGGTAAAACTGACTGTATGCCAAAATAAATGTACTTTAATGAGCAATGCCCTGATAAGCTTTCTCGAGAGAGAACTGCCACTTATCGTTGGAAGGGACTTACATGCCAAACTGGATAAGCTCTCAAATAAAGAGACTGCTGCTTATCCGTGGATAATAGATTGATTGATAATATAAAATTCTTCACGTCTCAAGTCTGTGCTCCCTGGACATGATTTGGTTTCTTCTTTTGCTAAAGGATAAACGAACTTCATATTTCAAGATTCATGCTCTCCTGAATATGATTAAGCTCTTTCTTTTACTAAAGGGTCAACGAACTTCTTCATATTTCAAGATTCATGCTCTCCTGGATATGATTTAGCTCCTTCTTTTACTAAAGGGTAAACGAACTTCTTCATACTTCAAGATTCAAGCTCTCATGAATATGATTCAGTTCCTTCTTTTACTAAAGGATAAAACGAACTTCTTCATACTTCAAGATTCAAGCTCTCCTGAATATGATTCAGCTCCTTCTTTTACTAAAGAATAAAACGAACTTCTTCATACTTCAAGATTCAAGCTCTCCTGAATATGATTCAGCTCATTCTTTTACTAAAGGGTAAAAGAACTTCTTCATACTTCAAGATCGTGCTCTCCTGAATATGATTCAGGTCAAACCTCCTCGTACTTCAAAATGAAGAGGAAAATGGAAAACAAGCTGCTCGATGGAGATGGCCATTTGCTGCAAGTCATAATGAAGATAGGATAAGCTCCTCAGGCGAGAAATACCGTTTATTGATAGGCTTCTCGGGTAAGAACTGCTTGTAGAGGTGGTAACAGGTAATGTAAATTGTAATGAAGATTGTAATTAAGGCTGTAATGAAAGTTGTAATGTAAATTGTAATGAAGGTTGTAATGAAATAATGAGCTCCTTGTAAGAGAAGATCAATTGTAGAGTGTACTTAGAAATTGTAATGAAAGTTGTAATGAAGGTGATATAATGATAGGCTTCTCGGCTGAGAACAGTCGCATACCGGTTGTTGTAAGATGTACTGTAATGTCAATTGTAGTGATAAGCTTCTCAGGCGAGAACTGTCGCATATCTGCAAAGGATTATAAAGGCTTTCTTGAGAGATAGTGCAAAACAAATGCACGTCCAGGTAAGTTCGACGTCAGAAGGGCCCGAAGTTCGATCTAGAATTGGGCTAGAAAGAACTGACAGACAAGACTCCATTGAGGAAATGAACTCAAATGGGGATTATCTTATCCTATCATGGAAAGATAACTAAAATAACCATCGTCCACGAGGTTCAAGCTCTGTGGGGAATTGGAACAAATAGGTATTTTATGCTTAGGGCTGACGATCTACTTGGAGAGAGCGGGCAACCCAGTTACTCGGTGGTAACAACAAAGGATGGCGACGAATAGCAAGCATGCAAATGCTAATGCGTATGCCAAAGTGTATACTAATGTGTATGTTAATGTGTATGTAAATGTCATGCAATGAGTATGCAATGCTTAGGCTCATGCATATGCTGAAGAAACAGAAGACAGGAGGAAACAGGAGATGAAATAAACATCTCGACGGGAATACCCGACAACCTCTGCAACAGTACATCTATCGAGGGATAGGAAGAGTTGATGATAGAACCAAATTCTGCTCCAAAGTTCTAACTTCCCTGAGGAGAAAATAATCTACTTGGGGGATACGACATCATGACTTCCTTATGGGGATATGATACGACTTCACCTGGAGAGTATGATGTCCTAACTTCAACTGGGGGTTCATGACCTCCGCATAGGGATAAGATGTCATGACTTCACGTGAGGGATTTCTATCATGAACCATAAGCAGCCAAAGAACTCTTGGGATTGGAGACTTCCGGGGATAAAATAAATATCCACTGTATGGGGAAGTTGTGGAATCAGGCAGCTTCATGGAGATAGTGTGGCAACTTCCTGGGAATAGTACCTCGGCTTCCTGGGGAAAAGGTACATCTTACTGGGGATAAGATATATCAAACTTCCATGCGGAGAGTTCATCAAACTTACTAGGGAGAATTCAACAGACATTCCTGGGGACAATATCTTGACTTCTTTAGGGAGAATATGGCAGTCTCCTGGGAAGTATTTCCCGAGGGAAGTAAGGCAATTCCACTAAGGAACAAATGATCCTACCGAGAATGGGTCTTCAAGAACATATATCACTTGGAGGACACCGGGGATATCTCTACAGTCTTGAGAGTCACTGGGGATTTATCGGATGGATACCAAAAGTGTTGTCAGCTTAAAGTCTCGCTGGGGACTATCACTGGGAAGATGCTGGTAAGACCTCTGCTGTTTGGGAGATTACCGGATTGGTCCAGAATGTTGTCAGCTTATAGTCTCGTTGGGGACTGTGTCGGCTTAAAGTTTCTCTGGGGACTATGTTGAGGCAATGGTTTAGACGCGCTTCTGCAATGATGAGATTTACTGGGGAATGAAGACCGCCGGGAGTAAAATCTATCGGGTGTATGAAGAATGTTGTGAAACGAAGCTAATTTTTCTCTTGATGGACTTTGTAGTAGTTGCCATTTTGAAAATAACCTGCCCCAGAGTACTTGCTCTGTGAGAAAGTCATCTCGAGAGGATTTTACAGAGAAACATGGAGTCCAGATGCCCCACTGTTTTCAAACTCTCGGCGAGATTTGTCTGATCTTGACGTAACTGGCACAGATCAACTGTGTTACGATTGAGTCTATAAGAATAGATCTTAAGAATGTAAGGCTCGTATTGGTAAGAGATTTGGAAACCAACTGCCCCTGTTTAGCAGGATCTCCGACTTCCATTGTGGATGTATGTATGTAAGTTTCTAAGATATCAAGCAAAATCAACACGCATGAAAAGCTATCCTGACACTATCAATGCAACAATATATTTGTCTTGAAAATTTTGTTTTTATTTTGAAAAAGATATCTCTATAACTCGTGATCGAAATCACATAGTCAGGATATGAATTTGATTTGTAATGCCAACATTGAGCATAGCTCATAGGAGTCAGGAAACATTATCTCGTCGGGTATGCTTTCAAAAGAAGTCCTACTTCAATTAGGTCTTTTAAAGGCTGTATCGTGGCTTGGTTCACGGTTTAAGAAACAAAGGATAAAGGCTCAAAGTTATTTGTACCCACCCCTCTTCGTGATGTTCTCCAATCCTAATTCAGTTAACCGGATACGAACACTCATACCTCAATCGGATTTGACATAGTCAGGAACTTATCAAGGTTTTGGACATGGCAGTCACTCACCTATTGTCTTTTGGTTTTTTCAACACAACTTTGTTCTTTATTGGGGATTCTTTATTGTAATCCCTTGTTTTTTATTATATTTTTCATTTCCTAACTTTTTCCTAGACGACGTCTTTTGAATTTGACTTTGGAATCCAGCGGGATGCCCCAGTTTTGCCTAAGTCTCCTGCATAGGTCGTGACTTAGCGGGCTATATTTTTTATTTTTATTGACTAAGTCGTGTGACTCTTTTGAAAGGCTCGTGACTGCCCCACTCTTTTAGTAGTAGAGGGATAGTCATTAACTTCTACTTCCTAAGATGTTAAGGATAGATTCTCGAAGGTTCGCTCTTCCTTTTTGAGGGTCTGAGTGCTCGATCAATTTTAACTGAAAAGCTACCCTGCCCCAGGTTAAAGTAAGGGTTTTAATTTGGAACGAAAAAAGCTCCTACTTCCAGGCTCAAAGGGGGTTAAGCGGGATTATCGTCCTTATATCTCCATCGTTAGGGATTTGAAACAATGCCTTACATCATCAGCAGGTTTCAATTGGAAGCATACGACAAGAGATTTGATGTTTTTGGTTCATCATCCTCCTCCCATTTCTCTATCAAAGCGAGAGATCGGGTAAAGTTGGCATTACAAATTATGAAAAAAATATTTTTGACGAGTGAAACGAATGGATTTATTCAAGATAAACATGCATTGCATTAATTATTCAAAATAACAAGTTTGTACATGCTAATTATGCTTAATCAAAGAAAATAAAACACATAAATAACAAAATGAATTGTCTCAAAGTCCTTCAAGATGTGTTTATAAGTTCTTTGCATCTGAGACCGGCACAATAGTAGTGGTTTCCTCTAGCGGAGCCTCGTTGAAATGGGGAGTATGATCAATGCGTATCATCTTGCTTGCCCCAACTATATCTGTCACTGCTTCATTATCATTCTTCAAAATAACTTTCCCGGATTCTTCGTCGATTGGGATCACATTGTCTATAGGATTACTAGAATGAAGTGGACTAGGCTTCTGGATAGACACTGGCTTCAGCTGATTCACTATAGAAGTAACTGGCTTAGATAGGCTGAACACTGGCTTGACAGAATTTGATCTTGGAAAATGGAAAATCCGAGGAGGAGCCCTGACCTATGGCTGAGGATCATCAAAAGACAGAATCTTCTCTTCCAACAAATCTCTGAACAAGGTTCTTAAGAGCACAACAATTCTCCAAGTCAGGTCGGGCGCGCTCTCATGAAATAAACAATGAGCAGCAGCGTTGTAGTTGGCAGGAAAAGGATTTGGAGGCGGACCCAAAGCTCGGGTAGTAATCATACCTCGTTGTACTAAGTAGGGATACAACTCGGTGAACATCATTGGAATCGGAGGACACGACTAGTATTGTCTCCTCGGAGCCCTTTGGCGGGGTGTCTGATTCTTTGATGGTTGATTGGCAGAAGCATTGGGTGCTTGATGACAGTTGACAGGAGTTTGTGCAGGATGATAAACATGAGGCTGTTGATAAACCGGATGCTGATAGACCGGAGCCGGTTGCACAGGCTGATAGATAGGAAATTGAGAACTGAAGGGAGGTGCAGCAGTAGCTACATAGGGTTGTTGAGCATAATGAACCGGATAACCTTGAACATAACTCTGCTGATGTTGAAGAGCAGCCATCGAGCGATTCCTCTGACGTGTAGCTCTTTTATGGTGGTCAAAGCTCAGAGTTTTTCACTTCGGAGGAATAACTCGCTGAACTGGTTGAGCAATAGTAGGATGCACCAAACTGGGTGGAAGACCATGAGGAGGTACATTCGCAACAATAACTGCTGGTTGAGGATCCACAATAATATTAGTAATCTCAGAAACAACAGTAGGCTGAGTATCCATCCTTGTATTAAGAGCTTGTAGCATCTCCATAATCTGCCCCAAACTTCCTCAAAGATCTTCGAGTTCATGGCTAACACGGTCGATCTCTTGGACCTGTTCTTCCATCCTTTTTCGAGCTTAGGCTCTTGTATTGTACTGATGCGGGGGACCCAGGGTGACGAAACTGGCAGGTGAGAGAACTGAGTATGATAAACCGGGAGACAAATGCGATGCAAAAATATGATGCTAAGATGCATAATGATTTTCATGGAATTCTAATATTTACGAATATTGCGGAATAACAAAGAAATTTTTATTCATTGATATGAAAAATTGGATTACAAGTAAATATAAAGTCTTTAAAGGAAACAGCTAAATATAAGCTAATGAAAACCCTAAGGAAGCAAGGCCCACAACTTCAAGGAGTAGGCGGATATTCGGAGGAAAATAAATCCTCGTAGATTCTTCTCTTCTTGTAGGAGAGTACCTCTTAATTCTTTGACTGAAACTATTTTTGAAGTTCATCGTATTCACTGACCATCACATGGTATTTGTCCTTCCACGTTTATGCTTCATGTTGAGCTTTCTTCACAGCAATCTTCAACGTTTCAGCCTCGGACATGAAATATTGAAAATGTTCCTCTCTTGGAGGTAAAGGATCCTGGCGAGGATAAGGCATCTTCAACTTGATAGCTCTGTCTCGAACCCACTGAAGGTATGGTTCCATGGACACACAATTAGGCCTTCCTAGACTTTCTCGACCTTTCCTATGCAAGTGACGCTAGAAAGATACAATATGATCTTGAAGCTCTTTATTGTCTTCAAAGAGGATCTTCTCTACGTAGATGCTTTTAGGCGGTTCTTTCAAAGGATACCCTAACTTTCGGTGAGTTAGGACTGGATTGTAGCTTATTTCTCCATTAAAACCGAGTAAAGGCATGTTAGCAAAAGCTCCACAACCATCAATGAGTAATATTTCATCATAATTGTGATTATACCAATCAATATCGGAGTGGGTTAAATCCATAACTCTTTGTGACCAACGTCCTTGGGTGGGACTCCAAAAAGGACCGGACTTAGGCAAGTGCGAAATAATCCACTTGTACAATAACGACACACAACAGGTAATCATCCCTCCACCACGAAGGTTTCGGAGATGGACTGAATGATAAGTGTTACCCAATAAGGTTGGTACTGGATTCCTTCGCATGAAGATATTGATGGCATTAAGGTCCACAAATCCTTCAAAACTAGGGAAAAGCAACACTCCATAGATAAGCAAAGTAAGGATCGTCTCAAAGGTAGGCATGCTCAAATGATCGGCATAATATTGGGCTTTCTCCATTAGGAACTTCGTAGGTAACCCAAAAATTTCACCTTTCTGAGTCATGTTCTCCTTAATGTCAGATACCTTCAAACATGTGGCTTTAGAAATATCCTGCTCTTTAGGGTCCTTCTCCAAGAAAGGGAAAGGAGACTTATCCAAAATAGGCAACCTCACAAGCTGAGAATACTCTTCCAAAGTAGGTAATAATTGATAGTCAGGAAATGTGAAGCAATGATAGTCGGGATCATAGAATTGTAGCAAAACCGAAAGAAGTCCTTCGTTCACTTTAAATTCCAACAGAGGTAACAACCTTCCATACTGGTTACAGAATCCTTCTCGATCTTGGACTAAAGATCTTAGCTTCCTTAGGTTATCTAGCTTAAGACTTTTAAAAGTATATTTCAAAGTTTTTCTTCTGTTGTAATCCATAGTATCCTGCAATATCCATAAATAAGGTTTGAATTCCATAAAATGTAATGCAATCACTACGCCAAAATTGATATTTTGTATCGCCTAATTTAATAGTGTTTTTAAAGAAAGTGCTATTAAAAAGGAAACAAACACATCTATAATAGCACTTTGTAAAAAAATGCTATTATTAAACTTCACTAAGATAGCGCTTTCTTAAAAGCGCTATTAATATTGTTCACTAAGATAACACTTTTAAAGAAAGTGCTATTAAAAAGGAAACAAACACATCTATAATAGCACTTTGTAAAAAAATGCTATTATTAAACTTCACTAAGATAGCGCTTTCTTAAAAGCGCTATTAATATTGTTCACTAAGATAGCGCTTTTGAAAAAGTGCTATTAAAAAGGAAACAAACACATCTATAATAGCACTTTGTAAAAAAATGCTATTATTAAACTCCATTAAGATAACGCTTTCTTAAAATCGCTACTAATATTCTTCACTAAGATATCGCTTTTAAAGAAAGTGCTATTAAAAAGGAAACAAAATGTGATTTTGATAGCACTTTGTAAAAAGTACTATTATTAAACTTTATTTTTCAAAAAGACCAAATCAAATGCATTCAGTTAAAAGAAAACGAGAAAAAAAAAAAACCTGGATCTGAGCTTCATGTTCATTCCTTTTCTTCTCTTTGTTCACTTTTCACTAAATTTCCCAAATTATTGAACATCGACTGTAGCATCCTTCTTCTTTTCCTATCAATGGAGGCGATTACATTTTCTAGCCACTTTGGGAGGGGTTCATGGACAGAGCACGACATCGCTTCCCTCCCTTGTCTATGCTTTGATCTGTTCTGGTTTCAGGTTTGTTTGGATTTCTCTGGTGTGCTTTCTCTCCTACTCAATCTCGCATTTCAACTTCGTTCTCCATCGCGTCCCAATCCTTATGTTTCGTGATTCTCGCCGTGATTTCTTTCTCCAGACCGCTCCACCCTATTTGTAGCAGTATTGTGGTTTGAAGGGAGGTCGGCGGTAAGAGTTGTTATGCTTTAAAATAGAACGATAGAAGGAGTGTGTTTATGTGAGGATTGGTTTGAAGATGATTTGCAGAAGTTGCAGGTTTTGTGAGGTTTATGGTGGTTCTGTGAAGGAGATCTTAAGGAAATGGAATTGAGTTTGAAGAAGGTTTGATTGAAATAGGTTAAATATGAGGTTGATGATAACTTTATGTGAAACCAAAAAGAGGAAGATGGAAAATACATAGGGAAGAAGAGCCTGATGTGGTTCGTAGAAATCACAGCGGCTATTGTTGTTACTGCTAGCAATTGAGTTATCCTTGCACACCAACTATTTGTAAAAATGCTTTGAGAGGGTTATGGTGTGAAGGAGTATTGAAACGAGAAGAGGGAGTGTGATTTTTCGGAAAGGAGCTACGGTTGGTTTTTTTCAAGTAATAGTAGGTGGTGCTATGTGTTGCACCCCAAAATTTGACCAACATTTCTTTACCTAGCTTGTGGTTCATCTCATTCACATTAGCATTATCACTTGCATTTCATTGACATGTGCGCAGGAGATCAAGAGATATGATTACCAATCAAGGGCTACACAAGAGTTTGAAGCTAGCCAAGAAGGTTATTCAGGTGTTCAAGGGTTGATATCTTTGTCAGAGAGGTTAAGAGATCCTCAGAGAGATTGGTTGAAACCAAGGTTGTGTGCCTCCTAACTTGAGAGTTGTGGGAGCTCCTCAGATGATTCTGAAGCTATGAGGATGGACTTGAGGCCTTGAGAGAGCTTATGAGATGTATTGAAAGCCAACATGTAGCCTAGAGAGGTCATTGTGCAAGATTAAAGAGACCCAACCATGAGTGGTGTAATTAGGGTTTAACTAGGTCAACCCTAAGTCAACTGATGATTTGGAGAGGGTTGAGACCTAATTCAAGAGCCATGTGACCATGGATTGATGCATTGAGATGCTATAAGGATGATTCCAAGGTCAACTCATCATGATTGAGGAGTTTGAGATGTTTCAAGCTAGGGTTTCTGAGGCTTGACAGTGTAAAATCCCCTAGTTTGACCCCTATCTTTAA
Source organism: Lathyrus sativus (assembly GCA_963859935.3). Classification (NCBI taxonomy): domain Eukaryota; kingdom Viridiplantae; phylum Streptophyta; class Magnoliopsida; order Fabales; family Fabaceae; genus Lathyrus; species Lathyrus sativus. The sequence goes on from OZ012735.1 coordinate 545,100,188, forward strand.
GGCAGTTTAGCTCAAGATGTGATTGTCATCTCATATTTCCCCCAACACGAATGTTGTAGAGCTTGCTCTTAGCTTTAATTTGATTACTAGAAGTCCTTGATAGGATTTGTATATCTCAAGTTATGACTTTGACAAGTTACAGGTCATCTGAGGTATGTGAATCTGGGGCCTTGAAAGTTACCCAACTTGCATCAAACTTTTGCCCAAGAAGGATGATTCCTATGAACTTTTGGTTAACGTGAATATTGTTCCTTATCTTCTTAGATTTCTAGAGAGTACTAGAAGTCCTTTATAGGATTTGTAGAACTCAAGTTATGGCTTTGACAAGTCAAGGGCATTTTGGTCATTTGGAGATTATAGGTCATTTCAAGCATAAGGCCATAACTCTTATTTCAAAGCTTCAAATGGAAAAATATTCAACATCAAACTTTCTTAGAATGATGTTTTAAGGCTATTAAGTAGGTCATTAGATGTTGAAAAGGCTTGTAGCTCAAAGTGATAAAAATGACCTAAAATGAAGGCATAAGTTAAATAAGTCAAAGTTGGAAATTGAAATTTCCAAGCTACACATCCAAACCATGGCATGTAATAGGTCACTTTGACTCTAAAAAGCATTTTAGAAACAATGGTTCAGCCACATTTTTGATTTGAGGTTTAGATCATGGACTTGCTTTGGAGAATGGTTACTTGCATATTAAGGTACATATGCAAAACACAAGGAAACTCAATACACAAGCTAGTAAAGTATCCTAACACATCATGCATCTCATCTAAGGAGATTTTCAAAGGAGATATAAGTGCTGCAAGAGGTATAGCATGAGATGGTACATGAGATTGATTGAAATCAAAAACTCATGACATGAGAATCTCAAATTCTCATTGGATGATTCCAGAAAGTTCTGGATGGTTTAGAATCATCCTATATATGGATTAGAACTTGCTCAGATGCAAGGTTGGTGAGAGATTGGAGAGGAGAGTGAGATAGCCATTTCAATTTCTTCCATTGCAAGTTGAAATCAATTTCTACATTCCACACCATTTCCATTGATTCTTTCAATCCTAACACCTTCCATTGATCATACTGAATGTGTGCATACCAAATTGAGGGCAAGATCGTGTGAGATTGGAGAGATAGCATTTGGATTTTGGGAGCTGCAAGTCACAATCGGATTTGGAGATTCAAGCTTCTTAGATCAAATCTTTTGCAAACAGAAGCTTTAACATCAATCAAGGAGTGATTCTGAAGAGTTGGAGAGGTTGAACTGAAGATTTGACCTATCTGATATTCAAGATTTGACAGGTTTGCAACTTTTCTTCTACACCCTAATTTAAGCATAATTAGTTAGATTTGTTAGGTTAGAATGGTTAGAGACAAGTAGGAGATGGATTCTGGAAAATTTGAGAGCATTTGGTGAAGTTCAAGATAGTGACATCATTTCTGTTTACCACCATACCTTGCTGAATCTTGAGAGATAATCATGGTATGATAGCAAGAATCGACCAGTGTAGCATGAGGAAGAGATTGATCACTTTAATTTCAAGAATGGTTATAGTTGAAGTTTGAGCATAGTTTTGATTCAGTATCGGGTTTAGGGATTGAGGATGATTCTTTGAATTCTAAGGTGATGATCATAATCAGCATGGAATTTAGAACAAATTAGGGTTTTGAACCATGGATTTTGGTTGAGAATTGAGGTGACACGATTGTGGTGAAGACTCACTATGAAGCTCTGTTTCCATGGCTTCTTCATTTCAAACCCTGGCTGAAGGAAGAAGACAACTCCATGGCCTTTGGATGGAGAGTAGACCATTGACTGGGGATCAGATCCAAAGGCTGGGATTTAATTTTGCGTGTGAAGAGGGAAGTCTGAGGACGACCAAAACGCGGCGTTTCATTAATTGGGGTATTGGGCTTTATATCTATACACACCCCCTTCCATGGCCCAGTGGTGATTTGAACTGATTTTCGTTACTTATTGCCCCGCGTGTTTTCCTTTTTCTTTATATTTTTTGAGTGGTTTTCTAATTAAATAACTGGGCCTAGCGCTTTGCTTTATGTACCCCCCATTTAGAGCCCATCTGGAAATTGAACTGTATGGCATTGCTATTTGCACCAAGCATTTACCATTTTATTTTCTTTTTCTCCATTTTTCTTTAATCTTTGAAAAATCATATTAAATAGAAAATTAATGATTTTTGCATGGGGATTTTTTATCCTATTTCATGTTAATGTCTAAAAAATTATAAAATCAAAATATTTGCATTTCATGCATTTTTAATATTTTTTGTGTATTTTATCTTTTAATAGCTTTTTAATTCCTTTTATGTTGATGCATAGATTTGTAGAATTTTGTTTAGCTAGTTCCCTTCATATTTTTAGGCCATTCTTTTTAGGATAGTTATATTAGGACCTTGGATCCCCTCTGGATTTATTCCATAATTTTTTGATTAATTTTTGATTAGTTTTGATTAGATGACTTTAGGTTGTGTAGATTTAGGTCAATCCTTAACATAGGTCCACAATAACACTAGAATTTTGGGTTTCTAGATCAAGATAGATATTGGGACATATAGGGTATTAAGGGTAGTCATATAGGATCCCATAGAAATTATATTAGATTTTAATATAATAGTATGCTATTTTTAATTGATTTTTGTGGTTGATTGTTGTTTGTGTTGCCCTTGTGGGCTTGTATTTTGTTTTGCCTTGCTTTATGGGTTTTTGCTTGGCTTGGTGGGCTTGGTCTTGCTTTGTGGAGCATGGAGGAGCATAATAGAATACTTGAAGATTGAAGAAGGAGCTTGAGAGCTTGAAGACTTGTTTGTTTTGTTGTTTTTTTAGGGTTAGGAATTTAGTAGAGCTTAGACTTAGTTAAGTTCTTTCTTAAACATGGATGGTATCTGTCACCTCCATTCTTCCCCATGATTCAAGGTCCTCCCATGGTATTCACCTCCCTCTTTGGAGGGATAAGTGATGGTACCTAGGAAGTAGAACTTTTGAGGGAACCATTCCTTTGATGTTAAACCCTTATAGGCCACCTTTGGTGGTCAATAAGCAGTTTAATATCCTAGCTTATCCAGTTAAGTGATTTCTTCCGGTTTGAGTATCTGGAGAGATGTTGGGCTTGAGTGTAAAGATGAAGACTTCATTGAAGAGTATGGAAGAGGATGATTCCCTGAGCATTACCATTTCAGCTGAAGCTTGAAGAGCAAGAGAAACAAGTTGATACTTGAAGATCCAGTAAAGATTGAATGAAGAGCTGAGGCCCAAAGACTGAAGGATGAAGTTGATATTTCCAAATGATTAAAGACTACTCTGAGAAGCTGAAGCCTGTAGGAAGAGAAGACCAAGTTGAGACTGGTAAAGCAAAGAGAGCTTCGAAGCTTGAAGGCTGAGTTGATACTTATGAAGAGAATTCAATTGAGATTGAGTGTAGGGCTAAAGCTTGAAGAACAAAGGATAAGTTGATACTTACTTTGAAGCTTGGAGATCCTGAAGGAATCAAGTTGATACTTGTGGTTAAGAGTGAAGCCTGAAGGTGGAACTGATTAAGGAGCTGAAGCTTGAAGAAGAAGATAAGTTGAAACTTATGTTGAAGGGTTGGAACCTGGAGAAGCAAATTGATATTTGTCAAGAGTGATAGAGGTCTGAAGACTGAGTTGCTGTCAGAAGAGCTGAGGCTTGGAGTTGGAAGAGAGAGGAGTTGATCTGCTTTCTTCTTTGTTTCTTCTCTGTATTGATGTGCCTTGTTTGACTTGTTTGATGCATTAGAATAAGCCCATATCTAGACTAGCTTTAATCTAGGAGCATGATTGCACTAGAGGTTGAGTTGCTCCCTCTGCTTGTATTGTTACTGTATGACTTTGCTTGCGGGTATTCGGTAGAGCCCTGCTCCCTTGCCCATGTGGTTTGTTTTGCCTGATAGCATGATTTTACTTCTTCTGTATGATTGCAGTTTACTGTATTTTGCTTGATAGCATGTTATTTTTGCTGTATGATTGCTGTTATTCATATCTGGCTTGAGGTTGAGATGAGCTTGTGGAGGCTGCAGCCCCACACACATTTCCTCCCTCACTTGCATTGCATGCATTTTACAGTCGTTTACTGTTTACTTTTTACTGTTTAAGCTGATGCTTTATCTGTTCCTGTGTATCATTGACATGATCCCTTAGGAATCTCATTTCCTTTGATAAGGAAGTGATGATAGAACTTTAGGTTGAAACCTATGCATGATAACTTCTAGGAGTTCCCTGTTTCAAACTTCAACTATAGGATGAATCCTTGGCATGACAACAGTAGGACTTGATAGTCTCCCTGTAGTTGAGCCTGTTCTCTTCTCATCTCAAAACAGCTTAAGATATAGTAATCATGAATGATTTCTTTCGTACGTTACGAGCCTTAAGCTATCTGAGAAAGGATTGTTGGAGAGTTTCTTTCCAACAGTCTGGATGTTTAGTATGGTACCCTTTGGGTGACATGCGACGCATTCACTCTCAGGTCATAGTCTTTAGTGCGATTGAAATTGCAAACACAATAAAAAACACTTCTTCCGTAAAAGACAGAAAACAAACTTCAAACCTTTTTGCCCCGTGGGCCCATAGTTCAAGGAAAGCTTTTCTGAAGAAAAGAGTGTCGTTAAACTTCAGCGCCAATGCAAACAGGCTTTGTCCCTAACTGCTGGAACTGCTGTTTAACCCTACTCGATAAAACAGATGAATCTGAATCCCCATAATGCGTAGTATCCCGAACTACGTAAGCTCTGATCTCTCAAGCCTGTCGAGAGTACGTAGGCACAATACTGACGTATTGGCGAGCCACCTTCCCCGTAACCCATCGTAAGTCGAACTACGTTGACTCTGATTTCTCATTCTCTGATGAGAATACGTAGGCATAAAGCGCGATGCTTTGCCGAGTCATTTTCTTTTCTTTTTAAGCCAGCTTTGATAGGTAGATAGATAAACCAACTCGTCCAGTAAACACAACAAGCGTGGATCCCATCGAGTAAGATGGACGTGAGGGGTGCTAATACCTTCCCCTTGCGTAACCGACTCCCGAACCCAGACAACGGTTGCGACGACCTTGTCTTACCCTTTTTCGTCAGGTTTTTCCGATCGTTTCCTTTCCCGCTCCGAGGGATAAATAACGAAAGGTGGTGACTCTTCTGTTCTGCCGACACCTTATTTTCGCGGAAGCGACAGCTGGCGAATCTGCTGGGGATCGAACCCAGAATCTCTGGTTCTCCGGTTCCCCTGCTAGAGTCAATCCTAGCGCTTGTATGATTACTTGTTGGGTTGTGCTTATTTATCGCATTTTATTTCCCGCATTTTATTTTCAGTATGATATGATTATTTGTGCTGTTGTGGGAGGGGCATTCTGATGAGTGAGAAGCCAGACCCAGGCTTGAGTGAACATAACATTAGTTGTGGAAATTAGTGAACGCGTGCTTGCTTGGCAGGCACTAGTGTCTCATGAAATCCATGCTCAGACGAGGTTCTCCCGGTTGGCTTCTCTTTCAACCCTTTGGGTTGAGACGGTTGTTGGTTTGGAGGATTGTCGACTCTGGGGACCGATCATTTGTGATTTAGCCGAGTGAGGCCGCTTCATGAGCTGGTGATGCCACACCTTCTGGGTATCGTATCACCCCTCTTGAATGTCTGTGACGCTGATGAACGCATAGGATGCCGAACTTGAGTTAGTTTTGGTCCATACCTGTGAGCAGGGTTGGGTTTATTGCAGGAAACTTTGACCTTCAGACTACCTGGTTTTCTTGACAGCGAATCAGTTTTGTTGGTACCGGAGGTTCTCATCATCAGATATATGATTGTTCTTGACAGAACATGTTTTTGATTGGGATCAGAGGATCTTATCATCAGATGAGTAGTTGTTCTTGATAGAGCAAGTTTTGATCAGAGGATCTTATCATCAGGTGTGTATTTGTTCTTGATAGAGCAGGTTTATGACTGGGGTCTGAGGATCTCATTATCAGATGTTTGTTCTTGATAGAGCAGAGTTTTGGTCATCAGTTGTTTGTTCTTGACAGAGCAGATTTATGATTGAGGTCTGAAGATCTCATCAGTAGATGTATGTTTGTTCTTGACAGAGCAGAGTTTCTTGGTCCTGTATCAGAGGTCCTTATTATCAGACGTTTGTTCTTGACAGAGCAGAATTATGGTCCTATGTATATGGCCCTATCAGATGGTTGTTCTTGACAGAGCAGATTTGTGGTCCGATACCCGGGTTTTCTTATTATCAGATATAGTGGTTGTTCTTGACAGAGCAGCGTCATGGTTTTGTTGATATAGAATCTCCACAGCACAGTTGCCTTGATCTCCTGCTGCATGATTGCATTTTACATTGCTTTGCATACTCATTTGCATTTCATTAACGTGTGTCTGTGTTGCAGGTACCGTTTTCCCCGATCCAGGATTTCTTGCCTCCTATTGTATTTGTTATGGGTTCTATAAGGAAGACCGTGGCTTACAAGTTCCCTGCCCCTGATGTGGTTCGGATGACCGATTTGATTGCTTTAGCAGATGATTCTGTGAGGGATGAGTTCAGAAAATCTTACGGCAAATTGCTCAGTTTGGTTCGTAAACCTTCTGCGTTCGAGTTGAATGGGTTGCACACTCTGCTGCAGTTCTACGACCCTCCGTTGAGATGTTTCACTTTTCAGGATTTTGTTCTCGCACCCACGCTAGAGGAATACGCTGATTTGTTAGGTGTGCCTATCAAGAGGCAGATGCCTTTTGTTCATATGGATGCTGAGCCTGATCTGGCTGGTCTAGCTCCTTCACTTCATCTGGATGCCTCCGAATTGGTATTGTCTAGTTGGAACAAGGTTCCTGGCTTCTCCTTGCAGTTTTTAGTGGGAAAGGCTCAGCAGTGTGCCAAAGACGGATGTTGGGTCGCGTTCAACGCCATTCTCGCTCTGTGCATATATGGCATCATTCTGTTCCCCAATATGCCCGATTTTGTAGACTTCGACGCATTTCATATCTTTGCATCAGGGAATCCAGTCCCTACCTTGATAGGAGATGTCTACCATTCCGTCCGCTACAAAAACGAGAATAGAAGGGGCAAGAATGTCTCATGCTGTGTACCCTTGCTTTATAAATGGCTTGATAGTCATCTGCCCAAGAGGGGTCCCTTTGTTTCGTCTGCAGCCACAGCTGAATGGTCCGAGCGTTTGATGAGTTTATCTACAGAGGATATTGACTGGTTTGACAGAGATAGGCTGGGTACCTAGATTATCTTCAGCTGCAGCGGGTTTCCGAACGTGCCTGTGATAGGCAGGAAGGGCTGTATAAACTACAACCCGTCTTTGCTGGTCCGACAGTTCGCGTACGCTTTGAGAGCTCCACCGAAGGATGAAGGGGTACAGGAATCTTTGTACCTCACTGGTCTTCTAGAGGGGGATCTGTTATCCAAGCTTCAGCGCGCCTGGAATGGCATCAGTAAGAGGGGAAAGCCATTGCTGGGGAGAAGTAATAATCAAGCCTACCCTCCGTATGTGACTTGGATCAGAGCCAGAGCAGATGCTATAGGGATGTCGTTCCCTCATGCCAAGCCAGAAAGCCCTCCAATGATTGAAGAGCCTACTACTGTGCCCATTCAGCAGCATAATCAGGTGTTGGCTGAGAGAGATGAATTGAAGCAGGCAAATGAGGAACTGGAGAAAGAATTGGCTCATCTCCGAAGCGAGAGGAACGAAGTCGTTCATTCCTTCAAGAAGCAGACAGAGCTGGTGAACCAGCTGGGTACAGACCTGACTAAGCAGATAGCCGAGCGGGAGCGCATGGGTCAAGACTTCAAAGCTGTCAACGACGTACTGGCTACGAAGAAGTAGCACTTGGACGAAGCGTATCGGAGGATATCCCAGTTCAACCAGCACTGGAAGGCTTCCCTAGCCAACAGGAAAGAGCATGAGGATAAGCTGATGCTACAGATCTCCAAGCTGGAAGCCCAGGTGAAGGATAGTGAGAAGAGGTTTGATGAAGAAACCGCTCGCAGATACGCCGCCGAAGGCCAACTCAACAGGGCTCTCGCTAACCTGAAGGAGCGCAAACTGACGTTTGAGTCCAAGAAACGGAATTTGGAAGATTGTTTCGGCGAAAGAGCATGGGAAGATTCGGTCGAAGGTCTTCTGTACACCATTATGCAGAGGGAGTTACTCGTCGAAGGGTTACTCACTCGGCCTGATCATCCAGAAACAAAGGGGTTTTTAGAAGAGTTTCGCGCCCGTGGCCGTGCTTGACTATTTGTATTCCTCTTGTTTTGATCATTGTTGTATGCTGACCATCACCAGGCTTGTTGGCTGAGGTCACGCTGTTGATTCACCTTGTACTCGTTGATGTTGTGTACTGCCTTGATGGGCTTTCTTTATATATGAGATTGTTATTTCCATGATTGGACTCGGACTTCTTCTTATTATCAGCACTGGCACTCAGGCACTAGGATCGGGGGAGATCTCCCTAACGCACAGACACACGTTTGCATTTGCATGAAGCATTTGCATAACGAGCACTTTGTCATTTTTTTACTAACCCTTTTATGTTGACAGGTTGTTTCAGGTTGTTCCAGGATTGATCAGAGACCCATTCACCGCTATCCGACCAGAGCTAATCAAACCAGAATCATGGAGCAAGTGAAAAATGATGTTCAGGAACTCCACGAAAGAATGGATCACTTCATGGAGATCATGCAAGCGGTCGCCAATGGCCAGGATCAGCTCAAAACCTTGGTTCAGCCTCTGATTTCAAAGGTTGATAGCAATGGCGTACTCCATGGTGGGACTGTGCCTACTCCTCCACCAGTTGAAACTCCACAGAATGGTGTTCCCGTGACCGGGGGAAACGGCAGTGCCAACGACAATGTGGTGGCCAACATGGGACTCAATACGACGGGCGTCGGTAATGGAAGTCTGGGAGCTAATGTCAATGTCGGGCTGGGCAACTGCAATCCAGGTGTCGGGAATCTGTTTGGGCCTCAGCCATGGCTAAAGGATCGTCAGGACGATGTGTTCTCTCAGAGAGGCGTTGAAGGGGAGCTGAATGCTGAAGCACGACTTAGATTCAAGGCACTCGAGGATAAGATGAGAAATATCCAGAATCAGGACACCCTGGGCGTTGATATGTCCAAGTTGGGACTGATTGCTGATTTTAAGGTGCCTCCCAAGTTCAAGGTGCCTGACTTCGAAAAGTATAAGGGCACCACTTGCCCTCGTGTCCACCGGAGATCGTACTACAGGAAAATGTCCGCTCATTCTGAGGACGAGAAATTGCTGATGCACTTCTTTCAAGATAGTCTTTCCGGGCCATCCCTCGAATGGTACATGAGCCTGGAGCCTACTAGTGTGCGCACGTGGAAGGATCTTGCTGAAGCATTTGTGCACCACTACCAATACAATAGCGACTTGGCCCCGAACCGGGTCCAACTGCAGAATCTGTCGTAGAGGAACAATGAAGGGTTTAAGGAATACGCCCAGTGGTGGCGTGAGTTGGCAGCTAGGGTTCAGCCGCCGATGGTTGAACATGAGCTAGTGCAGATGTTTGTAGCCACCCTCCCAGGGGTCTACTATGAGAAGTTGGTCAGTGGTATGTCCGAAACCTTCTCAGATCTCATTATCACGGGTGAGCACGTCGAAAATGGGATCAAGATCGGGAAAATTCAAGGTGATTCATCCTCAGCTGGAGGCGGAAAGAAACCTTATAGTGGCAAAAGACGGGAAGGAGAAGCGAGCGCTGTGACCAACGCTCGAAGGAAGGGTAAAGGTCCTCACCAGCAAGTGGTCAGCATAACTATCCCGGCAGTTCAACAGCCGCAGCAGCAGCAGCAACCGAATCAACAGGGATACAGAAAGTACCAGAATCGGGCACCTTTGGCGAACCGTCACCTCGAGACACCGCCCATGTCGTACGCGCAACTATTGCAGACTTTGCTTCAGCTATAATTGATCCAGAAGAGGACGCTGGCTCCCTTGACAGGGGCACCTCCGCCAGGTTACGACGCGAATGCCACTTGTGAGTTCCTCTCAGGGGCACCAGGACACACAATAGAGAACTGCAAAGCCTTCAAGCATAAGGTGCAGGACATGGTGGATGCCAAGATCATCAACTTCTCCGATAATGTGCCAAATGTCACGAAGAATCCTATGCCGAATCATAGGGGAGGTGGAGTGAACGCCATTATCGAAGACGAGAGTTCGGACTTGTTGACTGATGTCAGAGATCTGAAGACGCCGCTTAGCTTCGTTAAAGCTAAGTTGATGAAAAGAGGGTTCTTTCCAGGTTACGGAGAGCTATGTATAGACTGTGGCACACGTTCTGATAGATGTGAACAGTTGGTAGAAGGAATTCAAATCTGATGACTGAAGGGATTCTGCAGTTTAGCCGAAGGGCCGAATGTGGGTCAGGAGAGGTAGTGCTGAAGCAAGCTGATGAGGCCGCCACCATCACCATCCCTCGCCAGACGATAACGATTTCTGCGCCCAGGCCGCCCACCATTACTATCACCAAAGCTGGGCCGATACCCTTCGAGAGCACTAACGCCGTCCCGTGGCATTATGGGGCTGAAGTCTACTGCAACAAACAGAAGTTGGAGTTGGAACCGTTTGGGTCGACGGTGGAGAACCTTGCGGGAATCAGTGGTATTACTCGCAGCGGAAGAGTGTTTGCACCACCAGAGGTCATGGCAGATAAAGCAGTCAGAGCTGACGCGGCTGATAAGGGTAAGAGTAAAGTCGTCGAAGAGATCCCACGTGGGGCAGAAAAAGACTTGCTTGTTAAAGATGCCGAGGAGTTTATGCGGTTGATTAAAAAGAGTGACTACAAGATTGTAGATCATCTCCATCAGACGCCCTCGAAGATTTCCATCCTGAACTTATTGCTGTGTTCCGAAGCGCATCGCAACGCGCTGCTGAAGGTGTTGAACGCCGCATATGTACCGCAGGAAATATCGGTAAATCAGCTAGAAGAGGTCGTAGCCCACGTAAATGCTGGAAATGGGCTAGGTTTCACTGACCTGGAGCTGACGCCGAAGGGGAGGAATCACAATGGTGCCCTGCACATCTCGATAGAGTGTAGGGGCACGATTATGTCGCACGTGTTGGTGGACACGAGTTCGTCACTCAATGTGCTTCTGAAGAAGGCATTAATGAAGTTGGATACTCGTGGAGTGATTTGCACACCCAGTGATCTGGTTGTGAAAGCGTTCGATGGAACCAAACGCCACGTTTTTGGGGAGGTGGCCCTGCCAATCCAAGTCGGGCCAGAAACGTTCGACGCGGTCTTTTATATTATGGACATCATGCCTGCCTACAACTGTCTCTTGGGCCAGATGTGGATCCATGCTGCTGGTGCCGTAACCTCCACGTTGCACCAGAAACTCAAGTATGCTGTCGGAGGAAGCATCGTAACCGTGTGTGGCGAGGAAGACATAATGGTGAGCCATTTGTCGTCCTTCAAGTATGTGGAGATGGACGGCGAAATCCATGAGACTCTATGCCAAGCGTTCGAAGCTGTCAAAGTGAAGGACGTAGCTCCTGTAGTCACTGAGAAGCCAGAGATGACTCTCTCCTTATTCAAGGAAGCTCGGGCCATTGTCCAAGCCGGATCTACCCCAGGCTGGGGGAGAATTTTGGAGATACCTAACAAGCAAGATAAGTTTGGGTTAGGGTATTCTCCTGGAGCTGAAGCTTCTTCTTCTTCTAGCAGTGCGTCTCGAGGTAAAGGGCCGATCTAGTTTACTAGTGGCGGGGTGATTTTTGAAAGCATCAACATGGTGTCTGAAGACAGCGGAGATAGCGACTGTGACCTCGACTCTTGGATCCAGCCAAGCAAGTCAGGCGAGAGCCTCACCAACTGGTCCGTCAAGGATATCATCCAGATGACAAGCGAAGAGTAATGGTTTACTTTTTCCAATCATTGTACAACCCTATGTCCTACCCGGGGCATAGTGGTTTTATTGTCAGGGCCTTGTTGGATTGTGTACATGCATTTTGTTAATAAATCAAAGGCGTTTTCTTCGTATTCAAATATTGTGATCTCTGTTATTCCTGTTTTATATTTGTTTTGAAAAACAATAAAATGGCAATGGGGTTTGTGCTAACCTGCACATCCTTGTTTTAAACTTAACCCTTGTTATTGCAGGATCCACATAATAGATGACATCGACTCTGGACCTTCTACGGCTCACTTCGACTTCGATTGCCCGATCTATCAAGCCGAAGAAGAGATTGATGAAGACAAAGACCTTCCTGAAGAGTTGGGCCGCTTGTTGAAACAAGAGGAGAAAATTATTCTGCCTCATGAAGAGGAGATTAAGATCGTGAATTTGGGTTCTGAAGAGCTCGTCAGAAACGTCAGGATAGGGGTTGCACTGCAGAGTGATGTCAAGTAGAGATTAGTCGAGATGCTGAGAGAGTCTAGTGACGTCTTTGCTTGGTCATACGTAGATATGCCCGGACTTGATACTGACATCGTAGTCCACCACTTGCCGCTGCGAGAAGATTGTCCTCCCGTTAAGCAGAAGCTTAGGAGGACGAGACCAGATATGGCCGTTAAGATCAAAGAAGAAGTGCAGAATCAGCTCGATGCTGGCTTCTTAGCAGTCACTACGTACCCTCCGTGGGTCGCCAACATAGTGCCTGTACCGAAGAAGGACGGTAAGGTACGCATGTGTGTCGATTATCGGGATTTGAATAGGGCGAGCCCTAAAGATGATTTCCCGCTGCCTCATATCGATGTGTTGGTCGACAACACAACCCAGTTCTCCGTGTTTTCATTCATGGATGGCTTCTCCGGTTACAATCAGATCAAGATGGCGCCGGAGGACATGGAGAAAACAACGTTTATCACTCCCTGGGGAACATTTTGCTACAAGGTAATGCCTTTCGGTCTGAAGAACGCAGGGGCCACTTACCAACGAGCAATGGTAACTTTGTTTCATGATATGATTCATCAAGAGATCGAAGTCTATGTTGATGACATGATTGCAAAGTCCCAAACGGAGGAGGGACATCTGGTCAATTTGCTGAAGCTTTTTGAGAGGCTTAGGAAGTTCAGGTTGAGGCTGAATCCTAACAAGTGTACTTTTGGAGTACGGTCCGAAAAGATACTGGGGTTTATCGTGAGCGAAAGAGGCATCGAGGTTGATCCTACGAAGATTAAAGTGATACAAGAAATGCCAGTTCCAAAAACAGAAAAAGAAGTTCGTGGTTTCTTGGGCAGAATAAACTACATTGCAAGGTTTATCTCTCAGCTCACGGCCACGTGTGAACCGATGTTCAAGCTTTTAAAGAAAGATCAGGCGATTATCTGGAATGAGGATTTCCAGAAGGCGTTCGATAAGATAAAATAGTATCTTCAGGAACCTCCAATCATGATACCCCCAGTGGCTGGACGGCCACTAATCATGTACTTGATAGTTCTTGAGAATAGTATGGGGTGTGTTCTCGATCAGCATGACGAGACGGGCAGAAAGGAGCATGCCATTTACTACTTGAGTAAAAAGTTCACAGACTGTGAATCTCGCTAGTCGATGCTGGAGAAGACATGTTGTGCACTAGCCTGGGCTTCCAAACGTTTACGACAGTACATGCTCAATCACACCACCATGCTAATTTCGAAGATGGATCCGATCAAGTACGTCTTCGAGAAGCAAGCGCTTTCGGGCAGGATTTCCAGATGGCAAATGGTGTTGACGGAATATGACATTCAGTACGTTTCCTAGAAGGCCATCAAGGGAAGCGTATTGTCTTATTACCTTGCCGAACAGCCGATCGAAGATTACCAGCCGATGAAATTTGAATTCCCTGATGAGGATATCATGTTTCTCAAAGCGAAGGATTGCGATGAGCCGTTGCCCGACGAGGGGCCAGATAGGAAATCCCAGTGGAAGTTAATATTCGACGGGGCGGTTAATTCTTATGGAAGTGGTATTGGGGCGATCATCACGACCCCCCACGGATCCCATATCCCGTTCACTACGAGACTGACGTTTCCGGTCACCAATAATGAAGCGGAGTACGAAGCATGCATCATGGGTCTAGAAGAAGCAATTGATTTGAGAATCAAGAACCTAGACGTATATGGTGACTCAGTGCTCGTGATCAACCAGATTAAAGGGGAGCGGGAGACTCGTCAATCGAATTTGGTGCCGTACATGAACTATGCCAGAAGGCTGCTTCCGTTCTTTGATCGAGTGGAACTCCATCATGTGCCCAGGGCGGAGAATCAAATGGCTGATGCCTTAGCCACGTTGGCTTCGATGTATAAAGTCAATTTTTGGAATGAGGCTCCAAGAATTGTCCTTTCTCGTCTTGATAGACCTGCATTCGTCTTTGCAATCGAGGAAGTCGCCGACGGCAAGCCATGGTTCCATGACATCCAGACTTTCCTTATGACTAAGGAGTATCCTGCGGGTGCGTCAACCCAGGATAAGAAGACTTTGAGGTGGCTGTCTGGAAATTTTTATCTCAATCCTGATGGAGTGTTGTACAAAAGAAACCATGATCTCGTGCTACTCAGATGTGTAGATGAGAAAGAGGCGAGTATGCTCATGGAAGAAGTCCATGAAGGCACATTTGGTACACACGCCGTGCCCGTTAAATGTCATGTCCTCCCCGTGGCCGTTCTCCATGTGGGGCATCGACATGATAGGCAAGATCGAGCCCACTGCATCTAACGGTCCTCGCTTCATTCTAGTAGCTATCGACTACTTCACCAAGCGGGTGGAGGCAGCCTCATATGCTAATGTGACCAAGCAGGTGGTGGCTAAATTCATAAAGAGGGACATCATCTGTCGTTACGGAATTCCCGAGCGGATCATTACCGATAATGGTTCGAATCTGAATAACAAGATGATGAAGGAGCTGTGCCAGAGTTTCAAGATTGAACACCACAACTCATCTCCTTACCGGCCGAAGATGAATGGCGTCGTTGAAGCGGCCAATAAGAACATAAAGAAGATTGTTCAGAAGATGGTTGTGACCTATAAAGATTGGCACGAGATGCTGCCATTTGCATTGCACGGTTATCGTACGACGGTTCGTACGTCGACTGGGGCAACTCCTTTCTCCTTGGTGTACGGTATGGAAGCAGTCCTACAGTTAGAAGTGGAGATCCCTTCTTTGCGAGTTTTGGTTGATGTGAAACTCGACGAGGCAGAATGGATTACGAACCGACTGAACCAACTCAGCCTGATGGACGAGAAGAGATTAGCATCGATTGCGCATGGTCGTTTATACCAAAGCCGAATGAAGAAAGCTTATGATAAGAAGGTGCGTCCTAGAAGCTTTCAGACGGGTGATCTCGTTCTGAAGAAGATTCTTCCTCCACACTCCGATCACCGGGGCAAGTGGACTCCCAATTGCAAAGGTCCGTACGTCGTCAACAAGGTCTTCTCGGGAGGAGCTTTGTTGTTATCCACGATGAATGGTAAGGATTTTGCATCCCCGGTGAACGCGGACGCAGTTAAAAAATACTTTGCTTGAAAGCGACCCGCTGGACAGTAAAAAGAGAGTCCATGCAAAAATGGGGCATCCCGGCAAACCATAAAAAAGGAAAAAGGTTCGGGCAAAAATTAGGGATATAAATTGAAAAAATGTACACCCGGAAAGTCGAAAACCCGGATGGGCGACTTTGGCACAAAAGGGTATCCCGGTGAACTGAAAACCCGCAAAGGGCGGTTCACGCAAAAGTTAGGGATTTGAAAAAGCAAATGACTGCGTTCCGCGTATGGACTTTCTTAGTTTAGTGGTTCGGAAGACCTGATGGCCGTTTATCTGAATCAATCTCTTCTGAAGCTGAAGCGTTGGAGAAGTATCGAAGTCGAGGGGGTCATAGAGGGATCAACTCATGGTGTTCGTCTACGCCTCGTTGCCGACATTTGTATATACTGATGTATATTTACGTTTTATTTTTTTGCGAGGCTTCCTCATTCCAGGAGCTTGCATCTGTTGTAAAACATTTTTACCCATTCAGGGGTTCGTTATCAATAAAATGTATACTATTCAGCAATTCTGTTTGTCTGTTTAGCATTTATCTGTTTTGTTTGTGAAAAAGAACGCCGATGTTTTTGATAAAATGCGCATACATAAACTTACTGTCCTAGGCCACTGATTGTTGAAACAATGAATTACTTGAACATTGTCACGAGATAATAACATTGATAGGTCCCTTTGAGAAGGGTATCTTGTCTGTTTGTTTGTGTTGTTACAGGTGTAGCATGTACCAGATAATGCGCCGTGCGCATCCCCAAGCAGGATGATTCCTCCTTCTCCAGCAAAGTTCAGCAGCCTCTCCCCGCAGAGTCTGAACACAAGATCATGAGTATGTCTCCCCAGGAAGAGAAGATTCTCTCCCCGATCAGATGCATCCTGAAGGAACGTCATCTCCTCAACTGAGTCATTCACCGAAGGGTGCAGCAGTTGATAGTTCAAGACTGAAGTCTCCAGCGGAATTGAGTTTCCCCACAGAGTCGTACTCTCCCCCAGCAAGCAGAATGATTTCGTCTTCCTCAGCCGAGTTTGCAGATCCCCAAGAGAGCCGAGTCCTTGGAAGCCGCTCAGGCCAGGATTGGTTTTCCCCAGTGGAGTGTTGAATAGCTGATGCAGTGTTTTCCCGCCGGAGCCGTTATCTCCAGGGAAGTATCCGTGAAGGCCGTGCAGTTTATTCC
Organism: Lathyrus sativus; assembly: GCA_963859935.3. Lineage (NCBI taxonomy): Eukaryota > Viridiplantae > Streptophyta > Magnoliopsida > Fabales > Fabaceae > Lathyrus > Lathyrus sativus. Next base: position 545,116,863 of record OZ012735.1, read on the forward strand.
CGCGATTGACATCGCTTTCCCTCAGCAGGTCCAGGTTCTCGTAGAGCTTCGTCCCCCTGCAGCAGTCAACTGAAGTTCACTTCCCCCACAGCGCCCGGTTGAGATTGGCGTGACCTTGTTCTCCTCAGCAGGATGATTCCTTCCCCCTATCTGAATGGTTCTTTCTCCTTGACAGGAGGATTCTCCCTTCAGTATTTATTTTGATGACGGGATCGCATCATTTTGCATGACTGCATAGCATTTATCATAAACGCATAGCATTTCCACCGTGTGGAGCATTGCGCCATTGCCGAAGCATATGCATAGTAAGCATGATCTAGGTTGTTACCGTTCTTGTTTTGCAGGTGTTCCGCCGCAGAATTGATTGCTCAAGATGATTCTTGAATTCTCCCCAACGGAGTCGCTTGCTCAAGATGATTCTTGAATTTTCCCCAGCGAAGTCCTCGGCTCAAGATGATTCTTGAATTCCCCAGCAAGGTCGTTTGCTTAAGATGATTCTTAAAATCCCCAGTGCAGTCGTCAGAGTTGGTTGCTCAAGTTGATGCTTAGAGCCCCCGACAGAGTGTTTGCTCAGGATGATCCCTGGAATCTCCAGCATAGTTATCGGTTCAGGATGATTCTTGAAGTCCCCGGCGGAGTTATGTGTCCAAGATGATTCTTGAAGTCCTCAGCAGAGTTGATTCATCCAGAATGATTCCTGGACCCCCTAAGCAGAGTTACTTGATAGTTCTCCAGAATCCCCAGCGGCGATGTGTCATCCCCACCCGGTTTCTGAACAGCGGAGTTGAAACTTCCCCTGAAGAATTGATGATTGAAGTCCGACCGTGTTAACGAAGCAGTTCTCTCAGCTGATGCGGGGTGCCTGATGGCAGAAGTTTGGATATCCCCAATTGGTTCATGATTGACCGAGAATCCTGTTCCCAACTTACGGATAAAGTCCGGCTGATGCCCGAAACTTTTCTTTGAATGCCCGACGGCATGACTAACCTGATTGTTGACCTGATGAGTCCCGAGGATTCTTGATGCCTGACGGCATGATCGATCATGTATTACCGGTTACCGTGTGACCCATCCCCTAGCTAGTTGCCGTGCAGCTAATATTTCAGTTTTCGAAGATTTGTTCCCATCAGAGTACCGTGTACTTGTGCAGTTGGCAAATTTCCGGGTTTGTCGGTATTCAACCGTCTCGCACCCTGATTGGTTGAGATCCGTTCGCTTCTCACCCAGTCAGGTTCAAGCCGTTTGAATAGGGGCAGCTATTGCACCCCAAAATTTGACCAACATTTCTTTACCTAGCTTGTGGTTCATCTCATTCACATTAGCATTATCACTTGCATTTCATTGACATGTGTGCAGGAGATCAAGAGATATGATTACCAATCAAGGGCTACACAAGAGTTTGAAGCTAGCCAAGAAGGTTATTCAGGTGTTCAAGGGTTGATATCTTTGTCAGAGAGGTTAAGAGATCCTCAGAGAGATTGGTTGAAACCAAGGTTGTGTGCCTCCTAACTTGAGAGTTGTGGGAGCTCCTCAGATGATTCTGAAGCTATGAGGATGGACTTGAGGCCTTGAGAGAGCTTATTAGATGTCTTGAAAGCCATCATGTAGCCTAGAGAGGTCATTGTGCAAGATTAAAGAGACCCAGCCATGAGTGGTGTAATTAGGGTTTGACTGGGTCAACCCTAAGTCAACTGATGATTTGGAGAGGGTTGAGACCTAATTCAAGAGCCATGTGACCATGAATTGATGCATTGAGATGCTATAAGGATGATTCCAAGGTCAAATCATCATGATTGAGGAGTTTGATAAGTTTCAAGCTAGGGTTTCTGAGGCTTGACAGTGTAAAATCCCCTAGTTTGACCCCTATCTTTAAGGAAGTTTAGCTAAAGATGTGATTGTCATCTCATATTTCCCCCAACATGAATGTTGTAGAGCTTTCTCTTAGCTTTAATTTGAGTACTAGAAGTCCTTGATAGGATTTGTAGATCTCAAGTTATGACTTTGACAAGTTACAGGTCATCTGAGGTATGTGAATCTGGGGCCTTGAAAGTTACCCAACTTGCATCAAACCTTTGCCCAAGAAGGATGATTCCTATGAACTTTTTATCAACATGAATATTGTTCCTTATCTTCTTAGCTTTCTATAGAGTACTAGAAGTACTTGATAGAATTTGTAGAACTCAAGTTATGGCTTTGACAAGTCAAGGGCATTTTGGTCATTTGGAGATTATAGGTCATTTCAAGCATAAGGCCATAACTCCTATTTCCAAGCTTCAAATGGAAAAATCTTCAACATAAAACTTGCTTAGAATGATGTTTTAAGGCTAGTAAGGAGGTCATGAGATGTTGAAAAGGCTTGTAGCTCAAAGTGATAAAAATGACCTAAAATGAAGGCATAAGTTAAATAAGTCAAAGTTGGAAATTGAAATTTCCAAGCTACACATCCAAACCATGGCATGTAATAGGTCATTTTGACTCTAAAAAGCATTTTAGAAACAATGTTTCAGCCACATTTTTTATTTGAGGTTTAGATCATGGACTTGCTTTGGAGAATGGTTACTTGCATATTAAGGTACATATGCAAAACACAAGGAAACTCAATACACAAGCTAGTAAAGTATCCTAACACATCATGCATCTCATCTAAGGAGATTTTCAAAGGAGATACAAGTGCTGCAAGAGGTATAGCATGAGATGGTACATGAGATTGATTGAAATCAAAAACTCATGACATGAGAATCTCAAATTCTCATTGGATGATTCCAGAAAGTTCTGGATGGTTTAGAATCATCCTATATATGGATTAGAACTTGCTCAGATGCAAGGTTGGTGAGAGATTAGAGAGGAGAGTGAGATAGCCATTTCAATTTCTTCCATTGCAAGTTGAAATCAATTTCTACATTCCACACCATTTCCATTGATTCTTTCAATCCTAACACCTTCCATTGATCATAATGAATGTGTGCATACCAAATTGAGGGCAAGATCGTGTGAGATTGGAGAGATAGCATTTGGATTTTGAGAGCTGCAAGTCACAATCGGATTTGGAGATTCAAGCTTCTTGGATCAAATCTTTTGCAAACAGAAGCTTTAACATCAATCAAGGAGTGATTCTGAAGAGTTTGAGAGGTTGAACTGAAGATTTGACCTATCTGATATTCAAGATTTGACAGGTTTGCAACTTTTCTTCTACACCCTAATTTAAGCATAATTAGTTAGATTTGTTAGGTTAGAATGGTTAGAGACAAGTAGGAGATGGATTCTGGAAAGTTTGAGAGCATTTGGTGAAGTTCAAGATAGTGACACCATTTCTGTTTACCACCATAACTTGCTGAATCTTGAGAGATAATCGTGGTATGATAGCAAGAATCGACCAGTGTAGCATGAGGAAGAGATTGATCACTTTAATTTCAAGAATGGTTATAGTTGAAGTTTGAGCTTAGTTTTGATTCAGTATCGGGTTTAAGGATTGAGGATGATTCTTTGAATTCTAAGGTGATGATCATAATCAGCATGGAATTTAGAACAGATTAGGGTTTTGAACCATGGATTTTGGTTGAGAATTGAGGTGACACGATTGTGGTGAAGACTCACTATGAAGCTCAGTTTCCATGTGTTCGCTGTGTTTTCTGGCGAACAACCTCTGGTTAACCAATTTCTTCAGAAAATTGGGTTACTTGCAGGACCAACCATACAAGTCCTAGGATACATGTGCATTTGGTTCTGTCGAAATACTCTTAGACTTTTGGTGACTAATTTGTGGTTTGTTTTATCAATGTTGTCAAAGTATTAAGGACTTTGATTTTGCAAGTAACGAAAGTTTTAACTTAAAGGTGAAATAAGGTTAAAAGTTTAAACAAGAACAAAGAAATGTCGAAAGGCTAAAACTTGCAGAAAAGTAAATGAAATGTAAAATGACTTTGAAAATAAACAAGTAATGAACTTGAAGAATAAACAAGTAATGAACTTGAAGAATAAACAAGTAATTTTAAAATGACTTTGAAATATAACTGGTGTTTAAAACGTACATTGTTCCAAATACTAGACTCATTTTCTCTCACACTGGGTACTTAGAGTTTTTACAGGAATTTTGTACAAATTTTCACACACACATTCTAACCACAAACTATCCTATTTATACACAAACAGAATAACTGCTTAGAACGGAAAAACTATAACTAAACGACAAGTGTCAGCCTGCATGTAAATTTCTTCTCTGAAACCTCCATGTGTCCAACTGCCAAAGGTTACAACCTTTTGAAATTTGAATCTCTTCCTTGGTGACGAAACCTTGTAACTCTTCAAAACTGTCGAAACCCTTTTAAAAAAACTCTTCAGCACTTGCCAACCTTATCTTTTATTAACAAACTTCTTCTGTCGAAGCCCTTAGTCACAAACTCTCCAAACTATTCTGCCAGAACATTATATCTATTTCTGGTCGAAACAATGAAACTTTAAAACCTTGTCAGCAATTCTTGGATTCTTCTCCTGATGCTATCCTTCGACAAAGATGACCTTAAAGCCTGAATCTTAATCTTGTCGAAATTATGGTCTTGTCGAAATTATGGGTTTACAAATTGCCCCCCAGCAAAGATATTTTCGACTATCAAAGGAGAAATGTCTTTTGCTGTCGAAGTGATCTTTGACTTCCAGTTGCATTCATTGTGAAATGACTCTCTTTTTTTTTTATTGAGTCCCAAGGAAACACAATGATTTCCACTTTATGAAACGTCACATCTAGCCCACGTTTCACACAATCTCCCATGACCCTATATTGTAGGTAAATCATGGCTTACTACCAACCGCCACTTTCAATCTCCACCAATGGATTAACATGCATGTTTCCCTCAACTGAAAAAGTCTTTTCATTTTCTTTCTTTTTTTATTATTCATTTATTTCAAAACTCTATAAATACCACTTTCAATAACATTTCACACTTTCCATTCTCTCTAATCTTCTCTTACCCAAGCGTGAAAACTCCATTTCCAAGTCTTTCAGAGCTCTTGTTTCTTCACCATCTTCAACAAATCAATGGCTCCTCCCAAGACTACCACTGGACAGAGTGCAAAGAAGGCAAAGAAAACCAAGGATCTTCCTCCTGCTCACGTATTATCTGGGCCTACCCAAACTCAGCATCAACAGTACTTCCCAGAACCCCCAAATGAAAGGGAAAAGGCAAGCATTTACAGGTCACAGGTAATAATTCCTATCTCTGTTTCTGGAATCCATCATGCTATGTTAGGCCCCATTTTTGATCCTACTATGGACCCTAAGCGTTTAAAAGAATTTTACCCTTGCTATTCTGCTTCCAAACCCATAGCTGCTAATAAAAACCCTAAACCTGTCGAAACCTCATCAAAAGAACCTGAAGTCCCTATGGTTTCGACAGAGATAGATCTGTCTTATCTAAATCAAAATAGGATTTTTAGGAGTCCCCCTCTGACAAAGGATCCCTCTGAGTACCAGACATGGTTAACTAGGGTTGAAAAAGCCAAAGAAAAATTTTGGAAGAAAACTGGAATTTATAACTTAATCCAGTTGTCGAAAGAAGGTCCCCGTTATTGCCAAAACATGCTGTTGGCCTCCTTGTACTTTTGGGATAGTACTTACAACACTTTCCACTTACCTTGTGGAATGATGACTCCCACCCTATTCGACATAGCAGCCATAACTGGCCTTAGTCCTTTAGGGGAAATATTTAACCCTGAACATCTGAACAAGGATCCCATAGGCTTCGACACCAAGCACGCTGGGTATTCTGTTTTTATAGCCCATCACCAAGGCGAAAGTCATGAAGAAGTCTCTGATGAAGAGCACATTGCCTTTCTCAGCCTATGGTTGTCCAAATTTGTCTTTTGTACAAGGTCCCTTCAGGTGGCTAGAAGTTTCATCATTATGGCTAATCAGCTTCATAATGGAGTTGCATTCTGCCTGAGTGAGTTGCTTCTAGCAAACCTTTATGAATCTCTAAGTGAAAGTGTCAGCAATCTCAAATCCCTCAAAGAAAAGGGTAACATCAGTCTCACAGGCCCCTTTTGGCTTCTACAACTATGGCTGAATGCCACTTTTGAAAACTTCATCCCTAACAAAATGCCTGTTGTCGAAGAAACAGTCAAAGAAAGGCGTGTCGAATGGCCTAGGCTGGTTCAACTGACCCCCACTGATGAGAATGTAAGCCTTCGACAAGCATTTACTGGCTACATCATGATGTTCGCAAAACGCTATAAATTTTCTCCTTCAATGGCACCCTTCGCCAATAGACAAGTAGGTCCAAGATGGTTCACCAGAAGACTCCCAGTGGAGGACCAGAAAGATGAAGACTCCTACATCTCCATTTGGGAAGCTTTTCTTATGCCCAGACACTTCTTTTCTCATCATAGCCTCAACAATACAAAGGTATCTCTCATTGTATATCAACCCAATCTGGTAGCCAGGCAGTTTGGATTAATCCAGACGAAGACAAAGCCCATCTACCACAAGAAAGGTGCTATCATTTTCTACAACTCATTTCACCATTTCGACAAGAGCTTAGAACTGTACAACAAATATTTCGACCCAACTCTGGAGGTCTACCCCACCATCTTTGTACCAAACTTCCTCTGCACTGCAGAGTTCGACGTTTGGTGGAAGGAATACTACATCAACAACTTTTTCGACGTAGCAACTTTCACTGCTCTTCTGACAAATGCTTTTACCTTTGTGCAGGACAAAAAGAAAAAAGGTACAGACCAACACATAAAAGAAATTCAAAAGTTTCAAAAGTATTTTGAAACTATTTACAGGCCTGATGATCTTCGTCGAACCATAGCTGAAGCAGCAAGATCTTTAAAATTCAAACTCACAGAGAAGTTAGACCAATTGTGGTTTCCTTCATCCCTTCCACCACATGCACACTACGACTTTGCATTCACAACCTTTCCTCCAAAATTCCCTCCACTTCCTTCTGCAGAATTTGGAGTGGCCTTGTGTCCTCCATTTCCAGATTGGTTTGTATGTGGATCAGACTTAAAACTGCTTCGTGAAAGCAACAAAAAACTTGCCAAACGCGTGGTTGCGACGAAGTATCATCTGCACAACTTCACTGGGCACCTTCATATTGGGATTGAACACGTTACTATAGACGAACCCATTCTTGAAGGTGTCGAAAAGACCATATTTCTCTTTTTGTTTTTTTTTTTTTCTAACTCCTTTTATTATTATATCAATGTTCATGCAACTTTTCTTTTTCAGCTGTTAGAATTGTCAGGAAGATTACTGGCGAAGGAACTTCTTCAAAAGCAGTCGAAAAAACCCCTTCAACAACAAAAAAGGTTTCGACACAAACAGAACATCCCTCCTTATTTGTATACTTCATACTTTCTTATACTAAACACTTCTTCTCTTTCTCTTATAGGTAACTCGTACCCCAGCAAAGAAAAGGAAAACAGAAGAAAAAGAAATAAGCGTCGAAGAATCCGAGGACGAATCCCCTGAACCCCAGCCTTTGAAAAGAAACAAAGGTTTAAAAATTAAAACAGTGGCGTCCCAAAGATCTCTGGTCCAAAGACGAACCCCACCTGCCAGTCCAGTCAACAAAGTTCCTTCAAGGAGCGAAAGAAGTGGGGACTCAAGTGCCCATACTGAAATTCCTCAGGTAATCATTTCGACAATCACCAATCCAACCTTGACTGAATGTATCTTTATCTTCCAGTTCTTCTTTTGTGTTTTTTGCTTGTAGGTTGTTATTGATGTCGAAGAGATCTCTGCAATCCAGGAAGAGCATGCTCCCTCTAATTCTGAGAGGACTCTGGCTGAAAGACTCCGGGATGATGCCACTCCAGATGCAGGGATCCATGGGCCTCAAACCTTGGATGAATTCGACCTTAGTGACTCTGAGTCTTTCGACAACAACTCTCCCTTTCGACCAGACCCCACTGCCGAAAAAATTATTTCAGATCAAGATGTACCACTTCCAACAACCGCTGCTATACCAAACACTGATGATAATGCCACTTCTCAGGATGTACAAACTCCAGATCCAACTAACACCATCATGGCTAACAAAGACGATGTTGAAGAAGTTGTTACTCTGTCGAACCAGCCAGAAGTTAACTTGAGCATTGGAGGAACCTCTCAACACATTCCCCCTTCATCAAAGGCTCCTATCGAAACCTCTTTGGGCACTGCTTCGACGAGTTTATCCCATGAAGAAATTGAGAGTTTGAAGGCTAGAAAACCCTTTGAATACTTAAAAGCTTTACTCGACACCAGGCATAACTTCCACGATTCCTCTGCCCGTGGTTCGACAGCTTCAGGGGCCACTTCCGACCTTCAACCAATCAATGTCATCATGGATGAGATCAAGGCAAGGATCCTTGGAGTTGACCTGTTTGAGGTCTTGGCTGAGAATACTTCTGCTCAATATGATCTGAAGAAGCTCCTAAAAAGTGCCAACTTGCTGGAGGCTTCGACTGAGGAAAGCCATCTGGTGATGGATTTGATATCTTTGATTGATTCTGCCAGCGCTGATCTGATTCGACAAAAAGAATTCTCCCGAAAGATCACAGCCAAGTCTGAGGAGCAAGTTTCAGCATGGAACACAGTGGCTTCTTCGACAGAAAGGATTTCAGAGCTGAATAAGCTTTCTGACGAATATACCAAAGCTGCTGCTGATTGTGAAAGCAATATTCAAGCCTACCAAGCCCAAATTGCTGATCTCCAAAGAAAAATCCTCCAAGAAAAAGAACGCCAGGCCTCTCTTCAAAAACCAAATCAGGAAGCAATAGACAGTGAACTCCAGAAGGGGCTACAACATGCAGAAACAGCCCAGCGACTTCACAGGGAGCTTGACGAAATGACTGTCAGCAAAAGCCTTTGTGAGCGTCGAATTCAACTCCAAACGAAAAAATTCGACGAGCTCAAAACCACATTCCTTCGACAGTGATTTTGTAAAAGGACTTTAGGAATTTTACTTGTTTTGGGATATTTCCTTCTAGCACTTTTATATGTAATGCTATTTTACGCCATTTGTTTGGCGAAGACAAGTTTCCTTTGTAATTTAGTTTGTTCTAATTTTTATTTCGTGCAGTGTTGGTTTATACTTTTTTAAGTATTTCCCATTTATTTTCATCACTCTTCTATCTTTTTCTATTTCTTCGACTTCGTATGCACCATTGGAAAAAGCTCTTAAAATTTTGAAAGGTCCTTCCCACTTAGGGGACCATTTTCCCATCACTCTGTCTTTCTTCTCCATGGGCAAGATCACTTTCCAGACTAAATCATTTACTAAAAAGGCTTTGAGTTTTACTTTTTTGTTATAAAACTTTTCAACTCTCTCTTTCTGCCTTCTTATTAATTCTAAAGCACGCAACCTTTCTTCGTCTAAATCAACCAATTCATCCATCATCATACTCCAATAGATTTCAGATGGAATCTCATGATGTCTTTGGATTCGTATTGACTGTAAACAGATTTCGACAGGCAATACTGCATCATGTCCATAGGTTAATTTAAATGGGGTGGAGTTAGTTGCTTCCTTAGGAGAGGTTCGACAAGCCCAAAGGATTTGATCCAGAGTCTTATGCCAATTTCTGGGTTTTTTACCCACATGTTTCTTTATCAAGTTTATTACCACTTTGTTGGCTGCTTCGACCTGGCCATTTGCTTGGGCATAATAAGGTGTCGAAGTCAACAACTTAAAACCTGTCTCTCTTGCAAATGCTTGCATATTTCTGCCAGTAAACACAGATCCTTGATCAGTGGTTATAGTCTCTGGTATTCCAAATCTATACACTATGTGTTTCTGGATGAAATCTATGACTGCTTCCTGATCTACATTTGTCAAAGGTATGGCTTCAATCCATTTAGTGACATAGTCTACTCCTACTAAAATGTACTTCTGCCCTTTTGAAGAAGCTGGTCGAATCTCACCAATCAAATCTAAAGCCCATCCTCTGAATGGCCAAGGCTTTATAATAGAATGTAACTCACTTGCTGGCACATGAGGTATGCCTGCATGGATTTGACATTCCTGACAACCCTTTGCGAATTCGACGCAATCTTTCAACATGGTTGGCCAATACATTCCTTGTCGAAATAATAGCCATTTCATTTTATGTCCTGCTTGGTGGGCACCACATGCACCACTGTGTACATTCGACAAAGCTATGTACGCTTCAGTCTCTCCAAGGCATTTTAGTAGAACTCCTTCTGCAGTCTTTTTAAACAGTTCATTTCCAAAGAGCACATAACTTAAGGCTCTGTACTTTATCTTCCTTTCGACTGTTTGATTTGGATTTTGCAAATAATCTTTAATGGGTTTTCTCCAATCTCCATCCTCTAGATTACCCACATTGAAAATCTCAAAGTTTTCTTGATCACCATATCCCAATCTTATTGTCTCCAAATCAGATGGGGACAGCTTAGTAGATAAAACTTTTCCTCTCACTTCGACAAACTTCAACAGATTTTCTTTCGACACTTTATACCCTGAAGCCAGCTGGGCTAAGTCATTTGCTTCCTGATTTTCTAATCTGGGGATGTGTCTAAAAACTACACTGTCGAATTTCTTGAGGAGTCTGTTGGCTATCACAAAGTACATGATCAAATTTTCTTTGACACATTTGTACTCTTTCGTCAATTGTTTTATCACCAATTCAGAGTCACCCATTATTTCGACTTCTGTTGCCCCCAGTTCCAACAAGATTTCAAGTCCAACAATTAAGGCTTCATATTCTGCCTCATTGTTTGAACAGAATCCTTCTATTTTGTACTTGAACTTTGTTGGAACTTTATTGGGAGAAATAATTAACACCCCAACACCTGTTCCATTTTTATGACTGGAACCATCAAAATATAACCTCCAAGGCTCTTTTTCGACATAATTTGTCTCCTCTCCAAGTATGGAGTGGTCAGCTATAAAGTCAGCAACTACTTGCCCTTTAACAGCTTTTAGAGGCATATATTTTAAAGAATATTCAGTTAAGGCTAAAGCCCATTTTCCAATTCGACTATGTAAAATAGACTTAGACAACATATGCTTTATTACGTCGAAATGAGAAGATATATGTACATCAACGGGTTTTATATAATGCTTTAATTTCATACAAGAGAAATATACACATAAACATAATTTTTCTATCATGCTATACCTAGTTTCAGCATCATTCAAGACCCTGCTGAGATAGTAAATGGCTCTTTCGACGCCATGTTCATCTTCTTGACAAAGCATACTTCCTAATGTTCTGTCAGATGCTGATATGTAGAGCCTCATGCTTCTTTTTCGGCAAGGAGATATTAAGACTGGGGGATTTGCCAAATACTCCTTGATCTTGTCGAAAGCAGCTTGTTGCTCTTGCCCCCAAGTGAAACCCTCTTTCTTCAGTCGAAGCAAGGGTGAGAAGGCCTGAGTCTTTCCACTAAGGTTGGAGATAAATCTTCTGAGGAAGTTGATTTTCCCTAGTAGAGACTGCAATTCCTTCTTTGTCGATGGCGCTTTTGCCTCCATTATTGCTTTAGCTTTGTTTTCATTGATTTCAATCCCCTTTTTGTGGACCACAAAGCCTAAGAAATCCCCAGCCTGCACACCAAAAGCACATTTAAGAGGATTCATTTTCAAACCAAACTTCCTCATCCTTTCAAAGGACTGTCGAAGATGGTTAATATGGTCGAAGCCTGAAGCAGATTTAATCACAATGTCATCTATATAAATTTGCATAAACGTTTCAATGAAATCGTGAAAAATAGAATTCATAGCCCTTTGGTAAGTAGCTCCAGCATTTTTCAAACCAAAGGGCATTACTACCCATTCATATGTTCCTATTGCTCCTGGACAACGAAAAGCTGTTTTTGGAACGTCTTCTTCAGCAATAAAAATCTGGTTATAACCAGAATAGCCATCAAGCATACTTAAATACTCATGACCTGCTGCAGAATCTACTAGCATTTCTGCCACTGGCATAGGATACTCATCCTTAGGGGTGGCTGAGTTTAGATCTCTAAAATCAATACACACCCTTAGCGTGCCATTTTTCTTAATCACCGGAACAATATTAGCAATCCATTCGACATACCTTGTTGTACGGATGAATTTGCATTTTAGAAGTCTTTCGACCTCTTCTTTGATCTTCGACAGAATTTCAGGTGCAAAGCGTCTGGGGGTCTGTTTTATTGGCTTCTTCCCTTCCAGAATTGGCAACTTCAATTCCACTAAACTTCTGTCTAAACCAGGCATTTCGTCATAATCCCATGCGAAGCAGTCTTTAAACTCATTCAGCAGCTGGATTATTTCGATTCTGAGTTGAGGATTCAACTTGGCACTGATGTAAGTGGGCCTTTTCTCTGCCCCCAGTCCTAGATTAATCTCCTCTAAGGGATCCTGTGCCACCATTTTCATATTGGTGGAGTTTGGATCCTTTTCGAACCCCAAAGGTTCGTCATCATAAATGGCATCAAGTCTTTGGTTCTGCCATTCACCATTTGAGTCTTCTTCAAAACTCTGATTTGCATGTTGCTCCTCAATATTTTCTTGAGGGTGTTGTCCTTCGACAACCTGAGTGCTGGCTTCGACAGCCATATTTCCTACTTCAGCCTCAAGGGCCGCTTTGTGTTGTTTTTCGGCTATATAAGCCGAAATCCTTTCCATTGCTGAAATTTCAGTCATTTTCACTGAATTCACTCCCCCATCCAGTTGGGTTGACGTGGGCAGTTCCCCAAGTGTAATTTGTTTCCCCAATTATTTCTTTATCCCACTGGAAACCATGTGTAGGATGGAGGTACATGGAACAGTAAGCGTTGTCGGAAGCTGTCAGGTCGAAAGCCGCAGGATTGCATGGTGCTATATGAGCTAGGTTCTTGTCGAAGTTACGACTAGTGATATTGTTCACATCAGCTGTGAAGTAACTCTGATCTGCTTCAATGTTTTCGACAATCCCATCTGGCCTCCAGATTGCTATTCTTTGATGCATGGAGGATGGCACAGCCCCAATCCCATGGATCCATTCTCTTCCCAACAGCAAGTTGTAATTTGCTTTTGATGCTATCACCACAAACATTGTAGGCCTGGTGATGGATCCCACAGTCAAGTTCAATTGTATTACTCCTAGTGTTGTTCCCACTTTACCTTCATAGTTGGACAACACCATATTGTGAGGTTTAGTGTCGGAGTCATCTTTTCCAACTCTCCTTATCATGTAATGAGGAATTAAATTTACAGCTGCTCCGCCATCTATCAGAATTTTGTTGACACCTACACCTTCTACCTTTCCTTTTATGAAGAGAGGCTTTAAGTGAGCCTTCATTGCATCATCTGGCCTTTCGAAGAAGGCATTTTGCTCTTCGACACAGCCATTGTTCATTATGTAGTAGCATACAGGCTTCAAGCTTATGCTATCATCTATCATGTCATCCTCTTCGTCTTCGACTTCCATTATCCTGTCGAAGTCTCTGGGTAGTACAGAAACCACATTGCAAGTTACGTCGAAAGAAGCATCTGATTCTGAACCAAATTCATCTGTGACTTCTTCGTCCACTGGCATTCTATTGTTTGTTTTCTGCACCTCTGTGGTGTCACCAGATCTATTCTTCTGAATGATTTCTTTTTCTGCCAGGGGCATTCCCTTGTTCGTAATCTGCACACATTTGCTTGATTCAGCTTCCTTCTGCCCAACCTTTTGGTATTCTACAGTTTTCTTTTCAATTTTCTTCTGCCTTTGGAATCTTCTCCATTGGGATCTGGACATAGGATTCTTCCCTTTGTAGTTTTCAGAGACGTATTTTGGCTTTGCCTCCTTTTTAACTTCCATGGAAGGACCCCTGTTCACTTCAAAACTCTTCCATCTCTTCTGACCTTGGACATCCCTTATAGGCTGAACCCATTTGTCATCATTTGGCCTGTTGGATGGTTTGTAAGTGTTGAAACGTCTTTCTCCGACCCCTTGACTGTGATGCTCCCCTCTCCTTGGGTCGAATCTTTCGTTTCTGGTTGGTGGGACTGTTCCCCAATTTCTTTTCCTCTGGGTCTTTACTGCTGCTTCTAAGTCATCAGCTGCTTTCTTGTCGAACACAGCACTGCATCTTGGGCAAAGCATGACTTCTGCATTCTTCCTTTGACACCTCTGGATGAATTCAACCAGACTCTCGTTCTCTTCTGGGTAAACCAGCTTCTGATGCTCCTCTTGACGCTTCTTTCCCTTGTCGATGTCTGGTCCTCCCTTTTGAGTGATTTCCACCATATGAATCCCAGCACTCTGTTCAGTTGTAATTTTCAATTTGTTCATTTTTTCGACTAGCATGATTTCCTCTGGGATGTCCTCCTTTGACTGACTAACATTGCCTTTTGGGTGTAAGCCCTTATAGATGTATTTGCAGCAATGTGCAACCCTTTCGACAGGATGTTCTTCATTTTTGGTGGTATCACTGTTCATTTGTTTGACAGTGAGGGAATTGTCATCAGTCCCTGGTGTTTTAATCTCCTCTTGGTCAGGGCCTTCAGTGACCTCTGTTCGGGCAGCGAGGGTTTTGTTATCCTCCTCTTCGTCATCCCTTTTGAAAGAATCTCCCCATCCTGTGGGTTTGATTTCGTTGGCATCTGTTTCGGAGCTTGGTGGTGCTGAATATTTCACCATGAAGTCGAATTTCCCATTTGACTCTCCCAAAGTGTCCCAGATCACCCCTTGCTCAGCATCTCTTTCACGGTTTTTCTTGTCGAAGCTTCTTCCCACTTTGACTGCATTTCTTCCGTTGAAACCTTCAGTAGTTTCAGTGGCATTCTCACTGTCGAAGTCTTCAGAAACTTTGACTTCTTTTGCCTCAGCCTGGCCAGCAGAATTATCACCTTCTTCCACCACATTGACATGGGTGTCGAAACCTTCAGCAGCTTCTATCATGGTGAAGTTGGCGTCGAAACTTTCAGTAACTCCTACCATTTCAGAATTTTCTTCTGCCATGATCTCCATTTCGACTACGTTTACCATTTCTGGCTCAGCATAATTTGCCTCCACAATCTGCATGGGATTGGAGTCAATCTTCATCTGCTGCTTGCCTTTGTCTCCAAACTTCAACCTTCCACTTTGGATTGCATTTTGGACAAGATCCCTGAAAAGGTAACATTGAGAAGTTTTATGACCCAAGAAATTATGGTATTTGCAAAAACCTCTCTTTTTCTGTTGGTCTATAGGAGGCTCTTTAGTGCCTGCTGGTTTTATTAACTGACCATCTTTGACTAGTAAATCAAATATCTCATCACACTTGGTGATGTCGAATGTATAGGTTCTTTTAGGGAACCTGTCATTCTTTTCCATTTCGACTGGACTTTTTCCATTCGACGGGGCTAAAACTTTACAAGAATATGGAGGGCCTTGCTTTAATTCTGCAAGATCAATTTCTTGCTGGTCGAAAATGACTGGTTCGTTTTCGTCGTAATCATCTTGAACCATTCCTACATAGGCCACTCTTTCCTTCTTGTTTTTATTTGATCTAAATTTCTCATTTTTTAGTCTTTCTATCTGTCTTACTCTGTCTGCCAACTGTGCCATGTCTCTCAGATATTGGGTATCCAGTTTTTTCCTTATGGAATAATCAAGACCTCCTGCAGCCATTTCGACTAGTTCTTGTTCCGGCACTTGCGTAAAGCATCTGGCTTTTAATAATCTAAACCTATTCAAATAGTCATCTATGGGTTCAGAAAATTTTCTTTTGACACTTGCCAACTCTTTCAAACTTATCTTGGTTTGTCCCATATAAAATTGTTCATGGAACAATCTCTCTAACTGGGCCCAAGTAAAAATTGAAGTTGGAGGAAGTGACGTAAACCAAGTGAAAGCGTTTTTTGTCAAAGAACTTGGGAAATACTTCACCCTTAAGTTCTCGTTATTAGCAATCTCTCCCGCTTCTATCAAATAACGTGCCACGTGTTCTATGGTGGATTCACTAGTATCCCCTGAAAATTTTGTGAATTTGGGGACTTTCCACCTTGGTGGTAACTCTTGTTGTAAGATAAATTCAGACAAGGGGGAAGTATAACTAGGCCTTTGTAATCCTACGTTTACTCCGTTTTGTGCCATTATTCTCTCCACCATGGTGGCAATATTATTTTCGACAGGCATGTTATTGTAACGCATTCTCTGCTGTAACACTTCGTCAGCATTTTGGTTTCTCTGGACTATTATCCTTCTTGGTTCCTGTCGAATAGGCTCTTCTACATTAGGCTGTTCGACCATCACCTCTTGCCCCCTGGGATTTTCCTGAGGGTTCCCTAAGGGCCTTTGGTTTATAGTGAGTTCCTCTTCGACAGCCCTATTGGCAGGATTCTGGTTTAATTGCATTCTTTGTTGTGCTTGTGGGACTCCAAAAAAATCAGCAATGCGTGCCATCTGTTCTGCCAATATTTGGTTTGTTTGGGTAGTGTTTTGTATTAAGGGATTGAACACTTCTCCCATTTGTTGTGTCAAAGCCTGCACCATATCATGATTGCTTTCATCCATCTGTTGACGGATTACTTGTGCAGAATGGTTTGTCATAGCGGGCATATGAAAACCTGGTGGAATTTGATTCATTCTATTTCCATTTCCACCATATCCTGATCCCTGCAATGGTGATGACACTTGAACCATGGCATCAGAGAATAATGGTGACGAATTATGTAGGCTTGCCATCATTGAAGTTGGCATTCCGTACGGTTGTTCTCTCCCAACCAAAGGCTGAGAATAATTCAGATATGGCCTGAATGTATTTCCTCCAGGGGGAGGGGTTCCCAAGGGTCTGGCGTGTCCCATGGTGGAAGAACTAGGCGCATTCTGGGATCCTGAACCCGTTGGTATGGAATCCCCCAAAGGAGGCCTAATCTGTTCTAAAACAGGGCCAGACACTGGTATTGTTCCTGACGAAGGGATAGGATTGGAAACTGGAATGGTTTCGTCAGAAATATTTGAAGCATTTGGCAAGTTAGCCATGTTTCTTCTTCTTGTTCTCTTTGGTCTCTCTACGTCGGTTACGGCTAATTTACCGCTTCTAAGAATCATACAACGTAGCAAGGAACAATTTGTCTAAAAATTTCTATTAGATTTTATCAAATACACTAGTCCCACCGGGTGTGCCAATTTGTTCGCTGTGTTTTCTGGCGAACAACCTCTGGTTAACCAATTTCTTCAGAAAATTGGGTTACTTGCAGGACCAACCATACAAGTCCTAGGATACATGTGCATTTGGTTCTGTCGAAATACTCTTAGACTTTTGGTGACTAATTTGTGGTTTGTTTTATCAATGTTGTCAAAGTATTAAGGACTTTGATTTTGCAAGTAACGAAAGTTTTAACTTAAAGGTGAAATAAGGTTAAAAGTTTAAACAAGAACAAAGAAATGTCGAAAGGCTAAAACTTGCAGAAAAGTAAATGAAATGTAAAATGACTTTGAAAATAAACAAGTAATGAACTTGAAGAATAAACAAGTAATGAACTTGAAGAATAAACAAGTAATTTTAAAATGACTTTGAAATATAACTGGTGTTTAAAACGTACATTGTTCCAAATACTAGACTCATTTTCTCTCACACTGGGTACTTAGAGTTTTTACAGGAATTTTGTACAAATTTTCACACACACATTCTAACCACAAACTATCCTATTTATACACAAACAGAATAACTGCTTAGAACGGAAAAACTATAACTAAACGACAAGTGTCAGCCTGCATGTAAATTTCTTCTCTGAAACCTCCATGTGTCCAACTGCCAAAGGTTACAACCTTTTGAAATTTGAATCTCTTCCTTGGTGACGAAACCTTGTAACTCTTCAAAACTGTCGAAACCCTTTTAAAAAAACTCTTCAGCACTTGCCAACCTTATCTTTTATTAACAAACTTCTTCTGTCGAAGCCCTTAGTCACAAACTCTCCAAACTATTCTGCCAGAACATTATATCTATTTCTGGTCGAAACAATGAAACTTTAAAACCTTGTCAGCAATTCTTGGATTCTTCTCCTGATGCTATCCTTCGACAAAGATGACCTTAAAGCCTGAATCTTAATCTTGTCGAAATTATGGTCTTGTCGAAATTATGGGTTTACACCATGGCTTCTTCATTTCAAACCCTGGTTGAAGGAAGAAGACAACTCCATGGCCGTTGGATGGAGAGTAGACCATTGACTGGGGATCAGATCCAAAGGCTGGGATTTAATTTTGCGTGTGAAGAGGGAAGTCTAAGGACGACCAAAACGCGGCGTTTCATTAATTGGGGTATTGGGCTTTATAGCTATACACACCCCCTTCTATGGCCCAGTGGTGATTTGAACTGATTTTCGTTTGCACCGTGTGTTTTCCTTTTTCTTTATATTTTTTGAGTGGTTTTCTGATTAAATAATCGGGCCTAGCGCTTTGCTTTATGTACCCCCCATTTAGAGCCCATCTGGAAATTGAACTGTATGGCATTGCTATCTGCACCAAGCATTTACCATTTTATTTTCTTTTTCTCCATTTTTCTTTAATCTTTGAAAAATCATATTAAATAGAAAATTAATGAGTTTTGCATGGGGATTTTTTATCCTATTTCATGTTAATGTCTAGAAAATTATAAAATCAAAATATTTGCATTTCATGCATTTTTAATATTTTTTGTGTATTTTCTCTTTTAATAGCTTTTTAATTCTTTTTATGTTGATGCATAGATTTGTAGAATTTTGTTTAGCTAGTTCCCTTCATATTTTTAGGCCATTCTTTTTAGGATAGTTATATTAGGACTTTGGCTCCCCTCTGGATTTATTCCATAATTTTGTGATTAATTTTTGATTAGTTTTGATTAGATGACTTTAGGTTGTGTAGATTTAGGTCAATCCTTAACATAGGTCCACAATAACACTAGAATTTTGGGTTTCTAGATCAAGATAGATATTGGGACATATAGGGTATTAAGGGTAGTCATATAGGATCCCCTAGAAATTATATTAGATTTTAATATAATAGTATGCTATTTTTAATTGATTTTTGTGGTTGATTGTTGTTTGTGTTGCCCTTGTGGGCTTGTATTTTGTTTTGCCTTACTTTGTGGGTTTTTGCTTGGCTTGGTGGGCTTGGTATTGCTTTATGGAGCATGGAGGAGCATAGTAGAAGACTTGAAGATTGAAGAAGGAGCTTGAGAGCTTGAAGACTTGTTTGTTTTGTTGTTGTTTTAGGGTTAGGAATTTAGTAGAGCTTAGACTTAGTTAAGTTCTTTCTTAAACATGGATTGTATCTGTCACCTCCATTCTTCCCCATGATTCAAGGTCCTCCCATGGTATTCACCTCCCTCCTTTGGAGGGATAAGTGATGGTACCTAGGAAGTAGAACTTTTGAGGGAACCATTCCTTTGATGTTAAACCCTTATAGGCCACCTTTGGTGGTCAATAAGCAGTTTAATATCCTAGCTTATCCAGTTAAGTGATTTCTTCCGGTTTGAGTATCTGGAGAGATGTTGGGCTTGAGTGTGAAGATGAAGACTTCATTGAAGAGTATGGAAGAGGATGATTCCCTGAGCATTACCATTTCAGCTGAAGCTTGAAGAGCAAGAGAAACAAGTTGATACTTGAAGATCCAGTAAAGATTGAATGAAGAGCTGAGGCCCAAAGACTGAAGGATGAAGTTGATATTTCCAAATGATTAAAGACTACTCTGAGAAGCTGAAGCCTGTAGGAAGAGAAGATCAAGTTGAGACTGGTAAAGCAAAGAGAGCTTGGAAGCTTGAAGGCTGAGTTGATACTTATGAAGAGAATTCAATTGAGATTGAGTGTAGGGCTAAAGCTTGAAGAACAAAGGATAAGTTGATACTTACTTTGAAGCTTGGAGATCCTGAAGGAATCAAGTTGATACTTGTGGTTAAGAGTGAAGCCTGAAGGTGGAACTGATTAAGGAGCTGAAGCTTGAAGAAGAAGATAAGTTGAAACTTATGTTGAAGGGTTGGAACCTGGAGAAGCAAATTGATATTTGTCAAGAGTGATAGAGGTCTGAAGACTGAGTTGCTGTCAGAAGAGCTGAGGCTTGGAGTTGGAAGAGAGAGGAGTTGATCTGCTTTCTTCTTTGTTTCTTCTCTGTATTGATGTGCCTTGTTTGACTTGTTTGATGCATTAGAATAAGCCCATATCTAGACTAGCTTTAATCTAGGAGCATGATTGCACTAGAGGTTGAGTTGCTCCCTCTGCTTGTATTGTTACTGTATGGCTTTGCTTGCGGGTATTCGGTAGAGCCCTGCTCCCTTGCCCATGTGGTTTGTTTTGCCTGATAGCATGATTTTACTTCTTCTGTATGATTGCAGTTTACTGTATTTTGCTTGATAGCATGTTATTTTTGTTGTATGATTGCTGTTATTCATATCTGGCTTGAGGTTGAGATGAGCTTGTGGAGGCTGCTGCCCCACACACATTTCCTCCCTCACTTGCATTGCATACATTTTACAGTCGTTTACTGTTTACTTTTTACTGTTTAAGCTGATGCTTTATCTGTTCCTGTGTATCATTGACATGATCCCTTAGGAATCTCATTTCCTTTGATAAGGAAGTGATGATAGAACTTTAGGTTGAAACCTATGCATGATAAATTCTAGTAGTTCCCTGTTTCAAACTTCAACTATAGGATGAATCCTGGGCATGACAACAGTAGGACTTGATAGTCTCCCCGTAGTTGAGCCTGTTCTCTTCTCATCTCAAAACAGCTTAAGATATAGTAATCATGAATGATTTCTTTCGTACGTTACGAGCCTTAAGCTATCTGAGAAAGGATTGTTGGAGAGTTTCTTTCCAACAGTCTGGATGTTTAGTATGGTACCCTTTGGGTGACATGCGACGCATTCACTCTCAGGTCATAGTCTTTAGTGCGATTGAAATTGCAAACACAATAAAAAACACTTCTTCCGTAAAAGACAAAAAACAAACTTCAAACCTTTTTGCCCCGTGGGCCCATAATTCAAGGAAAGCTTTTCTGAAGAAAAGAGTGTCGTTAAACTTCAGCGCCAACGCAAACAGGCTTTGTCCCTAACTGCTGGAACTGCTGTTTAACCCTACTCGATAAAACAGATGAATCTGAATCCCCATAATGCGTAGTATCCCGAAATACGTAAGCTCTGATCTCTCAAGCCTGTCGAGAGTACGTAGGCACAATACTGACGTATTGGCGAGCCACCTTCCCCGTAACCCATCGTAAGTCGAACTACGTTGACTCTGATTTCTCATTCTCTGATGAGAATACGTAGGCATAAAGCGCGACGCTTTGCCGAGTCATTTTCTTTTCTTTTTAAGCCAGCCTTGATAGGTAGATAGATAAACCAACTCGTCCAGTAAACACAACAAGCGTGGATCCCATCGAGTACGATGGACGTGAGGGGTGCTAATATCTTCCCCTTGCGTAACCGACTCCCGAACCCAGACAACGGTTGCGACGACCTTGTCTTACCCTTTTTCGTCAGGTTTTTCGGATCGTTTCCTTTCCCGCTCCGTCAGGTTTTTCCGATCGTTTCCTTTCCCGCTCCGAGGGATAAATAACGAAAGGTGGCGACTCTTCTGTTCTGCCGGCACCTTATTTTCGCGGAAGCGACACTATGTTGGTTCTCATGGTTATGGAAACATCAAGAAAAGTGACACGTGTGAGTGGTTTTTGTCGTTGTTGCCGCACTGTCAGCATGAGCTTGAAAAGAGGAAGCAACATTGTGTGTATGGTTGTATAAGGGTGAAGAGAAATGTGGAAGGAGAGATGATGTTGATGACTTGGCGATGTCGTAAATGTTGAAACAACAATGGAAGGACGAACTCAGTTAAGAGGCGAAAAAGGTAACGATGGCAAGTCCGGTTTCCTTTCTGGCGTAACTGTGAGGTCATGATTTATGGTACAATTATAGTACTAAGTTCTCTTTCAACCTCTTTATCTTATTAATTATTTTTTATGCTATACAATTATAGTACTAAGTTTTTTTTTATATTACACAATCAAAGGAAGCTAATTGGAGCAAGATTTTTCAACAATGCATACCAACCAGTCAACAGAAAACTCCCTCGTTCGCAACAAACAGCGCATGATTTTGTAGGCCACGGCACGCATACACTATCAACAGCAGGTGGAATCTTTGTACCAGGTGCAAGTATATTTAATATTGGCAACGGAATCGTAAAAGGCGGCGAATCAAGAGTTGCAACATACAAAGTGTGTTGGTCTCTAACAGATGCTACTAGTTGTTTTGGTGTTGATGTATTAGCGGCTATCGATCAAGCCATTAGCGATGGTGTTGATTTGATTTCTGTTTCAGCTGGTGGAAGTACTAGTACAAATTCTCAAGAAATTTTTACTGATGAAGTTTCAATAGCTACATTTCATGCACTTGCTAGAAATATATTGTTAGTTGCTTCTGCGGGAAATGACAGACCTATCCCTGGAAGTGTTGTTAATGTTGCCCCTTGGGTGTTCACTGTTGCTGCCAGTACATTAGATAGAGATTTCAGCAGTTCTATTACCATTGATAACAAAACAATAACGATATTATACATATATCATTTATGTTATGTTTTTTCCTGAAAATTATTATTCTCATAGCTTTGATGTTAATTATATTTTTGTTATATTACTAGGATGCAAGTCTCTTTGTAAACTTTCCACCTAACAAGTCTTTCACTGTAATAACTTCTACTGATGAGAAATTGGCAAATGCGGTAAAAAGAGATGCGTAAGTATACAACTACAATAATAAAAAAGTTGATGACTGTGAAAATAATATGAACAGAGATCGAGTTTATGATTGTTCCTTACATGTTTTCGGTATGCACATTTTTGCAGGAAATTTTGTAGAGCAGGAACACTTGATCCTTCAAAAGTGAACGGTAAAATAGTGGCATGTGTTAGAGAAGGAAAAATAAAATCAATTGATGAGGGTCAAGAAGCTCTATCTGCAGGTGCAAAGGGAGTCATTTTGAGAAATCAACCGCTAATTAATGGAATAACACTTATTTCTGAGCCTCATGTTTTGTATACTTTCAGCTATTATTCAAAACATCAAACTACAAGAGGACATAATGTAGACCTAATTCCAACGTAATTACTAATCCTATCAGTATTTTTTTAGTCAAATTATATATACCGTTGGTACTTATAATAAGCTTTTAAAAATGTAACATCAATAAATTACATGTTACGAATGAAAATTTGGACAGTTTGGTCCTGTTCGAGTGGCCACAGATGTGTTGACTATGTGAATGCGTCAAACTTTTGTAGAGATATAAAGTCAGGTACTAAAATAAGAATGTCAAAAGCAAAAACAATCTATGGAAAAAAGCCAGCTCCAGTTATGGCTTCATACTCATCTAGAGGGCCAAATAAAGTTCAACCATCAATACTCAAGGTTTCTTACACTTGAACTTGATCTCTACTAGTAACTATTGAACTCTTGTTGATTATTCAATGAGAATATTTCCTTTGTTTTTTGTTTTTGTTTCAGCTTGATGTAACTGCGCCGGGAGTGAACATACTTGCTGCCTATTCATTGTTTGCAAGTGCATCTAATTTAATAACAGACACTCGCCGAGGTTTTCCATTCAATGTAATGCAAGGAACATCTATGTCTTGTCCTCATGTTGTTGGCACTGCTGGATTAATCAAAACACTTCATCCTAATTGGTCTCCTGCAGCTATTAAATCAGCTATCATGACCACTGGTATTTTCTTGTCCTATATGTCAAACTTTTAAGATGATTACTTCTTTCTTATCCCAATTTGTGTGCTTGCAGCAAGCACAAGAGATAACACCAACAAACCAATTTGTGACGCATTCGATAAAACTTTGGCAAATCCATTTGCTTATGGCCCAGGACACATTCAACCCAACAGTGCAATAGATCCAGGACTTGTTTATGGTCTAAGCATTATTGATTGCTTAAACTTCTTATGTGCTTCTGGATATAACCAACAACTCATTTCATCACTTAATTTCAACATGACATTTACTTGTTCAGGATCACATAGCATAACAGACTTGAATTACCCTTCAATCACATTATATGGGAGTAAACTTGTGCAGAGTGCAGGATTGAGCATCGGTAAATGACGTTATAACATGAGCTGAGTTTTCATGGTTTAAGTAATTTTCTTTTGTAGGATGTGGCTTGATGGATGTAGCATATATTAACCGTGGACGTGCGTAGCTTAGTGTGGAACATCAAAGAAAAAAATCAGAACGTAAGGGTTTAATTGCTCTGTTCCATGAATGTTGCGAATCATGATTCTTGCTGGTATAGGTCAGAATCTGCCGAGAGAAGGCAACTCGTAATGTATATGCTATGAAGAAGCTTAAGAAGTCAGAGATGCTTCACCGAGGCCAGATACTGAAATCACCAGGGCCTCCTCAGATTGTTGATGTGAATTGTGCCTTGTTATACTCGTCGGTAAATTTTACATCCTTGTTTAGGTTGAACATGTAAAAGCAGAGAGGGACCTATGTTGGGGATACTATGCTAGCTATAGAGTCGATTCATAAACATAATTATATTCATAGGTAAGCTCAAGCAGTAAATAATAATGTTACATTGTGGAAGTCAACTACCTACCAATTTTGACTGGTGGGCGTCTTTAATTTGGTGTTCAACAACATTCTACAGAGAAGTAGTTCTATATCCATCATCTCTTTGAATATGGTTACGTAATTACTTGTAAAACATGTATCAATATTTGAATTGGATCTGTCTATATGCAGTCGCAATCCCTTGATTGTATCTTCCTTAACACACTCAGAGCAATGGACAACCTGTGGCTTCTAAAAGGACTCAGTAGGAGCAGCTGCTGCATTGGCAGAAAAATAGGCGAATGCTTGTAAGTCACATCATATTTACATAAGTAGGCGTGGCTGTTTTCTTCCTTATGAATTTTCAGATTAACACTTCTTTTTATTCCTTCCATGTTAACTAACAAACTATGAAGAAAAGTAAAATTTCCATATGATTCAATGGTGACTCCAGACTTATGGCTCGTATACAAGGAAATGATAACCATGAATCAGAAATCTACCATCCACTCACAGCTCGTATACAAGGATCCAAAGTGCACAGGTTAACCTCTACATCCTTATTATTATCATATATAACCAATGCAGTGCTCGACGAATGAACTAGATTATTACTTTAGAATATATTTTAGAATACATGTGCACTCAGTTATAAGAAGGAAATTGGATTCTCTACATGTACTCAAACTTGTCATATTTGTTTAAGTGTACTTCTGCAATGAGCTCTTCTATCTGTTATTCAAATAATTTACAGTTCCCTTAACTTATGGGACTGTATAGGGTATACTCATTCCTACATGTTCCATTGGATTTTTTAAGTAGTTATATTTATGCTTTGCTAACAATTGCTAAAATTTACTGTTGGTATTATGATGTTTGTGTACAAAAGGTATTATAAGACCAAAGGTAGCGGAATGTGTGATGACAATAGCAGCGCCCCTCCTTGCGTTGGGTAAGAAGTTTCACTATGCTGTGTGATTTTTCTTTTAACTCCATGTCAAATAGAATTTTTAATTTAACATGTTTAATAAGAAGCAAAGAGTACAAATAGCGCATGATCTTTATCAAGATGCTAATATATATCTTCTCGAAGATCCCTTTAGTGCAGTTGATGCTCATACAGGATCCCATCTTTTTAAGGTGTTATTTTCTAAAGTCTCTTGCTTTTACTACAATCTGTTTTATTATGCATTTTGATGGAAAGGTTTGTATCTTACTGGACATTTACTACTACTGTAATGTTTCAGGAGTGTTTGCTTGGCCTTTTAAAAACAAAAAAGTGTGATATACATAACACATCAAGTAGAGTTCTTACCTGACGCCGATCTGATACTTGTGAGTGATTTATATATTTCAGCATTCTCCTTAATTGGTTTCAAAAATTATAGCTTACCATTTTCTACATATTTTTCTCTTTCTTACAATTCATCTAGGTCATGAAAGAAGGAAGAATAACTCAATCGAGAAAATACAATGACATTCTTACATCAGGAACCGATTTTATGAAACTTGTAGGCGCACATAGAGCAGCATTGTCTTCAGTTAAGTCTTTAGAGAGAGGGCCTACATTTAAATCATCGAGTATTACCGGAGAAGACACATGTTCATTAAGCGATTTTGAACTTGAGCAAGAAGTGGAAAACATAAATGATCAAAGCAGCAAGTTAGATGAATCATTTGTGCCGAAAGGCCAACTTGTTCAAGACGAAAAACGTGAAAAGGGTAGTGTTGGATTTAAAGTGTTTTGGAAATACAGCTAGAGAAAGGTGTAGATGGGTTGTTTGAAAGCTTTGCGAAGTTGGATTCACGTATTTCAAGTGTTGGTCAAACAGCTGCAAAGATAAGAGATCATCTTCAGGTAGGAGCAGTGTTCTTCCACCCCTCAACTATATTTTGTTTGAAATATAATTTCATTTCCAATTCTGTTTTTTTTTTGTCAGAGTGCAGATGCTCAGCGAGAAACTGCCAGTCAAACTATTGAGCTGATAAAAGTAAAAATCAACCAATTCATTTGTGGTTTATACCCATCATTCACACTAGAAAATTTACTTTATGGTTGATTAATTTCTACAGTATTTAATGGAGTTCAATAGCAGCCCTGGTGATCTGATGGAACTTTCTCCTTTTTTTCTGATGATAGCCGTGTTGCCGAGGCTGCTTCAATTGCCCAAAAATTGCGTAAGCATTAAGATATTGTAAAACAATTTTATAATGCTTTGGCCAAATTATATCAGTGCTAAATGAGTAAATTCTGTTAATTTCAGGGTCATTTGCTGAAGAAGATATTGGAAGACATGGTATAAGTGTCCCATCAGCTTTTGGAATGGTTGTAGAACAAGGCGCAGCCATGCCTGGTGAAAATTCAAATAAGCCTATGATATCTAAGTTCTTTGTCTAACAACAGCAGAGAAACCAATGGTGAAAGTAATTCTCTTGACCAACCTAATTCAGCTTAGGGAAGTTCTAAACTTGTCAAAGAAGAAGAACGAGAAACCGGTAAAGTTAGCTTTAATATCTATAAACTCTACTTGGATGGATAAGGATTTTCGCGGTACTCTTTCTTTTTGTGTTGCGGCAAGCATCTATGATGGCTAGTGATTATTGGTTGGCATATGAAACATCGGTCAAGTGTGCTGAATTTTTCAATCCTTCGTTGTTTATTTCTTTCTACGCAATTATTAGCATAGTTTAAGTTCTTCTGATAGTGCTGAGATCCTATTCGATTACAGTCTTCGGGTTAAAGACAACACAAATTTTCTTCAAACAAATTCTTAATAGCATCTTGCATGCTCCAATGTCTTTCTAGGACACTACTCCATCAGGCCGAATTCTAAGCAGGGTAAGAGTTTAAGGCCGAATTCAAGTATAACCGATTTCATATGTATGTATGTATATATGGTTTTTTACAGGTTAAATAATGTCATCAAACATAATACTATTAAATTTTTTACAGGTTAAATATGGTTTCTACTAATGATGAAGGTGGTTCGTCTAGTA
Source organism: Lathyrus sativus (assembly GCA_963859935.3). NCBI lineage: Eukaryota > Viridiplantae > Streptophyta > Magnoliopsida > Fabales > Fabaceae > Lathyrus > Lathyrus sativus. The sequence goes on from OZ012735.1 coordinate 545,144,335, forward strand.
CGAAAACAGTTGGTAAACATGGTGTGACTCGGTTCACAAAGCCAAAAGCAATGGAAAGTTTCTTACTGAAAAGTTTCAGGTAATAACTTGTCATTATTTATCTCTATCCATCATGCATACAAAATTTCATAGCAATGTTAATACTTAGCTACTATTGTACTGATACTTCTCAAATCCGACATACCTTGTAAAACACCGTATAGTATGCCAGAAGCGTATGTTAATTTTAACAGACTTGATTGTAAATTGTGTCGAATGCCAGAAGCATATGTTAATTTTAACAGACTTGATTGCAAATTGCAGATTGTATTTGTCAATACAATATACTCATTATATTCTTTGGCCATTTTTTATACACGGGAGCTGTTGAGCTGAATCTTACCCACAGCACAATTGATGTTGGTAATTAATAATGATTTGTAGTTTAAATAAGTCCATGTGCCTATATAAATTAAGCTGGTGTTTCTTTGTAGCAAGAGTGGTTCTGAATACTGTGACTCTGCTAGTTCATGAAATCCTTTGAGTGGCAGCTCAATTCAGATTGACTGAATTCCAGGCTTATGTTTAAGACATTTTGATGATGATAATTGTCATTTTATGGTTTTATACGATTAATTTGAGTATAGTGTCCTTCTTGGAACAACAAGCTCATACCATCTGTGAATTGATGTGCTGCAGAACACAAGTTTCAACAGAAGTTTTATTTCACCGGGACAAAGCTCATACCATCTGTGAATTGATGTGCTGCCAAGCAGAAGTTCGAACCACAAATATAAACATTCCTTGTAAACTTCATCTTGTGGATTCATGGTTTCATACCTCAAGTATTATGGAACCCAGATTGGCGACTTACTATTTGTGTTTATCTAGGTTCAACAGATCTACAGGGTAGCCTTGTTAGGTTTCAAAGTTCAAATCTATTACATTCTATGGAAAAACTGTGTTGCTGGTACAAGATCCATAGTGTTTTTAATTAGAATAGAAAGAATGTGTATTTGTTGGACTATACTGTCATAAAATCTAACTTGTCTGACCTATATTAGGATTATTTTTGGTGAATGCTTCTGTCTCTATCTTCAGTACAGAACTTCAAGCTTCTCTAACGAAATGTTACCCTAATCATTTATTGCTTCAAACATATGTTTCTCTTTTACTTCAGCTCATTCTTTTATTATTGAAAAATAATTTTCAATATCCTTTCTCATTCTTTTATTATTGAAAAATGATTTTCAATATGCTTTTATTTTTGAACCATTGGTGTTAGATGTTGTACCGCCTGCCACTGCAATTGGGAATGTGGGGGTTGCTTAACTATATAATAGCGCTTTGTTTGAAAGTGCTATCAAAATTAAAGCAAATTACTGGTACTATAATAGTGCTTTGTTTGAAAGTGCTATCTAATATGTGTCTTATAATAGCGCTTTATTAGAAAGTGCTATCTAATATGTGTCTTATAATAGCGCTTTGTTTGAAAGTGCTATTAAATATGTATCTTATAATAGCGCTTTGTTTGAAAGTTCTATCAAAATTAAAGCTAATTACCTGTACTATAATAGCGCTTTGTTTGAAACTGCTATCTAATATGTGCCTTATAATAGCGTTTTTGGAAAAATGCTATTAAATACCGGTACTATAATAGCGCTTTTGGAAAAACGCTATTAATTACCAGTACTATAATAGCGCTTTTAAAGCGTTATTAAAAATTTTGTTTTATAATAGCGGCTTGATTAATAGCGCTTTTAAGCGCTATCAAAAAGCAAAAAAAATGCTATTAAAAAGCTTTTTTGTAGTAGTGAATGTGATGCTTTATGGATGCAATGCACATATACAACGTCCCTAGGTTAAAGGTATGTGCAAGGAGTTTATGGTCTACCCATCCCAATAAGGTATGTACTAAGGTTAGATGTACCTACCGAACAAGGTTCTAAAGAAGTGCCCAAAGTCATCAGCCATTCCTTCGGATATTATCAACCTTCCAACTGACTCGGGGATCGATAATATTCTCAAGAGAACCTCTTTTGTGTGTAGTATCGCGTAGCAACTATTGTAGGACTACTCCCACATAGTTCCCGCACTACGTCCTATATAAGGCCACAATGGTGTTATGGTACTACGGTCCTCAATATCATAGACTCCTTTCCAAAAATAGTAAGAGTTTTCACGAATGTACTCGTTCAACCGAACTATCTTATGGAAGGATCTCAATTGAGCGATGATTCTCAAATCATCTTGGTCGGGAATCACTTCCTATAAGCCTCATTGAACATATCGCCATCCTATAATAAGGTCACTTAAGTCCGGGTTAGAACTTATCTCACAATGAAAGATATCCCCACAAGGTACAATGATATATACAAATAATTAATAAAAGAAATATCATACAATAAACAAAATAGGGGTAACCCTTAAAAATCCGGTTATCCCTAGTGAAGTCGCCATTTTCTGTTGTGGTGGAAATATGATATCAAACTATTAATTAGTTTGAATCATAATTCTTAATTCACAACCGACTTTGATTTGTCCGAAGGAAAAGGTCAAAAGAAGGAAAACCTATTTTTTTGCATCGTAAACACAATGCAGGGAGAGACCTAGGTAAGGAGTTGGTTAAACTTAGGGAAGGTACTAGCACCCTAAACTTCTGTAGTACTCTACAGGAACCTTTTGTTTATTGTGTGCTTTTTTATTTTTATTATCTATTTTAAGTATATACTGAGCTAAGAGATAGAGTGACCTAAAATACCTAAGGGTTAGTCCTACGTTTACTCGGCAAGACGTCGCATCTTGTGCCTACATATCTTGACGGGTATGGAATCAGAGTAATTGTAGTTCCCCTTGAAAGGGAGGTTAGAAACGGCTTGATTGTGGTCAAGGTTTCAATGGGGAATAAACGTATCTTAAGGACACGCTTACGTGGAGTCTGGAGACTCCAATATTTACGTTGAAAAGTTGAATTGAAATTAAGGTTAAATTATGGATTCCATAGCGGGAAACCCTAAAACAGAGTATGACGACTCTTTGACCTAATGTTAGGGTAAAAGGCATTTTCGTCCACGGCGGAACAACTAAGCTAATTAGGGTTTTGGAAAAGGTCAAGGGTTAGGACTATTGACTCGGCGGTCAAACGGATAGACCTAATTCCTTCGGAGGGACACTAACGGTAAATAGTGCAACAGACAAATTGTTACGGCAGAATTAAGGTACGGAACATAAAGAAAATTGTAAAAGAAAGCATCGCGATAATCACTCGCGTAAATTACAAATCCCAAAAAAATGCGAAAATAAAAAACCGCGAGCATGGCCTCGCATAAGTACAACCATAAAGAGTGCAAAATAAAGACAACATAATGTGCGACGATAGCCTCGCACATTTACAACTGAAAAATCGAAAATATACGAAGAAGCATCATGGATTAGCAAGCTGAAATGAATAACGATGGTTAGATGAAAACTAAAACGGCATAAATCAAGAGTTCCTTATTTTTTTGAATTTTTATTTAAAAGAAAAGTTAATTTTGATTTTAAACAAAGATTTTAACAAAAGTCTCAAATTGTCTTTAAATTTTTTTTAATAATTATTATATACAAAAAAGGGTTTAATCTTTACTTAAAAACATTTTTATCTTTAATTATGAAAAGGTTTTATCTTTACTTTTTTAATTATGAAAAATGGTTTTAATTTTAATTGTAAAAAATGTTTTAGGTTTTACTTATAAAAAACATTAGTTTCAATTGGTAGTTAAAACTTTTAATTAAGAAAAAACTATTAATTTTAAGGTTAATTAAGAAAACTTTTTAATTAGACTTGTACAACGAAGATTTTTTTTAGCTTTAGTTTACAAGTTAATGGCATTTTTTTCCACGTTTTGATTTAACATTATTACATAAAAAAAATAAAAAAAAGATAAATAAATGAGGAATATAAATAGTTTTCTGTGATACTAAGGTTTCTTTAACCCTTATCCTCCTCCTTCCTATTGCATGTCGACGCTGCCATGGCTGGTTCACTTCGAAGCTCTTATCCATTTTTCTTTCTACTTTCTCTGTCTGATCTTCTTTCATCCTGAAAAAAAACACACACAAAATCGTGAATCATCAAGAGCTTACGTTTTTTTGCGATGAGATCAGATGGTTGGTCCTTGGTGACGCAATAACGGTGGTTTGAGGTGGCTTTTGGATCCGTCGGTGGAAATTTCTGGTTTCCGCCGCGGCTATGAGTCTGTTTGATTTGCGGTGAATGGCCGATGATGCCCGTCGAGGCTGAGGCTTTGGGTCGTAGCTGGTGTTCGAACCTTTAGGGGTTCCGCCGCCGCCGCGAGCAAGTTCTTCTTTTCCTCTTCTGGGTTTGATGATGATGAGACCTTGAACGGCTCTTCTGAAAACCTGGTGATGATGAGGATGAAGCACAACGCTTCATCTGAGCCTCTCTCAACAGCGTCGCCATTTGGATTTGAATCTTTTGGGTTCTCCCTTATGATTGCGGTTGATGATGGATAATGATGAAGCTTTCTTTGCTTCTGAATCCGTCGGAATCGGGGTTGCGTCGTTTTGCCCCCCCCCCTCCGTTAGGGTTTCGCATTTGATGATTATTTATATGAGTTTGATATTTCTTGTGGGCTTGTAAGAGTTTATGGATCTACGAAAAATTTGGATGCGGATTTCATGTTGATGAGCTTTGCACTTATTATTGCTGTTGATTTCCTTAGATTTATTATAGCTTTTGGAGATTTGGATGCCTGTAATGTTGGGGAGGCTGTTGTTGTTACGTTTGAAATGTTGTTGGCTTGTTGGAGGCTTAACCTCGTTGACTGGATCCGTTGGCTGGGCTTTGTGACTTGCGGAAATGATGCTTATTTGAGTTTAGTGAAAAAGTGTTGTTTGAGATAAGCGTTTTTTCAAATAAGCACTTTTGGGATAAGCACTTTCCGAACCAACTTATTTCAAAATCACTTTTCTTAGAAAATATCTTTTATCACTCTCTCTCTCTAATGGATGCCTTAGAATAAGACATTGCCTATCTTTAGCCGATGGTCGGAAATCAAATCGGGAGCTGGTTTTGGAGTAATTTGTTACCCTTGTTAAACTATGGCACGAATCTAGAAGGGGGGGGGGGGGTTGAATAGATCGCAATTAAAATTTGAGTCGGCGCTACCAATTAAAATTTGGTTTTGAAAATATGTTTTAAGTGCCAAAGCGGCCGAGGAAAATATAGTCTAAAATGAACGGTTATTGGAAAACCGGATATGCGTTAAGCCTTTGGATTAATGACAATATGGAAAAGGAGAATCACAACACTAATCACACTCATCAATGATCTAGTTCACTTGTTAGGATTCCTAGTTCCAATGATTTAAAGAGCAAACCAAAACTAGATACACAAATAAGATAATTTTGGTTTAGGCAATTTGTCGAACACTTGGTGTGCAAAAACACTCCAAGTGATATTTATGTTGAGTAAGTGATTCCAACTAGCCTAGTACAATGTCTTATTGTACCTTGGATTCAAAAACAGAGTTTCAACCTCTTACTCAATTGATATCACAATTTGACAATAGTGTTTATACGAAAATCACTTATTTTTAAGCTAAAACGAAAATGCTGAAAAATAGAGAAGACAAGTATTTGGTGAGGCAGTTCCCCCGTCGTCCTCGCTTCGGGGTACGTCTGCCCTCAATTCTAAAACTAGAATTGAGATAGATTTAATAGATATCACCTGTTGAATGTAACAGTTTATACAAGGATTGAACAGCAAAAATACAACAGAATTCTCAAGACGTTGAATGTTGCTTCCACTCCTTGCCCCTTGATTCAAGATGAATCAAGTCCTCCGATCGTTGTTGATAGACTTCCGATTCCAGCCACCTTATTGAATAACCCTTAGTTCTTCAAACCTTCGGCTAGGCTGATCTCAACTACAACGAATCGAACTCGAGATCTTCCCCTCAATATCACTGAATCCGCTACTAGACTGTTGAAGAACACCTCTTCACAATCACCTTCGCTCAGCTGACCCTTGATGAAGAATCTCGTCCAAAACCCCCCAAAAATCAAACCAATCTTGGAGGATAAAACCCTAACGGTTTTATTCAAGAAAGAACCTGTCACAAGCATCAACCCGAACTAGATTACCCAATCTAAGCTTCGAACCTTATCATCTTTAATCACTCACAAGGCACTTGAAAAATGGCTGTGTGTAATTGATGTGTTGTGAGAAGTTGAAGATGAAGATGATGAATCTTGGACACTTATTTCACTCTTTCTTATTCTTGAACACATGAATCAATGTTTATCAAATGTTGTGTGACATAAGTAGTTGGACTTGTATATATAGTACCAGACCAACCAAAGACATAACAACTTTTCAAATAATAGTGGGAATCATTTAAAAACAACATTTCCGCGCGAACGGTCGACCACAACAGGTCTGTGCGTCGACACATAACCTGCACCTTTGGAAATCTGCAAAATGTATCAGTATGCGTCGACCATACAGTCAGCGTGCGCTGACCCGCTGAAGAGTAAATTCTTCATGCGCCGACCCTAAGGTTGACTCAAACCTTCATGCGCTGACCAGTGGAAAAACACACTGATGTATGCGCCGACCCTATGGTCGACTCATACCCTGCAAACCTGCAAAAACTAAGATTCTTGTGATTTTTCATGCATTTTCTCACGACCATATTTTATCTACGCATGTTGTATTAACTAAACAGTTTTGAGATAAATGTAAAAGGATACGGTAGGTTATATGTTGCATTTGTTTGGTAGAGGTGAAATTTATAGTTGCCAATTCATCCATGGTTGTAATTTGTCATCATCGAAACCTGTATCAAGTGATGTATGCAAACTCGTGTGGTGTATGGTGGTTTGCCCTCACAACCCTCCCGATAAGCCCAATGATGATACTATTCTTAGGGCATCGGAAAAAATTCTAACCGGTAAACTGTTATTTATTCATTTTTCAGGTTCCGAAGAAAACTCGGAGAAACTCGGCTAATCGGAAAGAGTCGGAGAAACCGGAACAAGACTTAGGCCTTAGGAATTTTTTATTCTTAGGAAAAATATAATTAAATATTTTTGTCAATTTTATTTATATATTTTTTGTAATTTTTGTTGTAAAGAATTTAATTCTAATAAAAATTCTTTATTATTTTCCTTAAAATCTTTTTACTTATTATTATATACATTTTTTTTATTATGCAAATAATTAGTAATATAAAACTTCAAAAAGAATGCATAAAGAAAATATTGAAAAGTGGACTTAATAAAAAATAGAGATGAAATGAAATTATTAAAAATGCAATGGGAATTAAGATAGAAATGAAATTGAAATGCAATAAAACTAATTTAAAAAAGATGAAATATGATTGATTAAAAAATGCAATGAAATTAATTTAAAAAGATGAAATGAAAAATGAAATGAAAGCCCTTTCCTACTAATTCCTAACTCTTCCCGTTTATCCGACTAATCCTGTTTCTGCCACCACCTCCGCTCAATTCCCATCAACCCGATCAAATGGCCATAACTCACATCAACCAGATCAAACGACCAAAATTTAAGACCACAGCTCAAAAATTCGTAAATTGACGGCCGCCTGCAGACAAAAGACCATTTTATCCTTCATGAACCAAAGGGCGCGCCACATGATATTTTCCTGTAAAAATCAACCAACTTCACAAGCCTATTAGTGATTGGTTAAACGCAATGCAAAATAAAATGGGATGCAAGACGAAACGACTAATCTTAGGGCAAAATTTGGGGTATTACACTTACCATTCCAGGTATCCCTCTCCTTAGAGAGGTTATTCGGGTTCCAAACTTCTCCACGACTGGCGGAATTCATGGACATCAAGGAGGAACTATGAAATAGGTGGAAGATGTGTAACCTTGTTTTGTAGGTGATATGCTTTTAACAAGGATATAAACTTTTATTGATGACAACTAATGTCTTATGATAAGTTAAAAATGAACAATTAAGTGCATAAAGTTGAAAACCTAATCATTAGGGTTTAATGGACTTGACTATCTGATGATGGAAATAAAATGAAATGGACTTTAAAGCCTCGACTCAAGCCATTTAAGCAAGTGTCCATAAAAGATAAGGTATATGGAAAATCTTGAAGTATCGGTGAACCTCCTAATTTAGTAGTGAGTTAACCTATTGTAAATATATGGACTTTATCTCGAAGAAGCGCATGGCTAAAGCACATACACTAAAATGTTTTTCAAAATGTTATTCGCAAAGAAAAAACCTTCAAATATATCTTGAAGTTGTGCCAAATGAATTAGGCACTCTCAAAATAGATATAGACAAAATTTTAACATATCTAATCAGTATGGACTTTTTCGTAATCTATTATCTCAATTTAAAATTGAGGAACAAATGATTGGGACATCGACTTAATGATATGCAATGGCTAGATATCTTTTCCTCCCTTTTTAAAACTTACAATCGATTATATTTCAAACTTCTAATCCATTGTGAATATGTATCAGTCGATTAGATTGTCATAAAAGTTGTTAAATTGAAATTCCTTTATGGGAAAACCTCTAACCTATAAATAGAGGTCCCTTTTCTCTTTTAATATTTATCTATAACTGTGTTTTGACACCTCTTTCTCTCTCTCTCTCTCTAAAGTTTTGTTTTACTTTCTCTCACTAATAGGTTATCCTAAGTGCTTTTGTGAGTGAGGATAAAATTATAACTTTGGAAAGGTTAGAATCGTAAACTCACCAAAGGGAATATTTTGTATAAACCTTGATTGAATATTATCCATTTAGAGATTTATTTGGGTTTGAAGCTAAACACGTTAAAAGATTTGGTTTGGGGATTATATTATCAAACCCTAGTTTAAGTTAGAGATCATCCCGTGATAAAATATCATAGGTTCTTGGTCTTCCCGGTATTAAAACCAAGATAGGATGAAGCTCAACCAGGTCTTAAAAACTTCATAGGTTTAAGATTAACCCATTATTTAAATCTCATAAGTTATTTGTTATCCAGTGTAAAACCAAGGTTTAAGGTTGGTGAGCTCAGCTCGTGTAAAAGCTTGCAAGGTTTAAGGAACTTGAAGACTAACCGCTCTGAGATGCTTGTTTGTGGATAAAGGACTAAAGGTCTGGATTCACTGTTTGGAAGAGAATAGTTAAACTACCATATTCCAAAGTCTTGTATTATTTCTTTCAACCATCATGTCCTTGTATAAGGGGTTCTTGAGTTTTTCCTACAAAAAGCTCTCAACGTTTATTGGACACTTTCAAGATCAATTCTCTAGGAGATGAGTAACTCGATTTTTTGTTTGACCGAACCACTATATGTCGCAGTGTTCATCTTTTTCCCTTAACTCTTTTAAATTATGCATTTTATTTTCCGCTTCTATGTTTTCGAAAACAATTTTAAACTCTTATTTTATTCCTCAAAGAATGTAAAAAGCATTTTTTCTAAACCACACAACTGCCCCCTCTTATGTGTGAAGTCTCAAGTCCGACATAAGACAACCTTTGAGATCAATTCCATCTTCTCCGTGTCAAGAAGATTCTTAAGGTAAGTAAGATTCTGCTCAAGTATACATGCATATGGTTCCTACAAAGTATGGGATACCCTATACTAAAGACTGAATAAGACTTTGAAGAAAGTAGGTGGACAATCAACGCCAATCATAACAAGACCAACAGAGGAAAGATAAAACATTTTTTAGTCTTTTTTCTGAACTTTCCTCTTGAAATGAATTTGAATCTTGAACTCTCTAGGTGTTTTTAGTAGAAGTCAAAGCCTACTCGTCATGTCCTTTACCTGAATAGATATAAGATGAATAGTCCTGGCCAAAGAAGACCAGAGAAGGTCGGTTTGGGCCCTAACGCCCCCATAATATTTTCCAACTATACCCCAATGGTAGGAGAGGCAGCATCCACCCCAGCATTCAATGGAGCTTTCTACCTTTCGAAGAGATCCTTCGTTGTGGTCATGCCACCAAAATCCATTTTATATGCAAAACGAAAACCATGAAAGTGAGTATTTATTAATTTAGAACAACAGAATAAAATGCACATTAATATCGATTTTCCCTCCTCATCGAACAATATTTCCTCTCATAAACCTTAAAATCATCTACTATAGCTCGTGTGTTAATATACCACTTCTTCTGCATGCAAGTCCCCACATCTAAAGGGAAAACCCTACCTATTAGCCCAGGCTCTCCCAGAAGGCCACCAGGTTTTCCTATATGAATATTTCCTACAAGGTTAGAGAATCTAAAGGAACAACATAGGTGTGGGATTCTCAATCAAAGTGGTTTCAAACCTAACTTTTTTGAATTCGGTTACCAAAATTAATCATTTGCACCTTTGAAAAATTAGGTAGTAGAGAATATCCCCGGAGGATCCTACTCAAGACAATGTGAACCTATAGAGTTTGAGGGCACATGAAGAAGAAAGGATATTTAAATTCATCCCAATTCTCAGAGTAGAAACTAAGTTGTTCGACCTCCTGCCATAGAAAAATCAACCCTCACCACGAATGTTGACCAAGGATGTATGCGCCATGGAAAAAATATGGAAGAAAAGGTTCAAGGAAGGCTTTCAAGCCCTATATTCGCACAAATACTAGAACACTTTCATGAAAACCCATGCATTACGAAGTAGTTAAGAGAGGGACAAATCATCAAATGTCTCAACATTTCTTCCTCAAATTCATTAAAAGGCAGTGTAAGATTTATACGAGTGAACAAACATTCGTAAAAAGGAATGAAGTTCCCTTCAAAGTAACTACAGGGATGACCCCCTAATAAAGTGGCGGACCTACTTTTACAAGATCATTTTCTACTTTGGTTGTGTTGTTGAAAAGAAAGGTAGTCCCTATCAATTTGTGATCTATCCAATGATACCAGTTAACATCATTTGGCTCCTGAGACAAAATACTTATTTAACCTTTGGGTTGCGGGCAGTGTCAGGCAAACACGGACGTTAATTTTGAAGTTTGGTTTGGCCTTTGATTTCGGGCTTGTTAGGATCTCGACCTTGTGTAATTTTATAAGACACAATAAAACGTTAAAGCCTCTACTCATCTCGGGCGACAAGTTGTACATATGATAAAGGATCAGCATGGGGAGAGTCGTAAGTGGCCCATTTAGTGGTAGAACTAATGTTATCAATACAACCACCACCAGTGAATTCCCCAAACACTCTCATCCGAAAAAACACTATAATACTTATAAAAAAAGGCCTCATCAAAAGAAGATTTTCTAGAAACATTATTATATTGAGAATTATCCTAAATAATCACAGGACTAAAAAAAATGGGAAGACTAGAGGCAACAAATTGAACTTACCTTAGAAATGTCATTGCTTTTAAGTGCAATCAAGCATCTCGGAAGAAAGCACTACACCCTAACCTGTAGACCTAGGGGTATATGTTTAAAATTCTCGCGAAACGTCTCAACGATGAGAAGTATATTTAACACGCCTGTTCCTCACTCCCCGTCATTCAGACTCAAAAAAATGCGTCCATATTCAACTCGACATCATAAGGTTGACACATTCTAAAAGACTTTATGTTTAACATTTCACGACAAGTTTTAAGGGAGACTATTTCGATCCATAATAAAAAATTCTCATTCGCTACTTCATAACAGTTATCTGATCCATAATATATCCACCCTAATCCATATTACCTTTTTCTAAACTGTTGATATAGACTAATTACATATAAGCTAAAATTATACATAGACATACAATATAAACCAAGTACAATAAACCAACTATACTCAATTGATTATTATTCATAATTTCTTTCTTATAAATATGTGAAAACAATTCAAAGAAGTCTCTTATTATGCATAAACATGTATCTTAAATATTTCAATTCAAAACTGATTTATAAACTACTTACATTATCTGAATCACATGATATAAAAACAATCCTATAACTATGAAGTTTAATAACATCACTAATATTACAATAATTATCTTAATCCAAATTAACATAGGATACCATTCTTTTAAACTTTTTCATTTGAATTTTCAAGAGTCCGTTTTTACTTCTTCTTGACAACTTTTGTTTATCTTCCTCTGGCTTGCTTCTCAGCTTTTTTCTTTGCGAGATTGAATCAAATTCTTCAAACAAGTTTCAAAATCTTCAACAATAGACTTTGGCATTAGATTTTCAGCAACATCAGCCGGTGTGATATTAGTCTCTCCTATCAACTTTTCAATAATTGGAAACAATTCATCATGAGATTCAACATCCCAATAATTCTTTACAAGCACCTTGAGAGCTGCATAGCTACAATATGACAATTCAATATGCATATCCATCCTTCCCCTCCTTATAAGAGCAGGATCAAGTTTATCCACGAAATTCGTCGTGAAAATTACGATTCTTTCTCCTCCACAAGACGACAAATTCCATCGATAATATTCAACAAACCCTAAAGAGTTACTTTATTTTTGTCTGAAGAAGAGTACTTTTTGTTCTTTCTTTTGCAAGTAAGATCAATAGAACAATCAATATCCTCGATCACTATAATCGACTTGCTCAACGAAGCAATCAAAAGTCTTTTCAATTCATTGTTATCCTTGATAGTTGTTAATTCAAGATCATACACGTTGTACCTCATGAAATTCACAATGGCGGATATCATTGTAGATTTTACGGTTCCTGGCGGACCGAAAAGTAGATAACCACGTTTCCAAACCTATCCAATTTTAGAATAATACTCTTTACCTGTCTTGAACTTAACAAGATCTTCAATGATCGCTTCTTTCTTCTTTGGATCCATAGCTAGGGTTTTAAACGTTGAAGGGTGCTCAAACGTTATAGAACTCCACTTTCTTCGGAATCTCGACCAATCTTCCCTAGGGTTGTTGGTGTAAAGCTTAAGCTTTCTGTCTTTCATTGTGATAGCTTTACCTTCTTCCAACACATGCTGTATGTAAGAGGTAGTGATGAGATTGCGATGCCATTTGTGGAAGGTTAATGTTAAGGAAGTTATTTTCTCATCTAAATCTTGTTGAGATGTGTGGTTACAAATCCACCAAACTTGTACTCCATTAAAATTATCAGTAAGCTCCTCGTCGTCGCCCATCATAACTCATAAGGACGAGTGGAGTTAGACTATTTTCGACTACTTCAGCGTTAAATCTTTTGGCTCTCTCCAATGATTTTGCTCTAAGATATGTTTTGATACATGTATATACTTCGGTTAAGATGTGTACTAGGAGGTTTTGTGTATTGTTTGGACAAAAGAAGATAAAGATAAAGATAAAGACTATTAAAATACAAGTGCATTGTTTTTTGGCTTGGACCTAAAGTAGTTGAGAAGAGATTTTGATTGAATATAAATCATAGGATAAACATGATAATATTTTGTGAAAATCTACATGCAATCTAGTTGGTTAGGTGCAAGATTCAAAACAGAACTCTAACAATAACCTCACACACCTTACATGTAATCTAGTTGGTTAGATATTTTTTTATATTCTTTCACTAAAAAAAAAGCTTCTAGGAAGATAATCGATGAGGAGCTCCAAGTATTGTGAAAATTCAACATCAAATTAACTTTCAAAAGAGTTGAGCAGATTGATATATTTATATGGCTTATTTAAAATAAAAAATTTGCCATTATTTTATCAATGATCTTATACTTCAGTTGTTTAAAAAACCAACATTAAAAACTGATTAATATTTTATTTAAATAAATTGAACGCAGGTTTTACTTCGGTATTGTTTTTTTGATTATTTTCAAAATCGAGATGTAAATTTAAAATATATTCTACTCAATTATCAGAATGTTATATTTCATTCACTTTTCTTCGACTGAAACACCTTTCTCTCAACCTAATGAACTAAACAGCATCTTTTCCAAAGAGAAGGAAGCTTGAACTTCAAACCAACAATTTTCTTTGACTCTCTCATTTTCTCTGGTATGTAAAACTCTCTCATAGAATGCTAGTGTTGTTGTTGTTATTGTTGTTGTTGTTGTTGAGTCTTAAGGTATAATGTAGTATTGTTATTAACTATTGTTATTGTCATGGTTTTTGAGACACAGGGATATTAAAATGATATTTTTCACTACAAAAAAATTAAAATAATTAGCCATGTGATTTTCACGTCAAAAAGGTAAATCACATTACAACCATTAATTAGCGATGTGTAAAATTACGTGGCAGAAGCACTTGCGGCGAATTTTTTGTCACATGTAAATCACGCCACAACTTTGCCACATGATTTTATTGTCGCAACACTTTATCACATGATTTTCACAACATAAATTTTGTTGGTATATAGGTTGTCAAATTCGCCACATGAATTTTATGCCATAAAAATGAAAATCAGTCAAATTTACGTCTTGTTTACCACAACACAAAAATGAAAACATGTTATACTTGTCACATGATTTCTACTTCACAAATTATTTTTCATTTTAAAAAATATTTAATAATTAATAAAAATATGAAAGTTAATAAATAATACAAATGTTTTTAAATAATAATTATAATTATGAATTTTTTACAATTAAATATATGAATTTCAATTAAAAATTAAAAATATGACTATTTTTAAATAATAATTAAAAATATAAATTTCAATTAAAAATAATTTAATTCAAAATAGTTAAAAATATTTTATAAAAATTAATATTTAAAAGTAAAATAATAATAAATAAAATCAATTTACATCATCACTAAATTCTTCATCCACATCATCATACTCATCCACATCACCACCCATTGAATTATTTGTTTGGTTCCTTTGAGAGATCAATTGTTGTATTTGCTCCTCCATCTCAAATAGTTTCTTTTTCACTGCTTCCATTAAGCGTCAATTGTCTCACTGTTTTCATCATTTTGGGTGTCAATTATGGTGGACGTGACATTCCTTCCCCTTCCATAACTCTTTCAAATAAAGTCCAATCTCTTATTATGTAGTTATTGACAAAAGATCCAGCACCAAAAAACACCCAATAGGTCATCTCCTGCCCTTTACTAAACTCCAAATATAAAGATCAACACATTCATCAATCGGGTTTGACCTTATTGCAGTATACTGAGGATTTCGAACTAAAAATTTTGTGAGCAATGTCTTATAATCCTTCTGCACATACAAGAAAAAAATTATAATTAATATAGTTAAAAAAAATTAATTATATACAAGAATTAAATTTTTAAAAAATAAAGAAATATAGTCACGTGATGCTTGGCGCCATAAACAACATTAAATTTGTTGTCACGTGAAAATCACGCCAAAAATTTGCCATTAAATATTAATATAATTTAAACAATTTATTCATATATAATAATTAATTGAAATAAGATAATAAAATATAAAGAACTTGTACTTTGGTAGCCTGTCTCTGCTCCAGTCTGTTCAATATCTACATGGATTTCTCCAGTCATAAGTGAGGAAGCATTTTTGTCATAGGACGATTTTGATTTAACTTGCCCCAATGTATCAGAACAATGTTCCCTTGATTAACAGTCTCTTGGAGAGGTTTACTTCTTGTGCTCTTAAGGTGGCCTGCCTCAGTGTGAGTCTTGAAGTGATTTTTGCCCATGGCTGAATGACCTTTGGAGGAATGCCCATGACCAACTGATCTTTGAGAGGTTTATCGAATTAGATTGACTGAAACCTATATTGGGTTGCCCTTTTTCTCAACGGAGTGTTCAGGCATTTTTTTCCCTTGAGATGATCAAATGTTCCATTCTGGAAACCTTCTTGATGTCAAGTGCTTGTTCGCAAGTAAAAAGTATTTGTTTTGAAAGTGATAATGCTAATTCCAGGCATATGTAAGTTTTGAAATCCAAGTATGTTCACTAAGATTATGACATATAGTGAATGGATAACCATTTAAAATGCCATGTCAATACCAACACAAATGATAAGCAAATCTTTAGGAGTCAACTTCGACGCGATTTTACCGTAGTATGCTTTCAAAATAAATCCTACTTTAATTAGGTCTTTTAAGGGTTGTGACGTGGCCTAGTTCACGGTTTCAAAAAGAAAGGATATAAGGCTCAAAATTTATTTAAACCTACTCATTCTTCTTGATGTTCCCTAGTCCTACGTTCAATTAGTTTGACACAACCGTTCACCTTTCAAAAAGGGCTTTGAACAGTAGGTGTAATGGTAGAGGAACCGAAGAGCGTTTTGGAGCGGTAGTCACTCACCTTTTATTGGGAATTTTTCTCTTTTGATTTTCTGTTTTGTTCTTTTTGTTTTCCTTAATTTTTGCGTAGACTGATTATCTTGAATTACAGTCTACCGGGATACCCTGATTTTTGCCTAAGTAATTTGTTTTTGACTTAGTTGGCTCTTTTTTTTCCTTGCTTTTGTGATTTTGACTTTTTTAAAACAAAATTGTGTGACATGTATTCGTTTGATTTGCTGAATGAACTGTGACAGCCTCGTTCCTTTGGTCGGTGAGGGAAAACCAATGTGTATTTTGATTTTACTACCTTGCATGAGGGATAAGATGTGGTTGATCCGCAGATGGGGTATTCCTCTTTTGAAATTTAGACGCATGGTCAAACTAACTGAAGTCTACCCTACCCCTGGTCAAGATTGAGGGTTTGTATATACAGAAAGAAACTCCTACTTCAAGGCCCAAAGGGGTTGACTA
Source organism: Lathyrus sativus (assembly GCA_963859935.3). Taxonomy (NCBI): domain Eukaryota; kingdom Viridiplantae; phylum Streptophyta; class Magnoliopsida; order Fabales; family Fabaceae; genus Lathyrus; species Lathyrus sativus. Next base: position 545,160,949 of record OZ012735.1, read on the forward strand.
GGGATTATCTTCCTTATAACTCCAGTGTTTGAGGATTTGAAGAAATGCCTTACATCGTCAGCAAGGTTTTAAAAGCTTACATACAGTGATCTCGTGTCTTTTTGATTTCATCATTCTCCTTTTGATTTTTCTTGATCAAACGTTTGGTAATGATAAAAAGTATAAGTGAACACAAATGGATTTGTTAAAAACATGCATATTCATTTTATTATTATTATCATCTAAAAACAAACAAGTTTAACAAGTGAATAATTCTTGGCAAAACAAAAAGATTACAAATGGAAATGATGGAATGACATAATGATTGCCAATGTTAAGGAGATGCTCTCATGCTTGATCAATTATTTCAAGGAATGCTTTTTTAATCTTGGTCCCTAGACGGAAAAGGGATTTTTGTTACCCACAGGTTCTCTCCTTGAACAATTAAGTGCTTCTTAGCAATCAACTGTTGGACTCTAGCTTTGAAAGCGTTGCAATCCTCGGTTGAATGTCCAGCTGACCTAGCATGATATCCGCATTACACATTGGGATCATACCCAGGTGGGAATGGTTCTAGTAGAGGTTCAGAGCTTTGGGAACCACCAGCGAGTTCTGAATCAGATATGGGAGGAGTTGACTGTATGTCACAGGAATAAGATCTAGAGGAGCATTCCTTCGTTCTAGATTATTCCGGGTTTGTGTTGTTTCTGACGCTCTTGGCCTTGGGCTCGCTGATTATGATCCTGAGGAGTTTGTGCTTGAAGGTGGACACTTTTCATGACAACATTTGCTTCCTCTTCCTTTTCCTTAGAGACCTCGCCTTGTGGCTTATTGACCCCTGATTGTTGATTCACAATGCTAAAAAATTTCCCTGTTTCGAGCTCATTCTCAATCTGTTCCCCAATGGTCACAACATCAACAAAATTGGAGTATGAGCTACCGACCATCTTCTCATAGTACAAACCCTGAAGAATGCCCGTGAATATGTCAACCAACTATGTATCAGATAGAGCAGGCCAGACTCGCGAAGCTATCTCACGCCACCTCTGAGTGTATTCTCTGAATGATTCACCATTTTTTTGAGCTTGATTTTGTAGCTGCAACTCGGTGGGACCCATATCCAATTTGTACTTGTATTGCTTCAAGAATGCTTTGGATAAATCTTTTCAAGTTCTGATCTTACCTCGCTCGAGGTTCGTGTACCAATCCAGGGAAGCCCCAAATAAGCTATCCTGGAAACAGTGGATAAGCAGATCATCATTGTCTATGTATGAAGCCACTTTTCTGCAATACATTATGATGTGACTTCGTGGACAACTCAACCCCTTGTACTTAGGAAAATCAGGCACCTTGTATTTCTAGGGTAGCACAACATTTGGAATTAAGCACAAGTCTTTGGTGTCCATGTCAAAAGCAGAAAACCCCTCAATAGCTCTGATTTTTTCTTCTAACAACTTGTAGTCTGCAGGTTTATTCTGATCAGTAAGTCTGACAAGAGCATGTGGGTTTGGAAGTTGTGATGTAGCTGGAATAGACAGTTGAGGAGCAGCAAACTAAGACGGATATACCAACCCAAAATTTACCATTTGACCTGGATTCTGACCCATCTGGATACCATACAGATAACAGGGAGGAGGTATCATAGTGGCATAAGATGCCCCAGGGTAGATCATTCTAGTATGAACATTCTGAACAGCAGTTTGAGTAGATTGAGACAAAACTGGAACATGAATAGGAGGACCCTTATACACATCCTCACCTTCATCAGGAGTTTCAACGTCAGTCGGCAGAGGAGTCTAGCGAGTCTGCACATGAGGAATTCCATGACCATCCTGGTTCACTACAGGAGGTGGAAGCGGAGTAGGCATGCCCCATGGGTATGCAGCTAAATTCCCATTAGGTATGGGTGCAACAAAAGGTTGATACGGAACAAAAGCACTACCACTGACAATTTGAGGAGTGAAATTTGGAGGCATTCCCCATGGGAAGGCAGCAAGCATTCTATTTGGACAATGCTGAACATTTGGTAGGCTGATAGTGGGTTGAACAACACTCTTAACCGGTGCTTCAACAACAACAGGAGAAGAGGTGATAACAGGGGGAGAAATTACCATAGGAGTAAAAACAGTTGCATCAGTGATGGTTGTAACAACAGAAGTAGCAGTTGCGGCGTCCTTCTGAGCGTTAAGCAAATCCATGATAACATCCATGTTGGTTTGGAACCGAGCCAAGGCTTCCTTATAGGCAACATTCTCTTGTTCAATATCAGCCATGATCTTGGATTTGCTTGAGCAAGTGAATTAGCGATGTCGAGTCGTCGTCTTGCTACAAGGCGGAGACGGACAGTGTAAGCATTTTGTTTTCTGGATGAAGGGCATGCATATGCTTACATGATGGAATGTAATTCATGCAAAAATAAATTTTAATGCATATGCAAAACCGAGTGGACATGGTGGAATGATATGCAAGAAACTAGCACAGTTTGAATAACCTAAATGATCTACATATAACTCTGCTCAGGCACAAATGTTTGACGCGGTAAGAGAGAAAATGGTATGAAGAGTCTTGGTTTCCTGCAAAAACCCAATATGCCTCTCACGGGTGTGATTTAGTCTTCCAAAAGGTGGGGCCTAAAAGGTCTCCCAAACTATTGGATTCAGGTGAAAATCCCTCGTCGTAGCGAATTCTCGCATGACAAAGGTATTCCCAAGTGAATCACGGTCTGGGATGTGGCTCTCATGACAACCCAATGCGCAAAACTCAGGCGTTACGACTATCCACATTCTATCCTGTGTGTATGCTCAAGCCTATCTAATGGGCTTATCTCTCAAGTAACATCTACCCATCCCAACAACAGCAGAATATAATAGATATCCAGAATATGCAGCATATGAATATTTGAAGCAGTAACGAAATGCAGTAAATAACATAAAGATAAAGCAAGTAAATCATAACAATAAACACTCAAACAAAACAAGAAAGAAAATAAAACTAGGCGAGGCCCCAACTTGAAAGAGCAAGGACTCCTTAGAAGAGTCGCCAGCTGAAGCTAGCGGGATCATACCTGAGTGAAACGCACACTCAAAGATACAATAGAGTCGCCATCAAAATTTATTTAATCCCAAAGGACAGGGGAAATATCGATAAAATCCAAAGGGAAGAGAAACGGGTAAGGTGGTCGGTTATGTGAAAGAAAGGTACTAGCACCTTACGCATCCGTCGTACTTGACAGGAACCATTTTTCTTGCTTCTAGGCTTAGATGGATTACCTATCTAAAGGCTTCTAGATAAAAGGAAAAGAAAAGAGACAGAAAGAAAGAAGGCGGCTCACCATGATTTTACAATCTCATTTCTACATATCCTCATAGTGTAATGAGGAATTCATAGCTCCGTAGTTCATGGAACCCAGAAAGAGAAAGACAGTGGAAGAAGGTGGCTCGCCAAGATTTCGTAATCTCGTGCCTATGTATCCTCATAGTGCAATGAAAAATTCAGAGCCTACGTGATTTGGGGAACAAAAATAGAGAAAGAAAAGGAAACGGAGACGGTGCCAAAACAAAGAGAAAAAGGAGGTAGCAAGACCCTACTGGGGGTGCAAAAGAAATGGCGTCAAAACCAAGAGAAAAAAAAAAGCAAAGAAGGGTTCTACTAAGCAAAAAAGAAGTGGTGACTCCACTAGGGAGACAAAAAAAGAATGGTGTCAAAACAAGGAGAGTAAAGGAATAAAGGATAAGAATCGAGGTAAGATAAGGTTTACAGGGGACTTGGTGCATTAACTGGCAGGCAGTGATTAACCGAAGAAAGATAAGAGTAACACTCTATGGGGAAAGCAAAATATTGGTGTCAACAGATGGACTGTGATGAACCAGAATGAGAGTATTGAACCAAGGGAAGGTGTTTGACTCTCTGGAGAACTCAATGTGTTAACTGAGAAATAGTGGTTAACTGAAAGGACGGGTGTGGAACCAAGCGAAGGTTGTGACCCAAAGGAAGGGTGTGGAACCAAGCGAAGGTTGTGACCCAAAGGACGATACATTGACTGAATAAGTAGTACTTGACCGAAGGAAAGGGTATTTGAACCAAACAAAGTTACTAACCCAAAGGTGCGAGTGTTTGAATCAAATAAAAGTTGCTAACTACAGGGGATTTGGTGTTTTAACAGATGGACTTTGATTAACCAAAAAGAACTGAGTGATTAATAAAGAGAAGGTGATTAACTCAAGAGAAACTTAGTATGTTAACAGACAGGCTGTGGTTAACTGAGAAAAGGATAATTAACCAAGAGAAGGTGATTAACCCAAGGAATTTTGGTTTTAACGGGCGAACTGTGATTAACCAAAGAATGGGTGATTAACTAAGAGAAGGTAATTAACCTAAATAAAACTTAGTATGTTAACAGACGGACTGTGATTAACTAAGGATAAGAGAAAATTGGTTTTTTAACTTGAAGGAAGTGATTAACCAGACAAACATATAGTGAGAACCAAGAGAAAGTTGCAAACTCCACTGGGGACTCGATATTTAACAGCCAGACTGTGTTTAACCAAAGAAAAGCATTACGATCGTGCTAGGGGAGACAAGAATTTGGATTTAACCAAAGAACGGTTGATCAGCCAAAGGAAGGGGTGATTATAAATCTTATGGAGAATCAAAGAATAGTGATTGGCCAAAAGAGAAAGGAGTGTTGAATTGAAAGGAAGAAGTTAATCCCAGAGACAACGATTACGGTGCAAGTGATCAAGGATTGACTCAACTGTGGAACAGAAGATGATACAGTAAGGAGATAGAGATGACTATTTTAGGCACATGGTCATTCCTCCCCTACCCAAAATAATCAGAATCATTGTAGGAATTATCTACTCTCATTCCTTCCCTAACACCATAGTGTAGTGCGGAAATCGAAACTGACAGAGTAACGGCGCAAACTTGTACAATGCTCCAACATGTTGTGAAGACTTCTAATTTAACATGGGATCGAGAGAACAAGGCTCTAAAGGATCCTAAAGAGAAGAAAGAGTGAAAATCAACTAATCAAAACAAGGTTTTGATCAATTGATCAAAAGGGAATGGAAAAGCCAATGATCTTTCAAGCGAACAATACGAAAGTGATCGAAAATAGTAAATTGAGTGAGAAATTCCAACCTACAAGGCAGAGGATTGCCTTGGTGATTGTTGAAAGTGAATTGTGATGAGAATAATCAAAGAAAACCAGACGAATCTGAACTTGTGACCGAATCGTAGCGAAACTGAGCAAAATGCGACGGAAGCTCTAAATACGAATTTGCACCGAAGACGCTCGAGATGATTGCTTGATTTGAAGTAAAAGCTACTAAGACTCCAGAAATCCAAGTAGCAATGCAAGATAATGGAGGTTAAGCTCAAGAGAAAAGCACTATCAATGTGAAAGTTGTTACTCTTCAATGGTGAAAAGTGAGCTCTAGTGTGTTTTAGGAAGAAGGTGAAGATGAATGTGAGAGAAAGTTACAAAAACTTTAGAGAGAGTATGAGAGAGAAGAGTGAAAATCGAGAGAGAATTGTGAAAATGTTTGAAGCCCTCAAGCAAAAATGACAAGGTTCCTTTACATAGAGTGGAGGTTTGGAATGTACTTTGGAGTTTGCTTTGGAACTAGCCTTGGAGTTAATTGCACTTAACTCACTGAGTTGGAAGTTGACACGGTTAGTTAGTTATTTAACTCGATGGAGCAATCCCAATGTAAGTCCAAATCTAACAGTTCACATGCTTGCAAATGAAGTTACATGGTGGTCTTAATTTAAAGTGATGTATTGGAATAAATGCCTTGAAGTGTTTTTATAGGTCTAGAAATGTCTAGAATACTCAACATAATGCTAGAACCAAGTGAACCCTAAAAATAAAGGAAAAGTTGTTGTCATGAAATTGCAGTAGAATCTGTCAAAATACAAGGGTTAATTGGTTAACCCTTTTCACTTGCAAATGGTTAATCGATTAACCAAGCCAAAATTCACCCAATTTTCTTGAAAAAAGGTGTAATGGTCATGATTCCGATTTTCAACCTTTTGCTTTGATGAATAGGCATAAAACCCTTGTTTTTGGCTTGTGTTGATGATATAATGTCTTCGTGAGGATATGATTAATCGGGCTTCAAAAACCTGAATATTCCTACAACAAAAAACCCACAGAGAAAAAGCCAATGCGTATGCCAGCGATGCGAATGCATATGCTTATGCAAAAGGAAAAAGAGGAGGTCAAATTTTAAGTTACGACAGATGCTAGCAAAGCTTTCTTTTTTACTTGTTGATCAAGCTATCATGGTGATGGGTACCTAAACACTTTTGTGTCAAGATTAGAGGTAGTTAATCTTACTATTATGTATTTCTTTTGATCTTTTGTACATGACCAAGGTTGATGATCAATAGATGATGAAGATCTTTGCTTTTAATGTTGTAATTATGATTTGAATCACTCTAGACATAAATTTTCCAAGTCTTGACCTAATTTCTTCATCTATTAAAAAATTAACTCTAGACATAGATTTGGAAGTTAATATTTGCTTTGTATCGATCTTTATGTTTATTGTTGCGATCGTTATTTCGAGAAACCATCTAGCGATTAAAAACAATAATACCCACGAAGCCGCTTTAGAGATAAACGAATTTGAGAGGATACATGATTTTATTGATCGAAACTACATTCACATGCTTGATTAATCAGATATGTATAAAAAGGGTTAACGAAATCTAATCTTGACATTATTTTCTTAAGAATTAAACACCTTTCTCTAGTTTACATCTTTGCTACCAAACTTATGTTCCAAAACAAGAACTTTGTGAAAACCCCCTTTTCCTTAGAACTCTAAACTGTTGAATGGCAAGCATCTATATATCTTAACAGTCCCTATGGATACCAAAAAACAACCCACCTAAAATACTTTTCAATAAAACGTCGTTGTAGTCGTGGATTGTTGATATAGATATTGCAAGCGTTGCAATAGTTTAGTGATTTTAAGATATTTGTATTGTAAACTCTTACCTCTGTAATTCTCTTGTGCTTTTTAATTTGTTTGGCTAGTGTGCAAAATTTGTTTATGTGAGGGAGGGTGTTTGTAGAAGAACTTCTTTTTGGTCCAGAGATTGAAAAAATGCTTGTAGAGTCAATAGCAGAACTAGACGGAGACGAAAACGTGCTTTATAAAGATGAGAGCAAGGAAAATATTCTTCATCAACACCAATTGTTACACCAACGCCAAACATGGAAAATACACCTTTACCACCTCCTACTTCAACTCCATGTACCAACAATCCAAGGCATAATGCTCAGTTTGCGAGAAACACCCATAATGGGAGGCATTCAGATATGAAAATGAGAATTCTTGCACTTCTATACCAAAAATCCTTTTACTGGTATGGACCATGAGGATCCGTTCACACATTTCACCAAATTCTATGAAATTGCGGATGCAACGGGAGCGCCTGAAGCTGAACAAGAATCCTTGTTTAAGAGATTATTTATGCACTCCCTAATCAGGAAGGCTAAGGAATGGTATCTTGATCAATCAACTTTGGTGACGACGGATTGGAATGTTTTGGAAGAAAAGTTCCTTTAACGGTTTTTTCCACACAATAGATTCATGGAAGAGAGGACGATGATATCAATGTTTTCTCAAGGTGGAAAAGAATCTCTCAATGAAGCTTGGTAGAGGTTCAAATCCATGTTACGAAAATGAAAAGGACACGACTTTGACAAATTAACTCAAGTGCACATCTTCCAAAATAGGCTCCAATCGGTTCACAAAACTTTGTAGGATGCTACTTCGGGTGGATCGTTAATGTCCAAAAGCGCCAAAGATGCAATTTCTATTATTGATAGGAGGACATTCAATAATCACCAAGGAAATCACAATCGTGGTAGAACTAAACAGAAACCAGGCATGATAGAGTTGGGAACAAATGACGTGATTCTTGCGCAAAACAGAGATTCTTCCTCAAGCCTTTTCCAACCTGGCTAAAGTATCACAATCAACTGCTCCTGTGAAATATAGAGATTCCTGTATTTCCTCCTCCTTCGGGGGTTCTATCAAAGTGTAACCAAATTGCCTGACAGCAAGAGCAGGATTGTAGTTGATACCACCCTTCCTTCCTATCAGAGGAATATTGGGAAAGTTTCCGCAACTGAAGATAATCTCCTTACCGAGCAGATCTCTATTAAACCAAACAATATTCTCAGATGTCAAACCCATGAGTCTTTCTGACCAATTTAATGTGTCTTACATATCAACAAAAGCTCCAGCTCGAGGAAGATGCTCCATAAACCATTTGTAGAGAAGCAGCGTACAATAAGAAACATTATTTCCCCTTCTATTCTCATTCTTGTAATGTATTGAGTGGCATACGTCTCCCAAAAGAGTAGGAACATGATTCTTGGGAGAGAAAATATGAAAGGCGTCCATATCAACAAAGTCTGGTATGTTAGGAAACAAGACTATGCCATATATGCATAAAGCTAGAATAACGTTGAAAACCACCTAACAACCCTCCTTAGCAAAATGTTGAGCCTTGCCCACCAAAAATGACAATGGAAAACCAGGGAGTCCATTTCTCCACACCACCCTAACATCTAACTCAGAGTTGCTTAGATGAAGAGCAATGGCTAACTTGGTCAAGTCAGGTTCTTCTTCAGAGTGAAAGAAAGGCATCTTCTCTAAGACCGAAACTCCCATCAACAAAGCAAACTCCTCCAGGGTAGGCACTAAGACATAACCAGGGAAAGTGAAGCATCATAGCTGAGGGTCGTTGAACTGCAGCAGAGTGTGAATAGCTCTTAATTCATACCCTGAGGTTTTACGGACAAAACTCAAAATCTTCCCATAATCCTTGAAGTCTTCCATAAAACCATGATCGGCCACAAAAATGAGACCAAATAAAGGTCCTAACTCCGGCATCGGGAACTTGTAGGTGATAGTCCTCTTCAAACCAGGATCCATGTTGACCGTGAATCAGATTACTAGAATCAAAGGGAAAATGAACACCTGAAATAATAAATACATGCAAATGTTAATATGCAGATGAAAATGCAGTTGCAAACAAGGGATCAAGACTTCTGTGTTGCTGACTGAGTTGGACCAGAATTCCACTTCGGCAAGAAAATACCAGAACATTAGAATACCAAAGTATAGGGACCCACAGTATCCAAGATCAAAGCTCTGCACTAACGCGAAAAACAGAAAACTGGGTTGGTTGAAGGTTAAGTTTCCTACATAACCCCTCCCACTCACAAGTAGGACCTAATCTCTGATAAGGTACGACATCCTATGTAGGTCGTCAATATCACAGACTCTCAAGTCGAGAAACGATGATACGTTCACCATTTCTGGTTTGGCATCATGGTCAGACGAGGAGGCCTCGACTGACTTCCCAATTATCAGTCTCCAAAGTCGTTAATATTCAGATCCAACATCCTTTCAACTGTCTGAGACGTACAGGACAGGATGTCTTCAAGGAAAATCTCGTCTGAACGCGAATTTCATGAGGACTATTGCATGCCAAACATGCAAGCCCTTACTACTTTCCACACTAATGCTAGGTATGTATTCAAGCCTGGGTATTGGGTTTATCTCTCGATGGAACAACCCCACCCAACAGCAGCAATATGATAATAGTAATAATAATAATAATAATAAAGTGCGGAAAATAAAATGCAAAATGCAACAATGTACAGATACAACACACATGCACACAAATATACACACCCATAAACATAAAATAAACAAGCGCTAGGAATGACTGCATAGGGAACCAGAGTCCCCAGTAGAGTCGCCAGCTGTCGCAACTACGAAAAAGGGCCCGCAAACAGACAGAAGAGTTGCCACCGAAAGTTATTTATCCCAAAGAGAGGGAAAGGAACCGATCGAACAAAACCTAAGAGAAAGGGAAAGATAGGTCATCGCAACCAAATCTTGGGTTCGAGAGTCGGTTACGCAAGGGGAAGGTGTGAGCACCCCTCACGTCCGTTGTACTCAACAGGATCCATGCTTGTTGTCTAATCTATGGGTGAAAACTATCTAAAAGCTACTGCTAAACGGGGGTGGAATGAAATAACATACTCGATAGGACATCGTCGCCCTATGCCTACGTATTCCCTCGTGCAATGGGAAAGTCGGAGTCAACGTACTTCGGGAAACCACGGGTGATGAGGCGAGGTTGCTCGCCAAAACATCGCCGTCTTGTGCCTACGTATCCTCATCTGGTATGAGAAATCAATGCAAACGTAGTTCGGGAAAACTAGACCACTGGTTGGTTCAAGTTTTTTATGAGCAATGTTACATCTCCATTCTAGCAGTTAGGGACGATGTCTGTTTGCGGTAGAACAGAAACGTAACACACTATTTCTGAATATGAGGTTTGAAAACAATCCTGAAGGATGAAAAAGTTTGAATTTGGTTTTGTGTTTTAGAAGAAGTGAATTGAGTTAGTTTGAAACTCATGTTGCACTAAAGATTATGACATGAGGGCGAATGTGTCACATATCGCTCAAAGGGCATACGCTAAACACTCTAGATAATGTGAAGAGAGACCTCCCCACTTATAATTCTTCATGTACTTAAAGCTCATAGCGTATAACACTCGTCATCCTTTATTAGGTGTCTTGAAAGAGTTCAAGATGGGAAGAGAAGACACAAGGACTCTAAAGGGGACTGAGAACCCTGATGTTATCATGCAAAGTGATCCCAAAGTTGGGATAGAAAAGGGGACTACCTAATGTTACCATGCAAGGGATGGAAAGCCTAATATCTCTCATACTCTCATCTTAAATAGAGGGAATAAGAATCCTAAGGGATCATGTGAACAAGCACAAGTAAACACAATGCATAACCAATCACAGATGAAAAATAAGGAAAAGACTTAAACAAGTCTATGCAAGATGGATAGAGATATGCAAAAGCAAACAAACTATGCAAACATGAAGCATTCATCAATGACAAAACACAAGTCACAAAATAGAAGACTTAAACAAGTCAAGAAGGATGAGAGGAAATGAGAGAAGCAAGCTCCTACAATTAAATGCCATCAACATCACAAGAAGAGAGGTTCTAAACAAAGAAACACAATCAAAGAAGTGAGGGGAGAAGTAGGGTGGGGGAGCAACCACATCATGACCATCTAAACCAAACAACCACTCATGACCAAATAAAGAAAAGCACCCAAAAAATTCAAAAGAAGTTCAAATGTTCACAACATCCTCAAAGTGAAACAAACATCACAAAAGCATCATGAGCAAGAACATAACCATCAAGGTCATAAGTGAACTCAAGTGATGTACCTAAAATTCAAAATCAAGTCATCAAGCCCACACAAGAATGATCAAATCAAATTGAAGGACCAAAGTCCATACAACATCTCACACTTCAAACATAAGTGGAAAGACATGATCAAATAAGACTTGTGGCACAAGGTACACATCCAATAGACCTCTAATCATGCAAGGCAACACCTCTATCATGTTAACAAGAGCTAACAATACTCATGTGGTCCTCAAGGGATCACACAAGATCATATCCCAAAATTAGGTCAAGGATTGTATGCATACACATGGTTAAAACACTTTGAATTTGAGGCATCCACTAAAAATAGAAGCAAGCTCAAATAAAATCCAAATAAATGGCAAACTCAAGTTGAACCAATCCAAAATCAGTGTGCAAAAGACCATGAAAGAGTTACATCAAAGCACCACCAATCATATCAATCAAGGCAATGTGTTCAACTTATCGAGCAAGCATTGAGGGGCAAAATAAAAGCCAATGAAAAACCATTGAGAAGTGATCATCAAGACCTCAAACCAACCCTCAAATATGCCTCAATCATTCACCTAAGTATGAGAGGAAAATTGGTCGAAGGGGATGATCAATCAAGGTCAAAGATCACACTTAAAATCAAGGTATCAACCATAAAACCAACTTAAATATTAAATTAATTAAAAATATTAAATTAATTGAAAAATAAAATAAAAATATTGAAAAATATCTTAACATGATGAAATATCAGAAACATATTTTTTGGGATTTTTGTGATGATTAAAACTATTTTAAAATGAATTAAAATGAAAATGCAAGAAAAATAAAACAAAATGAAAATAGAATGAAAGAGGGGTGCAGAAGTAATTTGGACTTGAACTGCAATCATGTTCACACGCGAATGGGCCACAAAAATGGGGGGTGGGAATATCACAAATGCTAAGCCCAAATCACAAAACAAACTTAGATTCAATGAAACACCCTATTTCATTAATCCAGATGGCTACCATGTAAGAGTCAGCATGCCACACACGCAGGTCAACACGCCACCTCACCTCTTGACCTCAGACGCCGGAGCCCTAGCTCCGGTCGTCTTCTCCGACGAGCATCACCGGTGGCGACCAAAAAACATCATAAAAATGAAAACCTATGGCATGGTTTTGAAGATCTTTTCACGTAGATTCCAAATATGGTGGTGTTTTTTTTCTTTCAAAAAGGTCTCTCTAACAACATGAAAACAAGCCATGAAAGTCCAATGCATAAACTGAAAATCAACCAAACAGCCACAATATTTATTCAAACAATGCCTACATGAGGTAGGACTTCAGATGCAACCAACATGCTCCTAAATGCAAGTCTAAAATGGAAGTTTCAGAGATTGGAAGTTTACCTAACAGAGCTTCTCCGTTGGCCCTTCAAATGCAATGTAAGCTTCACTCTGAAGCTTCTAATCCTCTCCTTATGCTTCAGTGATGATGAAATGTGCAAGAGATTGGATGGAAACTCAGTGAGAATTCAAATTTGAAGAAAATGAAAATTTGTGTATTTTTTATGGAAACTCTCCTCTCATGCAGCTGCTCCCATTCTGATCATTTATAGTTTGCTTAAGGCTTAAACGTGAAGGCTTTTAGGGAGTTCATGCAGGCCCATGTTGAGTGATTTATTTGATTTCCAAAACTTTCCAAAAAAATTCAAATCCATGTGCACACGGGTATGTCATAATATTTAGTCCTCTTGGTCAGCAATTTGGGACAAATAAGATGTGTGAAAAGGAATGGTGGAAGTTTTGAGAGTTAAGAATGCCTTGGCCATGTGTTTTGGATGATTACCTCTTATGGTGTAAAACTTGAAAATGCCTTGAAACGCGAAATTTATGTTGTCTCAAATTAGGTAAATAATGGCATGACCATTATGTGATGATGATATGGTGTCAAAAATTCAAAAACAACTTCATTTAGTAACTTGAAATAGAAGGAACTCATTCTAAGTCCAAAAATCAAGTTTTCATGCTCATTATGGCCTAAGTGATCTCAAAATTCATCAAATGCCATGGAATTTGAGATCAAGTTGATGTTAATACCATTTTACACAACTTTCATGTGGCAAGAATTTGGATTTGAGGCCTTGAAATCCATGGAATTGGTCTTTGAAGTGAATGACCTAAAACTAGGCTTCCAAAAATGCCCTTGACTTGTGAAGACCATAACTAGAGCTCCACATATGAGAATGATGAGTTCTAGCACCTTTTGAAAAGCTAAGACAATGAGGAACTACTCTCATGTTTTATGGAAAATGAGGAAGAGCTTGGTTCCATGTGAAAAATGCCTTGGAAGTGAGCTATTCTTGAGTGCCTCTAAATTCCCTTCATTTTGTGACACCAACTTGTAGCAATCATAAATTGAGATGTATGAATCCAATGGATGAGTTCTTGTACTCAAAAGAAAGCTTGAAAGATGAGGAACAAGTATCATTTTTGATAGAAAATGAGACAAGACTTGTATCATATTGAATTTTGTATTTGAAGTTAGATACCAAAAGAGGGGATTTTACACTTTGAATTATCTGAAACCCTAATTTAGTAACTTCTTGAACTCTTGAGTCCTCTTGAATTAATCTCAACATGACATTAGAGATGACCTAGGATGACTTCTCATGGCTCCCAAGATCAAGAACCAAGTCTTGATCCCTCTCAAGTCCACAGTTGACTTTTGTTGACCAGATGAAACCCTAACACCTTATCCATTGACTGAAGTTCTTGCAGATGACTTGTATGAACTTGTAACCCTCATAGAGAACCCTTAAGGTGAATATTGAGCTCTTAAATCATGTCTCATCCAAATAGATAACCTCATATGCCTCTACACATCCTCAAGATAAGAGGTGAAACCCAAACACATACTCTCACTTCTCAAGAAGCTTTGAGATCCACTCTAATGACCATGAATACTTGGTGACTTGAAAATGTAACCTTGCTTGAGCTTGAGCATGAAACTTCTCTCTTGAGTGACAAATACAAAACCTTGATCCCTTGTCTAGAGCCAATTACATGCACAACTACAAATGCAAAATGCTATGAAACATAAGCCAAGATAAAAGAAATGGTTGGGCAAATTTTAAGGTGCAACAGTTGTCAACAACAATGGAGGCCTCAAGATGCCAGAACTTCCAATCGTCAACAACAATATCAAAACTACACTCGACCTCCACAAGCTCCAAGTGGAAATTCAAATATGGAAGAAACCCTCACTCAATTTATGCAAATGTCAAATCAAAAGAAAATCGATGCGGCTATAAAGAACCTTGAGACGCAAGTGGGGCAATTATCAAAACAATTGGCCGACCAACACAAAGTAAGTTTTTTGGAAAACATTTAACTGAATCCAAAAGCGTATTGTAAGGTTATTCTTACTATAAGTGGTATAGAAATTGATTTGGGCATAAGTGAGGGAGTTGTGGAAGAAAAGGTAGTAGTTGAAAAAGAAAATGATATTGATGAGAGTGAAGTAGAAAAAATGTTGAGGGAGAATTAGTTGAAAATGAAAAGAAAAAGAGTGAGGAAGAAGAAAAAAAAAGAAGATAAAAAAATTAAAAATTAGGAAGGGGAAGGAACAAGTGAGTACTATTCCGATTCAAAATTTGCCTTATCCTAATGCTCCGACAAAGAAATATAATGTGAGGTACTATGCTTGGTTTTTGGATATTTTTTGTCAATTGCAAAACAATATTCCATTTTCCGAGGCATTGGAGCAAATGCCAAAATACGATAAATTCATGAAGGATATTCTCACCAAGAAGAAAAGGTACACGGATCAAGAAATGATCATGGTTGATGCTAATTGTAGCACTGTCATTCAATGAACTCTTCCTCAGAAAGCAAGTGACCCGGGACGAGTTACTTTTTCCGTTACAATAGGAAATATTTATGTTAGCAATGGCTTGATTGATTTGGGATCTAGTATCAATTTGATACCGCTATCCATTGTGAAAATGTTGGGACACATGGAGTTGAGAGCTACTCAAATGACATTGTAACTTGTCGATAAATCCACTACCCATCCTCACGGTGTAGCAGAAGACGTGTTGGTCAAGGTTGAAAAATTCTTGTTTCCCATCGAATAAGTGGTAATTGACTTGGAAGAAGATAAATATGCTCCTTTGATTCTTGAAAGACCTTTTATGAACATTGCTAGAATGGCCATAGATATGGATAATGGTCTCATAAAAGTGAGAATACAAAATGAAGAGATTTTTTTTAATCTATTCGAAGCCATGAAGCATTCTAAGGACAAGGGTGATTTTTTATAGAATTGATGCAATGAAGAAGGTGATTGAAGAAGTAACAAGGAAATTACAAGTTCCTACCCCATTACAAAAAGTTCTTACAAATGTTATTCAAAGTGTCAATGAGAATAAGGAAAAAGAAATTGAAAAGGGTTTGCGAGAACTTGAAGATTTGGATGAGATTTCTCCATTGAAAGAAAGGGTGGAGATTTTTAAAAAGGAACACAATGAAGAAATCAAGCTTGAATTAAAGTTGTTTCCCTCTCATCTTAAATATGTGCTTCTTGATGATGAGGGGCATAAACCAGTGATCATAAGCAAGGAGCTAACAAAAAACAAGGAGGAAAAGTTTGTTAGTGTATTGAAAAAGAACCAAGATGCCATGGGTTGGACTCTTTCTGATTTAAAAAGAATAAGTCCTTCTTATTGTATGCATAGGATACTCATGGAAGAGGATTTCAAACCGGTAGCTCAACCTCAATGTCACTTGAATCCTACCATGAAAGAAGTGGTTAGAAAGGAAGTGGTGAAAATGTTAGATGCTGGAATGATCTACCCGATTTTTGATAGTCCTTTGATCAGCCCGGTGCAAGTGATACTGAAGAAAGGTGGGATGACGGTTATTTGAAATGAGAAAAATGAGTTGATCCCTACAAGAACAGTGACCGGATGGAGGATGTGTATTGATTATTGCAGGCTAAATCAAGCTACGAGGAAAGATCATTTTCCTCTTCCTTTCATGGATCAAATGCTCGAGAGACTTTTCAGACAAGATTTCTATTGTTTTTTGGATGGTTATTTGGGTTACAATAAAATTATTGTTAACCCAGAGGACCATGAGAAAACTGCTTTCACATGCCCTTTTGGAATTTTTGCTTATAAGAGGATGCCTTTTGGGTTGTGTAATGCGTCGACCACTTCTCAACAGTGTATGCAAGCAATCTTCTTGGATTTGATTGAAAATACAATTTAGGTTTTTATGGATGACTTCTCGGTTTTCGGACCACCGTTTGATCTTTGCTTGAAAAACTTGGATGTTGTGTTGGAAAGGTGTGTGGAAACAAACTTGGTGCTCAATTGAGAAAAATAAAATTTTATGGTAACGGAGGCAATTGTGCTCAGCCACAAAGTTTCTTTAAGAGGCCTTAAGTTGATCAAGCCAAGGTGGATGTCATTGAAAAATTGCCACCACCTTTGAATGTAGAAGGAATAAGAAACTTCCTTGGTCATGCGGGATTCTATCAGAGGTTCATCAAAGATATCGCAAAAATTGCAAAGCCTTTGAGCAACTTTCTCAACAAAGATAAGTCTTTTGAATTTGACGAGTCTTGCATGATAGCTTTTATTCTTTAAAACAAACTTTGACCACCACAACCATAATCATCGCTCCTAAATTGGAAATTTGATTTTGAACTCATGTGTGATGCGAGTGATTATGTGGTTGGTGTAGTGCTTGGTCAAAGGAAGACCAAACTTTTTCATGCTATACACTATGCGAGTAAGGTTTTAAATGAAGCTCAAATAAATTATGCCACAACAGAAAAAGAGCTTCTCGCAATAATGTATGCATTGGAGAAATTTTGGTTTTGCCTAATTGGTTTGAAAGTTGTAGCTTACACAGACCATGCAGCGATTAAGTATTTGTTAACCAAGCCGAATGCAAAATAAAGGCTAATTCAATGGGTCCTTTGTTGCAAGAGTTTGATTTAGATATTTGAGACAAAAAGGGATCCAGGAACTTGGTGGCGGATTACTTATCCCGTCTTTTTAATATTGAGATAACCAAGAATGAAATTGAGGTTAAGGAAGAATTTCCTAATGAAAAGTTGTTCATGGTGCAAGTTAGACCTTGGTTTTCCGACATGGAAAATCACAAAGTCGTCAGATTAAAACCGGAAGGTCTAACACGTAACTAGAAAAAGAAGTTTTTATCGGATGCCAAGTACTTTGTGTGGGATGAACTATATTTGTTTAAGCTTGGCGTCGATATCATTTTGAGAAGGTATGTTTCAAACAAAGAGGCTAATAGCATCCTTTGGCATTGTCAAAACTCTCCTTACGGAGGGCATTTTAATAGTTTGAGAACAGAAATAAAAGTCATTCAATCGGGCTTTTATTGGCCTTCTTTGTTTAAAGATGTGAATGTTAGAACACATATTGATGTTCAATATATCTCATTGTTTTGATGATAACATTAATGAAATTTTTTATAGAGAACTTATATACTCTAATTTTGTTCAAGTGTTTATTTGTTTCAGATATCAAAATTAACATTATTCTGGAAGCAAGAATGCCTCTGAACATTAAAGAACGAGAAAGCTCTGAGCGTCAGACGCAAGTCATCAGAAGACTCTAATCTGCTACAATGACTTTGAGTGAAGCTAAGAAGAACTTGAGTGAAAAACATACGTAAAGCTTCAGAAGACTCTGGAAGTACTTAACGCTGCAAGTACAGAAGTTCTGATAAGCAAGTATACTCTGATAAGTATCTCACGCTTAAAGCACTTGGCTGCAAACTCTGATAGAGAAACTCTGAGTGAGTTAACTCTGACCTGAACAACTAGGAACTTCATCAGAAGTTCTGATGCAAGATGTTCCAAACTTGTTGAATAAGATGTTGTTCAAATAAAGATCCGTTGGCATATTCTTTGGCATTATCCTAAACGGCTCTTTACTTATTTGTGCTTGACACAGGATTTCAGAAAAAAAGGATTTGTTTGAACATTCCTCTTCTGAGAAAAGAAAAGTCAGTAGAAGACAAAAAGAACAGAATGCACAGATTGCACAGTCTTTGAGAAAAGGTTTTCAAAGGACTATAAAAGCAAGTCTAAGCATCACTTCAACGTTGACGAAAGCTATTGAAAAATCTCTTGACAAACAAATCATTCAAAGCACTCATTCTTCAAGCTAGAATAGTTTTATTCGTTCTTTAATTTGTGTAAAAATCACTATTGTGATATAGCTTTTTAGAAGCACATCTTAAACACAATTGTTAGTTTATCTTTGTAAAAGATTTTCGTAAGAAGACCAAGTTGTGTTCAGAATTTCTTGAGAAGAATAAGACAGTTGTCTTAGTGGTTTACAATGTAATCAAGTTTTTATATAATGGATTAAGTCCTTGTTGAGAAAGGCAAATCACCTTGGTAGGGTGGACTGAATTAGTTTGAGTTCAAACTAACCAGGATAAAAATACTGTGTTATTTTTCTATCATATAAATCGTTATAAAACCCTTAACCAATCCCCCCCCCCTTCTAAGTGTGTTTCCTACCTTCAGTTGGCATCAGAGCTCCGGTTCTGTAAGTGCTGTCACTTAACCGTGACAAAAAAGATCCTATTGGGAAAAACTCTTAATTTATTGTTCCTGATTTATCATGGCTGCTGAAGCTTCAACTTCAACTTCATACAACAATAAATATGATGATAGAGACAGAATCAGCACAAAACCTCCCACGTTTGATGGTGAGAAGTTTGATTACTGGAAAGATAGAATAGAAAGTTTCTTTCTAGGCTATGACGCTGGTTTATGGGATTTGGTAACTGATGGTTATATTCATCCTACTAATGATGAAGGAAAAAGGTTGACAGAAAGTCTATGTTTGATCAACAGAAGAAGGAGTTTAGAAACCATCACAAGGCAAGAACCATTCTATTAAATGCTATATCTCATACTGAGTATGAGAAAATAACAAATAGAGATACTACATTTGATATGTTTGAGTCTCTAAAAATGACGCATGAAGGAAACTCCCAAGTAAAGGAGACAAAGGCTCTGGCCCTCACCCAAAAGTACGAAGCCTTCAAAATGGAGGAGTCTGAATATGTGGAAACTATGTTCGCAAGATTTCAGATCCTAACTGCTGAGTTGAAGGTTCTGGATAAAGGTTACTCTACTTTTGACCATGTCAAGAAGATCATCAGAAGCTTGCCAACAAGGTGGAGACCAATGGTGACAGCTCTGAAGCTTGCAAAGGATATGAATAAGATCACTCTGGAGGAATTGATCAGTTCCTTAAGGAGTCACGAGATTGAGCTGGAGGAAGACGAGCCTCAGAAGAAAGGTAAGTTTGTTGTTTTAAAATCTAACAAATCTGCTAAAGCTTTGCAGGTTATTGAAGAAAGCTCTAAAGAATCTTCAGAAGAAGAAGTTGAACTATCTTTGTTGTCCAAGAGGATAAACCAACTTTGGAAGCATAAGTAAAAGAAGTTCAGAAACTTCAAAAGATCTCACCAGTGTGGCGATTCTTCTGGACATAAGAAATCTGGAAAGAAAGATATAGTGTGCTACGAGTGCAAGGACCCAGGCCACTATAAAAATGAATGTCCTAAGCTTCTGAAGGAGAAACCTAGAAGGAATTTTGAAAAGAAGAAGAAAGTTTTAATGGCCACGTGGGATGATTCAGATGCTTCTGAATCTTCATCAGAATCAGAAGATGAATGTGCTAATGTAGCACTGATGGCTGACGTGGAGGACCACGAAGAAACTGCTGAATCTGGATCAGAATCAGATTCAGAAAAGGTATTTTTTGAACTCACTAGAGATGAACTTTCTGAAAGTTTATAAAAAATTCTTGAAAGCTACAACAAGATCAAACTCAAATACAAGAGGCTTCAAAGTTGTCTTGCATCTGAGAATGATCAGCTGAGATCAGAAGTTGCTGAGCTTAAAGCAAACAATCTTAAAATGAAAAATGATTTAGAAAAAGCTCAAAAATCTGACTCAGAACCTATATCATGCTCTAAAAACATTTTAGAAGAGTATGACTATAGCTTTCAGAAGTTTCTGACCAGAGGCCTAGATAGAAGCAAGATGGCTTCCATGATCTATGGCGTAAGTAGAAACAACAAAAAGGGAATTTGATATGAATCACCCTCAGGGAAGGATTTAAATCCAAAACCTGTTGATAAACTGATCATAAAGTATTCTCCTCTGTATACTCAATTCAAATATGGTCATTTAAATGACATTAAACACACAAGTTCTGATCAGAATAAACTTGTGTTTAATAAACCAAAATTCCATCAGAACAAGGATGTTTTTAAGGGAAAGAAATTCAGAAAGAATTTCAAACCTACTAACCCCAGAGGACCCAAGAAATATGGGTACCTAAGGATAAAATGATTTTTGTTGTAGACATCCTTAGCAGCAAAGTTGAAACACCAATCATGGTACCTGGACTCTGGCTGCTCGCGTCACATGATGGGAAGAAGGTCTATGTTCCAAAGCCTAGAACTTAGATCTGGAGGTGATGTGAAGTTTGGAGGGAACTAGAAGGGCAAGATTATTGGCTCTGGAACTATAGGTAATGGAAACCTCCCTTCCATATCTAATGTTTTACTTGTTAAAGGATTAACACATAATCTATTGTCCATAAGTCAATTAAGTGACAATGGTTATGATATAATCTTCAATCAAAAATGTTGTAAAGCTGTCAGTCAAAAAGATGGTTCAATCCTCTTTAATGGAAAAAGGAAGAACAACATTTACAAAATTAATCTTTCAGAACTTAAAGTTCAGAATGTAAAATGCATCCTGTCTGTTAACGATGAGCAATAGGTCTGACACAGAAGATTGGGGCATATTAGTATGAGACGTATATCTTAGATTAATAAACTCAATATGGTCAGAGGACTTCCTCAGTTGAAGCTCAACTCAGATGCTTTTTGTGAAGCATGTCAGAAAGGAAAATTCTCAAAATCTTCTTTCAAAGGTAAAAATGTTGTTTCTACCTCAAGACCATTAGAGCTGCTTCATATTGATCTGTTTGGACCAGTGAAAACTGCATCCATCAGAGGTAAGAAGTATGTATTAGTCATAGTTGATGACTACAGCAGATGGACATGGGTAAAATTCCTAAAACACAAGGATGAGTCACATTCTGAATTCATTGACTTCTGCAAACAAGTCCAAAATGAAAAATAATTTAAAATTGTTAAAGTCAGAAGTGATCATGGTGGAGAATTTGAAAACAAATATTTTGAAAAATATTTTAAAGAAAATGGCATTGCACATGATTTTTCTTGTCCTAGAACTACTCAACAAAATGGAGTTGTAGAAAGGAAAAATAGAACATTGCAAGAAATGGCCAGAACCATGATCAACGAGACTAACATGGAAAAACATTTCTGGGCAGAAGCAGTGAATACAACTTGTTATATTCAGAATAGAGTGTCTGTAAGACCTCTTATGGATAATACTTCTTATGAATTGTGGAGGAATAGAAATCCCAACATTTCTTATTTCCATCCTTTTGGATGTGTATGTTTTATGTTGAACACTAAAGAAAATCTGAACAAGTTTGATTCTAAAGCTCAGAAGTGTTTCATGCTTGGATATTCTGAACGCTCTAAAGGCTACAGAGTATAAAATATTGAGACATAGATTGTAGAGGAATCAATTCATGTTAGATTTGATGATAAGCTTGGCAATCAAAAGCCAAAGCAGCTTGAAATTTCTGCAGATAGAGAAGTCCTTTTCACAGACTCTGAAGAATCAGAGGCAGATAAAGCTCAAGCAAAAACACCAGAAGCAACGTCAGATGCTACTCCCTTGACTGCTCAGATGGATAGCTTGACAATTTCTGAAGAATCAACTGTTAAAGGTTCATCCAGAATCAAAGCCTCTCACCCAGAGGAAATGATGCTTGGAAAGAAGGATGACCCTATCAGAACAATATCATTTCTCAGAACTTCTGGAACGTCATTGTTTGGTTTGGTATCCATCATTGAACCTACTTCAATGGATGAGGCTCTGAACGATAATGATTGGATACTTGCTATGCAAGAAGAGCTTAACCAATTCACAAGGAATGACGTCTGGGATCTGGTTCCAAGACCAAATGGATTCAATATCATTGGAACAAAATGGGTCTTCAGAAACAAGCTGAATGAGCAAGGAGAAGTTATTAGAAACAAGGCTAGGCTGGTTGCTCAAGGATACAGTCAGCAAGAAGGTATAGATTACACAAAGACATATGCTCCTGTGGCAAGGTTAGAATCTATTCGCTTGCTTATTTCTTTTGCTGCACAGAATAACATCACTCTGTATCAGATGGATGTTAAAAGTGCTTTCTTAAATGGTTTCGTAGAAGAGGAAGTTTATGTTCATCAACCTCCTGGTTTTGAAAATGAAAAATTTCCAGAACACGTTTTTAAACTTAAGAAATCACTATATGGCTTAAAACAAGCTCCCAGAGCTTGGTATGAGAGGCTGAGTAATTTCCTTATGGAAAATAACTTTATCAGAGGAAAAGTGGACACTACTCTCTTTCATAAATCCATTAAGAAAGACATTTTAGTCTGTCAGATTTATGTTAATGATATTATTTTTGGAACTACGAATATTACGCTTGGAAAGGAGTTTGCTTAATCTATGCAGGCAGAATTCGAAATGAGCATGATGGGAGAACTCAAATTCTTTCTGGGAATTCAAGTGAATCAGACTCTAGAAGGCACCTACATACATCAGACAAAGTATGTGAAGAAACTTCTGAAGAAATTCAACATGACAGAAAGCAAGCTAGCAAAGACTCCAATGCATCCTACAAGCACGCTAGGTAAAGAAGAGAAGATCTGATGAATACAAATTAGTTGGATTCTGTGATGCTGACTATGCTGGAGACAGAATAGAATGAAAGAGTACTTCTGGAAGCTGCCAGTTTCTGGGAAGTCATCTGATCTCATGGTTTAGTTGTTAGAACACAAATTGATGTTTCTTATATCTCTATGTTTTGATGATAACTCTTATGGAAATTTGTATTAAGAAAATATATACTCTAAAATTTGTTCAAGTATTATTGTTTCGGGTATTAAATTAAATACTCTTAAAGAAGCAAAATACATAAGTACAAGCAACTATGCAAGGCTATGAAGCATCAGATGCAAGACAATCAGAAGACTCTGAAGCGCTGTTAGAAGAATCTGAAGCAGAAGCTGCAGAATGATCTGAAGCGTCTCTGAAAGAATTATATAAAGAGTTGAAAGCTTTGATCAAATCAGACTCTGTAGTTCATTTAGCTACAAGAACAGAGGCTCTGATTATTAGACTCTAATCAAACATTATATACACGCTCAAGCACATACTGCTGCATACTCTGATGAAGACTCTGATCAAGATTGAGACTCTGATATATCAAGTTCTGATCATCTATCAAGCTCTGATCATCTCAAGTATTTGATTCCTTTAAGCTTGTTACAAGTTCTGAAGTGCAGGTTATGAAGACTTCATCCTGAAGGAAGCTTGTTGAAGAAGCTGTAAACCTGATTGGACGTGGTGCTACTTCCAAAGTAACCAACAACTATTTTTGTCCAATGAAGAGACTTAGTGCAAATCCCAAAGCTTCTACAACCATACTTTTCCTGCAGAAAGCATGTCTCTGCCATACCTTTTGGTGATGAAAAGTCTTATATTTTAATATAATACTCAGCTGCACATTATTCAAAGTACGTTGAAAAAGCTATAAAAGGAGAACTTCTACAACATTTAGAAGTTGCTAGCTTGCTGCTCATTCAGAAAGAAATATTGATACACACGCTTGTAGCATCAAAAGTGAAAATCTCTCAAAGCTCATATACATTTGTTCTTTCATAAAACTGTATAGTTTTATTTGTACTTAATCTTAAGTGTATATATCACAGTTGTGATACAGCTTATTAGAAGCATTTAAACACTTGTTTAGTTTACATTAATTTGTAAGAAGTTCCTTGAGAAGACCAAGGTGAGGTCAGTAGTTCTTGAGAAGACTAAGACAGTTGTTCTTAGTGCTTGCTATTGTAATCAGTTGATTAATAGTGGATTAAGTCCTTGTGGAGAAAGGCAAATCATCTTTGATAAGGTGGACTTGAGTAGTTGAGTTTAACGAACCAGGATAAAAATCTTGAGTTGTTTTTATTGCCATATTTTTTAAAACTCTTATTCAACCCCCCCCCCCCCTCTATGTGTTTTTCTCACCTTCAGTTGGCATAAGAGCTCCGGTTCTGTTTGTGTTATCCCTTAACCGTGACCAGAAAAGATCCAGTGGGAAAAACTCTTGATATTCTTAGTTGATATTCATTATGGCTGCTGAAACTTAAACATCCAGCAACAACAATTATGAAGAAAGAGTCAGCACAAAACCTCCCATGTTTGATGGAGAGAAATTTGACTATTGGAAAGATAGACTAGAAAGTTTCTTTCTAGGATTTGATGCTGATCTTTGGGACTTAGTTATTGATGGATATGTTCATCCCACTGATGGGAATGGCAAGAAAATTGACAGAAAATCAATGACTGAGGCACAAAAGAAGGAATTCAGAAATCACCACAAGTCTAGAACTATATTGCTAAATGCTATATCTCATACTGAGTATGAGAAAATAACCAACAGAGAAACTGCCTTTGATATATTTGAATCCCTGAAGATGACTCATGAAGGGAACTCTCAAGTTAAAGAAACCAAGGCTCTAGCGCTGATACAGAAGTATGAAGCTTTCAAAATGGAAGAATCTGAATCTATTGAAGCCATGTTTTCCAAATTCCAGATTCTCACTACTGGCTTAAAGGTTCTGGACAAGGGTTACTCTACAGCAGATCATGTCAAGAAAATAATCAGAAGCTTTCCAATCAGATGGAGACCCATGGTCACTGCTCTGAAGCTGGCAAAGGATCTGAACAAGATTACGCTGGAGGAACTAATCAGTTCTCTGAGGAGTCATGAGATTGAACTAGAGGAAGATGAGCCTCTAAAGAAAGGTAAGTCAATTGCTTTAAAATCTAATAAATCTGTTAAAGCATTGCAGGTAATAGAAGAAAGCTCCGAAGAGTCTTATTTTGAAGATGAAGAAGAACTACCCTTGCTGTCTAGAAGAAACAACAAACTCTGTAAGAATAAGCAAAGGAAGTTCAAGAACTTCAGGAAACCAGATCAACACAAGGAATCTTCTGGACACAGAAGATCTGGAGAACCCTCTGGATATAGAAGATCTGGAGAATCCTTTGGACACAGACGATCTGGAAAAAGAGAGGTTGTTTGATATGAATGCAAAGAACCTGGGCACTACAAGAGTGAATGCCCAAAGCTTCAGAAGGAGAAGCCAAAGAGAAAGTCAGATCACAAAACGAAAGTTCTGATGGCTACCTGGGATGACTCAGATGCATCTGATTCGTCATTAGAGTCAGAAGAAGAATGTGCTAATGTAGCATTCGTGGCTGACATAGAAGACAGTGTTGAATCATCTGGATCAGAATCAGAATCTGATTCTGAGGAGGTATTTGCTGAACTTTCTAGACAAGAACTTGTTGAAAGTCTATATGATATTCTTGAAAACTATAGCAAAGTTAAACTCAAATACAAAAAGCTTCTAAAGCATATTGAATTTGAGAGTAACAAGTTTGAATCAGAAATAGCTGAGCTAAAAGCTGAAAATCTTCAATTGAAAAATAATTTAGAATCTGCTCAACTAAACTCTGATCCAAAGTCTGAACCATGCTCTAAAAATATTTTACAAGAGTATGACTATAGCTTCAGGAAGTTTCTAACTAAAAGCCTAGATAGAAGCAAGATGGCTTCAATGATCTATGGTATTAGCAGAAACTATAGAAAAGGTGTTGGATATAAATCTTTTTCTTATGAGGATTCAAATCCAAAATCTGTAGATAAACTGGATATCAAGTATCCTCCTTTATATTCTCAGTTTACATTTGGTCACTTAAATGATATTAAACACACAAGTTCTAATCAGAATAAACCCGTGTTTAATAAATCTAAAGCTAATCAGAACAAGTCTTATGTTGAAAGACAGAAGTTTAGAAAAAGCTTTAAGGCAACTAACCAAAAAGGACCTAAGAAAATCTGGGTACCTAAGGATAAGATAATCTATGTTGCAGAGATCCTTAGCAGCAAAGTCAAGACTCCAATCATGGTACGTGGACTATGGATGCTCACGACATATGACGGGAAAAAGGTCTATGTTCCAAAGTCTGGAGCTTAGATCTGGTGGAGACGTCAAGTTTGGAGGGAATCAGAAGGGCAAGATAATTGGCTCTGGAACCATTGGCAATGGTAAACTTCCTTCCTAACTAATTTCTTTCTTGTTGAAGGACTTGCTCATAATCTATTGTCCATAAGTCAATTAAGTGACAATGGTTATGACATAATCTTTAATCAAAAGTGTTGCAAAGCTGTTAGTCAAAAGGATGGCTCAATCCTCTTTAACGGTAACAGGAAAAACAACATTTATAAAATCAGTCTTTCAGAACTTAAGGTTCAAAATGTTAAATGCCTTATGTCTGTTAATGATGAGCAATGGGTCTGGCACAGAAGATTGGGTCATATTAATATGAGACGTATATCTCAGATTAATAAACTTAATCTGGTCAGAGGACTTCCTAATTTGAAGTTCAACTTAGATGCTCTTTGTGAAGCATGTCAGAAAGGAAAATTTTCAAAATCATCTTTCAAATCCAAAAATGTTGTTTCAACTTCAAAACCATTAGAGTTACTTCACATTGATCTGTTTGGACCAGTGAAAACTGCATCCATCAGAGGCAAGAAGTATGGATTAGTCATAGTTGATGACTACAACAGATGGACATGGGTAAAATTCCTAAAGCACAAGGATGAGTCACATTCTGTGTTCTTTGACTTCTGCAAACAAGTCCAAACTGAAAAAGATTTCAAAATTGTTAAAGTCAGAAGTGATCATGGTGGTGAATTTGAAAACAAAAATTTTGAAAAATATTTTAATGAAAATGGCATTGCTCATGATTTCTCCTGTCCTAGAACTGCACAACAGAATGGAGTTGTAGAGAGGAAAAATAGGACATTGCAAGAGATGTCCAGAACCATGATCAATGAGACTAACATGGCAAAACATTTTTGGGCAGAAGCAATTAACAGAACATGTTACATTCAGAACAGAGTGTCTGTTAGACCTCTTCTGGAAAAGACTCCTTATGAATTGTGGAGGAATAGAAAGCCAAACATTTCTTATTTCCATCCTTTTGGATGTATATGTTTTATGCTGAACAGTAAAGAGAATCTTAACGAGTTTGATTCTAAAGCATAAAAGTGTTTCATGCTTGGATATTCTGAACGCTCTAGAGGCTATAGAGTATACAATACTGAGACACAGATTGTGGAGGAATCTATACATGTTAGATTTGATGATAAGCTTGGCAATCAAAACCCAAAGCAGCTTGAAAACTTTGTAGATGGAGAAGTTATTCTCACAGAATTTGGAAACCAGAGGTAGAGGAAGCTCAAGAAGAAGCTACGTCAGATGCAACTCCATTGGCTGCTCAGATGAATAACATGAATATTTCTGAGGAACCAACAGTTAAAGGATCATCCAGAATCAAAGCTTTTCACCCAGAAGAAATGATTATTGGAAAGAAAGATGACCCTATAAGAACAAGGTCGTTTATCAGATCATCTGGAACATCACTCTTAGGGTTGGTGTCTATCATTGAACCAACATCTGTGGATGAGGCTCTAAGTGATGATGATTGGATACTTACAATGCAAGATGAGCTGAATCAATTTACAAGAAATGATGTCTGGGATCTGGTTCCAAGACCAAAAGGTTTCAACATTATTGGAACAAAGTGGGTATTCAGAAATAAACTAAATGAGCAAGGAGAAGTTGTTAGGAACAAAGCAAGGCTAGTAGCTCAAGGATACAGTCAACAAGAAGGAATTGATTACACTGAGACTTATGCTCCAGTGGCAAGGTTAGAATCTAAACGCCTTCTTATTTCATTTGCTGCACAACATAACATCACTCTATATCAGATGGATGTTAAGAGTGCCTTCTTAAATGGTATTATAGAAGAAGAAGTTTATGTCCATCAACCTCCTGGCTTTGAAAGTGATAAATTTCCAGATCATGTTTTCAAACTCAAAAAATCTCTTTATGGTTTGAAACAAGCTCCCAGAGCTTGGTATGAAAGATTAAGTAATTTTCTTCTGGAAAAGAACTTTATCAGAGGCAAAGTGGACACAACTCTTTTCTGTAAAACAATTAAGAAAGATCTTCTAATTTGTCAAATTTATGTGGATGATATTATTTTTGGATCTACCAATACTATGTTGGGAAAGGAGTTTGCTTTGTCTATGCAGGCTGAATTTGAAATGAGCATGATGGGAGAACTTAGATTCTTTTTGGGAATCCAAGTAAATCAGACTCCAGAATGCACATATATTCACCAGACTAAATATGTCAAAGAGCTTCTGAAGAAGTTCAATATGAATGAAAGCAAATTGGCAAAGACTCCAATGCATCCTACAAGCACACTTGGTAAGGAAGAGGTAAGTAAGAAAGTTGATCAAAAACTTTACAGAGGTATGATTGGATCTCTCTTATATTTGACTGCTTCAAGACCTAATATTTTATTCAGTGTTTGTTTGTGTGCTAGATTCCAATCAGATCCTAGAGAATCTCACTTAACAGATGTTAAGAGGATTCTAAGGTATCTGAAAGGTACTACTAACGTGGGTCTGTGTTATAGAAGATCTGATGATTATAAATTAGTTGGATTCTGTGATGCTGACTATGCTGGAGATAGAATAGAACGTAAAAGTACTTCTGGAAGCTGTCAGTTTCTTGGAAGTCATCTGATCTCATGGTTCAGCAAGAAGCAACCCACAATTGTACTTTCAACAACAGAGGCAGAATATATTTCTGCTGCTAGTTGTAGCACCCAGATGCTCTGGATGAAAAGTCAGCTGGAAGATTATCAGATTTTTGAGAGTAACATTTCTATCTTCTGTGATAATACTTCTGCTATATGCTTATCTAAAAACCCTATTTTACACTCTAAAGCTAAGCATATAGAGATTAAACATCATTTCATCAGAGACTATGTTCAGAAGGGAATTATTAATTTAAACTTTGTGGATACAAATCATCAGTGGGATGATATCTTTACAAAACCCCTTGCTGAAGATAGATTTAAATTTATTCTGAAAAATATAAGTTTGGACTTCTGTCCAGAATAAAATATTCATCAGATGAAATTTTTACTCAGATGATAAATGTCTAAACTCTGAAATATTTCTTCATTTCAATTCTGTGTTTATTTATCTATGTGTAAATCTGAACTAACAAGGCTCACAGGATCTGAACGTTGCCTAACGTTTCATTTCTCAAGAAGTTTCAGAGGCACATGCAAGCAAACACGTGTATCTCAGAATCTGAAGAGATAGAGTGCGCCATACTGAATTGACGTTTGAGGTATTGCTTTGAAAATCTAAAATCTCTTGATTTTCCCCCCATCTGTCAGAATCATAAATGCTTGAAATGATTTTATTCTTTGCATTAATTGCTTGATATGATTATTTTCACTTCATTAATTGCTTAAGTGTACGCGTGAGATTCTGTGTGACCTTTGCTTGCCCAAATTTTTTCTATATATTCTCACAACACTTCACATTTCACACTTTACACCATCCATCACTTTTTTCTCATATGCATTTATGTCTTCTTCATTGCTTCCATCTCATTTCAAAACCCAAAACCTCACGTAAACCCAGACGTATCTCAAGAACATCAATGGCATCATCATCTTCAACATCTGCTCAGATGCAAACCTCTACTGTTGTTGTGTCATCTCCAAATGCTGTTATGTACAAGGAACCAGTGAGAACTCTTCTCACTCTAACAAAGGATCTTGAGGTTCTGTGTGATAACTTTGTGGATTTTGCTTCCATTGAAGAAAATGGTTTTGATCTCAAACCAACCATTAAAACTCAAAACTGGGCAAAGTACTTTGACAGGTTAATGGGTCCTGTTTATCCATCATTGGTGAAAGAGTTCTGGATAGACACCCAAGATTTCCCTAAGTTCATTCATTCTTCTGTTCTTGGAAAGGAGATTGTTATTACTGAGAAGTTAATCAGACAGCTGATTGAGTACAAAGAAACTGATGGAATCATAAGTATGGCAACTGCTCGTGTGGACTTGGCTGATGTTTTTCAAGAGGTCTGTGTTTCTGGAGAACCATCCAACAAAGTCAGAGATCTGAAGCCTGTTTACAGAATCTGGTCTAAGATTTTCATGAGCTCTATTTTTCATAGAAAATCTTCAAACTCTCCAGATTATGTCAATACAGAACAACTGTACTTCATGTTCTGTATGAGAAAAGGCAAGAAGGTGGATCTGCCTTATCTTCTGTTCAATCATCTTCTGAACCACATAAAGGAAACAAGAGAAGAAGTAAGAGTTAAGGCTGGAATGATCAGAAATTGGGTCCCTATGGGAAGGCTGATATCAGACATTCTAACAGAAAATGGTCTTGTAAAGCATCTGACTGATGCTGGTTTGACAGAGGATCTGTCTTACATTGCAGGATCTGTCATTAATGGGAATACTCTGAAAAGGATGAAGGTCATCTCAGAGCTTGTTGGCAAACCTAAGAAGATTGACTCTAAAGAAGTCGGCAGAAGGAGGATTCCTATAGTAGATTTTCCTATGTTCAGTGCAGATGAACCTAGGGAAATCATTTTGTCATTCATTTCTGACTGTTTGAGAAATGGTATTCCTCTGCCTGCCAACATAGTATAGAAGGAAGGAGAAGTGTTGCCAAATCTTCTGAGATAAAGGCGCAATAAAAGGAAAGCTGAGGAAGGATCTGTTGCACAACCTAAGAGGAAAGCCTCTGATGTTGCTGACAAGCCTGAGAAGGACAAGAAGCTGAGAGAAAATCCTTCAGAAGCTAGCTTGGAAGAAATAAGAGAAATAATTAAACAGATATTAACATCTGATCCACAACCATTTGTCCCTTCACCCTCACCTTCACCTCCACCATCTCCACCTCATACATCTGAACATCATTCATCTGAACCAATTTCATCTCCTCATACACATTCTCAACCATCTTCTGTTCATCAACCATCTGAACCCCCTCAACAAAAATCATCTGAACAACAACCCCCTCAACAAACATCATCTGAACCACAACAACAAATACCATATCAACCACCCTCTTCTACTCAACCACCAGAAGAACCAACCATCCCAAATCCTGAACCCTCTATCCCACAGCCATCTGAAGACATTATAGATGTGCAACCCATTGCAACCATGTATGTCTTATCTTCCACTTCATGTCATTCAACTGAATCATCTGATTCTGATGAATCTGAAGTTCCCTCACCATCTTGTTTACAAATTCCTGACCCTTATAAACCACTACCATCTGACCTACCTGCTTCTGAACAACACCATCATCAGCTTGCTCTTCACTCCAAATTTAACTTCGCAGACTTTCTGCCTTCTTCATCCGATGTTGTTACATCACCACCATTTGTTGTTGATACCTCTACACCCATTGCACCTCATCTCACCATACCACAATCATCTGAATAACAACCATCTGAACAACCACCATCTGATCATACACCTCCTGAACAAACTCAAACAAGCCCTGAACCTTCACAAAAAGTCTTCCTAGAAGACTATCTGAACCCCAAACCCAGATCAGATGTTTATACTTTGTTTAAGAATTTCAAGAAGGAAATACGTATGGGGATTGCTTCTGTAGAAAAAGAGTGTCTGTCTAGTATGAATCCTGCTGAATCTGAAGCTTCTTGGAACAGATTCATCTCAAGGTTCAACATTGCTGCCTCTGATCTCAGAACAGTTTGCGCTGATGATGCAAAGACCAAGTTTGCTAAAATGGTCAGACAGACTCTGCTGAGCATTATCACAACACCAGTGCTACTTCTGGAAGATGCTCTTGCTGAAGATTCTTCATCTGAAGATACTGCTCCAATGATAGAAGATACTCCTGATCCTCAGACTGCATCTAACATGGAGATTGATCATCCTAAGGAAACTGCATCTGCTTCTGCACCCTCTGCATCTGAAATGAAAACTGAGACTCCAGATGTTGTCCAAGAAGTTAAGGAAATCAGATCATGGATGGTAAAACAAGAATAGACTACTGAAGAGATCAAAACTTGGATGGTTAAGCAAGAAGAGTCTACTACAAAGATTACTGATCTTTTGACCCTGATTGCATCTCGCCAGCCCTAGTTTTCTTTTCCATGTTTTTGCATTTATGTTTGCACTTGTTTTCTGTTGTTTTGTTTTCAATCATCTATTGTCAGAACATCTTATCTTTTGTTCTGTTTGAATTTGAATGAATTTGGCTGTTTTGTTTTTCATTTATGTGTTATTTTCTTTTCTTCTGCTATCTTTTCTGTCTTTTAAAATCTTTTTGATTATGACAAAAAGGGGGAGAAAAAGAATCTGATTGTTCAATCCATAAGCAATACTAAAATGAAATTCAGACATAGTAGACATAGTATTTCAGATTTTATTGTTTCATCTGACAAAAATTCTTTGAAGTTACCCTGAGAATTACCCAACCAAGCTCTGATCCTTGAAGCAAATTTGACTCTGATTGTGGAAGATAAACCAGACCCTTTATTTGAGAGAATTCATCAGGCTCTGATTCTGGAAAGCTTCCAAGCTCTAATTCTTTATTTTAACAAAGATTCCTACCAGGTTTTGAAATATACTCAAGCAAAAAGGGAAGTGTTCTCTTCTATTAGAGTATTCATTTCAGGGGGAGATTCTTAATCTCAGGGGGAGTTATATATTTTATTCTCTGAATTGAACAAAATTTCCTATGTTTTGTCATCATCAAAAAGGGGGAGATTGTTAGAACACAGATTGATATTTCTTATATCTCTATGTTTTGATGATAACTCTTATGGAAATTTGTATTAAGAAAATATATACTCTAAAATTTGTTCAAGTATTATTGTTTCAGGTATTAAATTAAATACTCTTAAAGAAGCAAAATACATAAGTACAAGCAACTACGCAAGGCTCTGAAGCATCATATGCAAGACAATCAGAAGACTCTGAAGCGTTGTTAGAAGAATCTGAAGTAGAAGCTGCAGAATGATCTGAAGCGTCTCTGAAATAATTGTATAAAGAGTTGAAAGCTTTGATCAAATCAGACTCTGTAGTTCATTTAGCTACAAGAACAGAGGCTCTGATTATCAGACTCTAATCAAACATTATATACACGCTCAAGCACATACTGCTTCATACTCTGATGAAGACTCTGATCAAGATTGAGACTCTGATATATCAAGTTCTGATCATCTATCAAGCTCTGATCATCTCAAGTATTTGATTCCTTTAAGCTTGTTACAAGTTCTGAAGTGAAGATTATGAAGACTTCATCCTGAAGGAAGCTTGTTGAAGAAGCTGTAAACCTGATTGGACGTGGTGCTACTTCCAAAGTAACCAACGACTATTTTTGTCCAATGAAGAGACTTGGTGCAAATCCCAAAGCTTCTACAACCATACTTTTCCTGCAGAAAGCATGTCTCTGCCCATACCTTTTGGTGATGAAAAGTCTTATATTTTAATATAATACTCAGCTGCTCATTATTCAAAGTACCTTGAAAAAGCTATAAAAGGAGAACTTCTACAACATTTAGAAGTTGCTAGCTTGTTGCTCATTCAGAAAGAAATATTGATACACACGCTTGTAGCATCAAAAGTGAAAATCTCTCAAAACTCATATACATTTGTTCTTTCATAAAACTGTATAGTTTTATTTGTACTTAATCTTAAGTGTATATATCACAGTTGTGATACAGCTTATTAGAAGCATTTAAACACTTGTTTAGTTTACATTAATTTGTAAGAAGTTCCTTGAGAAGACCAAGGTGTGGTCAGTAGTTCTTGAGAAGACTAAGACAGTTGTTCTTAGTGCTTGCTATTGTAATCAGTTGATTAATAGTGGATTAAGTCCTTGTGGAGAAAGGCAAATCATTTTTGATAAGGTGGACTGGAGTAGTTGAGTTCAACGAACCAGGATAAAAATCTTGAGTTGTTTTTATTGCCATATTTCTTAAAACTCTTATTCACCCCCCCTCTAAGTGTTTTTCTCACCTTCATTAGCAAGAAGCAACCCACAATAGCGCTTTCAACAACAGAAGCAGAATATATTGCTGCTGCTGACTGTAGCACTCAGATGCTCTGGATGAAGAGTCAACTAGAAGACTATCAGATTCATGAGAGTAACATTTCTATTTTCTGTGATAATACTTCTTCTATTTTCCTTTCTAAGAATCCTATTTTACATTCTAAGGCAAAACACATAGAAATTAAGCATCATTTTATCAGAGACTATGTTCAGAAGGGAATTATAAGTTTGAACTTTGTTGATACAGACCATCAATGGGCAGATATCTTCACAAAACCCCTTGTTGAAGATAGGTTTAAATTTATTCTGAAGAATATTAGTATGGATTTTTGTCCAGAATAAAACTATTATTTAGAAGCAAATTTATTCTAATGAAATATGATTAATGTCTATTTTATGAAGTACTTCTTTTGATTATTTCTTTTGGTACATTATTTTATGTGAAACTCTGATCTAACAAGTCTCAGTAGATCTGAGCATTATTTAACGTTTCTTATTCCAAAGAGATTCAGAGGCATATCTACATCAAACACGTGTCACACGAAATTTGAAAAGCTGAAGTGTAATACAATGAGACGCCGTTTTGAGGTACTGTTTGAATTCTTAATTCTTGGTTTTCTCCCCACGCTTGTCAGAATCATTAAATGCTTTTAATTATTATTCTTTTTGATGTGATCTTTTGATTTACTTAAATGCATTAATTTCTGAATGTGTGCCCTAATTGTTCCTCCTATAAATGCCACAACACTACACTTTCTCACACTTTTCACTCTCTCCCACGTCGTGTATGCATTTCTGTTTGCTCTATTGTTTCTTCATCTCCTCCAAACCTGAAAACCAAAGAAGCATTGTTTACCTCACTTCTTCAACAATGGCAACCTCATCTTCAACATCTCAACAACTTGAATCAACAATGGCTGTTGTTTCCTCTTCTACAATGGGTCCTACTCCATTCAAAGAACCAGTAAGAACTCTCCTCACACCCATTGAACAATTGGAAGTTTTAAGTGAATTCTTGGTGGATTTTGAAAGCATCGCTGAAAATGGGTTTGATTTACGTCCAATTGTGTCATCACAAGGATGGACAAAGTACTTTGACAGACTGGTTGGTCCAGTTTACCCTTGCTTGGTCAAAGAATTTTGGATTCATGCAAGTGTTTTCCCCAAGTTCATCATGTCTTCAGTTCTGGGTAAAGAGATCATTGTCACTGAAGATCTGATTCGCAAACTGATAGGGTATCAAGAATCAGATGGTGTTACTCATCTACCAGCAAATCATCTAGATATGGATGAAGTGTACAATGAAGTCTTTACTTCTGGGGAGGCTTCCAGCATGATAAAGGATCTGAAAGTTCAATACAAGATCTGGGCTAAGATCTTTCTGGGTTGCATTCATCATAGAAAGTCCACAAATTCTCTTGATTACATCAACTCTGATCAGATGTACTTCATGTATTGCTTAGGTAAAGGCATTAAGATGGATCTTCCTTACTTGCTATTCAATCATATGTGGACTCATGTGAAACAATCTAGAGAAGAAGTCAGAACCAAGCATCAAAAGATGAGAAATTGGATACCTATGGGACGACTCATCTCAGATATTCTGACTAAGAATGGCTTAGTTGGTCATCTGACAGAAGCTGGTATGAAAGAAGAATTAGCTTCAGTGGTTGGAAAACCTTTGAAT
The DNA here is from genome assembly GCA_963859935.3 of Lathyrus sativus. Classification (NCBI taxonomy): domain Eukaryota; kingdom Viridiplantae; phylum Streptophyta; class Magnoliopsida; order Fabales; family Fabaceae; genus Lathyrus; species Lathyrus sativus. Next base: position 545,197,089 of record OZ012735.1, read on the forward strand.
GGCAAAAGCTTGCAGAGAACGAGGATTATAGAAGAACTTACTTTTGCACCAGATCAGATCAACTCTGAAGAAGTAAGCAAGAGAAGGATACCAGTAGATGATTTTCCTCTGTTCCATGCTAATGAACCAAGGGAAATTATTCTGGCTTACATAGCAGATTTCCTAGCAGATGAAACTCCTATACCAGAACATCTGATCCAAAGAGCAGATGAACCTGAACCTGATTTCTATGGGGAGAGACAGAAGAAGAAAAGAATGGTCTCAGAAGAAGCATCTTCTAAGCCCAAAAGGAAAGCTTCTGGCGAAGCATCTGCTGCAAAGCCAAAGCGTGTCAAGAAACAGAAAGGTAACCCTGCTTCTGCTAGTTTAGATTCTATTTTAGAAACAGTCAAAGAAGTACTAGCATCTGAACCTCCTCCTTATGAACCTATTCCTTCCCCTTCTCCTCCTCACGTCACTGAACCTATTTCATCTGAACCAGAACAATCTCAACCACTTCCTTCTACACCTAAACCAAATAAAACTTCTGAACCTCATCAACCACAACCTTCTGAACCAAAATCTTCTGTACCATCCACACCTTCATTCAACATACATCAGAAAACCACTCCTGATAAAACCCCAACTTCTGCTCCTCAAACATCTGAACCAACACTCTCTGTAAACCAAACTTCTGAAATTCCCCCACCTGAAACACAAACTTCTGAATAACAACAACCAGAAACCATTCCATTTGTTGCGGTGGAAATAGGATCACAAACTATTAATGAGTTTGAATCGCAATTCAATTCACAACCGCTCTTTGATTTATCCGAAGGAAAAGGTCAAAAGAGGGAAAACCTATTTTGCATCGTAAACACAATGCGGGGAAAGATCTAGGGTTCGGGGGTTGGTTAAATTTAGGGAAGGTATTAGCACCCTAAACTTCTGTAGTACTCTACAGGACCCTTTTGTTCAGTTGTTTACTATTTGCTTTATTTATTTGCTTAAGGTATATGTACAAAGGATTAAAAGTGAGAAAAGAGACCTAAGGGGTTAATTCTAAGTTTACTCGGCAAGACATCGCATCTTGTGCCTACATATCCTTACGGGAGTGGAATCAGAGTAATCGTAGTTCCCCTCAAAAAGGAGGTTAGAGACTTCTTGACTGTGGTCAAGGTCTCAAGGGGAATAAACGCATCTTAAGGACACGCTTACGTGGAGTGTAGGAACTCCAAATTTCTACGTTGAAATGTTAAGTTGTAATTAGGGTTAAATTAGGTTAGGGATTCCACGGCGGGAAACCCTAAAATGAGCGCGGCGGCTCTTTGACCTAATGCTAGGGGTAAAATTGTAATCTTGCCTGCGGCGAGGCATTTGTGAAAATTAGGGTTTGTAAGGTTGTAAGGGTTTGAAGTTGAGGACTATTGGCGCGGCGACCAAAAGCTAGACCTAATTCCTTCGGAGGTGTGCAATGTGACAGAATAATTGATGATCGTGTGAGATAATTGAAATCATACATCAGCAGAATTTTAAATGCAGAAACGTAAGCGCGATTATTAGGTTCGCGAGGTTACAATGGAGGGACAATTACAATAATGTGATACAATTCAAATTTAAGGACGCAAACATAAGGAAATAACATGGTAAGCTGCACAGTGAACGAACTAGGTTAATAAACAAAATTATGAAAGCAGAAACATGAAGTTATGGGACATTTTTTGTGGGTTTTTTATTTTATGAGAGCTTTAATTTAAAACATGAATCTAAGCTTAGTTTTTTTTAACTTGATAATAAATAAATAAATGAAAGGAAGATTTTAATTTTAAAAAATATATTTTCTCTTGGTTTTTAAAAAAAGGTCTTAGTTCTAGTTTAAAAAAAATTTATTCTAATTATTAAAAAAAATTGTTTTAATTTTAATATTTTTGAAAATGTTTTTAAATTATTATTTTTATATAAAACCTAAATATTAGTTTTTTTAAAAAAGGTTTAATGATTTAATTAATTAATTATATATAAAAAAAGAAAAAAAAGTTAAAAAAAATAAAAGGGTTGGGCCGGTCACCACTCCCGGACCCAACCCGGTGGAAGTGATTGTAATCAAAAGGTTTTCTTTTTTTTTTTAGGGTTTCATAACCCTAAACGCCTTTCTGCGGCGCCGCTTGCATTCTTCTTCTTCTCTCTCGATTCTCTCTCGCTTCTCTCTCGTCGCGATTTCGCTCATTCTTCTTCTCCATTTATGGCTTCTATTTCCGCTTTTTCCTGAAAACAGAGCAAAACAACATGTTAACCAAGTGAGGGCTTACGTTTCTGGTTTCAACGGCGGGGTGACGACGATGATGACACCGAGAATCTCCTTGTGTCTGAGTCTAACAGGCTTTGTGTTTTTATGGATGATCAATGGTGATATTGGTCGATGATGAGTCCTCTGAGGCCGGGAGGTGATCGCCGCTGATTACCCACCGTCGGTGAAGGTGATCTCGGTGGTCACAGGTGCTTTGTGTGCGATTGTTGTGCACCGTTTCCTCGTATTTCTCCACCGTTATTCTCTAGGGTTTCAACGAGGTTTGCTTCGCCGCTTCTTGTCTAGGGTTTTCGCGATCCTCCGTTAGGGTTTTTTCACAGGTGAAATCGTCCCCTTCTTATAGTTTCTGACTCTCTTTTTTGGGCCTTTGATTGTTGGATCGTGATTATTTGTATGATTCTGAGATATGATTTGATTTTGGTTGGATTTTCTGATGTGATTTGAACTTGCCATTTTTGTCTTGATTGGATTCTGATATGTTCTGATTTGGTTGGATTTCAGATTCGATTGAGGTTTCGTTTTGGATTCCCTTCCTTTTAGGGTTCCGCGGATTTTCACGAATTGATATCTGGTTTGGTCTTCACGGCTTTTGGATCTTCCACTTCGAATTAACTTTTCCTCTTCTTTTTCAGTGAATTGATGCTGATGCTTCGATTGAGTCAAAGTTGCCGAGGAAGGTCATTTGGCGATGATGACCTTAGGGTCTGAGCCAATTGGTGCGGATACACCCTTTGATGCCTTTGGACTCTCTTGTAGATGTGGTTTTGACCGAACTGGTTCCATTCTGATATCCATTTCCTTTGTCGATTTGGTTGTTTATCAGATATAGATTCTCATATTTTATGGTTTGTTTGGATTGCTGATGCGCTGTTTTTCCTGGTGTAGCTCATGCTTTGGTTAACTCGGTTTCGACGTGGGTCCAGGGCGATGATGCATAGCTGAGCCTTATGCATCATGTTTTCGATTTTCCACATTGAGCTTACCTCGAACTGATTACATAATGATCTTCCCTATCTTCTTCGGTGTGATTTTGCTCGTAGGTAATCTGAAACTGATGTCGCTTTGATTGTTGTTTTTTTTTTTCAGACTTTGGCTTTTGGGACCTTATTCGAGGCGAATTTTGACTGACCAAGCTTGGAATCCTTATTGGATTGCTGTTGTTTCAGATGTGATATGGCTGGGGGATATTGAATATCAGCTTGTCTTGGTTATCAGCTTATCTGTTCTTCTGGTTTTCTGTTATGAGTTCTGTTAACTTCTTTCTCTTCATCTTTCAGAATGGATGTTGCCGGGTCGACGATTTTTGCCGAGGGAGGTCAATGATTATGATGACGCTTCGTCTGAATCCTATGTTGGATACCATTGTGTGCTGATGTTTCGTGAGTTCTTGTTATGGTGTCTAATTCACCATTGGACTCAGTTTTCTGGTATCTCCTCTGTTTGCAGATGGTTTGTCTCAATTGATTCCATTATAGCTTGGGGCAATGATGTTCAGACTGAGCCCTCACCTTTCCTTGTTTGACTTACATGCGCGCCTCGAGCTTGACTGGTATGATCCAAACTTTGGATCTTAACCTAGGTTTGATGTTTGCTGATCCGTGCCATGCTTCTGGTTTTTTCTGCTGAACTGGTTCTTTGAATTGGCCGTATGCTTTTCAATTTTGCTGAGTATTTCTTCTGTGGTAAGAACTGGACTTGTTTCCGGGACTGTTCTGTTGTTCTGTGGCTGTGAATAATGATTTGCATTTAATTTTTAGACAGCCTATGAACTGATATTGTTCTTGAAATTGATTCCTTTGATGTACTTGCCATTCTATTTTTCGAGCTGGTTCAGCGGCTTGTGAATTGAAATTTCATTCAATTTGAGCATCCTGTGAATTGTTTGGTTTATGCAATTTAGGTGCAACTTATGAACTGTTTTGGTGTTGAGTTCTGTTATGAACTTTTGTACTGATGTTGTTGTGGTGAATTTCAGGTGTTGACAAACTTTGAACACAAAGTGGCTCATACCCGTCGGCATCCGGGTTTATGACCAAATTGATTGTGCTGCTTTACCCTTGTATCAGTTTGGAAACCAAATGGGATTTATTCGATGATGGCATAGACCCTTTTCAGTTAATCATTTATCGGCCCGAACTTCTTTTACTTCTTCATCTTTCTCGGTTGTCCCGTATGATAAGAACAGGGATCACCTGATCTGACGCCAATGGCGCGGATCGGTAACGGGGGTAGGACGCAGCTTCGGTTGTGCCACTCCCGGCACTCGATGATGACATTGTTCTGAGAGTGTCAAAAAAACTTCTAACATTTTTCCTATTCTGTTTGTTCTGTTTTGATGTGCAGGTAACCGGAAACGGAAATCATTGAGAACAAGGTTGAAGACTTTAGCTTTTTAGGCTTATGTCTTAGGACAGAAAAATAATGTAACTAGGATTCTCTTGTAATTTGTAAACAAAGAGTTCAAATGAAATAAAATTCAATATTTTCCTTCCATTCAATTTTCTCTCAATTTTCTTTTATGCCTTGAATGGTTTATGTTTCATGGGTCATGAACTTTGAAATATTTCACTGTTATGCAATAAAGATACCATTTATGCCCATCGCCTTTGAATATTTGAACATACCATAAAAACCTCAATTTCCCGTTCCAAGACATGATAACAAAAGGGAGAACTCGTGTTATGAATTGAGTTTGAAATATTCTCTAAAACAACCTGATTAATCCCCGAATAAATTCAAACTGACTTTCGCTGGTCACATAACTTCTCAAAACAAACCCGACAAATTTCCACTCCATTTTCAATCCAAAATTGCGCATTACTAAGAGAAAAGAAACTGCTCAAGAATGTCTTAAACAAAAACCATAAGCAAGGAACGGCCCAAGTCTAGTTATGTCTTAAAACAAAAACCATAAGCAAAGAACGGCCCAAGTCTAGTTAATTCTGAAAAACATACAGGCACCTTGACCCACGTGGCAAATAAATGCCTCAGGAATGATGTCTCAAAACTTGCGGTTTCCATGTAAAATGACCGAAATGCCCCTGGGGTAATTCCTGCAAACAAATTATGCTCCATGACTGGTTAGTGGTTAATGGATTCAAAATGAAATGCTATGCGAAATGACTGACTAAATGTAAGGGTAAAATTTGGGGTATTACAGTTGCCCCTATTTAAATAGCTACACCAGACGACTTGAGTGACAGAGACTCGAGGAATCGTGGTGGAGAGATTTAAATATAGATAACCGAAAATTTTGCCCTTATATGCGACGATATGCCATGCTATGGACAAAACGGGAACAGCTTAATACAGATGATGCCATGAATATGATATGCTACGTATGCTGGAATGATGAATGCGAAAATGATGACGAATACTACGACACCGGGACAGACGCCACGGGAAGAACTCGCTGGGAAAAATGACGTGCTGAGACACAGTACAACACTGGGGAAATCTAAAAATGATAGTCAATTGGTGCGAATGACCAATTGTCACTTTTAGAAAAGGAACGAGATCCTCAAATGGAGATGGTACCTACGAGACGGCCTCCACTGGGGAATCTAAAGGATAAAAACTGGATCGCGTACGATTGCAAGATCGCTTACAGAATGCTGGAGCATTGAGCAAAGAATAACATCCAAGCTTCTGTAAACTATCTCTCGTGACAGGATCAAACGGACTTTTCGGAAATCCGTATCAAATATACAGGGTAAAGACCGGCTGTATGCCAAAATAAATGGACTTTAACGGGAAATGCCCTGATAAGCTTTTCGAGGGAGAACCGTCACTTATCGTTGGAAGGGACTTACATGCCAAAATGAATAAGCACTCAAATAAAGAGGTTGCTGCTTATCTGATAAATAAATCTTCTCGCATTTGAGGTCGGCGCCTGGAATACGATTCTGATTCTTCTCTTACTGAAGGATAAATAAACTGCTTCAAGATCGTGCTCTCTTGAACATGAAACGGGTAAACTGAACTTCCTCATACTTCAGAATCGTGCTCTCCTGAATATGAAACTGGATGACTGAATATACTCATACTTTAGAGTCGTGCTCTCCTGAATATGAAACTGGATGACTGAATATACTCATACTTCAGAATCGTGCTCTCCTGAATATGAAACTGGATGACTGAATATACTCATACTTCAGAATCGTGCTCTCCTGAATATGAAACTGGATGACTGAATATACTCATACTTCAGAATCGTGCTCTCCTGAATATGAAACTGGATAATCGAACTTCCTCATAACTCAGAATCGTGCTCTCCTGAATATGATTCGGCTCCTGAAATTTCTTCATTCTTCAGAATCGTGCTCTCCTGAATATGATTCAGCTCTTTCTTGTAAATGAAATTCTTCATACTTCAGAATCGTGCTCTCCTGAATATGATTCCGCTCAAACCTCCCCGTACTTCAAGATCGTGCTCTCCTGAATACGATTTGGTTCAAACCTCCCATACTTCAAGACGACAGGTAAATGGAAGCCCAACTGCTCCATGGAGATGGCCATTTGCTGCGAGTCATAACGAAGATAGGATCGATTTCTTAGGTGAGAAATGTTGTATACCGATGTTGTAAGATGTAAAGTGTTGTACCGATGTTGTAACATGTAGGATTGTAAAGTGTTGTACTGATAGATTTTCCAGGCGTGAACTGGCGTATATCTGTAAATGATTGTAGTTGAAGATAGTGCAAAATAAATGCACGTCCGGGTACAGTGATAAACTTCTCGGGCGAAAACAGTCGCGTATCTGTCATGGTATGGTGAAAATCTTTAGATGGTGCAAAATAAATGCACGTCCGGTTGGGATTGACGACCGACAAGACTGAGATTCAATCTAGGATTGAGCTAGAAAGAAGACTGGTAATCAAGACTCCATCGAGGGAATGAACTCGAAGGGTAGATATCTTATCCTGGCGAGGAAAGATAGCTGAAGTAACCGTCATCCACGAGGATCGAGCTCCGTGGGGAAACTGGAAACAAGTAAGTATTTTATGCTTAGGGCCGACAATCTATTTGGAGAGAACGGACAAACCCCCAGTTACTCGGCGGTAACAACCAATGACGGTGAAACACAACGAACTTGTGAATGCTAATGCATACATTAATGAATATGTTAATATGAATGTATGTTAATGTTTATGTATGCGAGATGTTATGAAATGAGTATGTAATGATTATGTAATGAATATGTAATGAAATAGGCATGTGATGCTTATGCCCTTGCATACGTTGACGAAACAGACTAGAGACGAGGGATGAAATAAACATCCCGACGGAGATACCCTGCGTTCTCTGCAACCAATACGTCAATCATGGGTAAGAAAGATCAATGGTAGAACCACATCTAGTTTTAAAGTTCTGAACTCTCTGGGGAGAAGGTAATTTGTTCGGGTGCACAGTATCATGTCTTCACATGGGGAGAAGAAAACCTGAGGGACACTTTCGAGTTACCCAAGAAAAAGTTGTCAGCTTATAGTCTCTCTGGGGACTGTGATGAGGCAATAGTTTAGGAGCCTGTTGCAACACTGAGGTTTACTGGGGAATGAAGGCCGCTGTGAGTAAAATCCCTCGGGTGCACGAAGAAAAGTTGTGACCACATAGTTTTGATCTTGAAGGACCTTATAGTAGTCGCCATTTGTTTCTTTAAAAAACACGGTGCCCCAGGATATTTGCGTTGTGAGGTATGGTCATCTCAAGAGGATTTTGTAGAGAACACGGAGTCTGGTTGCCCCACTGTTTTCAAACTCTTTGAGAGACGCGTCAGGTCTCGACGTAACTGGCACAAAATTAATCGTGTTACGACGAAATCTTTGAGAAATAGCTCTTAAGAACGTCAGCCTCGCGTTGGTAAGCGAATTGGGAAACTGCCTGCCCCTGTTTAGCAGGATCTTCAAGTTCCACGGGTTATGTCCATATGTAAATCTCTAAGATATCAAGCAAAGTCATCATGCCTGAAATGCCTATCCTGAGCTTGTCAATGTACACATATATTTGTCTTGAATTTTTGTTTTGAAAAAGATATCGCAATAACTTGTGACCGAAATCACTAGTCAGGATATAAGTTTTAATTATAATGCCAACATGAATTTTTTTCTGAGCATAGCTCGTAGGAGTCAGGAAACGTGGTCTTGTCGAGTATGCTTTCAACCGAAGTCCTACTTCAATTAGGTCTTTTAAAGGTTGTATCGTGGCTCGGTTCACCGTTTAAGAAACAAAAGGATAAAGGCTCAAAGTTATATTTGTACCCACCCCTTCTTCGTGATGTTATCCAATCCTAATTCAGTTAATCGGATACGAACGCTCATATCTCAAGCGGATTTGCTATGGTCGAGAACTTATCAAGGCTTTGAACATGGCAGTCACTCACCTATTTCTAATGGCAGTCGGTCACACGATTTTGTTCTTTACTAGGGATTATTTATTGTACCCTCTTGTTTTGCTTTTATTCCCTAACTTTTGCCTGGACAACGTCTTTTGATCTGACTTTGGAGTCCAGCGGGATGCCCCAGTTTTGCCTAAGTCTCCTTCATAGGTTTTGACTTAGCGGGCTCTTATTTTTTTGAATATTCCTTTATGCACAAGTCGTGTAAATCTTTTGAAAGGCTCGTGACTGCCCCACTCCTTAGGTAACCGAAGGATAGTCATTGTATTGGACTTCTTAAGATGCTAAGGATAAATTCTCGAAGGTTTGCTCTTCCTTTTTAAGAGTCTAAGCGCTCGATCGGTTTAACTGAAACCTACCCTGCCCCAGGTTAGGATGAAGGTTCTTAAAAAGAAAGAAAAACTCCTACTTCAAGGCTCAAAGGGTTGACTAGGGATTAACATCCTTATATCTCCAGTGTTTGGGATTTGAAACAATGCCTTACATCATCAGCGGGTTTCGATTGAAAGCATACGATAAGAAATCTGACGTTTTGGGTTCGTCATCCTCCCCCCAATTCTCCATCAGAACAAGAGATCGGGTAAATTTGGCATTATAATTTATGAAAAAAAATATTTTTGAATGAGTGAAACGAATGGATTTATTCAAGACAAACATATGCGTTGCATTAATTAATCAAAGATAAACAAGTTCGTGCATACTAAATATGCTCAATCAAAGAGAAATACGTATAAATAAACAAATGAACTGTCGGAAAAATCCTTCTAAATGTTTATGAAATCTTGCATTCAAGAGTAACAGTTTCCTTTGGCGGAGCCTCAATGGAAAGGACGCCTGGTTTATGATCACTGTGAGTCGTCATGGCTTGCCCCAGTTATGCTGGTCACATCTTCAACAGTTTTCAGTCGTTGCTTCAAAATAACTTTCCCAGATTCTTTGTTGATCCCGGTCATATCATCTTGAGGGTTACTGAAATGAAGTGAGCTAGGCCCTTGAATAATTACTGGATTCGACTGATTTGCCACAGGAGTAGCATGCTTTGCAGAATTCGAACTCGACAAGTGAGGGACCCCGAGAGGAGTCTCGATCTTCATCTGAGCATCGCTAAAAGACAGCTTCTTCGTTTCTAGCAAATTTCTGACAACTTTCTTAAGAGCATAGCAATTTTCTAGATCATGGCCGGGCGCACCCTCATGAAATAAACAATGAGCGGCAGCGTTGTGACTTGCAGGTAATGGATTAGGTGGAGGTCCCAAAGCACGGGTGGTAATCAGACCTTGTTGTACCAAATGGGGGTATAACTCAGTGAAGGTCATCGGAATTGGAGGACAAGGCTTATACGGACTCTTACGGGGATAAGGAACCTGACCCTGTGATTGCTGATGAACAGGAGCGTTGGGCACTCGTTGACTGTTGACCGGAACTTGCATAGGCGAATAACCGGAAGGTTGTTGATAAACTGGTGCCTGATATACCGGAGCTGACTGTACAGGTTGGCATGTAGGAAACTGCTGATCGGAAGGGGATGCAACAGTAGCTACATAGGGTTGTTGAACATATAGAAACGGATAACCTTGAACATAACTCTGCTGATATTGTAAAGGTTGAGGAGTAGCCTTTTTGCGGTTCCTTGAACGTGTAGGTTCTTTACCATGGTCGGAGTTAGGAGTTTTGCACTTTGGAGGGGTAGCTCGTCGAACTGGTTGAGCACTGGGAGGCACCAAACCGGATTGAAGACCGTGAGGAGGTACATTCTCGACAGTAACAGCTGGTTGAGGTTCCATAACGGTATTATTCTTAGAAACAACAGTAGACTGAGCATCCACCTTCACACTAAGAGCTCGTAACATCTCCAAAATCTGCCCTACACTTCCTCGAAGATCTTCGAATTCATGGCTGACACGGTTGATCTCTTGATTTTGATCTTCCATTCTTTTGAAGGGTCGTGTTGATGCAGAGAACTCAGGGTGACAAAACTGGAGGGTGAGAGAACCGAGTATGAGAAATCGGGAGACACATGCAATGCAAAAGTATGATGCTAAAATGTGAATGCAAATGAAGATTTCATGGAATTCAAACATTTACGAATGTCGCAGGGTACCAAGGAAATCTTTTTCTTGTTTTTTCATTTTATTATTTTTTTTTTATGGTATCCCGCGATATCCATAAATGATATTTGAACTCCATGAAATACAATGCAATGAGATGCTTTATGGATGCAATGCATGAAAACACACAAAGTCCTAGGTTAAAGGAACGTGAGCGGAGTCAAGGTCTACCCATCCCAAAAGGAGTGTACTATAGGTTAGTTGTACCTGCCGAACAAGGTTCTACAAAGTGCCCAAAGTCATTAGCCCATCTTTCGGATATTATCAACCTTCCGACTGACTCAGGGGTTAATAATATTCTCAAGAGAACCTCTTTTGAGTGCAGTATCGCGTAGCAGCCATTGTAAGATTACTCCCACATAGCTCCCGCACTACGTCCTAAATAAGGCCAAGGTGGTGTTAAGGTACTACGGTCCTCAATATCACAGACTCCAGTCGACCATGGAAAAAGTTTTCGCGATTACTCGTTCAACCGAACCATTTTCGAAAGGGTCTTAACTGAGCGGAGATTCTCGAATCAGCTTGGTCGGGATTCAACTCCCTATAAGCCTCATCGAATATATCCCCATCCTATAATAATGTCACTAGTCCGGGCGTAGGACTTATCTCACAACACAAGGAACTGTCCCACAATCAAAGCACAAATATATACATGCAAATGAATAGTAAAACAAATAGTAATAAATATGAACAAATTAGGGATAACCCTCAAAAGTTTAGGACTCCCCAGTGAAGTCGCCATTTTCTGTTGCGGTGGAAATAGGATCACAAACTATTAATGAGTTTGAATCGCAATTCAATTCACAACCGCTCTTTGATTTATCCGAAGGAAAAGGTCAAAAGAGGGAAAACCTATTTTGCATCGTAAACACAATGCGGGGAAAGATCTAGGGTTCGGGGGTTGGTTAAATTTAGGGAAGGTATTAGCACCCTAAACTTCTGTAGTACTCTACAGGACCCTTTTGTTCAGTTGTTTACTATTTGCTTTATTTATTTGCTTAAGGTATATGTACAAAGGATTAAAAGTGAGAAAAGAGACCTAAGGGGTTAATTCTAAGTTTACTCGGCAAGACATCGCATCTTGTGCCTACGTATCCTTACGGGAGTGGAATCAGAGTAATCGTAGTTCCCCTCAAAAAGGAGGTTAGAGACTTCTTGACTGTGGTCAAGGTCTCAAGGGGAATAAACGCATCTTAAGGACACGCTTACGTGGAGTGTAGGAACTCCAAATTTCTACGTTGAAATGTTAAGTTGTAATTAGGGTTAAATTAGGTTAGGGATTCCACGGCGGGAAACCCTAAAATGAGCGCGGCGGCTCTTTGACCTAATGCTAGGGGTAAAATTGTAATCTTGCCTGCGGCGAGGCATTTGTGAAAATTAGGGTTTGTAAGGTTGTAAGGGTTTGAAGTTGAGGACTATTGGCGCGGCGACCAAAAGCTAGACCTAATTCCTTCGGAGGTGTGCAATGTGACAGAATAATTGATGATCGTGTGAGATAATTGAAATCATACATCAGCAGAATTTTAAATGCAGAAACGTAAGCGCGATTATTAGGTTCGCGAGGTTACAATGGAGGGACAATTACAATAATGTGATACAATTCAAATTTAAGGACGCAAACATAAGGAAATAACATGGTAAGCTGCACAGTGAACGAACTAGGTTAATAAACAAAATTATGAAAGCAGAAACATGAAGTTATGGGACATTTTTTGTGGGTTTTTTATTTTATGAGAGCTTTAATTTAAAACATGAATCTAAGCTTAGTTTTTTTTAACTTGATAATAAATAAATAAATGAAAGGAAGATTTTAATTTTAAAAAATATATTTTCTCTTGGTTTTTAAAAAAAGGTCTTAGTTCTAGTTTAAAAAAAATTTATTCTAATTATTAAAAAAAATTGTTTTAATTTTAATATTTTTGAAAATGTTTTTAAATTATTATTTTTATATAAAACCTAAATATTAGTTTTTTTAAAAAAGGTTTAATGATTTAATTAATTAATTATATATAAAAAAAGAAAAAAAAGTTAAAAAAAATAAAAGGGTTGGGCCGGTCACCACTCCCGGACCCAACCCGGTGGAAGTGATTGTAATCAAAAGGTTTTCTTTTTTTTTTAGGGTTTCATAACCCTAAACGCCTTTCTGCGGCGCCGCTTGCATTCTTCTTCTTCTCTCTCGATTCTCTCTCGCTTCTCTCTCGTCGCGATTTCACTCATTCTTCTTCTCCATTTATGGCTTCTATTTCCGCTTTTTCCTGAAAACAGAGCAAAACAACATGTTAACCAAGTGAGGGCTTACGTTTCTGGTTTCAACGGCGGGGTGACGACGATGATGACACCGAGAATCTCCTTGTGTCTGAGTCTAACAGGCTTTGTGTTTTTATGGATGATCAATGGTGATATTGGTCGATGATGAGTCCTCTGAGGCCGGGAGGTGATCGCCGCTGATTACCCACCGTCGGTGAAGGTGATCTCGGTGGTCACAGGTGCTTTGTGTGCGATTGTTGTGCACCGTTTCCTCGTATTTCTCCACCGTTATTCTCTAGGGTTTCAACGAGGTTTGCTTCGCCGCTTCTTGTCTAGGGTTTTCGCGATCCTCCGTTAGGGTTTTTTCACAGGTGAAATCGTCCCCTTCTTATAGTTTCTGACTCTCTTTTTTGGGCCTTTGATTGTTGGATCGTGATTATTTGTATGATTCTGAGATATGATTTGATTTTGGTTGGATTTTCTGATGTGATTTGAACTTGCCATTTTTGTCTTGATTGGATTCTGATATGTTCTGATTTGGTTGGATTTCAGATTCGATTGAGGTTTCGTTTTGGATTCCCTTCCTTTTAGGGTTCCGCGGATTTTCACGAATTGATATCTGGTTTGGTCTTCACGGCTTTTGGATCTTCCACTTCGAATTAACTTTTCCTCTTCTTTTTCAGTGAATTGATGCTGATGCTTCGATTGAGTCAAAGTTGCCGAGGAAGGTCATTTGGCGATGATGACCTTAGGGTCTGAGCCAATTGGTGCGGATACACCCTTTGATGCCTTTGGACTCTCTTGTAGATGTGGTTTTGACCGAACTGGTTCCATTCTGATATCCATTTCCTTTGTCGATTTGGTTGTTTATCAGATATAGATTCTCATATTTTATGGTTTGTTTGGATTGCTGATGCGCTGTTTTTCCTGGTGTAGCTCATGCTTTGGTTAACTCGGTTTCGACGTGGGTCCAGGGCGATGATGCATAGCTGAGCCTTATGCATCATGTTTTCGATTTTCCACATTGAGCTTACCTCGAACTGATTACATAATGATCTTCCCTATCTTCTTCGGTGTGATTTTGCTCGTAGGTAATCTGAAACTGATGTCGCTTTGATTGTTGTTTTTTTTTTTCCAGACTTTGGCTTTTGGGACCTTATTCGAGGCGAATTTTGACTGACCAAGCTTGGAATCCTTATTGGATTGCTGTTGTTTCAGATGTGATATGGCTGGGGGATATTGAATATCAGCTTGTCTTGGTTATCAGCTTATCTGTTCTTCTGGTTTTCTGTTATGAGTTCTGTTAACTTCTTTCTCTTCATCTTTCAGAATGGATGTTGCCGGGTCGACGATTTTTGCCGAGGGAGGTCAATGATTATGATGACGCTTCGTCTGAATCCTATGTTGGATACCATTGTGTGCTGATGTTTCGTGAGTTCTTGTTATGGTGTCTAATTCACCATTGGACTCAGTTTTCTGGTATCTCCTCTGTTTGCAGATGGTTTGTCTCAATTGATTCCATTATAGCTTGGGGCAATGATGTTCAGACTGAGCCCTCACCTTTCCTTGTTTGACTTACATGCGCGCCTCGAGCTTGACTGGTATGATCCAAACTTTGGATCTTAACCTAGGTTTGATGTTTGCTGATCCGTGCCATGCTTCTGGTTTTTTCTGCTGAACTGGTTCTTTGAATTGGCCGTATGCTTTTCAATTTTGCTGAGTATTTCTTCTGTGGTAAGAACTGGACTTGTTTCCGGGACTGTTATGTTGTTCTGTGGCTGTGAATAATGATTTGCATTTAATTTTTAGACAGCCTATGAACTGATATTGTTCTTGAAATTGATTCCTTTGATGTACTTGCCATTCTATTTTTCGAGCTAGTTCAGCGGCTTGTGAATTGAAATTTCATTCAATTTGAGCATCCTGTGAATTGTTTGGTTTATGCAATTTAGGTGCAACTTATGAACTGTTTTGGTGTTGAGTTCTGTTATGAACTTTTGTACTGATGCTGTTGTGGTGAATTTCAGGTGTTGACAAACTTTGAACACAAAGTGGCTCATACCCGTCGGCATCCGGGTCTATGACCAAATTGATTGTGCTGCTTTACCCTTGTATCAGTTTGGAAACCAAATGGGATTTATTCGATGATGGCATAGACCCTTTTCAGTTAATCATTTATCGGCCCGAACTTCTTTTACTTCTTCATCTTTCTCGGTTGTCCCGTATGATAAGAACAGGGATCACCTGATCTGACGCCAATGGCGCGGATCGGTAACGGGGGTAGGACGCAGCTTCGGTTGTGCCACTCCCGGCACTCGATGATGACATTGTTCTGAGAGTGTCAAAAAAACTTCTAACATTTTTCCTATTCTGTTTGTTCTGTTTTGATGTGCAGGTAACCGGAAACGGAAATCATTGAGAACAAGGTTGAAGACTTTAGCTTTTTAGGCTTATGTCTTAGGACAGAAAAATAATGTAACTAGGATTCTCTTGTAATTTGTAAACAAAGAGTTCAAATGAAATAAAATTCAATATTTTCCTTCCATTCAATTTTCTCTCAATTTTCTTTTATGCCTTGAATGGTTTATGTTTCATGGGTCATGAACTTTGAAATATTTCACTGTTATGCAATAAAGATACCATTTATGCCCATCGCCTTTGAATATTTGAACATACCATAAAAACCTCAATTTCCCGTTCCAAGACATGATAACAAAAGGGAGAACTCGTGTTATGAATTGAGTTTGAAATATTCTCTAAAACAACCTGATTAATCCCCGAATAAATTCAAACTGACTTTCGCTGGTCACATAACTTCTCAAAACAAACCCGACAATATCCACTCCATTTTCAATCCAAAATTGCGCATTACTAAGAGAAAAGAAACTGCTCAAGAATGTCTTAAACAAAAACCATAAGCAAGGAACGGCCCAAGTCTAGTTATGTCTTAAAACAAAAACCATAAGCAAAGAACGGCCCAAGTCTAGTTAATTCTGAAAAACATACAGGCACCTTGACCCACGTGGCAAATAAATGCCTCAGGAATGATGTCTCAAAACTTGCGGTTTCCATGTAAAATGACCGAAATGCCCCTGGGGTAATTCCTGCAAACAAATTATGCTCCATGACTGGTTAGTGGTTAATGGATTCAAAATGAAATGCTATGCGAAATGACTGACTAAATGTAAGGGTAAAATTTGGGGTATTACACCATCTGATCCTGAACCAATGGTTCTTGATCTTCAACCTCTTATGACTGTCTATCCAGTTCCCTCTGGATCATCTGAATCTTCAAAATCTTCTGATTCCTCAAATTCATCTGATTCCACCGATTCTGATAGATCAAATTTCATTTCATTTATTCTCAACCCTTTTGCTTCCATCCCATCTGACCCTAATAATGAACCGTTATCATCTGAACCAACCCCTTCTCAACCTCAGTTTGCTAAAACATCATCTGTCCTCACTCCATCTTCTTCATACCCACATTTCATTTATATCCCTTCTTTTTCCATCCCCTCAACTTCTGAAACCACCAAAACACCTTCATTAGAATCCTTCCTAAAACCAAAACCTAGGCTGGATGTTAGTACTTTATTTGCTAGTTTTGAAAAACAATTAAACATGTGGATATCGACTGTTAAGACGGAATGCATGTCCAGCTTGAATCTTGATGTTTCTGAGGCTATCTGGAAGAGATTCAGATCCATATTTGACTCTGTAGCTTCCAATCTTCAAGAGATTTGCATTGACGATGGCAAGGTCAGATTTGCTAAGGTTGTTAGACAAACTCTTCTGAGAGTCAGCAGAAACCCAACATTGCTTCTGGAAAACGCACCTGCAAAGGACGTGTGTATTCCTTTTGAAGTCTTGGTTGCTTCTGCGACTGCTGAAGTGGTTAGCCCTGAAGTAGTAGCTCCAGAAGTTTCTGCTCCTGCTTCTGAGACTCTTGACTCTACTCAACCTGCTGACATGGTCATTCAAAATGCTTCTGCATCCTTGGTTGTTCATGATGCCTCTGCGTCTGCATTTGCTCTAGAGTCATATGACGTGAAGAAAGAAGACGAATATTTGCAGGCTCAGATTGCTGAACTCAAGGCTAGCAACACTAAGATAAAATCTTGGATGGTTAAGCAAGAACAGACAACTGAAGAAATCAAGACATGGATGGCAAAACAAGACGAATCCACTTTTGAGATAACGAATCTTCTGAGGATTTTGGCTTCCCGTCCCTCTTAGTTTCTTTCTTTGTTTGTATACCTATGTTATCTATTTGTTTTGTCTATTTCTGTATCTAAATTATCTTTATATAATGCATATGAATGTTATGTTTTTCCTTCAAAATCTATCTTATGATTTATTGTTTTTCTGCTGTTATTTTTTTCTGTCTTAAGGTTTTTCTTAAAGATTTTCTTTTTGATATGACAAAAAGGGGGAGAAAATGGTAATTTTGTTAATTCACATAAACAGTTACCAAAGGCAACTCATACATGAAAAATTTCATCTAATCATATTTTTTGAGTGTTTCAGAACTAATAATTCTCATCTGACAAAATTCTAAGAATTAAGTCTGAACCAAAGTCTGAGAATCTACAAGTTTCCTCTGATGCTAAAAAGAATACAAAAGCTGAAAGGGAAGTATTTAATCTTTTCAGAAGTATTCATTTCAGGGGGAGATTAATATTCTCAGGGGGACTGATATTTATTTTCTATTTAAACAAAATTTCCCATAGTTTTTGTCATCATAAAAAAGGGGGGGGGGGGGGATTGTTAGAACACATATTAATGTTCAATATATCTCATTGTTTTGATGATAATGAAGGTGAGAAAAAACACTTAGAAGGGGGGGGGGGGGGGGTTGAATAAGGGTTTAGAAAATATTATGGCAATAAAAAAACAATGATTTTTATCCTGGTTCGTTGAACTCAACTAATCCAGTCCACCCTATCAAGTGTGATTTGCATTTCTCCACAAGGACTTAATCCACTATAGTTAAACTGATTACAATGTCAAACACTAAGAACAATTGTCTTAGTCTTCTCAAGAACTACTGACCATAACTTGGTCTTCTTAAGGAACCTTTACAAATGAATGTAAACTAACAAGTGTGTATGAAGATTGCTTCTAAAAAGCTTTAATCACAACTGTGATATTTTACACAAGTATTAAGAACTAAGAATAAAAATATTCAGTTTTTGAGTATAAACGTTTGTATGTGAGTTGTGAATAATATCAGGAATTGTCAAAAACGTCAACATTGAAATGTTGTTGAAGACATCCTTATATAGTGCTGAAAGTCCCATGCTTGAAGACCGTGCATAGTAGAATAGCTGTAGCCTTTTGTCTTCTAATGACTTTTCCTTTCTCAGAAGAGGAATGTTCAGATAAATGCATTTTGCCTGAATTCTTGTGTCTATCATAAATAAAGAAAGAGTCATTTAGATAAGGACAAGGAATATACCAACGGATATATTTTGAATAGCATCTTCTTCAAAAAGCTTCTTTCTCAAAGTTATCACATCAGAGTCTTGATGATATCAGAGTTTTGCAGCCAATATGCTTTAGCGTGAATATCAATCAGAACAAAGTTTGAAGATCAGATCCTCTGTACTTGCAGCGTGAAGTACTTCTAGAGTCTTCTAAAAATAGTGCTTGAAACTCTTCATACAAATTCTTCAGCTACGCTTCATATGCTTTGTAGCTTATGCTTCAGAGTCTTCTGCAGCTTCTGCTTCAAAGTCTTCTACAACTTCTGCTTCAGAGTCTTCTGGAAGCGCTCAGAATCTTCTGATGAGTTGCTTCTGATGCTTCAGAGCCTTGCGTAGAGAACGTTCAAATGTATTTTTGCCTTTATCAGAATATTCAATTTTAATATCTGAAACAAAAACACTTGAACAAAATGAGAGTATATATTTTCTTAATACAAAATTTCATTAGTGTTATCATCAAAACAATGTGATATATTTAAACACCAATCTGTGTTCTAACAATCTCCCCCTTTTTGATGATGACAAAAACATAGGAAATTTTGTTCAACAAATGGAAATAAATATATAACTCCCCCTGAGATACATAATCTACCCCTGAAATGAATACTCTAATGGAATAGAAAACTTCCCTTTTTGCATAAGTATTCTTGTCAGATTCAGAGTCTGGTTTGGATAAACTTTTCAAAGTCAGAGTCTGATTAAACGTTTCAGAATCAGAGCCTGATTAGAACTAATGTTTCGGAAACAGAGTCTGGTTGAATTAGTTCTGATTTGGGGATTCTCAGGATACCTTCAATGAATTTTGTCAGATGAAAGATTGAAGTTCTGAAATATTAAAATTCAATGTTAGTTATAATCATTATGTCTGAATTCCATTTTAGTAACTATTTAGTTGAACATTCAGAATTTCTTTTTCTCCCCCTTTTTGTCATAATAAAAAAAAACTTTTAAAGACATAAAGGAATAACAAAAGAAAAGATATAAACAGATATGGAAATAAAAGATTCATTTATAAAATATATTTAAAGTACATTTAGAAAATCAAAACATCAGACAAACATGATCATGTGCACAAACATCAGATAAGAAAACAAGATCTAAGATGGTCGAGATAAAAGCATCTTCAGAAGGTTGGTAATTTTAGATGATGATTTTTCTTACTTAGCCATCCACTTTTGTATGTTGTCAGTTTTCTCATCTTGTTTTGCCATCCAAGATTTAATTTCAGATTGACCAGCTTCCAGCACAACAATCTTGTCTTCTAGTTCCGGATTCTCTTTCTTAACTTCAGAAGAGGCAGAAGGAGTAGAGTCAGATGCAAAAGTAGAAGCAGAGTCAATAACCATTGCAGATGCAGATTCTGGAGGCACAGATGCAGATGGTTTGTTTAAAATCATCAGGGCAGAGGGATTATCTATCAGAGCTGTAGAGTCTTCTCAGTTTCAAAACTAGGAAGCAGAGTACCAATGTTTAATCTAGGTTTAGGTTTAAACAAATCTTCTAAAAATGTTTTTAGAGAAGATTCAGGGTTGGCAGATGTAGAAGGTTTTGAAGGAATGGTGAAAGTAGGGATAATAAACAAAGGACGAGGATAAGTTGGGGAAGGAGATGGATCAGATGAAGTGGTAACTGTAGGTGAAGGTTTTCTGGGAAATAAATAATGTTTGATTCTGATGTTAGAGGTAACAATATCAAAAGGTTTAGGATCATATGGAGTTAATATAGTGTTTTGTGAGTGAAGAGGTTCAGATGGAATGGGGTGTGTTTCAGATGAAGAGGTGGTATCAGATTCAGTGGAATCACTAGAGTCTGTGGTATGAACGGATATGGAAGAAATTATAAACACAGTTTTCAGAGGTTGAATGTTCAGAATACCTGATTCAGCATTATTTGATTCAGATGGTTGAGTGGGTTCTGGTTGAGGGATTTCTGGTTGCTCTGGTTCTAGGTTAATAGGAATAGATTCTTCTGTTTGAGTTACAGAAGGATGTGGTTCAGAGTGTGTAGGCTCATCTGGTATTTGTTCTTCTTGAAGAGAGGTTTATGGTGAAGGTTGTGGTGTGGGAACAAATTCATTATTTTGTGACTGTGGTTTAGGGAAATTTTGTGAAGTAGGTAACGGTTCAGAGTTAAACGTTGATACTACTGGTACTGATTCAGAAATAAGAGGTAAAGTTGTAGAATTACCTGATTTCTTTACTTTCTTAACTCTGACAGAAGGTGCTTCTCCAGAAGCTTTTCTTTTCTTGATCATCTTTTGTTGTGGTTCTTCAGAAGTTTTCAACTTCTTCTGTATGCCTGCAACTTCTTCTTTTGAAGCTTATTTTCTTTGCCTCTTATGTTCCTCATAGATATCTGGCATAGGTTGACGTTGTAGAAAACCTTCTTGAAGTAGAATTCCTTGCTCCAGTCATGAACCAACAAACTTGATCAGAACTTCCTTTGGTTCATCAGCAAAGAAGTTTGGAAAATCTTCTAGAGGAATTCTCTGTTGGCTTACTTCTGTTGTATTGATCTTGGCAGGTACATAAGTAAGTTCATCTATGACTTTCATCCTCTGGAGACTTTTTCTTCTCAGAGGTTTGCCTATGACAGAATCAAGTTCTTCTATTACACCAGCTTCATGCAGATGCGCCACCAGGCCATTCTTAGTCAGAATGTCTGAGACTAATCTTCCATAAGGAATCCAATTTCTGACTTTGTTGTGTTTAGTCTTCATGTCTTCTCTAGACATCTTGATGTGGTTCCACAGATGAGAGAAGAACAGATGAGGCAGATTCACTTTTATGCTCTGACTTAGACAAAACATAAAGCACATCTGTTCGTTGTTGACGTAGTTAGGAGAGTTTGTGGACTTCCTTTGATGGATGCAACCCATGAATATTTTAGCCCATATCTTGTAATTTGGCTTCAGATCTTTGAACTTGTTAGAAGCTTGTCCAGATGACATCACTTCCTCATACACTTCTTCCATGTCAACACGCCCAGCAGGCATATGAGAAACTCCATCAGTTTCTTCATATCCAACCAGCTTCCTGATCAGATCCTCAATGATGATAATTTCTTTACCCAGAACATAAGAGATTATGAACTTGGGGGCAAACAGAAGCATGAATCCAAAATTCTTTTATCAAATGGGGATAAACTGGTCCACCCAATCTATCAAAGTATTTGGTCCATCCTTGGGCATCAACAATAGACCTTAAACCAAAACCATTGTCAGCCATGGACTCAAAGTCCACCATAGATTCACACAATACTTCAAGTTCTTTAACTGGTGTGAGAAGTATTCTAACTGGTTCTTTGAATGGGACAGCACCCATGTTAGAAGATGACACAGCAGCCATTGTAGATTGGAACTGAGCAGACGTAGATGAAAAAGTAGCCATGGAAGTTCTTGAAGATTTAGGGTTACTGAGATGTTTGGGTTTGGAGGAGAAGATGAACGAATGCAGCAAACAGAAATGCATAAACAAGTGTTCGTGAGAGTGAGAAGTGTGAAATGTGTTGAGTTGTGGCATTTATAGAAAAAAAATATGGCACAAAAAGGTCACACGATCAGCACGTTTACACTTAGCATTTAATTGCATTTAATAAAAAGAATATAATCATTTCAAGCATTAATGATTCTGACAATTTGGGGGGAAAACGAGAAATTAAATATTTAAACAATACCTCAAACGTCTTTTCAGTATTGTGCACTCCATCATTTTAGATTCTGAGTTACACGTGTTTGCTTGCATGTGCTTTTGAAAACTCTTTGAGAAATGAAATGTTAGCCAACGTTCAGATCCTCTGAGACTTGTTAGTTCACATACACACAGAAATAATAATTCAAGAAATTAAATAAATGACAAATGAAATACTTCAGAGTTTAAACATTTTGCATCTGAGAAAGTTGCTTCTGATAAATATTATTCTGGACAGAATTCCATGCCAATATTTTTTAGAATGAACTTAAACCTATCTTCAGCAAGGGGTTTTGTGAAAATATCAGCCCATTGATGATCTGTATCAATAAAGCTTAAGCTTAAAATTCCCTTCTGAATATAGTCTCTAATGAAGTGATGTTTAATTTCTATATGCTTAGCTTTAGAGTGTAAAATAGGATTTTTAGACAAGCATATAGCAGAAGTATTATCAAAGAATATAGAAATATTACTCTCAAAGATCTGATAGTCTTCTAGCTGACTTTTCATCCAGAGCATCTGTGTGCTACATCCAGCAGCAGCAATGTATTCTACTTCTGTGGTTGACAGTGCAATTGTAGGTTGCTTCTTGCTGTACAAGGAGATTAAATTTCTTCCCAGAAACTGATAACTTCCAGAAGTACTCTTTCTTTCAACTCTGTCTCCAGCGTAATCAACATCACAAAATCCAACTAATTTAAATTCATCAGATTTTCTGTAACACAAACCCACATTAGTAGTACCTTTCAGATACCTTAGAATCCTCTTAACATCTATTAAGTGAGATTCTCTAGGATCTGATTGGAATCTTGCACACAAGCATACACTGAATAGAATGTCAGGTCTAGAAGCAGTTAAGTACAGAAGAGAGCCAATCATACCTTTGTAGAGTTTCTGATCTACTTTCTTACTTACCTCTTCCTTACCTAGGGTGCTTGTTGGATGCATTGGAGTCTTTTCCAACTTACTATCAGTCATGTTGAACTTCTTCAGAAGTTCTTTTACATATTTAGTCTGATGAATGTAAGTGCACTCTGGAGTTTGGTTGACTTGAATTCCCATAAAGAATCTAAGTTCTCCCATCATGCTCATCTCAAATTCAGCCTGCATAGAAAAAGCAAACTCCTTTCCTAGCGTAACATTGGTAGATCCAAATATAATATCATCTACGTAAATTTTACAAATTAACAAATTTTTCTTAAATGTTTTACAGAAGAGAGTTGTATCCACTTTGCCTCTGATAAAGTTATTTTCCAGAAGAAAATTACTCAATCTCTCATACCAAGCTCTGGGAGCTTGTTTTAAACCATAAAGAGATTTTTTAAGTTTGAAAACATGTTCTGGAAATTTATCATTTTCAAAACAAGGAGATTGGTGAACATACACTTCCTCTTCTATAATACCATTTAAGAATGCACTCTTAACATCCATCTGATAAAGAGTGATGTTATTTTGTGCAGCAAAAGAAATGAGTAGGTGTATAGACTCTAACTTGGCCACAGGAGCATAAGTCTCTGTGTAGTCAATTCCTTCTTGATGACTATACCTTTGAGCAACTAGCCTTGCCTTGTTCCTTACAACTTCTCCATGCTCATTTAATTT
This sequence comes from Lathyrus sativus, assembly GCA_963859935.3. NCBI lineage: Eukaryota > Viridiplantae > Streptophyta > Magnoliopsida > Fabales > Fabaceae > Lathyrus > Lathyrus sativus. Next base: position 545,220,905 of record OZ012735.1, read on the forward strand.
GTTTCTGAAGACCCATTTGGTTCCAATAATATTGAATCCTTTTGGTCTTGGTACCAGATCCCAAACGTCATTTCTGGTGAATTGATTTAGCTCTTCTTGCATAGCGAGTATCCACTCATTATCATTCAGAGCCTCATCCACTGTAGTTGGTTCAATGATAGACACCAACCCAAAAAGTGACGTTGCAGATGATCTGAGGAAAGACCTTGTTCTAATAGGGTCATCCTTCTTCCCAATTATCATTTCTTCTAGATGGGAAGACTTGATTCTGGATGATCCTTTAACATTTGATTCTTCAGAAATATTCAAGTTGTTCATTTGAGTAGCCAAAGGAGTTGCATCTGACGTTGCTTCTGGCTCTTTCACTTTAGCTTTATCTGCCTCTGAATCTTCAGAGTATGTGAGAATTACTTCTCTATCTGCAGAACTTTCAAACTGCTTTAGCTTTTGAATGCCAAGCTTATCATAAAATCTAACATGAATTGATTCTTCTACAATCTGTGTCTCAGTAGTGTATACTCTGTAGCCTTTAGAGCGTTCAGAATATCCAAGCATGAAACACTTTTGTGCTTTGGAATCAAACTTGTTTAGATTCTCTTTAGTGTTCAACATATAACATATACATCCAAAAGGATGAAAATAAGAAATGTTGGGCTTTATATTACTCAACAATTCATAGGGAGTCTTCTCCAGAAGAGGTATTACAGACACTCTGTTCTGAATATAGCACACTGTGTTCACTGCTTCTGCCCAAAAATGCTTTGCCATGTTTGTCTCATTGATCATGGTTCTGGCCATTTCTTGCAATGTTCTATTTTTCCTCTCTACAACTCCATTCTGTTGAGGAGTTCTAGGGCAGGAGAAATCATGTGCAATGCCATTATCTTTAAAAAAATATTCAAATTATTTATTTTCAAATTCACCACCATGATCACTTCTGACTTTAACAATTTTAAAATCTTTTTCAATCTGGACTTGTTTGCAGAAGTCAAGGAACACAAAATGTGACTCATCCTTGTGTTTTAGGAATTTTACCCATGTCCATCTGCTATAGTCATCCACAATGACTAATCCATACTTCTTGCCTCTGTTGGATTCAGTTTTCACTGGTCCAAACAGATCAATGTGAAGTAATTCTAATGGTCTTAAGATTGAAACAACATTTTTTTGCTTTGAAAGAAGATTTGTAAATTTTCCTTTCTGACATGCTTCACAAAAGCATATGAGTTAAACTTCAACTTAGGAAGTCCTCTGACCAGATTGAGTTTATTAATCTGAGATATACGTCTCATACTAATATGGCCCAATCTTCTGTGCCAAACCCATTGCTCTTCATTAACAGACATAAGGCATTTTACTTTTTGAACCTTAAGTTCTGAAAGATTAATTTTATAAATGTTGTTCTTCCTTTTTCCATTAAAGAGGATAGAGCCATCCTTTTGACTTACAGATTTGCAACATTTTTGATTAAAGATTATGTCATAACCATTGTCACTTAATTGACTTATGGACAATAGATTATGTTTTAATCCTTATACAAGTAGAACATTAGATATAGAGGGAAGGTTACCATTGCCAATAGTACCAGAGCCAATTATCTTGCCCTTCTGATTCCCTCCAAACTTGACGTCTCCTCCTGATCTAAGTTCCAGGCTTTGGAACATAGGCCTTTCTCCCGTCATGTGACGTGAGCAGCCAGAGTCCAGGTACCATGATTGGTGTCTTGACTGCGCTGCTAAAGATGTCTGCAACAGATATTATTTTGTCCTTAGGTACCCAGATCTTTTTGGGTTAGTTGCCTTAACGTTTTGTCTGAACTTCTGTCTTTTTACAATAGGTTTGTTCTGACGTACTTTAGGTTTAAACACAGGAATGTTCTGATCAGAACTAGTGTGTTTAATATCATTAAGGTGACCAAACTTAAAATGAGTATATAAAGGAGTATGCTTAATGAAGAGTTTATCAACAGGTGTTGGATTTAAATCCTTTCCAGAGGAAGATTCATATCCAATTCCCTTCCTATTGTTTCTGCTAACACCATAGATCATTGAAGCCATCTTGCTTCTATCTATGCTTCTTGACATAAACTTCTGAAAACTATAGTCATATTCTTCTAAAATGTTTTTAGATTTTCACTTAATTTCAGATTCAGAATCTTGTTGAGCTTTTTCAAAATCATTTTTCAATTTAAAATTTTCTGCTTTAAGCTCAGCCATTTCAGATTCAAGCTTATTACTCTCAAATGCAATATGCTTTAAAAGCTTCTTGTATTTGATTTTAATTTTGCTATAGTTTTCAAGGACTTCTGATAAACTCTCAGCAAGTTCAGATCTAGTGAGTTCAGAAAATACCTCCTCGGAATCTGATTCTGATTCTGATCCAGATGATTCTGCATGGTCTTCTACATCAGCCATGAGTGCCATGTTTGCACATTCTTCATCTGAGTCTGATGAAGATTCAGATGCATCTAAATCATCCCAGGTTGCCATTAGAACTTTCTTTTTATGCTCAGGCTTCCTTCTTGGCTTCTCCTTCTGAAGCTTTGGGCATTCATTCTTGTAGTGCCCAGGTTCCTTGCATTCATAGCAGACAACCTTTTTCTTTCCAGATCTTCTGTGTCCAGAAGACTCTTTGCGTTGATCTGGTTTCCTGAAGTTCTTAAACTTCCTCTGTTTATGCTTCCAGAGTTTGTTGATCCTTCTGGACAGCAGGGACAATTCATCTTCTTCTTCAGAAGAAGACTCATCAGAACTTTCTTCTAAAACCTGCAACGCTTTAACAGATTTGTTAGACTTTAAAGCAACTGACTTACCTTTCTTTTGAGACTGGTCTTCTTCAAGTTCAATCTCATGGCTCCTCAGAGAGCTGATCAGTTCTTCCAGCGTGATCTTGTTCAGATCCTTTGCTAGCTTCAGAGCAGTGACCATTGGTCTCCATCTGATTGGCAAACTTCTGATGATCTTCTTAACATGACCAGCAGTAGAGTAGCCCTTGTCCAGAACTTTCAAGCTGTGAGGATCTAGAATCTAGAGAATATAACTTCTATAGATTCAGATTCTTCCATTTTGAAGGCTTCATATTTCTGGATCAACGCCAGAGCCTTGGTCTCTTTTTCTTGTGAGTTCCCTTCATGAGTCTTCTTCAAAGACTCAAACAAATCAAATGATGTTTCTCTGTTGGTAATCTTCTCATACTCAGTATGAGATATAGCATTTAATAAGATTGTTCTTGCTTTGTGATGATTTCTGAACTCCTTCTTCTGAGCTTCAGTCATAGATTTTCTATCAATTTTCTTGCCATCCCCGTCAGTGGGGTGAACATAACCATCAATGACTAAGTCCCAAAGGTCAGCATCATATCCAAGAAAGAAGCTTTCTATTCTATCTTTCCAATAGTCAAACTTCTCCCCATCAAACATAGGGGGTTTTGTGCTGATTATATCCTTGTCTTCATATCTGTTGCTGTTGGATGTTGAAGCTTCACCCATAATATATCAACCAAAAATATATATCAAGAGTTTTCTCAACTGGATCTTTTATGTTCACGGTGAAGTGAGAGCACTAACAGAACCATAGCTCTGATGCCAACTGAAGGTGAGAAAAAAAAGGCTTAGAAGGGGGGGGGGGGGGTTGAATAAGGGTTTAGAAAATATTATGGCAATAAAAACACAATGATTTTTATCCTGGTGCGTTGAACTCAACTAATCCAGTCCACCCTATCAAGAGTGATTTGCCATTCTCCACAATGACTTAATCCACTATAGTCAAATTGATTACAGTGTCAAACACTAAGAATAACTGTCTTAGTCTTCTCAAGAACTACTGACCACAACTTGGTCTTCTTAAGGAACCTTTACAAATGAATGTAAACTAACAAGTGTGTATGAAGATTGCTTCTAAAAACCTTTAATCACAACTGTGATATTTTACACAAGTATTAAGAACTAAGAATAAAAATATTCAGCTTTTTAGTATGAACGTTTGTATGAGAGTTGTGAATAATATCAGGAATTGTCAAAAATGTCAACATTGAAGTGTTGTTGAAGACATCCTTATATAGTGCTGAAAGTCCCATGCTTAAAGACCGTGCATAATAGAATAGTTGTAGCCTCTTGTCTTCTAATGACTTTTCCTTTCTCAGAAGAGGAATGTTCAGATAAATGACTTTTGCCTGAATTCTTGTGTCTATCATAAATAAGGAAAGAGTCATTTAGATAAGGACAAGGAATATACCAACGGATATATTTTGAATAGCATCTTCTTCAACAAGCTTCTTTCTCAAAGTTATCACATCAGAGTCTTGATGATATCAGAGTTTTGCAGCCAATGTGCTTTAGCGTGAATATCAATCAGAGCAGAGTTTGAAGATCAGATCCTCTGTACTTGCAGCGTGAAGTACTTCCAGAGTCTTCTAAAAATAGTGCTTAAAACTCTTCATACAAATTCTTCAGCTACGCTTCATATGCTTTGTAGCTTATGCTTCAGAGTCTTCTGCAGCTTCTGCTTCAAAGTCTTCTACAACTTCTGCTTCAGAGTCTTCTGGAAGCGCTCAGAATCTTCTGATGAGTTGCTTCTGATGCTTCAGAGCCTTGCGTAGAGAACGTTCAAATGTATTTTTGCCTTTATCAGAATATTCAATTTTAATATCTGAAACAAAAACACTTGAACAAAATTAGAGTATATATTTTCTTAATACAACATTTCATTAGTGTTATCATCAAAACAATGAGATATATTTAAACACCAATCTGTGTTCTAACAGATAACATTAATGAAATTTTGTATAGAGAACTTATATACTCTACTTTTGTTCAAGTGTTTATTTGTTTCAGATATCAAAATTAACATTATTCTGGAAGTAAGAACACCTCTGAACATTAAAGAACGAGAAAGCTCTGAGCGTCAGACGCAAGTCATCAGAAGACTCTAATATGCTACAATGACTCTGAGCGAAGCTAAGAAGAACTTGAGTGAAGAACATACGTAAAGCTTCAGAAGACTCTGGAAGTACTTAATGCTGCAAGTACAGAAGTTCTGATAGGCAAGTATGCTCTGATAGGTATCTCACGCTTAAAGCACTTGGCTGCAAACTCTGATAGAGAAACTCTGAGTGAGTTAACTCTGACCTGAACAACTAGGAACATTATCAGAAGTTCTGATGCAAGACGTTCCAAAGTTGTTGAAGAAGATGATGTTCAAATAAAGATCTGTTGTCATATTCTTTGGCATTATCCTAAACGGATCTTTCCTTATTTGTGCTCGACACAGGATTTCAGACAAAAAGGATTTGTCTGAACATTCCTCTTCTGAGAAAAGAAAAGTCAGTAGAAGACAAAAAGAACAGAATACACAGATTGCACAATCTTTGAGAAAAGGTTTTCAAAGGACTATAAAAGCAAGTCTAAGCATCACTTCAACGTTGACGAAAGCTATTGAAAAATCTCTTGACAAACAAATCATTCAAATCACTCATTCTTCAAGCTAGAATAGTTTTATTCGTTCTTTAATTTGTGTAAAAATCACTGTTGTGATATAGCTTTTTAGAAGCACATCTTAAACACATTTGTTAGTTTATCTTTGTAAAAGATTTCCTTAAGAAGACCAAGTTGTGGTCAGAATTTCTTGAGAAGACTAAGACAGTTGTCTTAGTGGTTTACAATGTAATCAAGTTTGATATAGTGGATTAAGTCCTTGTTGAGAAAGGCAAATCACCTTTGTAGGGTGGACTGGATTAGTTTGAGTTCAAACGAACCAGGATAAAAATAATATGTTATTTTTCTATCATCTAAATCGTTTTAAACCATTATTCATCCACCCCCTTCTAAGTGTTTTTCCTACCTTCAGTGAATTTGCATTCCCAAAGTTGTGACAAGTGCCAAATGAGTGTTGGAATTTCAAAACATAATGAAATGTCGTTATAGAACATGCTGGAGGTTGAGGCATTTGACTGTTGGGGCATAGACTTTGTCAGTCCATTTCCATCATCGTTTTTCAATGAATATATTTTTGTCGCAGTTAACTATGTGTCCAAATGGGTAGAAGTGATCGCATGTGCGAAAGCAGATGGAAAAACAGTGATAAATTTTTTAATGAAAAATATATTTTCTCGATTTGGTACACTGAGAGTGTTGATAAGTGACGGAGTATCCTACTTTTGCAACACTCAGCTGGAAAAAGCTTTGGAGCAGTATGGTGTCAAGCACAAACTTGCAACACCATACCATTCACAAGCAAATGGACAAGCGGAGGTATCAAATTGAGAAATCAAAAGGATTCTTGAGAAAACAGTATCGGGCTCTAAAAAATATTGGGAAAATAAGTTTGATGATGCTTTGTGGGTCTATCGGACAACTTTCAAAGCTCCAATTGGTCTCGCACCTTTTAAAATGGTATATGGAAAAAACTATCACTTGCCGATAGAGTTGGAACATAAGGTATTTTGGGCCTTAAAATTTTTAAATTTCGATCCAACTCTAAGTAGTGAAAAAAGAAAGGTACAACTGCATGAATTGGATAAATTGCACCTCCAAGTGTATGACTCCAACAAAATTTTACAAGGACAAAGTTAAAAGATACCATGACAAGAAAATTGTGGACAAAGACTTGAAGGAGGGACAAATGGTCTTTCTTTTTAATTCAAGCTTAAAATTGTTTATAGGTAAGCTGAAATCCAATGGCCTGGTCCGTTCCGAATTAAGGAAATAAAAAACTTTGGAGAAATTTTTATTGAAGACCCTTTGTCGAATGAGAGTTAGACTGTCAATGGTCAGAGGCTGAAAATATACCTTGGTGGAAATTTTGAATGAAATCTAGGCACAGTGTCATTTTGCAAGTCGTGAGGTCACATTGGGCCGTCGAGCTTAAACGATGTTAAAAAAAGCGCTTGTTAGGAGGCACCCCAACATTGTAAGTATTTACTTTTTTTTAGTATTTTGAATTTAATCGGGTAGTAAAAAGTCGAGAGAATGTAGCCTAATCCTAACTTAATTGGCTATATTTCACTGAGTTTGCTTAGCGCGCTACTGAGACCGCTTAGCGCGTATGTGAACATGCCCAATCATTAGTGGGCCTGAGTGGAAAAAGAGAAGTGGTCAAAGTGGGTCTGTTCGTTTTAAAAGGAAAAGAAAGTTGAAAACCCTCATTTCCCTCATTTTTCCTCTCACGGCTACTTCACTTGTGCTTCAACTTCATTCTCTCAAGGATTCACCTCCTGTTCTTCAAGTTCACGTTCACCCTTTCCTCTCATTCACTAATTTCAGGTTTGCACAATGTTTTTGGTTTGAATAAATTAGATTGCATGTTGCTAGGGTTTTGTGGGATTAAGATGAATGTGATTTGTAGAGTTTGATTTCATAGAGTAGGTTTTGAACCATTTGTGACCAATGTTAAGGTTTAGTTACAAACTGGTTTGTATGTTGCTTATTGTTGTTACTGTGTTAAATTGATAATACATGTGTTGGGTTCAGATTAGGTGAATTAAATTGTTATTTGTGCAACTCAATATTCATGGTAGAGGAAATTTGTTTTCCTGATATCGCAAGTGCACTTAACGCGCTATGAGCTAACTAAGCGTGCCCCTCTTGTCATGTTCTGATTATTTTTTGTTTCTTTGATGTTTTCTGTTGCAATGTGTTGGATATGGTATTGTTTGATGATTTTTTTGGTAGGATAATTGTATTTGGGACAGGTTGGTTGTAGAGAAATTTGTGCTTGCATGCCTGACCGCGCTAAGCACGCCCTCCTGGGATCAAAGTTCTCGAATTTTAATTTTTTGTCGATTGTTTGACTGTTTGGTGTTGACCTATGGTTTCATATGATTTTTCTTGAATTTCCTAGCTGGTTGTTTAACTTGTTTGATGTTGTTTTGATCTGTTTTTCTTTGTTGCAGATGGCTCCTAAGAGAGACCGTTTTAGCACTGGACAATCATCGCAACAAAGACAATCGTCTGTGGAGTATGATGCACACGGATTTTTTGGGCCTGAGCAGCAGGGTCGATATCTTAAGCTGACTAAAAAAAGTATATGGACTTCACAAATTTTTCGAATTGACCTTCATAGGGAGTTTTGCGACTGCCAGAGCATAATTGAGTCGCATGGTTGGCAGGCCCTCCTAACTTCACCAATCCAGCTCAACTATGAGATAGTGCATGAGTTCCATGCGAATGCCATCCCGATGGAGGTTCAAATGTACACTTTTATGACGTATGTGAGAGGAAGACATGTTTCGTTCTCTAGGGATGCATTCAATGATTATCTAGGTAGCCCATTGGTTCTTGCTGAAGGGGGGCATTGCTCCTATTATTGGAGGGTGGCAAGAAAGAACTAGAATTAGAGAATGTGTGCTTGGCCTTGGCACATTTGGGTCGAGTATTTGAGTTGAATGCGGCAGAGAGGCCGATGATATTAAAGAGAGGAGACATGCCACAACTCAGGTTCTGATGACCATTGTCCTGCATAACATAAGGCCAAGGAGTCATACCTCCTCCGTCCCGGTTGATATAGCGTGTATGCTTTACTATATCATGGAGGAGAGGTAGGTTGATGTTTCTAGAATTAGTTTTGATAAGATCTGAGTCATAGCCGCTAGCGTACACCGCTTGGGTACTAAGGTCCCTGTGATTTTGGTATTTTCGGGACTTATTATGCGCCTGTGTCCCCGAGTGGGTGTCCTAATCCTGGGTGTGATCCACAAGACCGTAAAGGGGGTAGTGACATACACATGGATCCAAAGTTACTCTATGTCGAGACTTAACCAGCCACCACCATAACCAGTCCACCCAGTTCAGCCGCCACAGCAGCACGGAGACGTCCCATCTAATGATTAGGAATTTGATAACGTGTTGCGTGCATGTTGTCTCAACTGCGAAAAGGGCCGGCAGAAACAAACAGAAGAGTCGCCACCGAACATTATTTACCCCAAAGAGAAGGAAATGAAACGATCGAAGAAAACCTGAAGAACGAGAAAGACAAGGTCATCGCAACCAAATCTAGGATTCGGGAGTCGGTAACGCAAGGGGAAGGTATGAGCACCCCTCACATCCGTTGTTCTCAACGGGATTCATACTTGTTGTATAATCTATGGATGAAAGTTATCTAAAAACTACCGCTAGACGGGGGAGAAAGAAAAGAAGAGACTCGATAGGACATCGCTGCCCTATGCCTACGTATTCCCTCGTGCAATGGGAAAGTCAGAGTCAACATAGTTCGGAAAACTACGGGTGATGGGGGGAAGGTTGCTCGCCAAGACATCGCCGTCTTGTGCCTACGTATCCTTATCTAATATGAGAAATCAGAGCAAACATAGTTCGGGTAAACAAGACCACTGGTTGGTTAAGTGTTTTTTATAAGTGACACTAAAATCTCATTCTAGCAGTTAGGGACGATGCGTGTTTGCGGTAGAACGGAAAAATAACGTACTCTTTTCTGAAAATGAAGTTTTAAAAAAAATCCCAAAGGATAAAAGGTTTGAGTATTGTTTGTGTGTTTTAGTGAATGGGATTGAGTTAGTTGGAGACTCACGTTGCACTAGAGACTATGACACGAGAGCGGATGCGTCGCATATTGCTCAAAGGGCATAAGCTAAACACTCTAGATAAGCAAGGAGAAACCCCCCACTCATCATTCCCCATGTACTTAAGGCTCTTAGAGCACGATGCTTATCATTCTTTATTAAGTGTCTTGAAGAAATTTGAGGCGAGAAGACACAAGAAACACTAAAAGGGAACTGAGAACCCTAATGTTATCATACAAAGTGGCCCTAAAATCAGGATTAGGAGGGAAGCCTACCTAATGTTGTCATGCTTGGATTAAAAGCCTAATGTCTCTCCTACCTCTAACTTAATCGGAAATTAAGTCGAGCTAGGAATCCTAAGGGATCACGTGAATACAGGGGGTAAACCATAAGTAAACACGAAGCAACGCAATCACAGACAACGTCGAGTATCAAAACTAAAAATAAAATGTACGGAAATTATATACAAATACTTTTAAAGAAATACTCACAAACACACCCGAAAATTAATCAGAACTAAAACCAAAATTAAGAAAAGTAGTCAAAGATTAAAAGTTATATAGGTCAAAATTAAATCAAAAATTAATCCTAAGTTAATTAAGTTCTAATCTAATTCTAAAATTAAAAATAATTCTAAAACTAAATCTAATTCTAAGATTGAACCCTAGTTCTAACATTAATAATTAAATAAAATCTAGTTAAATACTTAATAGAAATCTAATTAAAAAAACTAAATTCTAAAATTAAAACTCTAATCCTAGAGTTAATTAAAATCTAAATTCTAAAGTAAATTTTAATTAAAATAATCCTAATCTAATTATGAATTAAAACAAAATTAATTAAAATCTAAATTACCTAAATTAAAAATAAAACTAATTTTTAAACTAAATTATTCTAATTAAACTAATAAACATTCTAATTTAATCCAATCCTAAAATAAATATCAAAACTAAAGTTGGTTTGTTAAATCCTAAACAAAATTAAATCTGAGTTAACGTTAATCTAATCAAGTTCTAAAACTGAAAATAAATTAGAATAAATAATATAAATTAATAAAATGGAATAAAATAAAGAAAGAGGAGATATAAAATAAAAGGGAGGTGAATTTTGCTGGGCTCCACATCCAAGCCCAAAGAATCCTTCATGAAGCCAAGAATTGAATAGGGTACGTGAGCGGAAACGGTGGTGACAAAAGGCAAAAGCTGGGTCTGAGGCCCAAGCCAACCAAACCCGACCCAGACTTAGCAAGCTAAACCTAAAAACTAGACTTTGCCTCACTCAACACAACCTTCTCACTTCTTTGTTAAACAAATTTCGCCGACAAACCTATTTCACCCCCTTCGTAAACCACTCCCTCATTCATCCTCTCACAACACTGTCTTCGACTCACGAAGCTGACCAATAACACCATTAAAAAATAAACTCGCTCGAACTAAGTGTAAAAAATGCCGATAACGAATCAAATAATATTTAAGGTTAGGAACGAGATCAACGTACCTATCGGAGACAGTGTCACTACTCGAAAAATGCAACGACGGGGAGGCGAGAAGAAAGACAGAAGAGTCGCCTCGAACTTTATTTATCCCATGAGGGGAAGGGAAAACATCGAGAAAACCCTAAGAAAAGAAATGGATAAGATGGTCTCGCGACCAAGAACGGGTTCGGAAGCCGGTTATGCAAAGGGAAGGTATTAACACCCCTCGCATCCATCATACTCGATGGTAACTATTTGTTTGTCGATGTGTGAAAATATTACTAAAAGGTATTGATTTCTATGAGTGTTCCAAGGGAGGTTAGAAACAGGGGAAAGTGAGGTAAAGGGGGAGAAAAGACTCTGTAGGACTTTGCGGTCCTAGGCCTACGTATTCTCAACAGATATGAGAAAGTCAGAGTCAACGTAGTTCGGGGAACTACGGGTGAAGAGGGGAATGTGCTCGGCGAGGATTGGGGCCAAGACATCGTCGTCTTGTGCCTACGTATTCTCATCTGGCATGAGAAATCAGAGCAACGTAGTTCATGATAATGTTAACCAGTGTTTTTGTGGATGATGCTATTGTGCGCATTCTAGCAGTTTAGGTGTATTGCTACTCGCTCGTTGGAGACTTAGGTGTTATCTGTTTGAGGTAGAACGGACATAACATATCCTTTTTGAAAAGATTAATTTTCGCCTATCGAGGTAAGATGTCACGTTTGATTTGTGGGAATTGTTTTTAGGGGTGAAATATGTCATCGGATAGTAACCCCTTGTGGGTAGTACCCAATTCTTTATCTCGAAGTTTTGTTATGAAAATGGTGTGGCGAATACAATCGCGTCTTCGTATTGAAAGACGAGTATCGAGACCACACACTCTACAGTGAGTATCCTGACACTCGGAGAGGAAGAAGTCTACACTCAATCCTCTCTCTTTAATTCAATAGAAAGAGAACTTCATTCTCTTATTAAAGATGTTTTTGATCCTGAATGGTAAGTGATTTGCGACAGTAAACCCTAACGGTAATGTCAAGCACTCGGGATAGGATAAGGCCTACGCCTAACCAGTCCACGACCATTCAAGTTTATTGCGAAATGAATTTGAAAATGCACTCGGTACGGGACCGAGGTTTTTTAGGAGAAAAGTTATGAAAATAAGAAGTGGTGAATTGGTTTGAAAGCTGGTTGAAAAAGTCCGCTTGACGTTGGATCAAGGGTTTGACTTGTATTTGCGTGCAAAAACATGGTGGAAGTGTGTTTGAAAATAGCTCGATGACGGATCAAGAAATAGTTTGAAAAACGAAATATTCTAGTCCCTAGGGGTGCTCCTAGACGATAAGCCGCAATCAAAGAAATGCAAAATACGTACATCGGAAATGGGAGAGGGGTACATGCAAATTACACGGGATTGCACGAAAGTAATGTAAGTACAGAGTATGCCTAAGAGGGGGGGGGGGGTGAATTAGGCTTTAGGAACTTTTTCCGGTTTTTCGGTATTCTTAAATTTTACTTCTTTAAGAATGTTGGTGATGAAAGCGGTAAATGCAGAAAAGGAAAGAACACGGAGAATTATAGTGATTCCCCTCACAATCCGAGAGTACTCCACTCCCCTTTCAACATGAAAGAGAATTTACTATAGTTTTAGAATTGTACAACCTATCACACCATCAACCGGTGAGGCCTACTTTCTAACAACTATACAATCACAAGTGTGCAAGAACAGTCCTCTTGCAGACACTTACCCTTGTGTCCAACAATCATGGATCACAAGTCACAATAGAAGTAATTTGAATGAATTGATTTGAGAATAATAGCAATGATATCAATACATAAATTGATCTTCTCCTTTTGATCAGAATTCACTCTTTAGTATCAACACAAGTGTTCAATGCTATGGATATGAAATATATGAACAATATGAACACTTTGATAAAATATGAAAATATTTGAATTTTAGTGAATTTGATTCAATGAATATTTTTGAAAATTGTTGGAGGTGTTTTTCAATTTTGGAATAATCAGAATTTATATGAGCCAAAACACCCATTCAAACAGGTTTAATTGAGTATGAATAAAAAGATGGAAAGGTATTCAAACAAAATTTGAACTTGAAAGGAAACAATTTTTCAAAATATGTTCAGTGTTAATCGGTTAACCATATAGGTTAATCGGTTAACAATGTAACGTTAGCTCAAAGAATTCAAATTTTAAGGGTGTTAACCGATTAACCCATATGGTTAATCGGTTAACACTGTAAAAACTTAGAAAAATATTTATGTTTTAAGTGTTATACCAATTCTAAAGAGTTTTAAAAAATGTCAATGCAGTATGCAAAAATTATGGATTATTTGAACACTTGTATATCAAATTAAAGAGGGAATTTTGATATACCAGCCTTGTGTCCAAGTCTTGACAGATGAAGAATAATTTGCACAACAGCTTGACTTGTAAGTTATAATTACATAGACTTGATCAGTTTGAAAGCCTTCACTTTTTGCAAACATGAAGTGAGCTTGAGTTGAGTTGACATCATCGAAACTTGAGATTGAAGTATGCTTGCTTCTACATTCTCCCCCTTTTTGATGATGACAAACAAAAGCGTATGTGCCATGTTTTTGACGATGTTTCGAACTGATCTTGGTTTGCTTCTCCCCTTATGTCCAGCAACTCCCCCTATCTAAACAGAAGGCAAAAATTCTGCACAGAGAGATATTAGAAGTACAAAGCTCTTCTCCCCCTTTGTTATCATCAAAAAGGAAGAAGCTTTCAAACCAGAAAAAATATAGGCACAAAAGGCAGCAAACAATCAAGTAAACAAGAAAACAAACATAATTGATAAAAAAATGCAGCACATAGAACATGCAGCATAATTATTGTACGATTACATAGGAAATGAAGCTAAGCAACATAAACATAATTAGGAATGAAAAAATAAAAGTAAACAACATCAGCAAATATTTTCTAAAAATCGTCATCAGCCATATCCTCTTCTTCTGCTTCCTCTTCTTCTTCACCTTCTTCATCCTCTTCAACAGTGTTGCTGGTTTTGGTACGGCGAGAGGTAAGTATAAGGTTTCGGAGAGAAGCAATGGCCCGAGAGGTTTCTCTATGTTGGGTCATCATAGTTTGGTAGAGAAACTCATTAGTAATACATCCTTCTGGTACGGGATAGGCTTGGTTCGAGGCTGCTCCTTCATCAGCATACTTGTAGGTTCCATCAGCGTCTTTGATGATGTCAGTGTTCTTTACAATTGTTATCTCATTTATCTCATTGGTTGAAGACTTCATCTTGGTAAAAGGTTCTCTCTTGAGATCCAATTCAGACAATTCAAGAATTCTTGACACCAGCCGAGCACAAGGAAGACGCGTCTGAAGCTCAAGCTGTTGTCAAAGATTATACATTATAGTCAGAATCCAATTCACCCGAATCTTGTTCTTGATAGCAAACAGAAGTTGCATTTCCAAATCGTTGATCTCAGCGTGATTGGAGTCTTTCAGAATGAGAACGTAGAAAATGACATAATGTAACATTCGATCAGATACCGTCAAATTCTTTGCGTAACACAGCATGCGGGCAGTCCGCTGATTAGCTATAATTGTCTCTTTTGGGAACCTGCAAATCCTGTAATAGTATTCCATTTTTTCGTAGTTAGCCCACGGTCCTTCATCGTGGTTAACCCTTTTTCGGAGAAAATATCCGGTAGATGGAATTTGCAGCTTTGAAGCAATATTAGACAATTTTTCCTTCAGCAGACAGTCGCGAATAACTGTTTCCAGGATATGTTCACCATTACCATCCAGATATACAGAAAGCTTATTCAAGAAAGTCTTAACCAAATTCGGGTAGCAGTTACCAGAGTCAGAGACAAACTTATCTATCTTTTGGTATTTCAGCAAAGCAGGAAAATCAAAAGAAGATACCGGAAAAGCTTTAAGATTGGCATATTTTACCGGTAGGATGTGGCGAATGCGAACCTTGAAGTCCATGCGACGCTTCTTGGTGGTTTCCATGGGGATGCTATCTTCCTCATATGCAGAGTCATATTCTGGAAGCTTGCCCTTTCCCTTGTGAGATGAAGCCATGGAAGTTGTTGAGAGATTCTGAAGGTTTTGGGGTGCAAAGATGTTTAGGGTTTGAGAGATGGACGAGATGGTAATGTGGAGTGATTCCAATAAATAGTGAGAGAGAAGTAGTGGGTTTTAATGTTAGGGTTTGAAGAGGGAATCCCAAAAGTTCTTGTAGTCAAAGAATAGGAAATAGAGTTCCAAGGATATATTGACTTGGATTTTTAAGAAAACATTGACCACATATAAACACATTAAAAACACACAATTTTCCAAAATTTAAAAGAGTTTTTCGTTTCTGATTTTTGCCCATTTTGACAGTGTTAATCGGTTAACCATATAGGTTAATCGATTAACATATTAAAAAACCTAATTTTTTCAGAGAAACTTACAGTGTTAATCGGTTAACCCTATAGGTTAATCGGTTAACACATTAAAAAATTCAATTAGAACTGAAAAACTTACAGTGTTAATCGGTTAACCTATATGGTTAATCGGTTAACACATGCAAATTTTGGAAAAATGCTTAAAAACAGAATGCACACACATGAAAACATAACACAAATTATGCATACACATATTAGAGAAAAGGTCAGATGTCACCTTCATCAAGTATCCCAAGTTCTCGCCGAATTTTGTGGAACGGTTCTTTCGCCAAGGGTTTTATGAAGATGTCGGCGAGTTGATTGTGCGTGTCGATGAAAGTAACATCTACATCTCCATTCAATACGTGATCTCGAAGGAAGTGATGTCGGATATCTATATGCTTTGTTCTTGAATGCATGACCGGGTTCTTTGTAATGTTGATGGCACTTATTTTATCACATCGAAGAGGAATGCAACCGAGATCTACATCGTAATCCAGGAGTTGTTGCTTGAGCCACAGAATTTGTGCACAGCAACTTCCTGCTGCAATATATTCTGCTTCAGCTGTACTGAGTGCCACACACGCTTGCTTCTTGCAGGCCCATGACACTAGTGCATTCCTGAGAATGTGACACGTACCACTTGTGCTTTTTCTATCGGTCTTACATCCTGCATAGTCAGCGTCAGAGTAACCAACTAAAGAACAAGTACTACCTTTAGGATACCATAATCCAACGTTTGTTGTCCGTTTGAGATACTTTATAGTTCTCTTCACGGCGGTGACATGTGATTCCTTCGGACTTGCTTGACAGCGTGCACACAAACAAACGCTAAACATAATGTCAGGACGGCTTGTCGTCAAATATAATAATGAACCGATCATACCTCGATATTTTGTTATATTAATTGGAGTACCGGATTCATCTTGATCAACGTACGTTCCGGATCCCATAGGAGTGGACATCACCTTGCAATTATCCATATCGAATTTCTTCAATAATTCTTTGCAATACTTGGTTGATTAAGAAAGATGTCATCCTTTGTTTGCTTGATTTGTAGTCCAAGAAAATAATTCAATTTTCCCATCATGGACATCTCGAATTCTCCTTGCATCATTAGTGAAAATTCTTCGCAAAGCTCTTTGTTTGTTGATCCGAAGATGATGTCGTCGACATAGACTTGAACCAATAAGGTGTTACCCTTGATCTTCTTTATGAACAGCGTCTTGTCAACCTTTCCTTTTGTAAATCCCTTTTCACATAAGAAGTTGCTAAGGCGGTCATACCACGCTCGTGGTGCTTGTTTCAGTCCGTAGAGTGCCTTTTTCAGTTTGTAAACATGCGAGGGATTCTTGAAGTCTTCAAAACCCGGAGGTTGTTTGATGTAGACTTCTTCTTTGATATATCCATTCAGGAAAGCGCTTTTGACATCCATCTGGAACAACTGAAAATTCATAGAACAAGCGTAAGCAAGTAATAATCTAATTGCTTCTAACCGTGCTACCGGAGCGAACGTTTCATCAAAATTAATTCCTTCCTCCTGGTTGTAGCCTTGTGCGACCAATCTTGCTTTGTTACGAACTATGATCCCATTCTCGTCAAGTTTGTTCTTAAACACCCATCTCGTTCCTATGATGTGCTTGTTGTCCGGTCTTGGTACGAGACTCCAAACTTGATTCCTTTCGAATTGGTTGAGTTCTTCTTGCAACGGTACAATCCATTGGTCGTCGCCTAAGGCTTCATCAATCTTGGTTGGTTCAATTTGAGACACAAAAGCCATGTTGAGACAAGCATCCTTAAGATTTAGTCGAGTTGCCACGCCTTGGCTAATATCACCAATAACTTTATCTATCGGGTGATCTCTATGCATTCTCCATTCCTTCGGAAGATCTTGATGTTCTTCGATGATTTGAGTGACATCTTCTTGTGGTATTGTTTGATTCTTTAAAGTTTCTTCTTGTTGTTGTGAAGAACCTACTATATCATCATCATCATCAACAAGAATACGCCTTGAGCGAAAGTCGGGCACAACTCCATGCTAGAGTTCCTGAAAAATGACCAAAGACCCAACACTTGGATAAACAAACAACATCCCACCAATTTTGAGTTTTATGGTTTCGATAATTTATTAAGTGTTTTGAAAGAATGTACAAGATGAATGGATGAATATATACAAGATAACAATATATATATATATATATATATATATATATATATATATATATATATATATATATATATATATATATATATATATATATATATATATATATATATATATATATATATATATATATATATATATATATATATATATATATATATTTATATATACAAGTGAGTTGAATCGGGACAAATGTAACGCTAAACCGTCGTAGCTCGACTTATGATATTGAGGATCATTCTCCGATTAAATCGTGTCGCACGGACAAAAGAAGGATGAGATCTCGTCTTAATTGCAAACATTATGTCGATTAATCGAAGGTAGCCAGCCTATCACGATCCCAAAGTAAAGAAAATGACCCAAATGGTCATTTTCCATAGATTTGAAATCGAAAGGTTATCTACTTCGAAAAAATGGCGCTTACGAATAGAAGACTTCATAGATCGAGAAAGTCTAATAAAATGAAATCGAAAAGAGGAAGAAATTTAAAAATAAAAGGGAGGCCATCTTGGGCAAACCTCCATCTATCAATAATTTGACCGATGATCGTTTTGTGGTCTCGTCATCAACCAAAAAAGCAAAATAAATTGGAAAAGATGATCCAAGCGTAAATGAAGACACTAATAAGGATTGTTAACAAAATGGTTTAAAAAAATTATCCGAAAAGCTAAACAAAGTTCTCCATAAAATCTAAAACAAAATTATTAGTAAAAGAAAAATGAATTCTAAAAAAAGAACTTCATACTAAAAACTATTTACAACTTTTTTTAAAAAAAAACTTATTTAAAAAATATATTAACAATTCTAAAAAAGAAAACTTATTTTGAAAAATATTAGAAACTTCTAAAAGTTAAATTGAAAATATATAAAACTAAAAAAAAAACTAATTTATATAATATATCAAAAACTGTTAACAAGGCCATTTAGAAAAAATATATTACATTTTTAAAAAAATTGGTTAGAACAAAATGTTAAGAACTTAAAAAAGGGAAGGGGGTTCGTGGAAATCCAGGGGGTACTAATATATGTGAGGATCATCTGGGTTTTGAAAAGCCCATCATCTCACTCTCCAACGGTGCCAACAAGTGAGAAAAGGGTGGAAAGAAAATGGAAGGGGAGGTGTAGCCTGGATGAGAACAAACCTAGGATTTTTTGTAAAAAAAAAATAAATTAAAAAAAAAAGAAATTTGGGTTGAGCCAATGAGTCTAACACGGTGAAAACATCATCCTGTGACATTGTCCAACAACAACAATAAACCTACACCACATCTCAATTAATATCCACAGTAGAATAAACGAAGCCGGAAAAAATGAGAAAAAGAACCACGCCTTCGATCTTCGTTTTTATCCCAAACATTCTCTCTTTCGCAACTTTTGCAAATCAACTCTCGATTTTATCTCAATGTTTCAACGCAGGCCAATGTTCTAAGTCTCGATTCGTTCAATTTTTCTTCTTCATATCTATACTCTGAACACTATTTGGTTCTGTTTTCGATCTGTGATGTGGTGGGTGTTTATTTGGGTTGATGAAAGTGAAAATGGGTTTTGGTTTTGAAGGTTTGAAGAAGGGAATTTTGGGTTTGGATGGAGGAAGTATGCGAAGGTTTGGAGATGGATTTGCGGCGGAAAAGAGAGAGGAAACGGGTTTCGTGGGTTTGGATTTGAAGAATGGTTCGGGTTTGTGATGTTGTTTGGTTGTGTGGTTTTGCGGCGCCGGTTTTGGATGGTTTGAGGGGTTTCGATAAATCTGGGTTTTTCGTGTTCGTTTGAGGTTGAAGAAGAGGAAATTTCTGGGTTCTCATTTTTTAAAATTTTGATGATGATGAATATTAGAGGAAAGGGGGCGGTCGTTAGGGTTGTCTCTTCTCCAAGATGATGATGAATAGTAACTGGCTGCTAGGGATTTTCCAAAGAAAGAGACAATGAATAGTGTCACTCTTATATGCTGAAGCAACGTGTCCTCTTTCAGCTTTTGTCTTTTTCTTTTTAAATTTTCTGTATTAAATAAAAACAAATCATAAACTAAATCCTAATTAATTTTAAACTAATTCAAACTCTAACAAAATCTAATATAATTAATCAATCTAAATTATTATAAGTAAATCTAAGCTAACTAATTAATCTAATGTAAAATTCTAATAATCTAATCTTAACTAAACTAATTCTATTCTAATAATTCTATTTCTAAAAAACTAATTTAAAAACTAATCTAATTTCTAACCTATCCTAATTAATAACTAAAATTTAATCTAATTCTAAAAAGTATTTAATTAAATTCTAACAAAAGTCCTAAGTTAAACTCTAAATCCTATTTTAATCTAATCAAACTAAATTAATTCTAATTTCTCAATCAAAACTCTATTCTAATTCTAATTGTTAAATCTAAAATCTAAACTCTAATAAAAAAATATAAATTCTAAATTCAATTCTATTTTCTAATTAAAAAAAGTTAAATTATATATTTTAAACTAATAAAAATTCTATATTCTGAAAACTAATTAATTGAATCTATTTCTAAATTCTAATTCTATAATCTAAATCTAATCTAAATATGCTAATTAAAATTAATTCAAATTCCTAATAAAAATTCTATTTTTGAAAACTAATATCTAATTCTAAATTCTAAATTCAAATAAAATTCTAATATTCTAAAATCTAAAACTAAATAAATATTAACTATTATAATCATGAAATTATAAAGCAAAAATAAAAATAAATCATAAAAAAAACCACGAAAAATGGTCGAAATGCGACAAAACTATCACCACAGATTGAACTACTAGAAAGAGAATAGACTTTCACTCGATTTCGAAATAAAGCTCATCACTTGAACTGGTTTAAACTGTAAAATGCGAATGAAGTGGTTGTAATCCCGATAAATTCATTCCGGCTGATAACATGGACAGCATGCGAGAAATTATCGACCTATATGATATGCAGATGAATGCGAAGGAAAAACCAGTCAAAGTTGTAAAAAGTGAGGGCAAATTTTGGGGTGCAACAGCTGCAAGTGAGGGTAAATTTTAGGGTGCAACAGAGAGTATGGTGCTCCTCAATAGAGTTTACAAGAAATCCAGGTAATATGTCCTTCGCCCCTAACTTCTTCTCCTGATTCACTTCTTCTTCTTCTCTCTCGGTTCTGCACTAGTGGTTGCTTCTTCCAAACGCTAAAGTTTTTTTTACTCGACCTGCAATTGTAGAAGATGTTGACGATCTGCGATGGAATGCTTTTGAAGTTGTAGGTCATTAATTAATCTGTTGATATGGGTTGGTTGCAGGCTTTTAATGCGGTTTACAAGTCGGAGATGATGAAGAAAAGTGAACTGGAAACAATGCTGGTGGAAGTAGAATACTGAAGATTGGTGAAGATGCCGAGAGTATTAGTTGAAGGTGAAGGTTAAGAAAGATGAAAAGAGAACGAGAAAAAAAAAGAGAAACCAACTCCCCTCCACCCGTTTTACAGTTCGGATTCTGTGCGGTTTTTGAGAGGAGTTGAAGTTTTTTGCTATCAAAATTCTATCTCTTTGAAGGTGAAGCCGAGGTGTGTTTTATTGGCGATGTCAGAAATTAGGAGGGTAGGATAGTCTTCTCTTCATCTAAATTCTGTTAAAGTATCTGAACTATGAAATGCTATCAATCTTTTTTCAGTAATGTTTTTGTTGTCCCTTTTTGTGTGCAGGTCGCAACAGGGTTTTTCCCAAAAGGAATTGGTACAAAGTTTGGCTGGTTGTGCAGTTGTGGTTTGTGTCATCATGTTGCAGCATTAGTACAGGATGTGGTTGGAGGCTTGTGCGTGGATGGAGGTTTTTTGTCGTGTTTTGCGCGGATTGTAGCAGGGTGATGGTTTTGTGATGTACCCTTATGTATTCTGTTAGAGCAATATTCTGTTAGGGCAAATGAGCTGCCAAGTCTTATACTGATTTACCAGTGCTTTGTCATCTTGTTTGGTGTGAGAATAGTACGAAGGTGGTGTACGGGTTTATTGGCAAGGGTTGTGGCTGTTGTATACAGATTCTAATTGAATTTTTTGATTTGCTTGTATCTCTGTTGTGGTTAGAAATAAAAAGAAGTAACTCCTTATTTGAATTTAAAGTAATCTCTCCACAATTCTTGATAATTACACCAGCATATCTATTATGGCTAAATTCACAAGAGATTAAAACTTTTCATAGATAAAAGAGTCAGAAAACTTTCTTTAGGAATGTTAAATGCTTGGCTAGAAACGTTGCACCTTTCAACACTAAAATGAGCAATTGACCACAACTAGCTTGAGGATCAACAACACGAACAATAATGGGCAAGATCCTGGCCCATCATCTTTTGGACATAACAAAATTCAACTTTTCAATTTCAAAAGTATCTTTAGGTGACTTTAGAATTATCTTGGTCAAAGAAGAAAGAAAAAGTCACCTTGCAATGTCAACAATAATTTTCCATTTTCATGTAACAACCAAAGGCACATAAAATTTGGATAAAATAGTAGGCCTCAGAATCACGATGCATGGACTTGAACATTGTATTCCTTTTGATGATTTGGCCGGGGTTAGGTCAAACCACCATCTGATCTTAACTGTGACTAACAGCCACCCTTATCTTGGAACTAAACCATCGTCTCTGATAAACTTGATCTTCTATCTATGATGGGAAGCTTCCCAACCAACATGAATTAAAGAAATGATGAAACCCTAGTCCTCTATGCTTGAAAAATCTTAAAGAATGGAAGCTTGATACTTGATGATTTGATTCATAGAAAATCCTAATCCCATGTCTTGGAGAACCAATGCAAAGTATGATTATGAACTATGAACTAATGATGATGCAAATGAAATGCGAAACAAAAGGCAGTTAAGGTTAGATAAAGGTGAAGGCAAATTTTGAGGTTCTACACATGTACATGTGGGATATGTACATGGATCATTAAAGGGCCTTTAATTTTTTACACTCGTCCATGCTAGCTTTGCATTTGCAGGTTCGTGAACTATAGGTTGAGCATCTGTTTCCAATGCAAGAGGATTTTGACGCTTATGTAGCTTGGCCTAGGGACAAACCTTTCCATTTTCGGATGGGGAAGGTTTCTCCTCAGGGTGCTGAGGTGCCTTAGCCAGAGGCTGCTACGAATGATACATAGAGTGTTGAGGCTGCGGTGGATGACAATGATGATGATAGCGGGGAGAGCACATAGGATATTGGTTCAGAGGCCATTTTCGATTAGTTGATCCTAGGTTTCTCTTATCTTTTGTTTACTTTATATTATATTTATGTTTAAATTTTCAGGATTTTGTTGTTCTATTTTTATTGTACTTCTGGATCATTTTGTACCATGCTTGGAAGGATGAGGAACATGTGTTGTGGCACCATTGTTTTGGGTGTCGCAAAATTTGGCTTTATGATAATATGTTTTGGTATTTTGAATAGTTTTTGCAATTGTTAGTTTTGGTAGTTTTTTTTATTTTGTGTTGTTCCTAAGTTTTAAAACTTGAAGGAACCTTGTGACTAATTGCAACATTGAGGAATCAATGTACATTTGAGTGGTAATGATAGGCTTGAGTAAACGTTCGGTTGCAAGGTACATTTTTATCGTCTTTTTTACTTAACATGGAAATAATACTTGAAGTTTGTATAAAACATGTTGTCACAACTTCTTTGGAAATACCTTTTCAACTTTAAATCATGTAGAACTTAATCTTTATGAGGAATCTTTCATTGAATAATATATGCCGAATACCGACATCTTTGTTTAACTCGTTCTTATTATGTTTAAATCAGGCATGTGTGCTGATTTGTGTGAAGGAAGAAAAGGATCAAGGAATTTTTTTTTTTGTATTTTGAGAAAAACCAATTAACCAAATAGAATGATCAATCTACCTTGTAAGAGAGCGAGTATTTTCTAGCCCCGTTAAGCCTTTGTATGAAGATTCATGTGAATAATTGAAGTGTGTAAGTTTTGTATATGAAAAATAAGTGAACTTTGAAATGGATCTTGAATTTTTGTCGTGAAACTTTTGAACCACAACCTTAAGTATGATTGCTTTTTTTTGTGCCTTGCCTTAAATGTATGAGAGCATACTTAATATCATATTTTGGTTGTTTTCAAAGTTGGGGAAAAAAGGTAGATTGAGGAATTAAGAGATAAAAGAAAGTGGTTGCATTAAGAAAAGATCTTGAAAGAAAAAAAATTGACAAAGAAAGAGAATTGGGCATAAATTTCCAACAAATAAGATCAATGTTGTGATGATGCCTCAAAGAATAAAAACAAGAAGGTTAAGGTATTGAAGTGCGTATGATTGTGAGAATTGAATGCTCTCATAGGAATAGGCATTTTTGTTTCAATGACTTTGATAAATGACCCTTCTTTGTAGTCCAAACCAAGTTACAATATTTGTAGTCCTTATGATTCTTTCCTTGACACTCATTAATGCAAGTTGTGTGTTGAATGCATAATTCGTTTCGGATGCTTGAAGGGTTGTTGGTGAGTGATAAAACCTTATAATGTTTTCATACATTGATGAATGTGTGCTTAGGTGTGATTCATGTTAAAACTGTATTACTTTAGAAGTTTTGATTTGTGTTTTGCACTTACAACTAGTTCTATCTCCATCTTTTGTCTTGAAGATGGTAAGATTATCTTGTGTGTACTTCTACTTTTTGAACCATGAAAGTGTCGTTGTTCTAGCATGTTGCTTCTGATTTCTTGTTTATGTTTCAGATTCGTTTTTGTTTGGCAAAATTTTGTTTGAGGACAAACAAAATGATATGTTGGGGAGAGTTGTTAAGGGCCAAATTGTTTATACAATTGATAGTATTTTGTGGCTCTTTCTAATGGTTTCCTTGGTATTTTAGTAGTAGACTTATAAGTTTTAATGTAAATATGAAAGTTTCCGATTTTATTGTAAATATTGTGAATTATGATCATTTTCATGCTTTTTGACAGGTCTTGCTGATATATGATGATTGGAACCTATGGTAGGAAAGAAGGCCTAAATGATCATTTTCGAGGCAATTGTGTCGGTAAACCGCACTTAGCACACTTTTTAGCGCGGTCGCAGCGTGTTTCCACTGTTGAGGTAGTAGCTAAGACCTTCAACCACGCTTAGCACGCTTTCTCAGATTTTGCATCTATTTTACTGATCGCGCTTAACGCGCTCCCGATGGCGCTTAGCGCGGTGCCACTTACTGCTACTTTTTCCACTTTGTGTAAATATCTACCTTAGAAGATATTTTGGAGAACTTTTACACTTTTCAGCATTTTGGAGTTTAGAAAGGGGTTTTAGGTCAAAAAAGCTTAGAAACTCAAGAAGAAGTGAGAATCAAATCTTTGAAGCATCAATCTTCGATTCTTTGACTTTGATGCTAGTAAAGCTTTCTTTTTTACTTGTTGATCAAGCTACCATGGTGATGGGTAGCTAAACACTTTTATGTCAAGATTAGAGGTAGTTAACCTTATGTATTTCTTTTGATTTTTTGTATGTGAACAAGGTTGATGATCAATAGATGATGAAGATCTTTGCTTTTAATATTGTAATTATGATTTGAATCACTCTAGACATAGATTTTCCAAGTCTTGACCTAATTTCTTCATCTATTAACAAACAAACTCTAGACATATATTTAGAAGTTAATATTTGGTTTGTATCGATCTTTATGTTTAGTGCTGCAATCGCTATTTCGAGAAATCCTCTTGCGATTAAAAAGAATAATACCCACAAAGCCGCTTTACAGATAAATGGATTTGTGAGGATACGCGATTGTATTGATTGAAACTATGTTCACATTCTTGATTAATCGGATATGTATGAAAAGGGTTAACGAAATCTAATATTGACATGCTTTTCTTAAGAATTGAACATTTTTATCTATTTTACATCTTTGCTACCAAACTTATGTTCCAAAACAAGAAATTTGTGAAAATCCCCTTTTTCTTAGAACTTTAAACTGTTGAACGACAAGCATCTATATATCTTAACAATCCTTGCGGAGACGATAAAACAACCCACCTAAAATACTTTTCAACAATCCACACGATGCAACCATCATCATATCTTATGTTTTTACTCTAGACTTGGTTTATAGTCTTTAGCACAATGTGTTTGCAATCAAAATATCCAAGTACCAACAACCCAAGGAAGCCAACAACAGATGTATGACATAACACAATTAAGATAAAAAAATCATAAGATAAAGAAAAGCCAAAATAGTAAAGTAAACATAATGTAAATAACAAATCAAACTAGGCTTGACTCACTTTAGGGAACCAGGGTCCCGAACAGAGTCACCAACTTTCGTACATCGAAAAAAGAATATGACATTTGTGAAGCACAATGGCAAGCTCGCAGAATGGACTTATAGAGTCACCAACAAACTTTATTAATTCCCAAAGTGGGAATGGTAAAATATTGATAAAACCCCTAAAAGAACATTGCTAAAATCAACGTTTCTTGATTTATTTTAGCAAAATCTATTTTGTCAAAATCTACGGAAAAACATTGCTTACTACCTAAAATAGTGGAGAAATGAACATTTGTATCATGGAAGAATTCATAGACATATCAACATTCACGAGAAAACTTCGCTAGCTTACTTGAGCGGGAAAATTTAAGACTCAGCTATTGATTAACTTAACTCATTATGCAAGAGTCGCCATCGCTTTTTTATTTATCCAAAGGAATTGAGAAAAGAACGTATAAAACCCAAAGAAGTTTTAAAACAAAACTAATAAAAACAGAGACAATGGTACGGAGGTTGGTTATGCAATGGGAAGGTGTTAGCATCCAAAACATCTATATTACTCTATAGGGACCTCTTAAAAATCTATGCTTGGCTTAAAAAGAGCTGTTTGCAAAAGATGGTGGAGATGAGAAGAGAAGTATTTTTTTTATGATTTTTGTGTTTGACAAGACTTCCTGAGTCTCTTGCCTACGTACCCACAAAGTGCAATGGAGGATTAAAACCTCGTAGTTTGTGGTAAAAATTACAAAAGAGATTTGTTTTGATTTTTTTAAAATGGGAAGACAAGTTGTCATTTTAAGGATAACACTCAACTAGTCGGCCACAAGTATATGAAAATGGACCTTTGCATCACTATTCAGAAGGGCTCCAACTTGGATTAAAATAAACAAGTATGCCACTAGCTCTCTTAAGTGGAAAAGAATCAACATCAAACATAATTATAGAGATAGGAGAATTACATCTCAACTATGAAAACAACTCATGTCTAAAGCATAAACGAAAGAGATGAAGAGACTACCCTAAAGCATAAAATAAAATATAAGGAATGAAAGATCTAACTAAGATACCAAGCTATCCCATCCTTTAGATTCAAGAAATAAACAACCAAATAAGTAGAGAAATAACCAAGCATCAGATAAAGAAGAACTTAAACCAATGCCAAAGATGAGGTAGAAGAGCTAAGTCATCCACAAGTCAAGTCAATGTCAAGGTACTAGATGAATTCTAAGGTCTCAAGTCACAACTCCAAAGCATATGGCAAAGAACCTAATTCTAAGTCCATAAGTCCATCGTCCAAGCAAACGATAATTACCAAATAGTCCAAGGAAGCATTAAGTCTTTTAATGGTTTAAGCCTTTATTAATGTCTTAAGGAAAAGAAAAAGAAAGTCCAAGTGGACAAAAAGAAAAAAAGAGGCATAACCATAAACAATAGCATTATGATATGATAAATGATAATAATAGAGCAATATATATAAGGTGCAAGAAAGTAAATGAATTAAAGATAAATGTGCATAAAAGTAAATGACATAAAAATAAATGTTAGCACAATTATATAGTTAGCTCAAGTGTTAGAATTAATAATCTGATTCGGGACAAATTTAGCGCTATGTTAAGCAATCATAGCACAATATATAAGAAAGATCATACTATGGGAGGCCGGTCAATAACAATTTATGTACCATACATGTTAGAGATATGATAGAGATCATACTCCTAAAACATGTAGCACAAGTCAAAACAAGGTGGATCAAGACCTAAGTCAAGGAAGATGTGTCCATTACATCAACCAATCCTTCGTGATACTTAGGAAAAACTTATGCATCAATCCAAAGTACCTCAATTGATAATTGATCAATCAAATGGTAGATTTGAAATGATGAAAGTTCATCAAGCACTAATCAAGATCTCATGGACAAGACGGATCATACATCATCTAATTGATCAAGAGGAAGGTGAAAAAGAAAAAGAAAGAGATGAAGATAGAAGGAGATAACACAAAAAGAGAAAACCAAATTTGATCAAGACATTAAAATAAGTTATCATCAAAATCAATCATCCATTTTGGTGGATTAGGGTTTTCACCCCATCAATGTTGAAACAAGTTTGGTTTATGCCATGAATCCTTCAAGGTTTTGATGATAACAAAAGTATTTAAAATAATTATTAGGATCTCTAACTAGCCAGTGTGTGTGCAGAGTTATATTTACTTGATGGAACTAGTTCTGACACTGAAATAGCTTCGGTTCAGTTCTGGTCACACTCTTTCAAAGACGTCTGATCAGAAAAGCAGTTGCTAGTACACTTTAGCTCAGAATTATGCTATGTTGTCTCTAATACTGATTAATGTTATATCAGTTCTACTAACACGGGACTCAAGATTTATTGACATTATCTTCTACAGGTTGTGTTGTACTTGAATTAGAGTTGTATCCTTTGGACAAAGGCCTTGTTTCTTGGATACTCTTGTGACTGTAAGTCCCAACGCTTGCTTCATTTGAAAAGAAGATGTACTAGAAGATTTTGTTCTGTTTCATAGCCGTTGAGGATCACCAACGTCTTTATTTTCCTTGGATATAAAAAGGAGTTGAAGATATGAAGATCATTCAAGAAATAATGTCGCGAATACAACTAAGATATACACACACTACTTTCAAAAAAGCTGAGTTTGTTAAGATTTCTTACTCTTGTGTTGATTAAGAATCTTTGTAATAGTGTGTTGTATTTTTTGAACACCTATGATATTTTATCAAGTGTTTTTCTTGTGTAACTTATTCATTTTCTTAACTATCTGTTTACATAAAAGTCTTAGGCACGAGCTCTAAGCAAGGTAAAAGTCTTGGACAAGAGCTCTAAGCAAGGTAAAAGTCTTAGACACAAGCTCTAAGCAAGGTAAAAGTCTTAGACACGAGCTCTAAGCAAGGTAAAGACTTAAGCAAGTGGTCTAAGAAAGAGATGTCTCGGTCATAATCTGATTGAGCAAAGTGAAGTCTTAGACACGAGCTCTAAGCAAGGGAAGCCTTGGACAAGTGGTCTGAGCAAAAATAAAAGTCTTATACAGGTGTGTATAAGCAAGTGTAATTCGGTTTATTCTAGTGGAAAATCTCTTGCTTGGCAAGGGGACTGGAGTACTTTCAGTTGAGAGAGGAACCAGGATAACTATTGTGTGTTCTTTGCTATTTTACTTTACTTCTATCTTTATTTTCGCTACACCTTATCAGATTCTGAACTCAGTTTTAGAATCTGAACTCTGGTTCAAAAGTAAATCTAACTTTTGCAAAACAGAATTCAACCCCCCTTCTTGTGTATTTTTCTCACCTTCAATCAACACCAAGATCCATTGAGTTTGATGAAACTTATGATCAAATCAACCAAGATCCAAGGCCAACAGAAGTCAACATAGGTCAAACAACTATAAAATGCAATAAAATGAAATAAAATGAACCCAAATGAATTTTAAAATCATTTTTAAAAGGAAAATAAGAGAGAAAATCCATAAAGTCCTTCAAATAAACAAATAAATGACCAAGAAAATTATGGAAGGTCAGAAATAAAATAAAAAGCATATGGAGTTTTTTTCATGATTTTTAAAACATAAAAGCATTTTTAAACCAATTAAAACAAAGGGAAAAAGAGAAAATCAAAGAAAAATAGAAAATCATTAAAAAAAATATCTCTAAAATTAAAATCAGATGAAGAAAAATAAAAGGGAATTTTAGGGATTATTATGGGGTTTTTTGGAGTTGATATGAAATTATTTTTAATTTTTGAAGATAAAAGCAAATTAAAATAAAAACTGATGAAAAAAAAACACAAGCGTTGGATCTGGCCTCATGATAACATGATTTTGTATCGTATTTTTAGGCTCGCTTTGTGCATTTTAGGTCCGAGTTTCTATCGAGTCTTTCGCATTTTTATGTGTTCTTACTCTGTTTTTATTTTGGCAAGTGTTCCCGTCGAGATTCTAGAAGAAATCGAGAAAAGAAGCAAAAGAGTAGGAAAATCCAGCAAAAACCAGCAATTCTACCAGCCTTGCTGATATGGCACTTGCCACCACCAAATGGCGTTCGCCATCTGCCCTTAAAGACCATGGCGCTTGCCATGGGCACCACGGCGACCGTTGTGCAGTTTACAGGAGCAATTTTAACTGCAGAAATCAGTTTTTGAGCAGTTGTTGGCGGTTATGTTTTCCCTTCAAGCTCTTATTTTGAATGGGGAGTTATTCAACTACCTTTTTCTCTATAAATAAGCCCCTTTTAGGATGTTTCGAAGGGACCCGACCCATGCAGAAGCGCTGGCGAACTGTTTTTAGACTTTTAACTAGGATATTACTTTTCCAAAGCAACAATTGCTCACACCGAGGAATTGTTGCAATATTGTATTTACTTTTCTGTTGCACTGCTGGAATACTCAGATCGAAGTTAATCAAAGTTCATTTTTGTTTATTCCATCGCAATCTACATGTCATTGTTTTTTTTTGTTTTACTGCATTTTATTTCTATGTGTCTGAACTTAATTCATTTTTATAAAAACCAAAAGCTAATATTATCTTAAGATTATTGAGCATGCACGTTACCTGTTTGCGATAGAACCAAGAGTTAACAAAACTCTCTTTATGAAAAAGGTTTCTGAATAAAATCCCGGAGGATAAAAGATTTGAAGTTTGTTTGTGTTTTTTAGAGAAGAAGTGTTTTGAGTTTGATTTGTAACTCATGTTGCACTAAAGACTATGACCTAGGAGCGAATGTGTTGCATATCACCCAAAGGGTGTACACTAAACACTCTAGGCCATTGAGAGGAAGCCCCCCAATCACCACTTCCCAAGTACTTAAGGCTCGTAACACACAAAATTCATTAACCTTTATTAAGTGTATTGAAATTGTTTGAAGATGAGAAGAGAAGGGACACTCTAAAGGGAGACTAACTCAAACCTAGTGTTCTCATACAAAATGCACCTATGATTGGGATGAAAGGGAATGCTACCTAATGTTGTCATACATGGGTTCAAACCTAAGGTCTATCATAACCTCTCTTAAACAAAAGAGATTAGAGATCCTAAGGGAACATGGCAAAGAAGGAAGAAGAAGAAGGAAGCTTAAAATAGAAAGATGCAAGTATGCATATGCAATGTAACACACAATCAAAGAGAGGAAAAAGTGTGGGGTGAATACCTCCACAAGCACATCTCAACCTTTATTAGTGCAAGAAAGGAATGCAAAAGCAAAGAAGAAAACAATCTAAAAGAAAGCACACAATTGCACACAAAAGTGGGATGAAAATGGGAGAATAAATCCTACAACCATTCACACATCAACCACAATGCCCAAAGGAAAACCAAATGAGAAGAAATGAGGACATAATTGAATTGAAGAATGGGAGGCAATATGAGAACCAAAGGAACTCATAAGGGCCGTCAACCAAAGGCAAGCCCAAAATCATGGAAGAAACAAGCAAAAGAAGTCCTCAAGGAAGCACCACTCATGACATGCTTCAAGTACCTCCAAAGGAGGGACCAAGCTATCTCAAATGGGATCCCAAACTCATTGGATAGAGGTTGGGATGATAAGAAAAGATGCCCAAAACAAAAAGCACATACATCAAAAGAGAATGCAAGCAAAGGCATGGAAGAAGACCTAAGTCATTCAACACATTCAACATTTGAAGCTCAAATGGAAAGCCTAAAAAGAATGCAAACTTCAACAAGCAATGAACAAATTTATGACCTAAAAATGAACACCCGAACACCTCAATGTGTTAATAATATGATTCAACAAGAGTTATGAGTTTAATGGATCCACAAAGGTCATTTCCAAATCAAACTAGGTCAATTACTTGTGTGAACCTCCCTTAGAAGTAACCTAACTTGTAAGTCCCTTCAAAAATAGGAAAAAGGCTAAAAAATAACCAAATAAAATCTCAAATGATCACAAATGAGTTGGCAACCAGAGGCCAAAAGCACAAGGGCAATGTTCCATCAAAGCACTACCAGAAGAAATAAATCCCTAAGGTGTACCACTTTGAAATGGAAGAATCGAGGGTCAACAAAAATGCCATGAAAGTCAAACCAAAATGCCACAAACCAGGGGCAAAATTGTCCTATAAAATTCTTCAACTCATCATGGTTATGAGGAAAAAAATTCAATCATTGGAAAATCAAGAACAATAAAGAACAAAAATTAATCCAATTAAAACCATTCCAAGTATTAATTCCATTTTTAATTGGAAAATAAAAGGAAAATAAAAATAAAAAATCTCAAATTTTTTTTAACACATTTAAGTGTCTAAAAACTATTTTTGTGGAATTTTACAACACTTAGAATTATTTTTAGTGAATTAAAATCAAACAGGAATTAATTGAAGTAAAAAACAATAAAAGAAAAAGAGTGTGTGATGAACAACAATATTTTCAGTTCAATTCACTGGGCCTTGGAAGAGTGGGGGTGTAATTAGCATTTTGAGCCCAATTAAAAATGCAAGCTGAGTCCAAATGAAACTATGCGTTTCATTTATGTGTTGGCAGTCAACAAGTGCACGCGTGGCCAGTCAAAAAGATCAAAGTTGTTTATCCATGTTCAGTCAAAGTTTCAAACGCATAGGTGGAAGGCACATCTAAGCAACGAAGGGGAGAACCAGACGCTGGAGCACGGTGCTCCAGTCGTCTTCTCCGGCACACCTGGCCGAAGTTGATGATCAAAAACCTCATCAAAACGTGCAAAGTTTAATACCAAAATGATCCTTACGCACCGTAGATCATGATTCGAGGTTTGGATTTTATTTATCATGCAAGAACAGAGAGAAACGAAGCATCGAAGAGTCAAGCACCATACCTGAATTGCATCAAACACAACTCTAACCTATCCATATTTTTCCTACATATGTAGGGCTTTAATATGCAATAAAAATGGCGTGCAATAGATGCATATTGAGAGATCAATTTTGAAAAGTAAATTACCTAACGGAGCCTCTTCGTTGGGGCTTCTAACTTGCTTGAGCTTGCGTAAAAAGATGCAGAAACATTCAATGAAGATCAAGGAATAGAATGTTGATCTTGATTAAGCTTGAATTGGCTTGAATTCCAAAATCACGATTTCACTTTGCTCTTGAAAACTCCAACTATATTCTTGCTCTCTGGGCACGAAATTGCATGAATGAAGGTGCATTCTTCATCAGAACCTTTTATATTATGGATCCAAGAGAGTTTGGAGGCCCAATTTGGCCTGTTATGGTGAATTGGAGAAATCCAAAGTTTGACGTTCAAGCTTCATGCTCATGCACAAAATTGGCTCCAATTGCCTTGTTTTTGATTCAAATCAATTGCTGGGATTATGCTTTGATCTTGTGGATGAGAATTATCCCTTGAATTGATCCAATGGTTGAATTTGAATGTGAGACTTATGCTTGAAGTTACTTGAAATTCCATGAATTCTAGCTTGCACCACTCCAATCCAACTTGTGCATTTCACTTAGTATGATAATGTGACTCAAAATATGCACAAATATGATATGAAAAGGGTTTAAAAACAATTCAATTCAAATCATAACTTTAAAGTCCCTTTTCTTTGATTTTCCTTCACCAATCTCCAAACCCTAGCATAATTCAATTCAATTTGATGTTCCCTGATGGAATTAAGCTCATTTGAAGCAAGTTTTGTGTTGGAGAAAGTTCCATTTGAAGTGTGCAAAGGGATGAAAATGACCTATAATGGAAATGACCTATAATCTCACTTTCCCAAAATACCCCTGCCTTGCAAGCCTCATAACTTGAGTTCTACACATCAGATGAAGGACTTCTATGACTTTTTGGAAAGCTAAGATCATAAGGAATGACTTTCATGTTTGGGTCAAAATGATATGAAACATGATTCTAGGTCAAAAATGCCCTGGAAGTTGGTTGACTTTTGTTGAATGAAAATACATTCATCTGAGAACCCATAACTTGTCAGCATCATAACTTGAGTTCTAAAAACCCAATGGATGAGTTCTAGTACTCAAAAGAAATCTTAAAACACGTTCTACATGTCTCATGTTTGCATCAACGTGAGATGAAACTTGTATCTTGAGATATGTGGTCTTGAAGTCAAGTACTAAACATGGGATTTTACACTGACAACCCTAATTTAGTAACTTATCACACTCTTAATTCTTCTTGATGTGATCTTGAAATATCATCTTGGATGCTTCCACACAACTCTCCATGATCAGAATGACTTACAACCAAGTCTTAATCTCCTTCAAATCTCCAGTTGACTCTGCACTAGGCAGATGAGACCCTAGGTATGCAATCCTTTGACTGCAACCTCTTGCACATGATATAACCACTTGGATGAGCTCCACAATGGCTCTCAAGCACTCAATGAGCTCCCACAACATATCATATCCATAACCATGGACTCACAATCCTCTAATAATCTTCCATTGGCCTCCAAGATAGGAGATAAACCACAACTATCCATCCGCTCCCTCAAAGAGCTTTGACCTTCTCCTGATGATGATAAGCACTTGACCACTTGAATAAAACCACTTGCCTAGGCTTAGAACCCTTGGTAACCTTCTCTTGATATGCACACTTCTCTTGATCCCCTGCAAGTGACCAATGATATGCAAATGCACATGCTAGAACTATGTAATGAAACATAAGCCAAGTGAAGAAAAGGTTGGGCAAATTTTAGGGTACAACAACTGCCCCTATTCAAGCGACTTAGACTTGAATGGTTGAAAAGCGACCGACTTTTTAACAATTAAGGTAAAAGACGGTTGAATACCAACGAACCCAGAAATTTTCCACCGCAGAAATAAATAGAAAACACTAATTGTGGATGGAAATCTCGGGAAATAACATCACTGAACTAGAACATAATTCACGAAACTCTGCTACATTCGCTGACAAGTATGTCGTGCGAGTCTGGGGCAAGTGTTCTCCGTGCGAAGGATTGTTCACTGTGCGAACTCGCGATTACAGCAAAACACTCTTATGCACCAGTAGCAAAACCATCCCAAAAATCCCTACGATTTCCTTCCCCAATGCCCCAAAACATCCCTAAATCATTCCTAAGGTATTACAGCGATAAAGGCACAAAATCTATGACTTATTAGGCCAATCCCGTATTATATTTACGCCTCCAATTTCCATAAAATCCTTACAATTTTCCCACATTCATTAGAGTTCTCATAATCAATTACCATATACGGTTAAAACCTCAACAACAAATTTTGGCCACGAAGGCCTAATTTCCCTTACTCTCAAATCAACCTCAAACCTAGCAGACCATTAGTTCAAATCCCTCTAACTCATTAAACTCACCAGAAAGGAAACAAAAATTCAATACTCAAAATTCCTAAACCCTTAAATCGGCTTTAAATACATTGAATCATATATTGAAAACAATGAAGGTAATACTCCCCATACTTAAACAAACTCAAGAACAGATTTGGCCACGAAGGCCTAATTTTTATCAAACTCAAAAACCTCCTAAACTCTTAAATCTGCTTTAAATACATTGAATCACATATTGAAAACAATGAAGGCAATACTCCTCATACCTTAATTGCCGACTCTAAGCCTTTCTCCTTGATTCTTGAAAACCTCGCGAAGCTTTTTCCTCAATCCTCTTCCTTAGCGCTCTGGCCTCTATTTCTTCCCTTTTCAAGGTCTAACAAGAATGAATCCTAATTCTCTCAAAATCCCTTTTTGTTAGACCTAACTTTGGGCCTTTAAAATGGGCTTTCCAATTTCACCCTCACTAACTCCTCCTCAAATATCCACTTTGCCCTTAAATTAACTTATATTTATTTAAATTAATAATAATACCAAATATATTCATATTATATACTATTATTTAAATAAATAACTCAAAACTCCATAATTCTAAATATTCACACCAACCACCGAAAATCACCAAAATACGAATATTCATATTTAAATAAAGTAAATAAATATTCCAATAAACTTTGGGTGTTACAACTCTCCCCCACTTAAAAGAATTTTCGCCCTTGGAAATTTCCTCAAGGAAACAGAGTCGGATACGACTCCCTCATCTGATCCTCACGCTCCCAAGCTCAACTTTCTCCAGCTGGTCCTCTCAAAACTACCTTTACCAAAGAAATCTCTTTACCTCGCAATTGCTTCACTTCTTGTTTATCAATCTGTACTGCCAATGCCTCAATAGTCAAATTATCTCTCACTTGTACATCATCCATCTGAATCACATGTGATGGATCTGGAATGCACTTCCTCAACTGAGATACATGAAACACATCATGCAAATTTGCAAGCGACAGCGGTAAAGCAATCTGGTATGCTACTCCTCCCACCTTCTGCGAAATCTGATACGGACCAACAAAATGCGGTGTGAGCTTTCGAGACTTCAAAGCTCGGCAAACACCAGTTACCGGCGTAACTCTAAAAAACACGTGATCTCCCTCTTGAAACTCAAGTGCTTTCCTCCTCTTGTCACGGTAACTCTTTGGATGACTCTGTGAAACTTTCATCTTTTCTTAGATCCTCTTGATCTTTTCAATCGTCTGGTGAATAATCTCAGGTCCGAGCATAAAACTCTCGTCTGATTCATACCAACACAAAGGAGTCCTACATCTCCTACCATACAATGCTTGATACAGTGCCATTTTAATACTAGAATGATAATTGTTGTTGTAGGTAAACTTAATCAACGACATATGACTATCCCATGATCCATCTTGATCCAACAACATGCTCTCAGCAAATCCTCTAAAGATTTGATAGTTATCTCTGTCTGCCCATCTGTCTACGGATGATAGGCAGAACTCGATCTCGACTTAGTACCTGTCGCATCGCTGTGAAAAGGGGCCGACAAGGACAGAAGAGTCGCCACCGTTCGTTATTTATCCCAAAAGAGGGAAAGAAAACGATCAAAGAAAACCTAACGAAAGGGAGAAGACAGTCATCGCAACCATGTCTCGGGTTCGGGAGTCGGTTACGCAAGGGGAAGGTATTATCACCCCTCACGTCCATGGTACTCGACGAGATCCGCGCTTGATTGTCTATCTAAAAGGGTGATTGAAACTATCTAACTAAAGGTCTGGGACAAAAGAAAAGAAAAGGGACTCGACAGAGCATCGTCGCTCTGGGCCTACTCATTCCCTCGTGCAATGGGAAAGTCAACGTAGTTCGACCAACTACGAGTGAAGGGGGAAAAGGTTGCTCGCCAAGACATCGTGTCTTGTGCCTACATATCTCAACTGGTATGAGAAATCAGAGCTAACGTAGTTCGGGATAAAGACAGAACACAAGTTTGTTCATGAGTTTTATCTGAATAAGGTTAAACTATCGTTCTAGCAGTTAAACACGATGCCTGTTTGCGGTAGAACCAAATCTTAACAATGCTCTTTTATCTGAAAAGATTTTCCTTGATTAAGGGAGCCCCAAAGGGCAAAAGAGGAGTTTGACTGTTTGTTTTTGTCTTTTATTAGAGAAATGTTTTGAATGAATGTTTGTAATTCATACTACACTAAAGACTGTGACCTAGGAGTGAATGTGTCGTATATCACCCAAAGGGTGATACAATAAACACTCTAGCCATTGAAGGGAAACCCCTCAATAACTATTTCCCAATTAGCTTAAGGCTCGTAATGTACAATACTCTTTAGCCTTTATTAGGTGTGTTAGAATTGTTTAAAGATTATAAGAGAAGAAGGAATTCTAAAGGGGACGAAGTCAAAACCCTAAAGTTATCATGCATCATGGTCCCAAGGTTAGGATTAAGAAGGGAATTATATCCTATTTGTTATCATCCAAAGGGTTCAACCTAATTTCTATCATCACTATCCTTAATTAATGAAGTGAGAATTCCTTAGGGAACATGTTAAGAAAAGAAGAGAGAAACAATATGATATAAGACATGAAAGATAGAAATGGATGAATGAATGCACATGCAATGCAACATACAAGCAAAGGGAGGACACCTCAACCTTTAATGCAAACAAGAGATACACAAAGAGAAAACACATAAGCAAGGGAGGAAATTATGCGGGGTAAATACCACCACAAGCTCATCTCAACCTTCAAATGCAAGCAAGAAAAAGTGAAAAACATACTTCAAGCAAGTGCAAAAAATTCCCTAAGGCCTCTAACTTGAACCTGGGATGAATCATAAAACAAAAGAGAAGTGGGAGAAGAATAGAAAACAGCCATGGTATCTCTAATGTCATTCAACCATAGTCTCATTATGACTTGTGAAAAGGATGCACAAAATGTCCTCATGGTTCATCATTCAAGTTAAGCTTCCAATACCTCCAAAGGAGGCATTAAGCAACTTTAAATGATGCTCCAAGGTCCTTGGACAGAGGGAAATGAAAGAGAAGAATGTACATAAAGCATTTGAAAAGGAATGTACAAAAGATTGTAAAAGAATCAGGTTAAGGAAGTGTAAACATTTATATACATGCCCATATGGAACCCTACAAGGCACTCCTAAAAGAAGCCTAAACTTAAACAAGTTATGAACATGATCAAGGCCTAAAATTGAACATACAAATGTCTTATTATTTCTACAGTATGGATATGCAAAGATAGGGTGTCTCAAACAATTTACAAAATTCAAATAAGATCAAACTAGCACAAGTGTTAGGGTGGAAACCATACAAGGGTGACCTAAAGTGTAAAATACACAAAAATAGTAAACTGCCCCCAAAAATTCTAAATAAATTCCTAGGAGACCCCTCTGGTGTTAGGAACCAGTGGTCTAAATTTTAGGGAGAAATTCTAAACCTAACTAGGCAAACAAAGGGGAAAGTTCTAGGGATGTCCTAAAAACTAGGGTTAATCGAGGGTCCTAAAGATTTCCCAAAAAACCTAACCAAATGGTGATAAAATCAGGGGGGAAATGTACAAGAATCAATCAACATATCATGGATGTGCATAAGAAGAATCAAACATTTGTATGAAGGTTTCATCAAACAATAAAATCAAGTACAAAAGTCATGTATTTTTCAATTCATAAAGAACACCTTAAAATGAAAATTCAATATTAATTGAAAAATGACTTGAAAATTAATCTAAAAATTGGTAAAATCACTCAACATGTTAAAGTATGTAAAAATATTTTTTCATTATTTATGGGTGCATTTAAGTATTTTTTATGAATTAAAACTGCAACTGAAATATAAAATGAAAAAAGTTATCAAAAAGGAAGAAAATGGAAAAAGCTTGGTATGAATAGCAATAAATCTCAGTTG
Organism: Lathyrus sativus; assembly: GCA_963859935.3. NCBI lineage: Eukaryota > Viridiplantae > Streptophyta > Magnoliopsida > Fabales > Fabaceae > Lathyrus > Lathyrus sativus. The sequence continues at coordinate 545,259,917 of OZ012735.1, forward strand.
TGCATGTTGGTCTTGAATTGAGAGGGTTATGGAAAGGAATTACAGCCCAGGTCCAAAACGCTGTGAGCCAAAACTCATTGTTTCACTTAATATTGGAAGTTAACAAGTCAATTCACGCTCAGATTAGATCACCACCACCTGTTTCAAAACCAGTCAAAAGATCTAAAGGTCACAAGGCACACACGCAGGCAATGGTCAAATATTTTAGACGATGGGGAAAGTAACCAGATGCCGAAGCATGATGGCTCCGGTCATCTTCTGAGATGGGAAGCTACAGTAGAAGTTTCTACACTTAACCAAAACTCGAGATTTTTTTAGCCTAAACTGATCTAAACTTCACGCTGGTCATGAATCTAATGTTATCTAAGCCTAACACGTTCTAAATCAGCCAAACCGCATCAAAACAAAATCAAGTATTCATCAAGAATTGTCACGAACAACAAGCAATCCTAACCAGAATCCATCTATGATGATAAGCGAGCATGAATATGCAATAATGGCATGGAATTACAGCATCCATAGAGAGAAACTTGGATGAGTAAGTTACCTAACGGAATAGCTCCGTTGGACCTTGAAACTTGGATGATTCTTGATGAAAACGATCCAGAAAGTTCCTATAATCTTCAATGAAGCTTCAGGTGTGCTCAATTTTGCTTGAAGCTGCTTGAATTGGAGAATACGATTTCCACTTGTTCTTCAGTTTGTGTAACTGATTTCTTGATCAATATGGCTCCAAAAACGATTTTGAAAGTTTGTGAATGATGCTGAGTTTATATACAATGGATCCAGATGCAAATAAATCCCAATCAAAGCCCATGAAGATCATATTGAAAATCCAAAAGTTTGGTATTGCAAGCTCCAAGTATGCGTAAAACAGAGCTCCAATGGCTTGAAAAATGACTCAGCTTGCTTGCTTGTAATATCAATTGATCCAATGGTGTGATTTGAAATTCCTCAATTTGATCATATGGTGTAATTTGAAAGTGTTACTTTCATGTGAAGCAAGCTTGAAATTAACCATGAAAATGCCCTCAAATTGCGAATCCAAATTTGGCATCATGTTTAATATGTTTTGTGGACTCAAAAAATGCACATATTTGATTAAAATTGGTTCAAAATGAAATTATTTGATTTTATGGCTTTTAAGGCTTTTCCATGAAATTTTCCTTCACCAATTCTTCAATCCAAGCTTCATCCATGACATGTGAGGGTTTGGTAATGTAATTGACCCTATTTAGATCAACTTTGATGTTGGACAAAGTTTCATTCGAGGTGTGCAAAGTTATGAAATTGACCTATAATAAAAAATGACCTATAATCAAAGTTTCCCAAAATACCCTTGACTTGCAAGCTTCATATCTTGAGCTCCACAAATTAGATGAAAGACTTCTAGTACTATTTGAAAAGCTAAGATCGTAAGGAAAAACATTCATGTTTGGGTCAAAGTGAGGAGAAACATCCTTCTAGGTCAAAAATGTCTTGGAAGTTGGTTGACTTTTGTTGACCAAAATCACATTCATCTGATGACCTGTAACTTGCCAACTTCATACCTTTAGTTCTAGAAACCCAATGGATGAGTTCTAGTACTCAAAAGAAATCTAGAAAAATGATCTACAAGTTTCATGTGGGGGTCAAGACGAGATGAGACTTTCATCTTGAGATATGTGGTCTTGAAGTTGGGCACTAAACAGGGGAGTTTGCACCGACAAGCTTAGAAATCCTAGCTTAGCAACTTCTCACACTCTTGATTCTCTTGATTTGATCTTGAAATGATATATTACATGTCTCAACACAACATTCCATGATCATAAAGACTTGGAATTGAGTCTTAATCTCCTTCAAATTCACAATTGACTTAGGGTTAACTAGATGAAAACCCTAAATGCATCACCTTTGACTGTGGCTTCTTGCACTTGGTAAAGTGACATGAATAAGCTCTATAATGACCCTCAAGACATCCAATGAGCTTATATAATGTTCTTCATCAATAACCATGGATCCAATATCATCTGAACCTCTTCCTTGATTTTTACAGCCATGTCTGGTCTCGTCCTTCTAAGCTTCTGCTTGACCGGTGGACATTCTTCAAGTAACGGTAGGTGATTAACCACGATATCACTATCGAGCTCGGGCATGTCTTCATAGGACCAAGCAAATATGTCACTATACTCTCAAAGCATCTCGATCAGCCTTTGCTTGATGTCACTCTGCAGGGCAGCCCTTATTCTGACATTTCTGACAACTTCTTCAGAACCCAAATTGATGACCTCAATCACTTCCTGATGAGGCAGAATGATCTTCTCTTCTTGTTTCAGGAGCCTAGCTAGCTCTTCTGGCAGACCCTTATCTTCATCAATCTCTTCTTCAGCTTGATATATCAGATGATCAAAGTCGAAGCGAGTCATAGGAGGTTCTTGATCGGTGTCATCTGCAATAATGTGAGTCCTGCAATAACAATGGTTAAATTCTTAAAATGAGATATAAATCAACACAAACCAAATTGCCATTTTATTGTGTTAAACAAAAAAACAAAAGGGAATAACAAGGATCACAAAATTTGAATACGAAAAACCGCCCTTTGATTTATTGATAAAATGTTCAAGTATAAACAAGCAAGGCCCTGACAAAATACCCCTATGCTCCGGGTAGAACACAGGGTTGTACAATAATCGGGAAAACAAAGAATTACTCTTCGTGCGCCACTTGAATGACCTCCTGGATAGTCGAGTTGTTGAGGCGCTATCCTGGCGTGCTCGGCGTGATCCAGGCATCCATGTCGCAATCGCTATCTCCTTTTTCACTATCAGAAACATCATTGATGCGCTCGAAAATGACCCCTCCCGGGGTGAACAACACTGGTCCTTTATAGTGTGACGCGCTCTGTGAGGATCCTGAAGAAGACAGATGGTACCCCAGACCAAATTTATCCTGCTTGTTGGGGATGTCAAGCACCTGGCCCCAACCTTGCGTTGCCCCAGACTACACCACTGCCTGGGCTTCCTTGAAAGAAGGTAAGGCCACTTCGGGTGCTTTGCTCGTTGCAGGAGACTTATCTTTAGCCTGGACTATTTCGAATGCCTGACAGAGAGTTTCGTGGATCTCCCCGTCCACTTCCACATACTTGAATGACGACAAATGGCTAACCATTATGTCCTCTTCTCCACATACGGTGAAGATGCTGCCACCAACCATATATTTGAGTTTCTGATGCAATATAGAGGTCACAACTCCTGCTGAATGTATCCACGAACGGCCTAATAAGCAGATGTAGGCCGGCCGGATGTCCATTATATAGAACATTGCATCGAATACCTCTGGCCCTACCTGGATGGGCAATGTAACCTCCCCGAATACTGACCGTCTGGTTCCATCGAAAGCTCTCACCACTAAATCACTAGGCGTACACATCAGCCCCTGAGTGTCTAGTTTCATTAATGCTTTCTTAGGAAGTACATTTAGAGAGGACCCGGTATCCACCAAGACATGGGACATAATAGCCCCTCGACATTCAATCGAGATATGCAATGTGTTATTGTGATTCCTGCCCTTAGGCGTCAACTCTAAGTCGGTAAAACCAAGACCATTCCCTGCATTAACGTGAGCGGAAACTCCTTCGAGTTGGTTTACTGAAATTTCTTGAGGCACGTACGCATTGTTCAATATCCTTAGCAACGCATTGTGATGTGCTTTTGAGCAAAGCAACAATGATAATATGGAGATCTTAGAAGGAGTTTGTTGTAGATGGTCGACTATCTTGTAGTCGCTCTTCTGAATTAACCTCGTAAACTCTTCTACGTCTTTAGCCAAAAGATCTTTCTCTCCAGCCTGAGAGGTTTCTTCCACAACCATTTTACGCTTTCCTTTGTCCGCTTTATCAGCCACCACTTCGGGTGGTGAAAAGACTCGACCACTTCGGGTAATACCTCCAGCATCCACTAGATTCTCCACTGACCCAACAGGCGGACCCTTCAAATCTAGCTTCTGTTCGTTAATATATACCTCGGCTCCATAATTCCATGGGATAGCCTTGGTATCCTCAAAAGGCACGGGACCATCTTTTGTAATGACAATCGTTGGTGGTCTCGGCGCAGAAATTGTAATAGTTTTGTATGGGATAGAGATCGTAGCAATCTCACCCCTCTGCTTGGTTATTACTTCTCTGGATCTGCTTTCAACGGCCCGATCAAACTGTAGAACCCCTTCGTCAATCAAACTCTGAATACCGGTTCTAAACTGATCACAACCATCCAGATGGCATGCACACTCAGCACAGAATTCCCCGCACCCTGGGAACACACCCTTTTTCAACAGTTTCTCTTTCACGAAGCTCAACAGCGTCTTCAGCTCACCGACATCTGTTATCAAATTCAACCCATCATCCTCGATTATCGCACTGACTCCGGCTTGTCTGTGGTTTATCATAGGATTTTGTATAACATTGGGAACATCATTGGAGAAATTTATCGCCTTGCTATCAATCATATCCTTCACTTTATGCTTGAAAGCCTTGCAATTATAAATATTGTTCCCCGGAGCACCTAAATCAAATTTGCAACGGGCGTTCGGATCATACCCGGGTGGAGGTGGTCTGGTCAGAGGAGCCATCGTCCTCTTGTGAATAAGCTGCAATTGCAACAAGGTCTGAAGTAACTGTGAATACGGCATAGGTGGCGCGTCGAACACTCTGTTCGCTGCTGGGCCTTTATTCTGATACCGCTGTTAGGCGTAATTCTAATTCTGATTCTGGTTCTGTTGTTGCAGTGGTTGTTGTTGTATTGGTATCGTGACACTTGCAACCTATTGTTGCCGATACTGATGCTGACTTTTTCCTTTACCACGAGCACTAGATACTGAACTAGTCTCTCCCTCTTGTTTCTTACCGCCGAATACTTTCTTTCCTCCTCCAACTGAGGGCAACTCTCCTGCTTGAATCTTCCCGAGTTTTATGCCATTCTCCACTCTTTCTCCTGTGATTATCAAATCTGAGAAGCTGTCTGACATACTACCGACAAGCTTGTCGTAATAGACACTAGGTAGAGTGGCAACGAACAAATCTATCAACTCACGTTCCACCATTGGAGGTTGCACTCTCGTCGTGAGTTCACGCCACCTTTGTGCATACTCCTTGAAACACTCATTATTTCTCTGGGAAAGGTTCTGAAGTTGGACCCTGTTGGGAGCAAGGTCGCTGTTATATTGGTAATGTTTTACAAAGGCCTCAACCAGGTCCTTCCAGCTTCGGATATTGATGGGCTCTAGCCCCATATACCATTTGAGAGACGGCCTGGACAAGCTGTCCTGGAAGAAGTGCATCAGTAGTTTCTCATCGTTCGAGTAGGCGGGCATCTTCCAGTAGTAAGAGCGCAGGTGAACTCTTGGGCATGTGGTGCCCTTATATTTGTCAAAGTCAGGGACTTTGAACTTTAGAGGCACTTTCAAGTCAGGGATAAGTCCCAGGTTGGCCATGTCGAGACCCATGGCAATTTGGTTCTCCAGACTCTTCATCTTGTCATCCAACAATTTGAACCTTCTACTAACTTCAGACGACATTTTAGCTCTGACATCTCTCACTGAGAAAATATCATCTTAATGATCTTCATTCCACTGTTGATGCACATTACCATGAACAACCTCAGTAGCATCATGACCATACACATTACCAGCACCAATGTTTCCAGCATTACCCATTCCAACAATATTACCATTAGCTCTACCAACGTTGCCGTTGGTTTCAAAGTTACCGTTGCTTGTACCATGCATATTAAATCCAGCATTAGCAGCACCATTACCATTACCACTTCCATTCCCTTCAGTAACAGGGATATTCACAACAGGCGCATAATTGTCAGCGTGAGGGGTATCAACAAGTGGAGGGTTTGCAGCATTCCCACCGTGCAATACATCGTTCCTGTCAACACGTGCAATCAAGGGTTGCACTAGAGTCCAGAGCTGCTCCTGGCCGTTAGCAATGCCATGCATAAGCTCCGTGAATTAGGTCATTCTATCCCCTATCTCTTGCATTTCTGACTGGATCTGATCCATCACTCTCCTCTGATTATGTCTGGTAGCGTACCGGTGAACTGTCTGATCAACAATCCTGAAACACATTAACGGAGAAACAGAGATAAGATAAACGGCCCTGCTGTACCTGTAATGCAAAAATGCTATGCAAACATGTATGTATGCAACAGGGAAATTTCCCCCTCAATTCTAGTTCCTGGAGAAGGAGCGACAATGGAAAACCCCATAGACGAGCAATAACAGAAACTCCTCATATATAGATGAAAGAGCCACGTAGGTAGCGTATAAGAGTATCAACTGAATACAACCAGAAAGGACCTTAAACAACAAGCCATGTGATGGTCCATGCACAAAGAAACAAGCAACAACTACAGATAGACCGAAAGATAATCAAGCTGGATAGCGAGACTGGAAGTCCTCTAGCAACTTCTGGGTCTCGGGATGATCATGTCTGGTGATAGCCCCTGAATAAGCAACTCTCGCTGGCTAATGGTATGTTGTAGGCCCTCAGCATAGTCCTCCCAGGCTCCTTCCCCAAAACAATCTTCAAGCTTGCACCTCTTGGAGTCAGCTCTCAACCTGCAATCTCTCAAGTTTGCAATAGCCTTGTTTAACCGGTTTTCGCCGGCACGCCGGAGCGATGCTTCTTCTGAAATCTTCTCGTCTTTGGCTTTCAACTGAGTCTTCAATTTATTGATTTGAAGCTTCAACTTGTCTTCGCGCTCTTTGTGGTTGGACAAGGTGGCATTCCACTGAGTATTGAATTTGGAGATCTTTAAATAGGCTTTGTCCAAGTCCTATTTCTTGGTGGTAAGAACACTGCTCGCAACTTTCAAATCCAAGCCTAAGTGTTCACGAGCGTTGATCTGCTGAGTCAAATCTGTACCCAATCGATTCACGAGTTCAGTTTGTTTTTTGAAGGAGTATATAACATCATTCTTCTCTCCCTAGAGCTGAACAATTTCTCTTTCTAACTCCTCGTTGGCTTTCCGTAGCTCTTCCTTTTCAGCCCATAACTGATTGTATTTCTAAATATCTACCGTGGTCTGCTCCCCAATCATGAGGGGGCACAATGGCTCAACAGAGGGAAATGGCATCAGCAACCTCTTCGCTCTATCCTGAATCCAGCTTAAGTAGGGATCATAGGCACGGCTATTACTTTTCCCCAACACTGGTTTTCCTCTTCTGTGAATGTTGTTCCAAGCGTGCTCAAGTTTGGATAACGTATCAATATCTAACAACCCAGTGAGGTGCAGAGATTCTTGTACCTCTTCTTCTTTGGGAGGATCCCTTAATGCATAACCAAACTGCCTAACCAACAATGACAGATTGTAGTTAAGGCACCCCTTCCTTCCGATTAGAGGAACATTAGGAAAACCACTACAGCTATAGATGATTTCCATGCCAAGCATATTCCTATCAAACCAAGTGATGTTCTCAGCTGACAAACCCATCAGATGTTCCGACCACTCCAATGTACCTGCAGAAGTGACAAAAGGACCTGTCTCGGGCATATGGCTGGCAAACCACCTGTACAATAATGGAACACATCAGGATACATTTTTCCCTCTTCGGTTCTCATTCTTGTAGTGAACCGAGTGATAAACGTCACCGAGCAGTGTGGGTATCGGATTCCCTGAGGCGAAGATATGAAATGCGTCCAAATCTACGAACTCCGGCATATTGGGAAACAGAATGATGCCATAGACACAGAGAGCTAGAATGTCATTGAATATGATTCAACATCCATCTTTGGTGCAGTATTGAGCCTTCTCAACAAGGAACTGCAAGGAGAAACCAGGCATACCATTCCATTTAGTCAAATTTCCTTCTATCTCTAAGGCGTCCAAATGTAATGCTATAGAAAGCTTAGCCAGATTAGGCTTAGCGTCCGTATGGAAGAACGACATCTGATTCAGAATAGGCACATAAAACAATGCAGAATACTCTTCTAAGGTAGGTGCGAGGACATAATCAGGAAATGTGAAACATCTCAGCTGCGGGTCATAGAGTTGCAGCAGAGCATACAAACCATTTGTCTCGTACACTGAAGGCTTGCAGACAAAACTGAGCAATTTCCCATAAGATTTTCTGAAATCTTCAAGTACCTCCCTATCAACCGTGGAAATCAAATTGAGCAGAGAACTAATGTCTGGAGTAGGCAGCTTGTAGGCAACTGTTTTCTTCAGGGGTTCCATGTCGGAGGTAGAGAACAAGATCGCTAGAACTGAGGGAGGAAATATGCCCCTGCAATATAAATACATGTTAATGAGATGCAGATGAAAAATGCAAGATGCAAAATGCAGACAGGGGATCAATATTGTTGTGTTGTAGCTTGAGAAGAACCGGCGCTTCGCTTTGACAAGAACAATAGCACAACTCTGATAATAGGAACCACTGATATCAATAACTCAGATTCATGCTGTAAAGAAAATCGGGTAATCTGAAAATCGAGGTTTCCTGTATAACCCAGTCCCTCTCACAGGTATGGACCTATCCACTGATAAGGTTCGGAATCCTATGCGTTCATCAGCGTCACAGACTTCCGAGAAATGATGATACGTTCACCATTTCTGATTTGGCATCATCATCTCCCGAAGAGGCCTCACTTAGCTGAATCACAAATGATCGGTCCCCAGAGTCGACAACCCTCAGATCTAAAATCCCCTCAAGCCCAAAGGGTTGGAAAGGAAATCATCAAAGAGAATCTCATTTAATCGCGAATTTCATGGGGAACTAGTACATTGCAAAGCATGTACGCCCCCAGTAATCTCCACTACTAATGCTATGTTTGCACTCAAGCCTGGGTCTGGCTTATCACTCATCGGAACTTCCCTCCCCACAGCACAACAATAATGATATATAATGCTGAAAATAAATGCGGGAAAGTAAAAATAAAGTACAACACGTATGTACATACACCCAAAAGATAAACAAACAAGCGTTAGGATTGACTCGCATAGGGAACCGTTGGAGTTCCCAGCAGAGTCGCCAGCTGCTGGGGAGCCAATACAGCCAGGAAAAAAACAAGGCGAGACTGCAAAAGCACTCCCCAGCAGAGTCGCCAGCTGTCGTATCGCTACGAAGAGGGGCCGGCAAGGACATAAGAGTCACCACCATTTGTTATTTATCCCAAAAGAGGGAAAGGAAACGATCATAGAAAACCTAATGAAAGGGAGAAAACAGGTCATCGCAACCATGTCTCGGGTTCGACAGTCAGTTACTCATGTTCGTCGTACTCGACGGGATCCACGCTTGATTGTGTATCTAAAAGGGTGATTGAAACTATCTAACTAAAGGTATGGGACAAAAAAAAGAAAAGGGACTCGATAGAGCATCGTCGCTCTGGGCCTACATATTGCCTCGTGCAATGGGAAAGTCAGACTCAACGTAGTTCGACCAACTACGGGTGAAGGGGGAAAAGGTTGCTCGCCAAGACATCACGTCTTGTGCCTACGTATCTCAACTGGTATGAGAAATCAGAGCTAACGTAGTTCGGAATAAAGACAAAACACAGGTTTGTTCATGAGTTTTATCTGAATAAGGTTAAACTATCGTTCTAGCTGTTAGGGACGACGCCTGTTTACAGTAGAACCAAATCTTTACAATGCTCTTTTATCTGAAAAGGTTTTCCTTGATTAAGGGAGCCCCAAAGGGCAGAAGAGGAGTTTGACTGTTTTTTTTGTCTTTTATTAGAGAAGTGTTTTGAATAAATATTTGTAATCCATACTGCACTAGAGACTGTGACCTAGGAGTGAATGCGTCGCATATCACCCAAAGGGTGATACACTAAACACTCTAGCCATTGAAGGGAAACCCCACAATAACTATTTCCTATGTAGCTTAAGGCTCGTAACATACAATACTCATTAGCCTTTATTAAGTGTGATAGAATTGTTTGAAGATGAGAAGAGAAGAAGGACTTCTAAAGGGGACTAAGTCAAAACCCTAAAGTTATCATGCATCATGGTCCTAGGGTTAGGATTAAGGGAATTCTATCCTATTTGTTATCATGCAAAGGGTTCAACCTAATGTCTATCATCACTATCCTTTATCAAGGAAGTGAGAATTCCTAAGGGAACATGTTAAGAAAAGAAGAGAGAAACAATATGATATAAGACATGAAAGATAGAAATGGATGAATGAATGCACATGCAATGCAACATACAAGCAAAGGGAGGACACCTCAACCTTTAATGCAAACAAGAGATGCACAAATAGAAAACACACAAGCAAGGGAGGAAATTGTGCAGGGTAAAGACCACCGCAAGCTCGTCTCAACCTTCAAATGCAAGCAAGAAAACGTGCAAAACATACATCAAGCAAGTGCAAACAATTCCCTAAGGCCTCTAACTTGAACCTGGGATGAATCATAAAACAAAAGAGAAGTGGGAGAAGAAGAGAAAACAGCCATGGTATCCCTAATGTCATTCAACCAAAGTCTCATTATGACTTGTGAAAAAGACGCACAAAATGTCCACATGGTTCATCATTCAAGTTAAGCTTCCAATACCTCCAAATGAGGCATTAAGCAAATTTAAATGATGCTCCAAGGTCCTTGGACAGAGGGAAATGAAAGAGAAGAATGTACATAAAGCATTTGAAAAGGAATGTACAAAAGATTGTAAAAGAATCAGGTTAAGGAACTGTAAACATTTATATACATTGCCCATATGGAACCCTAAAAGGAACTCCTAAAAGAAGCCTAAACTTAAACAAGTTATGAACATGATCAAGGCCTAAAATTGAACATAAAAATGCCTTATTATTTCTACAGCATGGATATGCAAAGATAGGGTTCTCAACAATGCACAAAATTCAAATAAGATTAAACTAGCACAAGTGTTAGGTTGGAAACCATACAAGGGTCACCTAAAGTGTAAAATACACAAAAATAGTAAAATGCCCCTAAAAATTCCAAATAAATTCCTAGGAGACCCCTCTGGTGTTAGGAACCAGGGGTCTAAATTTTAGGTAAAAATTCTAAACCTAACTAGGAAAACAGAGGGGAAAGTTCTAGGGAAGTCCTAATAACTAGGGTTAATCAAGGGTCCTAAAGATTGCCCTAAAAACCTAACCAAATGGTGATAAAATCAGGAGGAAAAATGTACAAAAATCAATCATCATATCTTGGATGTGCACAAGAAGAATCAAGCATTTGTGTTAAGGTTTCATCAAACAATAAAATCAAGAACAAAAGTCATGTATTTTTCAATTCATAAAGAACACCTTAAAATGAAAATTCAAGATTAATTGAAAAATGACTTGAAAATTAATCTAAAAATTGGTAAAATCACTCAACATGAATTAAAATTGGTAAAGTATGTAAAAATATTTTTTCATGATTTTTGGAGCATTTAAGTATTTTATATGAATTAAAATTGCAACTGAAATATAAAATGAAAAAAGGAATGAAAAAGGAAGAAAATGGAAAAAGCTTGGTATGAATAGCAATAAATCTCAGCTGTGCACGTTGGGCCTGAATTGAGGGGGTGTGGAAAGGAATTACAGCCCAGGTCCAAAATGCTATGAGCCAAAACTCACCGTTTCACTTAATATTGGAAGTCAACAAGTCAATTCACGCTCAGATTAGATCACAACCACCCGTTTCAAAACCAGTCAAAAGATCTAAAGGTCACAAGGCACACACGCACGCAATGGTCAAATATTTCAGACGGTGGGGAAAATAACCAGATGTTGGAGCACGGTGGCTCCGGTCATCTTCTCCGTTGGGAAGCTACAGTAGCAGTTTCTACACTTTACCATAACTCGAGATTATTTTTAGCCTAAACTCGTCTACACTTCACGCTGGTCATGAATCTAATGTCATCTAAGCCTAACACGTTCTAAATCAGCCAAACCACATCAAAACAAAATCAAGTATTCATCAAGAATTGTCACGTACAGCAAGCAATCCTAACCAGAATCCATCTATGATGATAAGCGAGCATGAATATGAAACAATTGCATGGAATTACAGCATGAACAGAGAGAAACTTGGATGAGTATGTTACCTAACGGAATAGCTCCGTTGGACCTTGAAACTTGGATGGTTCTTGATGAAAACGATCCAGAAAGTTCCTATAATCTTCAATGAAGCTTCAGGTGTGCTCAATTTTGCTTGAAGCTGCTTGAATTGGAGAATGCGATTTCCACTTGCTCTTGAGTTTGTGTAACTGATTTCTTGATTAATATGGCTCCAAAAATGATTTTGAAAGTTTGTGAATGATGCTGAGTTTATATACAATGGATCCATATGCAAACAAAGTCCAATCAAAGCCCATGAAGATCCAATTGAAAATCTAAGAGTTTGGTTTTACAATCTCTAAGTATGTGCAAAATAGAGCTCCAATGGCTTGAAAAATGACTCAGCTTACTTGCTTGAAATATCAATTGATCCAATGGCTGGAGATTGTTCCTCAATTTGATCCTATGGTGTGATTTGAAAGTGTTACTTCCATGTGAAGCAAGCTTGAAGTTAACCATGAAAATGCCCTCAAATTGCAAATCCAAAATTGGCAGCATGTTTAATATGTTTTGTGGACTCAAAAAATGCACACATTTGATTGAAATTGGTTAAAAATGAATTTATTTGATTTTATGGCTTTTAAGGCTTTTCCATGGAATTTTCCTTCACCAATTCTTCAATCCAAGCTTCATCCATGACATGTGAGGGTTTGGTAGTGTAATTGACCCCATTTGGAGCAACTTTGATGTTGGACGAAGTTTCATTTGAGGTGAGCAAAGTTGTGAAATTGACCTATAATAAAAAATGACCTATAATCAAAGTTTCCCAAAATACCCCTGGCTTACAAGCTTCATATCCTGAGCTCCACAAATCAGATAAAAGACTTCTAGTACTTTTTGGAAATCTAAGATCGCAAGGAAAAACTTTCATGTTTGAGTCAAAGTAAGGAGAAACATCCTTCTAGGTCAAAAATATCTTGGAAGTTGGTTGACTTTTGTTAACCAAAATCACATTCATCTGATGACCTATAACTTGCCAGCTTCATAACTTGAGTTCTAAAAACCCAATGGATGAGTTCTAGTACTCAAAAGAAAGCTAGAAACATGCTCTACAAGTTTCATGTGAGGGGTCAATATGAGATGAGACTTTCATCTTGAGATATGTGGTCTTGAAGTTGGGCACTAAACAGGGGATTTTGCACCGACAAGCTTAGAAATCCTAGCTTAGCAAATTCTCACACTCTTGATTATCTTAATTTGATCTTGAAATGATATATGACATGTCTCAACACAAAATTCCATGATCATAAAGACTTGGAATTGAGTCTTAATCTCCTTCAAATTCATAGTTGATTTAGGGTTAACCAGATGAAAACCCTAACTGCATCACCATTGACTGTGGCTTCTTGCACTTGGTAAAGTGACATGAATAAGCTCCATAATGACCCTCAAGACATCCAATGAGCTTATATAATGTTCTTCATCCATAACCATGGATCCAATATCATCTGATAGTCTTCACATGGCCTCCTAGATAGGAGATGAACCATATTCATTCATCTGCTCTTTCAAAGAACTTTGACCTTCTTCTGATGGTGATGAGCACTTGACAACTTGAATACGACCTTTTGATTAGGCTTTGAAACTTTGGTAGTCTCGTCTTACTAGGCACATCTCTCTTGATCCCTTGCAAATGGGCAATGATATGCAAATGCTAATGTTATGAGAATGCAATGAAACATAAAACCAGGTAAAGAAAAGGTTCGGCAAATTTTGGGGTGCAACAGTACCCAAAGCTGTCTGCAAACTCTCCCAAAACCTTAATGAAGATCTCGGGTCTCTATCGGACACAATACTCTCCGGTATCCCAGACAACTTCATAATTCCCTGAATATGCATCTCAGCTAGCTTTAGCATAGAATGATTAATCCTCATTGGTAAGAAATGAGCTGATTTAGTCAATCTATCCACAATCACCCAACTAGAATCATTCCCCCTCACAGTCTTAGACAAACCCAACACAAAATCCATGGAAATACTATCCCATTTCCGCTCATGAATATTCAATGGTTGCATCAAACCCAACGACCTTTGATGTTCAATCTTCTACTTCTGACAAGTCTAACCAGTATACACAAACTCAGCCACTTCTTTCTTCATCCCTGGCCACCAAAACAATTTCCTCAAATCCTGGTACCTCTTCGTAGCACTGGGATGGATACTCAATCTACTTCGATGTTCTTCCTCAAGAATACTCTTTTTCAACTCAACAATATCTAGAACACAAACCATATCACGACATTTAATGATACCATTTTCATTAATCCGAAAATCAACTCTTTGACTTTGATCCATCAAATTCAACCAATCTACCAACTCAAATCAGATTTCTGACCTTCTCGAATCTCATCAAGAATACCACTAGTAAGCTTCAACACACCAAGCTTAACTCCATAAGAAGTCTCTTCACAAACCAAACTCATATAACGAAATTGCTCAATCAGTTCTAACTCTTTTAACATTATCATCGATATATGCAAAGATTTCCTACTCAATGCATCAGATACCACGCTTTCTTTGTTCGAATGGTAATTCAAACTAAAACCATAATCCTTCAGAAGTCTCAATCATCTCCTTTGCCTCGCATTAAATTCTTTCTGATCAAAGAAATACTTCAAACTCTTATGATCACTAAACATCTCAAATCTCAAACCAAACAAATAATGCCTCCAAAGCTTCGACACAACTACAACATCAACCAACTCTAAATCCTGCTTTAGATAATTCCTCTCATGGACTTTAAGTTGCCTTGAAGCATTAGCTAAAACTTGCTGATGTTGCATTAACACACCTCCCCATCCCATCAACGAAGCATCACAATATACAACAATGGTTCTGCCGGATTTGGCAAAATCAAAACATGAGTTGTTGTCAGCCTTCTCAAAAGCTCTTGAAACATTCTTCACACTTTGCATCCATAAAAAAAGCTTGAACCTTCCTAGTCCTTTGTGTCAATGGCAAAGATAACATGGAAAAATCCTTCTATGAATTTTCGATAATAATCTGCCAACCCAAGAAAACTTCTAATCTCAAAAATAGGTTTTGGAGCTTTCCATTGCGATACAGCTTAAACCTTCGACATATCAATCGCAATGACTCTAATCGAGATCACATGACCAAGGAAACTCACTTCCTTCAACCAAAACTCACACTTTGATAGTTTTGCATACAACTGCTTCTCTTTCAATGCTGATAACACAATTTTCAAATGCTTAGCATAATCCTCTTTACTCTTCGAATATATCAAAATATTATCAATGAATACAACCACAAACTTGTCCAAATAAGCGAAATTCTGGTATGCAGATCTCATATGTCCTAAGAACATTGATCTCTGCTCAACAAGGACGGGGACAGACCATGACCAATTTAAATTACTTTAAATTGTACCAATGTCATGACCAATGTCATGGCGTCTGTTGTAACATTAGCAGACAGACAGACTATTTATCTAACCATTTAAATTGTGCAGAATTGTAAATGCAGAAAGATAAATAACACAATGAATTGTTTCCCCAGTTCGGTGCAACCTCACCTGCATCTGGGGGCTACCAAGCCAGGAAGGAAATCCACTATTAGCATAATCAATTCAGAGCTAAACTCCCCCGTTTACAACTCCTCACTTAGTCTCTACCCAATGCAATTTCTGCCTAGAATCCACTAGACAAGAGACCCCGCTCACTCCCCCTCAATCACCGCAGTGATATACAATTCAATATAAAAGAAGACTTTAGAAGACACTCTTCAAAGTCACAATACTTGATTTTTCTTAACAGCTTCAATCAAGGACAATACAGTCTTGCTTACAACCTTTGAGTGAACAGACAGCTTAAGAACTCTAGACCAATGAAATCATACAGCAGATAATTTCTTGGTGTACAAGTATTCCTAAGACACACAAATACACGTGAAAAACAAAACTCTTCACTCACAAATACACTCTTGCTTAAAAGCTTTGAGTGAACAATTAGCACTCTACTAATAACAGCCTAAACATGTCTACCACTATGCATCCAAAGATGCAAAGGCTGACTTACAAGGTCACACAAAATGAACTCTCAAAGCCTTAAACCTTAATTCTACACTCAAGTTTTTCTTGTTGTGAGTGCTTGATTTCCCTTGCTTCTGCTCCTCCTTAAATAGTAATGCATACTAGGCTTGGACTGGTCAAAAGTAACAAACCTTAGGTTTAACCAAGTTAAACCACTTTCCATAATTTAAGGTGCTGTCAAATTAGGCCACAACTGCTTCATGTTATGCCCAGCCCTGACTAGAATCTCGCCTGAGATAACAAAGGACTCATAACAGGTTTCCTGAAGTATAGCCTGAGTTTCCTCTTGTAATATAACAGTAAACCTAAACACACGCCCTGATGTCATACGCTTGAAGTCATAACATCCAACACACTTTGTTCTTAGCTGACCAAACTCATCCTGCTGAACACTCCTGCAGAATCTTCTTCACAACAGAAGAAACAAGCATATTATAGTTTCCTAAAAAGTCTCAAAGATCCTTTTTATGAACACCAATTAAATATGCACTTTGTTCTTAATAAATCTCTTTGGCCTGCACATACTGATGAGGTATATCCAAAGCACTTATGTCAAGTGATATAAAATAGCAGCTCCCGCTGTACTAGACATCGATGTCATGGCATTGGTAATGACATCCTGATTAAACCACATGACAACAGTTCTGTCATCAGCTTCTGCTGTACCAGACAGTAATGTCATGACATTGGTAATGACATCCTGATTAAAACACATGACAGCAGTTCTGTTACCATAGCTCCTGCTGTATCAGACAGCGATGTCATGACATTGGTAATGACATCCTGATTAAAAACACATGACAGCAGTTTTGTCATGACAGCAGATGGATGTCATAACATTCAGCTTGACATTAGTGCATAATCATGTTTTACCAAAATTTAGCCAATCATAGAACCATGGACAATCATTGAAACATGGAACTAACAATGAGGAAAGAAAATGTTGTTTGTTTTACTCCATAAATACACATGGTGCATTAGTCACACCAAATGGCATCACGAAATACTAATAATGATCATACCTTGTTTTAAAAGCAGTCTTCTGAATATCTTCAGTCTTCACACGAATTTGATGATACCCAGATCTCAAATCTATCTTACTGAACACACTTGCAACAACCAATTGATTCATCAAATCATTAATCCTTGGAAGTGGACACTTATTCTTGATAGTCACCTTGTTAAATTGTCTATAGTCCATACAAAGCCTCATAGAACCTTATTTCTTCTTAACTAACAAACTTGGTGCATCCTACGGTGACACACTTGGACAAAAGCACCTCTCCTCAAGCAGATCTTCAAATTGATCCTTCAACTTCTTCGATTCTGGTGTGGACATACGATATGGAGCCATCGCTACCAAACTAGTTCCAGGAACTAGGTCGATCGTAAACTCCACTTCACGTTCCGGTGGTAAATCACTTATCTCATTAGGAAAAACTCCCGGATAATCATAAATAATTGGCACACCACCAACTTCTCCATTTTATTAACATTCAAAGTTTACATCAAAATAAACATCTCAACACCATCCTACACCGACTCACCAAACAATCTGTAAGCACTTAGCTTAACTCGACACGTCTATCCCATCCAACATGACTCCGTCTACTATCAACAAGAGATTAAGGGTGACCAGTTCCTCAATTTGTCAATAGACAGGAAAAAATCATGATGGGGCATAAACCATCTTTACCAAACTATAAGAGCGTTCATCGACACGCTGAGCCACCACTCCACACTTGAAGCATCCTGGAGAAGCACAGGCTTCTCCCCCACTTGTTTCATTCCCACTTCTGTAGACAAAGGTTAGAAAACAAACATGTATCGACAGTGTTTTCACACACATGTAGCATACTAGGGAACAAATAACATTAGACAACTTGGACGGATGGACTGACCTGCTCTGATACCACTAATGTAACACTCTTTTCTATCCCAAAAATATAATGGCAAATCATTCACATTTATCAGAGTAATATTTTAAACATAATAAAAATCACCTCAAAGGGCGTACATTTCTCAATAATTCAAATCAAAGTCAATGCTCCGTAAACAACAAGTTTTTCCAAACTTACTCAAAAATTGCTCAAATGGCAGCGGAACTCAAACGACAAATCTAAAGTTTTCCTTGCACAGCCACATAATCAAAATAACAAAAATCAATAAAACATGGTTTAACTCAAAGACCCCAACTCGATGTTACACTATCAGAGCAAGACCCTATAAGTCAACCAAAATGTCAAAAACTCCAAAAACTCCTTAACGGCATCCACGGCTAAACCTGGTCATCTGCACGTTAACCACAAGGAGGCAACATTCAAACAGGCAAGGTGAGTAAAATGATTCATAATAATCAATATAAGAATCAATATATAAAATAGCGTCATTTTCATATCCAACATCATCATAATCATCAAGGAAACATCAAAAAGCCATAACATCATAAATTACACCAAATTATCATATAAATGCAAATGCAACAAGACTCATGCATGTGGTACCAATTCGACAAAATTCAATGGACACTGGGCTATCAACTCTCCATAGATCCCCATCAATATGATCAATTCTACACAAGAATCAGAGCATAACAAAATACTTCACATCTGCACAGTGGGACTGAAGCCACAAGAATCAAACACTACACCGAAGTCCAGAATGCATATGAATGCATGATGCACACGTCAATATCATCCTTATAACAAACTCATTAGGTGCATCATCAGTCATCAAAATCATCATAATAATCATGTCATCATATAATCATCAAAACTCATGGAATCAACATTATAACTCATCATCATTACTCATAGGAATCATCATACAATCATGTATTAATCACATAGGAATCACAGTTATACTCATGGGTACTCATCATACGGTCATGTATTAATCACATAGGAGTCATAGCTATACTCATAGTAATTCACCATACATTTATTTAATTACATAGGAATCACAATTATACTCATGGTAACTCATCAAGAAAATTACAACATCAAAACATCAAGACACCACTGAACCAGAACATAATTCGCGAAACTCGACTACGTTTGCTAGCAAGTTCGTTGTGTGAGTCTGGGGCAAGTGTTTGCTGTGCAAACTCGCGATTACATCAAAATACTATTATGCACCAGTAGCAAAACCAACCCAAAAGTCCCTACGATTTCCTTCCACAATGCCCCAAAAACATCCCTAAATCATTCCTAAGGTATTACGATGATAAAGGCACAAAATATACGACTTATTAGGTCAATCTCATATCGTATTTACACCTCGAATTCCCATAAAATCCTTACAATTTTCCCATATTCATTAGAGTTCTCATAATCAATTATCCTATACGGTTAAAACCTCAACAACAGATTTTGGCCACGAAGGCCTAATTTCTCTTTCTCCCAAATCAACCTCAAACCTATCAGACCATCAGTTCAAACCCCTCAAACTCATTAAACTCACCAGAAAGGCAACAACAATTCAATACTCAAAATTCCTAAATCCTTAAATCAACTTTAAATACATTGAATCACATGTGAAAACAATGAAGGCAATACTCCCCATACCTTAATTGTCGACTCTAAGCCTTTCTCCTTGATTCTTGAAAACCTCGCGAAGCTTTTGCCTCAATCCCCTTCCTCGGTGCTCTGGCCTGTATTTCTTCCCTTTTCACGGTCTAACAAGAATGAATCCTAATTCTCTCAAAATCTCTTTTCGTTAGACCTAACTTTGGGCCTTTAAAATGAACTTTCCAATTTCACCCTCGTTAACTCCTCCTCAAATATCCACTTTGCCCTTAAATTAACTTATATTTATTTAAATTAATAATAATACCAAATATATTCATATTATATACTATTATTTAAATAAATAACTCAAAACTCCATAATTCCCAATATTCACACCAACCACCGAAAATCACAAAAAATATGAATATTCATATTTAAATAAATTTGGGGTGTTACACAAAATGAAATACATGCTATGATATGTAGATGATGCAAATGTCATGATAAATGTATCAATTTATTGAATGAGGGGAAAAATTGGGGTGTGACAAAGAATCATTTAAATCATCATCATATTATTTCATGTGGAGTTCATTAATCATTTTTCATGCATCATAATAAAAAGTCAAAGAAAAGTCAACATTGCACATGTTGACAAAATTGGCTAAAATTGGATGTTTCTTTATTCACTTTGGAGAAATAAATTCATGACCGTTTAGTTAATCATCATAATTTTTTTCCCCATTTTATTAATCATTTTCATACATCATAAATCAAAAGTAAAAAAAAAAAAAGATAAGTTTTTGACAATAAAAGAAAGAAAGAAAAATGATCACACTTGTTTTAAAAATCCACTCATGCATCTAACACACCTTTAAATTTACATTGAATTCACAATGTAGCAGCAATTTGGAGTGCATTACACCAAATATTTTGCATCAAATTCAAACCAATTTTAGATTTCTCACAAATTCCATCAAATTCAAGTGAAATGCACTCACACTTTTCACACTTTTGCATAACAGTGCATTTTTCACATCGGAAAATCATCCACAATTCACCTGTTCAATTGTCAAAGCTCTACCAAATTGACTTCTCAAAATTCAAGTTTCTTTAATTTTAAAAACCTTTGAATTTTCACTAATTCTTTTGAGTTCTTGAGAAATTGTGTTTCCACTGTCATTACATTGTTTACATAATGATTACCTCACATATCACCAACCAACATAGTTCAAATCAAGATCAAAGGTTTATTTAGATTTTGTATTTAATTTTTGAAGTTTCTCGGATCTTGAATTTGTGCTTGGACTTTATTATAGAAGGTTGAGAGGATTCCAAATCTACAAAAATTTATGAACATGAAGTTTGTTTGGACCTTCGTCTGAGCTTGATCGAAGAGCCACCACATCCAAAATTGTTGTAGGCGAGTTCTTAAGTGTTTTTGTCAAAGTAAGCCTAATCCTCGTTTTTTTCTTGTGTGTTTTGTGTGTTATGATGTTTATACATGCTTAAGGAACTTATTTCAATCATTAGTTGCATGAAAACACATTTAAATTGAATTTTCGAAAAATTGCTCAAAAATACAAAAATGACAAAACTATAAATCTCAATAATAAATTGCAAACTAATATATTATTTGAGCCAGTTTTTCGCACTAATCACGGATATGTAATTAGTTTTGCATTTGGATGTGTATTTTGGTCGGCTCGAACGATTTCTCATTGGATTTCGTCCACTTTTTACCTTGATTGTCATAAATCGTAGATTATTTGCAACTTTGACTTCATATTTGGATTTAGGGAAAAAAATGAAGTCCAACGACATATAATTTGTAATTTAATTATTTCAATTGGGGATTTTCAAACTTTTGTTCATGAGGGTTTTGAGAAAAATGATGAACAATGCTGAAAATGAACCTAGTGATAATTCTCTCATACTCACTCTTACCGTCGATAACTTCTCCAATACTACAAGGTACATTGTTCCTATAATATTTGATTATTCCTTAAAATAATAATATGCTATAATTTATATTTATCGATTGAATAACTTCTATCAAAATACATTATGTGAGATTTGTCTCACGACCTAAAGACCCCAAATCTACCGCACACTTTCCATATGGCTCAAGTACTAATGAGCGGGGTTTTGAAGGAGTTGAGGGAAGATGGGCCAAAATGAATGAAAGCAATCTTTGCCCATCATCATAAATGGTCATCTTGAGTCGGTTTTCCATTGAAAATATGGGGTACACCTTATACTTCTTAAGGGACGAGTACATTTCCATGTCATTGTCAATGTAAAAAACAGTAATAAGCCCGCCAAGTCTAGCACTAGAAGAAACGAAACAAGAATTGACAGGCCATGGTGAGAAGAACATTTTCCCTCCCAACCATGTCCACAGAAAAACAATAACCATAAATACTAAGTGACACAAAATATGATGAGATACAAAACACAACATTGAGACATAACAAACATAGGAAAATACATCATATGGCGCTCGAACACGGTAAATAGAAGTTAGTGCCCATACTCTACAAAAGGTTACATTGTACATTGGAAATTAAAAACTAGAGTATCGTGTCGTCCACGTATGATGTCTTATACACCAAGAATGACAAATTTTCACTCATTCATATTCCCTTAGGGCGATTAGGGATTGAATTGGTGGTCCAATTCAAATCAAAATAAACATATTGTGATCCAAAGTAGATAATGTTAACAACTTCGCTTAAATGTTCCAGTTTAGTATGTACAATACCAACAAGGGGATATCAAGGATTTTCACCTATAGCAATGTATCCACATAGGATGGAAATCTCAACTTTGTTGTTTAGACCTTTACATTCCATACATCCCAAAGTACAACTATATTTAGAACAAATTCACCAAAGTTTGGTGAAATTCTAAAGTTAAGGGAAGGGGAGGAGAAAAACCTTAGCTCAGATAAGAACACCATAGAGAAACACACAAAAAATGAACAATACCATCAATGATTCAATACACCATATAATCATAGAACATATAAAAAACACATAAACACTACTACAAATAATACATCTTACGACAAAACTTTCACCTCGTCCAACAAATAACCGAGGTATATTTTCTGGGTGGCCCATGTTTAATTTTTTAATATTAAATACAACCTATTCCCTCGGTTTTATTAAACATTGAAGGAATAGATATATCAGGGACATTGCTCTGAATCCTAGTTATTGCATTTTTTATTTTTTTTATTTGTTTATATTACAATCGGTGTTACATTATTTTAGTTGGCACCTTTCCTATTTTTTATATTGATTTACAAAATTAATATTTGTTGGATGAAAAAGAAATACTTGATACAAAAAAATATTGATTACTTTAAATTATTTACTTAAATTTTCCTTTATTTCAAATGAACTTTATTTTTATTTTTATTTTTTATTTTTTTATTATTAAATATGTCTTTTCCCTCGATTATTATACCCAACCTAAAGGAAATATCATTCACAAGAACTTCCCAGAATATGACACTTTTTGATATATTTTTTTAACATTTAAATTAATATATCCCCTCGGTTGGCCATAATACCTGACGTGAAAGTTCTTATGTATGTATACTTCATAGAATTAGACTCTAACTTTTCATTTACCTTTCAACACTCGTTTCGTCTTCATTCTTTTAAGAAAACCAAGGCGGTTTTCATCTTCTTCAAAATACTCTAAACTCAGATTTCATCATCTCTTCCAACACATGTACGTGTTCGAGCATCATCTCTTCCAACCAAACTTGAACGAAGCTTCGTCATCATATTTTTGCTATGTAACTCACTTAATCTATGCACATAACTTAGAAATATTAGTTTTGTTGTCGTAAATTGCTTATTGCTTATACATTATGTTGAGAGAAATTAATCTGATTTTGTTGATAAAAATGACTTGTCCTCTTTAGTGTTGTTGTTGACAAAAGTCAATTTGTACCATTTAGTATAGTAAAATTTTGAAGTTGTTGGTTTTATTTCAACTTAAATGTTCTTAGGAAGTGTTGATATTCTTAGGAAGTTAAATGTACCATGAGAAGTGTAGTTCATATGCATTAGGTGCCTTAGTAAAGATTTGTCGATTAGCATTGTTGTTTAGTAGTATAGTTTTTGTTTAAACAGGGAAGGGCGATTCAAACAAAACCTCTCATAAAACCTCTTCTAAGATTAAAAGTAAAAGAAGAACTAGAGATGCCAAGATGATGACCAAGGTGTCAAAATCCCACGAAAGCGATATTTATTATCCGATTGGTTTTTGTCCAAGAATTGGTAGGGTTTATGGTTAAAGCGTTAATAATTTTAAGAGTTACGTGTCAATACAAGGTATAAGAAAATTCAATATTTTGGTAGATAATTGGAATGAAGTTTCTAGTGACTTGAAATAATAAATATGAACCGATATTACTGTATTTATTATAAATTTTATGATTTATTTTACAAGTATATTAGGCTATTTATTTATTTATTTTGGTTTAATACTAGTATAAACTCTGTTATATAAATGTAAGAAGTGTTTATTGTTCCAAATGATGATAAGCTGGAAAAAATGAATTGCATATGCGTTGGAGGGGATTCAAGACACAACTGACAAGTGTTTATATTACACATCCAAAGCATAACTTAGAGCCTCCACATTTGATGAATAAGTCTATTAGGAAGGATACTTGGGAGAAGTTTGTCGATGCTTGTAGCATTTTTAATTATTGTCTAAGAGCCAAAAAGGAAAGGAGAATATGGCAAAAAATATCTACCGACATAAATTGTCTCGTGGAAGATATGATAAACATGAACAAATTATGATAAAAGAATAAAGAAGACAAAGAGAACTTGAGCTGGGAGATCCATCTAGAAGACTTGATCATAACTAACTCCATCATCACATCATGAGAAATGGAAGGGAGCACATCAAAGACCAAGAGGAAAGTTCACATCAAAAGCTACACACGAAATTACTGAAAAGAATGTAGACAAATACTTTCTTAAACATTACTTATTTTAGATAATTCAATTTGGTAAAGATAAACTTTTATTTGTGTTGTAGGATTTTATTGCTGAAAAATCCAAAGATTGTACCTTGTTCAACAATAAAGTCATGATATATTGGTATAAGTGATTGGGAAAAAAGAGTACGGTGGGTCTGTCTGTGGTCTTAGAAAAGGTGTCGACTTGAGGTTATTTTTTAGATCATCACAAAATAGTAACAAATTAATGCACAAGAAATAAATTGAAGAGATAGTTGATCAAAGGGTGGGTGAGAGGATACAAGAAACATTAGAAAAGAAACCGGAAAAGTCGACTGAGGACATGAGGGAGAGAGTGACTCGGGAGGAACATGAGAGTGTGCATCCTCAGGAGCAAGAGAGGTTGATCAAGGAGGTACAAGAGAGGTTGATCCAAGAGGAGTGGGAGAGGGTTCATAAGAAGGAGCGAGAGAGGTTGGCTGAGAAAGAGTGAGAGGTGTTGACCAAGGATATGCAAGAGAAGTGTACCCCAAGATTTGATTGAGGTAAGTATATGTTTGGTTTTTAAAATTGGTCTTTTATGTTATTGTTTTTGTTGTTATTTGTATATTTTAATTTATTGATTATATTGTTTTTGTTTTTATGATGTAGCAATTGAAATCAATGAATGTGCTTATCCACCAAAATTTAAATTATTTAGACATAGTTGAGAAATTTGTTTTGGATGGTGCAAGCATAAAAGATAGTTGTTCGGCCCCACAACACAGTATTAACACCATAATACCTCATCCAGATAACATTTCAAAGATTGTCAAGGGAGGTAGAGGAGATGTCAGACATCTTTGTGATGACATTAAAACATGAACCAAGTCAAATTTATATACTTAGAATAAATTTTTGTTTTGGATATTTTGAAGGGAGATATTTGGTTGGACATGACCATACTACAATTATGTTGCACGTAAGTACATATTTTAGGGTGATTTCAATTTATACTCATTGTTGTCAAATACATTTAATGTCAATACTCACATCAAGATTTAACATTTGCATTAATTTTTAGGTACATGTATGAGATTTGTATTGAAAGGGACTTATGAAATTATTATTTCTTACAGCCATTCAATATTCAATTTGAAAAACAAGGACGAAACGCTATCCAGACGCACGTAGAAAATAAGTTGATTCATGAGAGAAAATAGTGTTACATAGGACCATTTTACCATGCGTAAGTATATATGAAATTTATACAGAATATGTTTATACACATTATTAATTATTATGGATATTTATGCAATTCACATTGGCAAATAATAATTATAGGTCCCAAGCAAAACCGTGTAACTATGCTATGCTCGTTACATTATAATCTTGATTCAACGATGCAAGACGTTTTGCGGGTGTAAGTGGTATTATTTATAACACTCAAGTTTTACCTTTAAATTTGAATAATTTTTATTCATGTTTAGTTTTTACCAATATGTAGAGTTATGAAGGGATACAATTCAATATCTCACAAAGTAAGAGGTAAAAAACCAAGATTATTTTTTCCAAAGGTAAGTATTATTTGTGGTTTTGACATTAATTTTTTTCGCTAATTTATTACTCGTGCTTTGTGTTTATTAGTAATTATATGAAAATTATTTGTAGACACAGAAACAACTTAACGAATATTTGTGTGGATACTATGTTATGAATCATATGTTTGATAATGTTTCCAGAGGCATTAGTAATTCATGTTTTAAGGTATTAACTTTATCCATATGCATGTAACTTATTTATAGTTGTTAAATTAATATTGTTGTTGTTAGCTAGTAAAAGGTTTATGTTAAAAGGCTTATGTTGAGATTGAATCTTTAATCTTGTTGTTTTTGGGTTATCATAATTTAAATTTTGTTCAAATTATAGATGTTTAACAACAAAACACCATTTCTACAAGATATAGATGACATCTGATCACGTTAGACCGACTCCTTCCTCTCTTTTTATGAATCTCAACAACATTAGTTTTTCTTGGTTGTTGTAAACGTTGTGTAGAGGTTTTCTGTTACACATGTAATTGGTTTTGTCATTATGATTATATTTTCAAATATGCATATACTTTCTCTTAGTGTACTATTTTAGATATGTGTACATTCGGTTTTTATAAATAATGTAATTTGATATAAGTGTATATTTGGTTTTTATGATTTTTAATTAATAAAATAATTAAGGAAGAAATAATAATAATAATAATAATAATAATAATAATAATAATAATAATAATAATAATAATAATAATAATAATAATAATAATAATAATAATAAAATAAATATTTTCAAACACATAAAAAACCTTTGGTCCAATGCCAAGTGAATTTTTAAAACTTGTTTCTTTCGATTAATTTCGATCCAAAGCAAATTAAAACTGCTATCAACATCAAGTGTTTTTTTCATTATAAAATTAAAACACCTAACTATTATCAAACATATTTTCGCAAAAGGTGAAAAAATGGTCTTGTGCCTACTATTTTTTTCCTCGATTGTTTGAATACGAGTTATCTATCTCGGCCATTCGAATAATTGTTATCCATTAAAAACTTCCAATCTGATTAACCTCAAATCTCTTTTATAATCGAAAGTTAAGTGATCTTATTTTCATAATAACTCGGATGAAAAAATAAAATGGTTTATTGCCTACTATTCTTTTCTCCGAGTACTTGAATACGAGTTGCCTAACTCGACCATTTGAGTATTTGTCGTCTACTCAAAACACCATAACGACAACTGATCCTTTCGCAATAAAAAAGATGAAAAAATAAATGGTCTAGTGCTTACTATTCTTTTCCATAATTGTTTGGATATGACTTGTCTAACTCAACCATTCGAGCAATCCTCATCCACTCAAAAAATAAACATTAACACATCAAACTTATCTTTTTCTCACTGTCGTGCGATCGAAAACCATTTCATAAAAGAACCTTGTTTAATCTGTTCCACTGCAATGCAAACAAATGTCGTAAGCCTCCAATTGCAAGCAACGTTTTACCGTTACAATGCAATCTAAAAATTCATTTTGTAAAATCGACCAACCAATAAATATTCTCTATGAAGAACTGCATAGATTCGAATTCCTTATTATACCTGAGGATACGTAGGAGAGAGACCCGCAATCTCGTCAAGTATCCTACTAAAAACCTTTTTGCAATCTCTTTTCTTTTTCTGTTACACTTTTAACCACTCGAAGAATACAAATAACATAAGCTAACATTCTAATAGAAAATCTAACTATGTGGTTTATGTTAAGTACAAAAGATGTGAGGGGCGAGAATACCTTGTTCATGCATAACCGGCTCTCGAACCTGAATTTGGTTGCGACGACCATTTTCTTTCTTTATTTTAAGGGTTCTATCGATATTTTCCCTTTCCTTCTAGAATAAATAAATTTCGGTGGCGACTCTGTTATCTCGAGCGTGTGAGAGCTCGTGGTCAATTTTTACGCTACGACAAATGCATTTAACAACTTTTTAGTTAAAGTCTAGGAAAACACACCTTCATAAAAACAAGTGGATTTTTTCCGCAAACCCCATCGGGTTTTCTAAAATAGACTCTTGATTTTATGAAGGTGTGTTTTTACAATATGAACCTTATGGTGCATTTAACCATTTTCTAGTTAAAACTTTCAGCTCTTTTTTATTAGCCGAAAGTTGTATAGATAGAAAAGACCATGCTACAAAAGACTGACATAATTGGTAGCAAATGGAAAGTTGAGCCTGAAGTAATACAGATTAGAGAATCAGATTGCAGGTATAATAACAAAGGTTGTGCAAGTAAAATTGTTCAAGAGATTAATAATGATGACGAATGTAGAAATATTGCGAGAGAGATTTAACATCGGATACCTAGGTGACGTAACGAATGGTGACAAGAAAGTATGCCACTTAACACCTAGGATAAAGAAAAAACAAGGGGTAAAGTTATATGATAGTGGGTTCGAACTATTATACAGCTCGGTTTATCCAAAAATTGAGGGGTATGTTAGATTATTTAAAACCAATAATGTTTACCCAGAATATTACAATGTTTACCCATGAAGATCATAAGTCAGATCTTCAAAACTAAGATATTTAGGCAAGACCAAATAGTGGGTGAGAGTATATTCTGAATGGCTTTACCTAGCACATATTTGTTTCTGATATAAAAAAAAGGTTGGTAAATAAACGATTTTTTCTCAAATAAATAGTTAACACAAACCCTAAACCTAAATAATTTTATGATCATGCACCCATCTTAGCGACCTTGCAAACCCAAAGAGGTGGATGTAGATATATTTTAAGTGCTTCATGGTGCTTCACATGCTTCTTCATATTCATAAATATGCTTTTATAATGGAAGTTTTTTATGTTTCACGCGGATCACTAATGGTAGTGTCTTGAGGGTTGATATCTCATGAAATGAATGATATATATTTGATCAACAAAATCACCAATGTTTTTTATGTTTAATTTAGGTAAAATACTATAACCCTCATTTTAACAAACGAGGTAAAAAAACCATTGATTTTTTTTTTTACATTTCATTTATTACAAAGAATATTTACAAAAAAAAATAATATAAAACAAAGGTTCCTGGTTTTCCCCTCGATTATATTAAAAAACTGAGGTAGTGTGTTGTTTTTTATATTTATATAAAAGTAGTAATTATCAACACACCTTGGAATCATATTACTATAATAGCAATGATCATCTCATATTCAAAATGTAAGGTATCTTTGGATTTTCAAGGAGGTGTTTGAGCTTCTCTGATTGTTTCACTTCCTCTTTTCCAATTTGTTTATACATTATTCAGGTCTCATTTCATTTCCATCTTTTTGTCTACAAAAACCATCAGCGAAGATGAAAATATTTGGTTCGTTATCAATGAAAAGTTTGTTGATTTCGAAGAGTTGAAAGACCAAGATTTTGATCTATTGAAAACTATTACCAAACATAAGTTGAAAGGTTACTTTGACATTTTTCATGGACTCATCTACAATAATCTCGTAAAAGAGTTCTGTTTAAATTACTTCGTTAGGAAATCTGGTGAGGATGTTAAGTCAATACAAACCAATGTATATGGCTTTCCTATCACCATTACTCCATAACTTATTGCTCAAACAATAAAGTATGAAGAGAAAGGTAGTTGTGTTAAACAATATAGATTCAACAATGTCTTTTGAAACCACCTTCTCCTACTTTATGCCATTTAAAATAACCTCACCATTCTTGTTACTCTCATCCCAATTGCAAAATTTTGGTATCAACTTCTAGTGTCAAATCTCTGTTCAAGAGAGAAACAATTAGAAACGCTTACTTCAGATGACAAGCATCTTTTGTACTTCCTTATCCACAACGTCAAAATTAATTTTCCTCTTACTATTTTTAACTTCTTAATGGAAATGGTTGAGACCTCTCGCGAGGAAATAACTTTCCTCATATCATAAGGATGGGTTCTTTCTAAACTTTTCTCTCATATTGGGATATTTAAAAGGGAAAAAAGAGCAGGATTAAAAGTTGAAGTTAAGTTGAGTTAGAAGTTTGAATATATCGAATAGTTATTTGTTGTCGTGTTTATTTATTATATGTTGTCATGCTTCTCTGATTATCAATGAAATTTTTTCTTTCCTTTTAAATTGTATTATTACCCAATCTTTTTATTGATGACGAAAAATTTGTGATTTACTAATTAATTTGAGAAAATTTTAAAAAAATATATATATATAAAACTAAGAAAAAATGAAATCTGAAAATGTGTCAAAGTGAGAAATACTAATTAAACCATTGAAAACAAAACATAAAAATATAGTAACAGGGATTTAAAGTGTCCCTAATATTTTTATTCCCTCGGTTTTTTCAAAAGATCGTTGTAATAGGTTATACTAAAACTACAATAGTATTCCTTATAGATTTATTTCCTCGGTTTTATGGATGACTGAGGTAAAAGGTTATTAGCATGACGCTGCCAAGAATTATACTCTAGCTTTTTTGCGTTTCGAGGTGAATGTTTCATCATAAAAAGTGTTATTTGTAATAGTGTTTGTGTCAAAATAGTGTGTGTTTGACAAGAGTCGAACATAGTATGTATTAAATGTATTTGACTGAAAGTCAAATATAACTTGTCGAATGGTGTTTTAA
This sequence comes from Lathyrus sativus, assembly GCA_963859935.3. Taxonomy (NCBI): domain Eukaryota; kingdom Viridiplantae; phylum Streptophyta; class Magnoliopsida; order Fabales; family Fabaceae; genus Lathyrus; species Lathyrus sativus. The sequence goes on from OZ012735.1 coordinate 545,290,667, forward strand.
TTTCGACGAAGGAGTCAAGCTCGACAAAGTCGAAGAAGACTTACTTAGCTTAGTATTAGTTAAGATGGTTATTTTTTAATTACTTGGAGTGCAGGTAATCTCATCTATAAATAGGGAGGAACTCTATTTCATTTGAAACAAGTGAGTGAGAACTTTTATGAGAAGCATTATGTATTTTCAAAAATCACATTTCGAATTAAGACACATTGTAACAAACAATTAGAATGCAGTTTGTACAACATTACAATCTTCTTCTTCCTCCAGAATTTCTCTTTTCTCTTATTTCTCAATTGTCTCATTTTCTTCTTTCAATTCTCTGTGAAGTATAGAAACATCTTGCAACCCAGGAGTGGCTGTTTCACATGAATAAATGGTGTAGAACAAGAGGTTTGATCAATGAGGAAGACTAAATCTTGTTCATCAAGATTGATTAGATTAACTTCATGATTGGAGTTTCCCTAACATCTGGTATCTAGAACACTAACTATATGATCTTTGGGATTCATTGAATCACGATGAATCATTTGAACAGATATTTTCCAATGAATCTTCCAATCTTTAATGATAAGAATTATGAGAATTTGTGTAAACAGGTGAATTTTGTTTTCTATTATCAAGAACTTTGGGATATTGTGAAGAATGAAGTAACACTAATTGAGAGAATGCTACGAATGAACAAAAGGCCGCACGCAAAGAATTTAAGAAGAAATATTATAAGGCTCTATTTTTAATCTATCAATGCGTTAATCAAGACAATTTTAAGAAAGTTAGTGATGTAGATTCAACAAAGGAAGCGTGGGACATTCTGGAGAAATCATTTAAAGGTACTAAGAAAGTGAAGGAGATAAGGTTACAAACTCGCAAGAGAATGTATGAATTGCTTCAGTCGGAACACGATTAAAATGTGACTAATTTCTTCACTAGGATAACAAGACTGGTGAATCAAATCAAAATGTATGGAGAAGTGTTGACATCAAAATCTGTAGTGTCAAAGATTTTGAGGTCATTACTAATGTGGATAAGTCTTTGGATAGTGATTATACTAATGAGTTTTTAAATTATAAGTCATAAAATATCCACATAGGTCTAAGAATAATAATTACATGTAGTTGTACCCTATTAAGAGAGTAATTATATTTAATCATAAGTAATTTCATATTACGTTAACAAACTCGATAGGAATATTGATATTATACTTGTACTTTCGTATTTATGATCTCAAGAGCATGAATGTTGAAGATAGAATAAAATAATATCGTTGCATGCTAAAGAATTAGTGTGTCTTTTCAATATCATCCTAAACATCAAATTATAATATTTCTTGATATTAAAAAAATAATATATATCTCACTATAATAAAATAAGACTTCTTATAGTTATTAAATATTTTGAAGTCTTCTTAAAATATATCATATTTTATAGTGCATGTAATAATATATAACAATATGAAAATAATAATCTAAACTTTTTTAGATTATATGATTTTCTACCCACTCCTATTGATCCAACATGTTTAAGTAGAATAAAGATTTATTAGAGGATACTAGTATTAAATACTTTGATGATATAATATTTAAATAATGAGATCTTATCTTATTTTTAGTCCAAAACAATAGAGTTGTGGTTGTATAGTATAACATCATTAGAGTTTTACAAATTCAACCACGTATTTTGCAAGTAAATTATCTATATATATATATAAATATATATATATATATATATATATATATATATATATATATATATATATATATATATATATATATATATATATATATATATATATATATATATATATATATATATATATATATATAATTTCACATGAAAGAGTATGATAGTTGTATAACCGATTTACCATCATTTGAGTGAGATCAAATCTTGTACTTTTAAATATAGGATTATATATAACATTTTAATAACTCACTTAAAACTCAAACGCTACAAATAAAATCACACATTTGAGAAAACTATTATATTATATGCATTGAAAAAATCTGAAAATTTAATTTAATTAATATTTTGGATATAATACAAGTAGTCATAAATTTTCATAAATAACATTAGACTATAATACCTCAAAATTAGACTCCATAAAATAACATTTTATTAAATAATATTTGATTCTCATTATATAAAATTGACATGCAAATTCTCCCACTTGATAGATAATAATAGTTAAACTAAGATTAAGAGTTTTGAAAAATATTTAAATAAATATTCAACTATTTTTTCTATCACACGATAATCATGTCAAACAAAGTTATACAGGTAAGATATGTCAATCACTTACATAATATAAAGAGAATTAAAATTTATTTTAATAAAAATTATTTAAATTAAATTATTAAATTTCTTATTTATTAAATAATTATTTCAATAATATTAAGTACAAATATAACAATGTATAAATATTATGTCACTAAAAAATTTAATAGCAATAGAGCACTCGAACTATAATTTACATCATCACAATTCACAAATACCTTGAACAAAAATTATATTATTAATACACTGATAAGGTATAACTATTATCAATATAATATTTATTATATTCAAAATAAATTTAATTATTTTAATAAATAAAATTTGTACAACTATTCCCACAATAGATAAGTTATAATCATGCAGATTTAAATTGATTATATTTTATTCAAATTATAAAAAATTATTTAATGGTATCCACAATATGTAAAATTACAATTATATAAATTATGAGTTATTACTTAATTATTCATAATAAAAACTCTTGAAATAATAAGAGTTCAAATACACTCATAAGACTATATTTATATTTATTTGAGTATATAATAAGAAATCAATTTATAAAAATAAATAGAGAATTTTGATTTTGGAGTATTCTAAAAATAATATATTTTATATAAATGTATATTTTATAGTTTTCAAATGAGCAGATAATATTAAAAAAAAATTATCTTTATATGCAATTATATAATAAATCATAAGATATTCAAAATAATAATTAAATTATTATTAACTTCTGAGAGAATGTGACATTCATTCTTATAAATAGAATGAGTTGATGACTTTAAAGTTTATAATATCATCTAAAATAATTCATAGATCAACTAATGTCTTTATATCAAAATAAAATACTTTTAAGTGAATATATGATAAAATAAAATAAAATTTCTTATGACACATAAAGAGAGTAAGATATATTAAACTGTCATTAAAAGAGTAAGGAATATGTACAAAACATTTGACACAATCTTTAAAATATAATAATATTATTTGAAATTTTCACAAATAAATAACAAATATCATCAACTGTCAATTTTAAAATATTTAAAATACTATAATTTTATTTTATTTTTGATAGGGTCTCATGCGCACAAATAAGCATTACACAGTTTAATATTATCTGTTTTCCTCGTATTATAAAAAGGGTCGCAATAAATAATAAAGGGGTGTTTGATGTTGCCCGGACAAAGTGGTTCTCACCTAACATTAACGTTAGCGTGGGGAAGCTTTAGACATATTGCATTTTATTAAATAGGTTCATGAGTTAAATATGGATGATGGGTTCATGAGTTAAATATGGATAATGTGAATTTTGAGTTGGATGCTAAGAGTGTGGTAGATAGTGTGAACTTTTAGTATATAAATGATTCAGAATTTGGCGGTATCACTAAGGATTGTAATAGATTGTTAGCCCTCTTATTTAGAAACTCTCTGTTGAAAGATTAAACTTGCTTTGAGTCTAAACATATTATTTGGATTTTTGGGCTTAGATAATTTTAATTAATGTTTATAGAAAACTCTTGTAATGTTTAGAGTGTCTAGATATTTCTTAGAGTTGTAATATTTTTTGGAATGCTCTTGGAATTCCTAGAGTTGAGAACTCTCTAGAATTAGTGTGTCTAGAGTTCTCCTTAGAGTACTATAAATAGAGATGTAATTCTACACTTTTATATCAAGCAAAATACAAAGTTCTCTCTTTCATAAATAATTTCCTATCTATCAAGTTTCTATTCAAGCCTTTAATATCCTCACACACTTTCACTAAACACAAAAGGCTTTATTTCCAACAAATTAAAGTGGCATCAAAGCTTGAAGATCCTCAAAAGATGGTGAATGGAGGTTTCCCTTTTCAAATGTCGATGCTCACAAAGAACAACTATGACAATTGGAGTATCAAGATGAAGGCGCTACTAGGAGCTCAAGATGTGTGGGATATCATTGAGAAAGACTTCAATGAGCAAGATGAAACCTCACTAAGTCAAGGTGTTAAGGAGATATTGAAGGAGTCAAGAAAGAGAGACAAGAAAGTTCTCATCCTCATTTATCAATCGGTGGATGAAGATATATTTGAGAAGATCTACAATGCAACGACGACCAAAGAAGCATGGGACAAGCTTCAAACTTGCAACAAAGGAGTGGAGCAGGTGAAAAATATTCGTCTTCAAAATATTATAGGTGAGTTTGAACATTTATTTATGGAAGAGTCTAAGTTAATTTCTGATTATTTTTCTCGAGTGTTGTCCGTAGTCAATCAACTTAAAAGAAATGGTGAAGATGTTGATGAAGTGAAAGTCAAGGAGAAAATATTTAGCACTTTAAATCCAAGTTTTTACTTCATTGTTACCAACATTGGAGAAAACAAGGATTTAAACATCATGACTATTTAGCAACGTATGGGTTCCTTACAAGGATACAAAGAAAATCAAAAGAGAAAAACTAAACAAAAGGAGACTATGAAGCAACTACTATAACTCAATGCAAAGGAAGCGAACTATGCGAATTATAAGAGCCAAAGAGGACGAGGTTGTGTCCAAGATCGTAGACGTGGACGTGCACGAGGACATGAAGGAGAAAGAAGAGGCAGCTACAAAAACTACTTCAATAACTTCCACAATGGAGAAAGAAGTTGGAATCCACAAGCAACAAGAGGTTGTGGAAATGGAAATTCATGGTCAAGGTGCAACAAGTCACAAATCAAGTGCTTCAATTGTAACAAAATCGGTCACTATGCATCTGAGTGTAGATTCTCAAAGAAGGTTGTGGAGAAAGCTAACTTTGTAGAAGAAAAAGGTGGAGAAGAAGAAACGTTGTTCCTCGCGTGCCAAAACCAATTTGAAAAGAAAAGAAACAAGTGGTACTTCGACACCGGCGCAAGAAACCACATATGCGGAGATCGGAGCATGTTCGTAGAGATCAATGAAGCGAAAACTGGAAATGTCTCATTTGGAGATGACTCAAAGATATCGGTCAACGGCAAAGGTAAAATTCTCATACGCTTGAAGAATGAGAGTCATCAATTCATATCCAATGTCTGCTATGTTCCTAACATGAAAAATAATATTTTGAGCTTGGGACAACTATTAGAGAAATGTTATGACATCAACTTGAAAGAACATAGTCTTTTCTTAATAGATAGTGGGCATAACTTGATTGCTAGGTGCCTATGTCAAAGAATAGAATGTTCCTTTTGAACATTCAAAATGATGTGGCAGAGTGTCTCAAGGCTTGCTATACCGATTCTTCGTGGCTATGGTATCTATGATTTGGACACCTCAACTTCGGCAGTCTAGAATGTTTGTCAAAGAAGGAGATGGTAATAGGCTTGCCTAATATAAACCACCCATACCAACTATGTGAAGGATGTTTAATTGAGAATCAATTTCGAAAAAGCTTTCCAAAGGAATTAACGTCAAGAGTGACAAAACCGCTAGAGCTCATACACACCGATGTCTGTGGACCAATCAATCCAAACTCTTTTGGTAAGAGTAAATACTTTATCCTCTTTATTGATGATTATTCTAGAAAAAATGGGTTTATTTCTTGAAGGCGAAGTCGGAAGTTTTGAAAACTTTAAGAAGTTCAAAGCCCTTGTTGAGAAAGAAAATGGTCTTTCCATTAAGGCCATGAGATTTAACTGAGAAGGAGAGTTTACTTCAAATGAGTTCAACAAATATTGTGAAGACCATGGAATCCGCACCCACTAACATTGCCAATATCGCCACAACAAAATGGAGTAGTGGAGAGAAAGAACCAGACCATACTTAATATGGTGCGAAGCATGCTTAAGAGTAAGAAGATGCTGAAAGAGTTTTGGGCCGAAGCAATGGCATGTGCGATTTACCTGAAAACCCGTTCCTCAACAAGAAGTGTGCATAATAAGACACCACAAGAAGCATAAAGTGGAAGGAAGCCAGGGATCTCTCACCTCAAAGTGTTTGGAAGCATTGCCTATACCCATGTTCCAGATGAAAGGAGAATAAAGCTCGATGATAAAAGTGAGAATTATGTATTCGTGGGTTACGAATCAAGCTCCAAAGAGTACAAGCTCTATAATCCAAATAGTGGAAAGATTGTCATAAGTTGTGACGTGGAGTTTGAAGAAGAATATTGTTGGGATTTGAGTGTTCAAGAAGACATGTACGACTTTCTTTCTTATTTTAAAGAAGAAGATGATGAAATGGTGTCGCATCGCTGCGAAGAGGGCCGACAATGACAGAAAAGTCGCCACCATTCGTTATTTATCCCAAAAGAGGGAAAGGAAGCAATCAGAGAAAACCTAACGAAAAGGGAGAAGACAGGTCATCGCAACCATATCTCGGGTTCGGGAGTCGGTTACGCAAGGGGAAGGTATTAGCACCCCTCACGTCCATCGTACTCGACGGGATCCATGCTTTGTTGTCTACCTAAAAGGGTGTTTACTATCTAAGCTACGACTCAGGGACAAAAGAAAAGAAAAGAGACTCGATAGATCATCGCCGCTCTATGCCTACGTATTCCCTTGTGCAATGGGAAAGTCAGAGTCAACGTAGTTCAGCTAACTACGAGTGAAAAATGGGAAGGTTTCTCACCAAGACATCGCCGTCTTGTGCCTACGTATTCTCGTCTGGTACGAGAAATCAGAGCAAATGTAGTTCGAGCTAACAAGAACACCAGTTGGTTCAAAATGTTTTAGACCCGAGTAGGGTTAAAACTTAGTTCTAGTAGTTAGGTGTATACAGCTCGACCATTGGAGACTTAGGCGTTACCCGTTTGCGGTAGAACCAAGAGTTAACAAAACTCTCTTTATGAAAAAGGTTTTCCAAATTAAGATCCCGAAGGATAAAATGGTTTGATGTTTGTTTTTGTGTTTTTTAGAGAAGAAGTGCGTTGATTATTGTTTGTAATTCATGTTGCACTAAAGACTATGACTTAGGAGCGAATGTGTCGCATATCGTTCTAAGGACGTACACTAAATACTCTAAGCAATTGAGAGGAAGCCCCCCAATCACCATTTCCCAAGTACTTAAGGCTCGTAACGTACAACAATCCTTAACCTTTATTAAGTGTTTTGAGATGTTTGAAGATGAGAAGAGAAAGACACTCTAAAGGGATACTAAGACTCAACCTAAAGTTGTCATACAAAGTGCACCTATGATCGGGATGGAAAGAGAATGCTACCTAATGTTATCATGCATGGGTTCAAGCCTAAGGTATATCATAATCTCAAGAGATTAGAGATCCTAAGGGAACATGGCAAAGAAGAAAGAAAAAGAAGAAAGAAGCATAAAATAAGAAAGATGCAAGTATGCATATGCAATGCAACACACAAGAAAAGGGAGGAAAAAGTGTGGGGTGAATACCTTCACAAGCACATCTCAACCTTTACTAGTGCAAGAAAGAAATGCAAAAGCAAAAGAAGAAAGAAATCCAAAAGAAAGCACATAACTGCACACCAAAAGTGGGATAAAATGGGAGAATAAATCCTACAACCATTTGTCATCAACCACAAGCCCTAAGGAAAACCAAATGAAACGGGAAGAAGACATAATTGAATGGGAGAATGGGAGGCAATATGAGAACCAAAGGAGATCATAAGGGCACTCAACCAAAGGCAAGCCCATAATCATGTAAGAAATAAACAAAAGAAGCCCTCAAGGAAGCACCATTCATGACATGCTTCAAGTACCTCCAAAGGAGGGACTAAGCTATCTCAAATGGGATCCCAAAGTCATTGGACAGAGGTAGGGATGAGAGGAGAATGTGCATAAACCAAAGATCAATCACATCAAAAGAGACTGCAAGCATAAGCATGGAAGAAGACCTAAGTCATTCAACACATTCAACATTTGGAACACAAATGGAAGGCCTAAAAGAAGTGCAAACTTCAACAAGAACAGAACAATTTTATGACCTAAAAATGAGCATCCAAACACTTCAATATGTTAAAAATACGAATCAACAAGAATTAGGAGCTCAAGGGATCCACAAGGGTCATTTTCAAATCAAACTAGGTCAAGTACTTGTATGAACCTCCCTTAGAAGTAACCTAACTTGCAAGTTACATCAAAAATAGGAAAGTGGCTCAAAAATACCCAAATAAAATCTCAAATGATCATCAAAGGGTTGGCAACCAGAGGCCAAAAACACAAGAGAAATGTTCCATCAAAGCACCACCAAAAGAAATAAATCCCTAAGGTGTACCACTTTGAGATGGAAGAATCGAGGGTCAACAAAAATGGCACAAAAGTCCAACCAAAATGCATCAAACCAGGGGTAAAATTGTCCTATAAAATTCTTCAACTCATCATGGATATGAGAAAAAAATTTCAACCATTGGAGAGAAATATTGATCAAGAAACAAATCAAGAATAAGGAAGAACAATTAAAAGATCAAATAAAAACACTTCCAAGCATTAATTCCCTTTTTAATTGAAAAATAAAAGGAAAATAAAAATAAAAAATACCAAAAATTATTTAACACATTTAAGTGTCTGAAAACTATTTTTGGAGAATTTTATAACACTTGGAACTATTTTTGTTGAATTAAAAGTAAAACAAAAAATGAAATGAAAAAGAAAATAAAATAAAAAAAGATGTGTGGTGAATAGCAAGTTTCCTAGTTGAGATCAATGGGCTTCTCAGAGAGGGGGGGTGCGAAGAGCATCCTAGGCCCAAGATCCAAACGCATTCAGCCACACAATGAAACGCATCGTTTCATTAAGTGAGTTGGCAGTCAAACTCACACGCAAGCCAGTCAGAATTGATCTCATCCGTTCATCAAGTGAAGTCAAACATTCAACTACACATGTGGCGTGCTGACTCATCCAAACGGATAACAAAACCAGACACCGGAGCACTGTGCTCCGGTCGTCTTCTCTGATTGTCCCACTGGAGTAACAGGTGTAAGACTGAACCAAATTAAGCGAAATCTTATACTAAACTAATTGTCACGTTATGTAGATCATGATTATACCTTCCATTTTTATTTATCATGCAAGCATTAAGAGAATCGAGCGATTGAAGTTTCAAGCACATAACTACAATCATCAAGAATACAACCCTAGCCTATCCAGAATCTGCCTACACATGTAGGACTTCAATATGCAACAAGAATGGCGTGAAATGGATGCATATTAAGAGAGCAATCTTGAAAAGAAAATTACCTAACAGAGCCTCTCCGTTGGGGCTTCTAATGGTGTCAAGCTTGCACAAGAATATCTAGAAACACTCAATACACTTCAAGTAAGGTGATGTTGATGTTGATTTGGCTTCAATTGGCTTGAATTTCCGTTTCACGATTTCACTTTGTTCTTGAAAATTCCAATTGTAATCTTGCGTTTTCTCCACCAAAATGCATGAATGAGGCTTCACTCTTCATCTGAAGCTTTTGTATGATGGATCCATGATAATTTGGGGGCCCAATTTGGCCTGGTTATGATGAATTGAAGAAATCCAAAGTTGGAAGTGGGAGCTTCATACACACGTGCAAAATGGCTATAATTCCCTTGGAGATGATTCAAATCAGTTGCTGGTGATGTGCCTTGATCAGATGGATGACAATTGCTCCTTGAATTGATCTAATGGTTGAAATTGAATGTGAAGCTTCTACTTGAAGTAAATTGAAATTTCATGAGTTCTAGCTTGCATAACTAAAAAATTCTTGGTGCATTGTGTTTAGTTTGATGTTGTGAATCAAAATATGCACAAATATGACATGAAAAGGAATTAAAACCATTTCAATTAAATTCACCCTTTAAAAGTCCTATTTCCATGGAATTTCTTCACCAATCTTCACATCCATGCCAAATCCATGACAATTTGATGTTCAATGACAGAATTGAGATCATTTGAAGCAAGTTTCATGTTGGAGAAAGTTCCATTTGAAGTGTGCAAATGGATGAAAATGACCTATAATGAAAATGACCTATAATCTCACTTTCCAAAAATACCCTTGCCTTGCAAGCTTCATAAGTTGAGCTCTACAAATGAGATGAAGGACTTATAGGATTTTTTCAAAAGCTAAGATCATAAGGAACAACTTTCATGTTTGGGTCAAAGTGAGATAAAACATGATTCTAGGTCAAAAATGCCTTGGAAGTTGGTTGACTTTTGTTGACTGAAAACACATTCATCTGAGGACCCCTAACTTGTCAGTGTCGCTTGCGCGAAAATAAGGTGCCGGCACAACAGAAGAGTCGCCACCTTTCGTTATTTATCCCTCAGAGCGGGAAAGGAAACGATCGGAAAAACCTGACGAAAAAAGGTAAGACAAGGTCATCGCAACCATTGTCTGGGTTCGGGAGTCGGTTACGCAAGGGGAAGGTATTAGCACCCCTCACGTCCGTCGTACTCGACGGGATCCTTGCTTGTTGTGTTTACTTGGACGGGTTGGTTTTATTCTATCTACCTATCAAGGATGGCTGAAAAAGAAAAGAAAAATGACTCGGCAAAGCATCGCACTTTATGCCTACGTATTCTCATCAGAGAATGAGAAATCAGAGTCAACGTAGTTCGGCCTACGAAGGGTTATAGGGGAAGGTAGCTCGCCAAGACATCGCCATCTTGTGCCTACGTACTCTCAACAGGCATGAGAGATCAGAGCTCACGTAGTTCGGGAAACTACGGTTTATTTCCTGTTTTTTACGAAAGAAGTGTTTTTTATTGTGTTTGCGATTTCAACCGCACTAGAGACTATGACCTGAGAGTGAATGCGTCGCATATCACCCAAAGGGTACCATACTAAACATCCAGACTGTGGAAAAGAAACTCTCCCACAATCCTTTCTCAGATAGCTTAAGGCTCGTAACGTACGAAAGAAATCATTCATGATTACTGTATCTTAAACTATTTTGAGATGAGAAGAGAACAGGCCCAACTAGGAGGGAGACTATCAAGTCCTACTATTATCATGCCATGGATTCATCCTATGGTTGAGGTTTGAACAGGGAACTCCTAGAAGTTGTCATGCATAGGTTTCAACCTAAAATTCTATCATCAAATCCTTATCCAAGGAAATGAGAGTCCTAAGGGATCATGTCAATGATACACCAAAACAGACAAAGCATCAGCTTTAACAGTAAAATGCATGCAATGCAAGTGAGGGAGGAAATGTGTGTGGGGCTTCAGCCTCCACAAGCTCATCTCAACCTCAAGCCAGAATGGATAATAGTAATCATACTGAAATATAAACAACATGCTATCAAGCAATAAACAGTAAATTGCAATCATACAGATAAAATGAAATAAAATGCCATCATGCAAACAAACCACATGGGCAAGGGAGTTGGGCTCTACCGAATACCCGCAAGCAAAGCCACACAGTAACAATACAAGCAGAGGGAGCAACTCAACCTCTAGTGCAATCATGCTCCTAGATTCTACCTATTCTAGATATGGACTTATTCTAATGCATCAGACAAGTCAAACAAAACACAGCAATACAGAAAAGAAAAAAGAAGAAAACAGATCAACTCCTCTCTCAACTCCAAGCCTCAGCTTCTCCAACAGAAACTCAGTCTTCAGACTTCAAACACTCTTAACAAACATCAGTTTGCTTTTCCAGGTCTCAACCCTACAACATGAGTTTCAACTCATCTTCTCCCTTAAGCTTCAGCTTCTTTGATCAGCTCCACCTTCAGGCTTCACCTAATCTTCAGGGATCTTCAAGTATCAACTTGCTCTTGCTGCTCTTCAAGCTTCAGCTGGAATGGCACTATTCAAGGATTCATCCTCTTCAACATTCTTCAATGAAGTCTTCATCTTCAAGCTCAGGCTCAGCATCTCTCAAGACAATCAAAACCAGAGAAAATCACTTACTGGATAAGCTGGGGGATATTGAACTGCTTATTTGACCACCAAAGGTGACCTATAAGGGTTCAACATCAAAGGACTGGTTCCCTCAAAAGTTCTACCTCCTAGGTACATCACTTATCCCTCCAAAGGAGAGAGGTGTATGCCATGGAAGGACTTTGAATCATAGGGAGGAATGGAGGTGAATGATACCATCCATGTTTAAGAAAGAAGTTGTCTACATCTAAACTCTTCCTAATTCCTAACCCTAAAACAACAAAAAAAGAAAAGAAGAACAAGCTCTCAAGCTCCTAAATGCATCTTTAAATCTTCTACTATGCTCCTCAATGCTCCACAATGAGATACCAAGCTTTCCAAGCCCACAAAGCAAAGCAACTAAAGCAAACATGCCCTAAAGGCAACACAAACAATCATCCAATGCAAAAATCAACTAAAAATAGCATACTATTATATTAAATCCTAATATAATTTCTAAGGGATCCTACATACCTACCCTTAATACCCATATATGCCCCATAGTCTAAATTGTCCTAAAAAACCCAAAATCTAAAGTTATTATGGACCTATGTTGAAGTTTTAACCTAATTCTACACAACCTAGAATTATCTAATCAAAACCATCCTAAAAATCATCACAAAAATATGGAATTAATCCAGGGGGAACCTAAAACATATATCTAACTACCCTAAAAAGATTGACTTAAAAATCTAAAGGGATCTACCTAAACTAAAATCTACAAAATCATATATCAACTTAAAAGAATTAAAATGCAATAAAAGAAGAAAATATGCCAAAAATATTAAAATGCATGATATGAAAAATGTTTTCATTTTATATTTTTCTAGACAACAATATGAAAAGGGAGAAAAAACTCCCATGAAAAAATATTGATTTTTCAATTTGATATGAATTTTCAAAGATTAAAAATAAAATGGAGGAAATATAAATGGAAATGAATGGCATGGGGTGCAGAAAGAAATGATATTCAGTTTATATTTCTTTTGGTCTCAAAATGAGGGGTGGCAATAACAAATCGCTTGGGCCCAGCATTAATCAGAAAAACAATATTAAAATCAAAAGAAAATAAAAGAGGGCGCGGTGCAAAAAGAAACAAATTGCAGTTATAAACTGATTTGGGCCCATACTGGGGGTGTAACAAGTAAAGCGCCTGGCCCAATGCCAAATCAGAAATTAATTAAAACTGAAAAGAAAAAAAAAATGTAAAGCATGGTGCAAAAAGCAGGAAAATACAGTTCAAATATGAAGTGGGCCTGATAGGGGGTGGGGTTAGGAAAATTCACTTAAGCCCAGAAGAGCGTTTAAATGAAACGCCGCGTTTCATTCTTCTGACTTCCCTCCCATTTTCGCTTTGAACCTCAGCCATTGGATTACTTTCCCAGTCAACAGGTCAAGCGCGCATCAACGGTAGCAACTTCGTCTTCTTCCTTGGATTAGCTAGGGTTTCTGAAAAACTTCCATGAACGCAGCTCCATGCAACAACTTCTACCAATTCGTTCTCTCTCATTTCAGCATCAATTTTACCAAAATAAAACATGATCTTGATCCATTTTCCACGCTGAACAAAACTATGGTCTTAGAATGCATTGAAATGACCTCTATCATCCAAACCAAATGTGAAACTCCATGGATCTCAAAATATCACCAACCTTCGACCTCAACCAAACTCAACTTTCTTGGTATCAAAATGATCCTCATGTTACACTAATCAAAATCAGCCATTAAACTAGCATTGAAACTCACTAAATCACACGTTCTTACTCCATCAAGAATTGACCTCCATGAATGAAACTTCACTAATCACTCCCAAACTCATCAGAATTGGTCACCTAATTGTCTCTAGCAGTTCTATACTAACAATTCATCCTAACCATGCCTAAATTATGAGTTAGAAGAGCTTTTGCAAACCTGGCTTCTTGGATTAGTAGTGATGGTAGATCTTCAATTCAGGCCTTGCAACTCTTCAAGAATGCTCCTTGAATGATGAAAACTCTTCTGTATGCAAAAGATTTGATGTAGCAAGCTTGTACTTCAAGATCCAATGACAATTGCCTTCTTGCAAATTCAATGTAAACACCTTCAATTCTCCATCAATGGAGCTTCAACTCAGTATGAATACACTCAGAAATATCTATGGAGAAGGTTTGTGGAGAAAAATGGGATCGCAATGAAGAAGAATGTGAAGTTTGAATGTAACTTGCAATGGAAGCTTTAGGGTTTCACTCTCTCTTCTCTACACCAATTAACACCAACCTTGCCTTTGAGCAAGTTTCAATTGTTATATAGAATGGTTTAGAAACCTCTAGAACCATCTAGGATCATCTAATGAGAACTTCATCTTTTCATGTCATGGTATTTTGCATTTTCATTTCTCCTTACATGGTATCTCATGCCAAATGCCTTGCAACCTTTGTAAACAACTTGATTTTAAACCCACATGATATTTTGGATGAGATACAATGCATAACCAATGTGCTTGTTAAGCTTTTCCTTGTTTTGGTTTGGTACCCTAATATGCAAGCAATCCAATTACAAAGCAACCCTATGATGCAAGCCTCAAATCAAAATTGTGGCTGAACCATTGTTCTTAGAATATCATTTGGAGTCAAAATGACCTATTATATGACATGGTTTGGACTTATAGCTTATGATTTATGATTTTCAATCTCACTTGAATTAACTTATGCCTCATTTTTAGGCCATTTTTATCACTTTTTGATATGAGCCTTTTCAACATCTCATGACCTCCCTGATAGCCTTAAAACATCATTCTAAGCAAGTTTGATGTTGAATATTTTTCCATTTGAAGCTTGGAAGTAGGAGATATGGCCTTATGCTTGAAATGACCTATAACTTCCAAATGACCAAAATGCCCTTGGCTTGTCAAAGCCATAAGTTGAGTTCTACAAATCCTATCAAGGACTTCTAGTACTCTATAGAAAGCTAAGAAGATGCTATTAAACATTCATGTTGACCAAGAATCCATAGAAATCATCCTACTAGGGCAAAGGTTGTCTGCAAGTTGGGTGACTTTCAAGGACCCAGATTCACATACCTCAGATGACCTGTAATTTGTCAAAACCATAACTTGAGATCTGCAAATCCTATCAAGGACTTCTACTACTCAAATTAAAGCTAAGAACAAGCTCTACAACATTCATGTTATGGGTAAGATGAGATGACAATCACATCTTGAGCTAAACTGCCTTGAAGATAGGGATCAAACTAGGGGATTTTACATTGACAATCCTTAGAAACCCTAGCCTAAAACTTCTCAAACTCCTCAATCATGATGAGTTGGTCTAGGAATCATCCTTATAGTATCTCAATACATCATTCCATGACCACATGGCCCTTGGATTAGGTCTCAACCCTCTCCAAATCATCAGTTGACCTAGGGTTGACCCAGTCAAACCCTAATTCTACCATTCATGGTTGAATCTTCTGAATTCGTGTACAATGACCTCTCTAGGCTTCATGATGGCTTTCAAGACATCTCATAAGCTTTCTCAAAGCTTAAAGTCTATCCTCATAGTCTCAGAATCATCTGAGGAGCTCCCACAACTCTCAAGTTATGAGGCACACAACTTTGGTTTCAACCAATTCCTCTGAGGATCTCTTAAGCTTTCTGATGAAGGTATCAACCTTCAAACACTTGATGGGTAAATAAATGTTGGTCAAATTTTGGGGTGCAACAGCTGCCCCTATTCAAACGGCTTGAACCTGACTGGGTGAGAAGCGAACGGCTCTCAGCCAATCAAGGTGCGAGACGGTTGAATACCGGTAAACCCGGAAATTTGCCAACTGCTCAAGTACACGGTACTCTGAGGGGAAAAATCTTCGAACACTGCAATACTAGCTGCACGGTAACTAGCTGGAGAAATACTGATCTGACATCACTGTCAGTTATCCATATTAAATTCTTCTGACATTGTCATCAGAAAACCAAAACACCCAACATCGCCGCTGGAGAACTAAAGAACTTGACATCGCCGTCAAAAACAAACATACCCAACATCGCCGCTGGAGAACCAAACACCCAACATCGCCGCTGGAAAACTAAATCATCTGACAAAAACACCCAACATCGCCGCTGGAGCACTGAATCACCTGACATCGCCGCCAGAAACAACCAAACATCCAACATCGCCGCTGGAAAACTGAATCACCTGACATCGCCGCCAGAAACAAACAAATATCCAACATCTCCGCTGGAGAACTAATTCACACCTGACATCGCCGTCAGAATCAAACATCCAACATCGCCGCTGGAGAATTAACATAATCTCCTGACATCACCGTCAGAAACAAACATACCCAACATCGCCGCTGGAGAATTAACTATCTGACATCGCCGTCAAAAAACATCCAACATCGCCGCTGGTGAATGAATCATCTGACATCGCCGCCAGAAACAAACAGAGAACCTGACATCGCCGCCAGAAACAAACAAATATCCAACATCGCCGCTGGAGAACTAGATCAACTTGACATCGCCGTCAAAAACATCCAACATCGCCGCTGGAAAACCAGATCATCTGACATCGCCGCCAGAAAACACCCAACATCGCCGCTAGAGAACTAGATCATCTTGACATCGCCGTCAAAAACATCCAACATCGCCGCTGGAAAACCAGATCATCTGACATCGCCGCCAGAGAACACCCAACATCGCCGCTGGAGAACTAGATCATCTTGACATCGCCGTCAAAAACATCCAACATCGCCGCTGGAAAACCAGATCATCTGACATCGCCGCCAGAAAACACCCAACATCGCCGCTGGAGAACTAGATCATCTGACATCGCTGTCAAACATCCAACATCGCCGCTGGAAACAAACAAAATCTGACCTCGCCGTCAGGGTGAAGAAACTTCATTGGGGAATTGGTCACACGGTAACCGGTAATACATAGTCGATCATGCCATCAGGCATCCAAAGAAACTTGTCGGGCATCAGCCGGACTTCAACCATCAGGTTGATCATGCCATCAGGCATTCAAAGAAATTGTCGAGCATCAGCCGGACTTCAACCATCAGGTTGATCATGCCATCAGGCATTCCGCATTAGCTAAGATAACTGCTTCCTTAACACGGGCAGACTTCAATCATGGAGTCTTCAAGGGAGGTTCCAACTTCGCCGTCAGAAAACCTGCTGGGGAAGACGCTTCGCCGCTGGGGAATTTGGAGAACTATCAAGCAACTCCGCTCCGGAGGTCAAGAAATCATTCTGGAGGAATCAACTCTGCTGAGGACTTCAAGAATCATCTTGAACAAATAACTCCGTTAGAGACCTTCAAGAATCATCTTGAACCGATAACCATCCTGAGCAAACACTCTGTTGGGGATTCCAGGAATCATCCTGGGCAACACCTGCCGGGGACAAACCAATCATGGCTTGAGCAGCTTCCAAGGATTCGGCTCTCTTGGGGCTTCAGGAATCATCCTGGGCAACCTTCACCGGGGACTGCACTGGGGAGCTTAGGAATCATCTTAAGCAAACGGCCCTGCTGAGGAATTCAAGAATCATCTTGAACTGAAGACTTCGATGAGGATCTCAAGAATCGTCTTGAGCAAGCGACTTCGTCGGGGAGAATGTCAGGAATCATCCTGGGCAACTGATCCTTCGGCGGAACACCTGCAAAACAAGAACGGTAGTGACCTAGATCATGTTTATTATGCATATGCTTCGGCGCCATGCCCCACACGGTGGAAATGCTATGCGTTTATGATACATGCTATGCAATCATGCACAATGATGCGATCCCGTCAGCAAAATAAGTGCCGAGGGGGAAATCCTCCTGTCAAGGAGAAAGAACTACTCAAATAGAGGAATCATCCTGCTGAGGAGAACGTAGCCGTGCCAATCTCAATTGGACTCCTCAGGGGACACAACTTCAGTTGACTGCTGCGGGTGAAACAACTTCATTTGATTACTGCAGGGGAACGAAGCTCTAGGAGAACTTGGACCTGCTGAGGGAAAGCGATATCAATCGCAGGAGTAAGCTGCATGGCCTTCATGGCTACTCTTCTGGGGATAAGGCTCTGTGGGGAAACAACTTCAGTTGCTCAATACTCCACTGGGGAAAACCAATCATGGTCTGATCAACTTCCAAGGATTCGGCTCTCTTGGGGATCTGCAAACTCGGCTGAGGAAGGAGAAATCATTCTGCTTCGCTGGAGAGAGTACGACTCTGGGGAAATACAGCATCAGCTGTCCAACACTCTGTTGGGGAAAACCAATCATGGTCCCAACTGCTTCGCTGGAGAGAGTACAACTCTGATGAGGAATCTCAATTCCGCTAGGGAAGAAGGAATCATCTGACTTCGGGGGAGAGTACAACTCTGCAGGGGAATACATCATCAGCTATTCCAACACTCTACTAGGGAAGAGGAAATCATCCGACTTCGGGAGAGAGTATGACTCTAGTGGGGAATCTCAATTCCGCTGGAGACTTT
The DNA here is from genome assembly GCA_963859935.3 of Lathyrus sativus. Taxonomy (NCBI): domain Eukaryota; kingdom Viridiplantae; phylum Streptophyta; class Magnoliopsida; order Fabales; family Fabaceae; genus Lathyrus; species Lathyrus sativus. The sequence goes on from OZ012735.1 coordinate 545,309,197, forward strand.
AGTCTAGCACCATCATTTGCTGCATACTTCGGCGTACGAATAGTTTCCTACGAAACCTGCACTTGTGACCCGGTGCGGGGGGGTGAACACGAGCTTCGGCGCTCGAACATTTCTATGAAACCTGCACTTGTGACCCGGTGCGGGGGGATGAATTCATGCTTCGGCGCTTGAACACTTCTATGAAATCTGCACTTGTGACCCGGTGCTGAGGGATGAACACGAGCTTCGGCGCTTGATTCAGCTGAGGAGGTGACGTTCCTCAGGATGCGTCTGCTTGGGGAAGAGAATCATCTCTGTCTGGGGAGACATATCAATGCTCACGATCTTGCGTTCAGACTCTGCGGGGAGAGGCTACTAAACTCTGCTGGAGAAGGAGGAATCATCCTGCTTCGGGGATGCGCACGGCGCACTGTCTGGAATATGCTACACCTGTAACAACACAAACAAACAGACAAGATACCTTTCTCAAAGGGACCTATCAAGGTTATTATCTCGTGACAATATTCAAGTAACTAATTGTTTCAACAATCAGTGGCCTAGGCCAGTAAGTTTATGTATGCGCATTTTATCAAAAACATCGGCGTTCTCATTCGCAAACAAAACAGATAAATGCTAAACAGGCAAGCAGAATTGCTGAACAGTATGCATTTTATTGATAATGAACCCCTGAATGGGTAAAAATGTTTTACAACAGAGGCAAGCTCCTGGAATGAGGAAGCCGCGCAAAAATAAAACATAAATATACATCAGTATATACAAATGTCGGCAACGAGGCGTAGACGAACACCATGAGTTGATCCCTCTAAGACCCACTCGACTTCGATACTTCTCCGACGCTTCAGCTTCGGAAGAGATTGATTCAGATAAACGGCCCTCAGGTCCTCCAAACCACTAAACAATGAAAGTCCACACGCGGAACGCAGTCGTTTGCTTATTCAAATCCCTAACTTTTGCGTGAACCGCCCTTTGCGGGTTTTTAGTTCACCGGGATACCCTTTTTTGCCGAAGCCGCCCAGTGTAGGTTTTCGACTTCGCGGGTGTACATTTTTTCAATATGTCCCTCATTTTTGCCTGAACCTTTTATTCTGTATTTGGTTCGCCGGGATGCCCCTTTTTTGCCTGGACTCTCTTTTTTTTGTCCAGCTGGTCGCTTTCAAGCAAAGTATTTTTTAACTGCGTCCGCGTTCACCGGGGATGCAAAATCTTCACCATCCATCGTGGATAACAACAAAGCTCCTCCCGAGAAGACCTTGCTGACGACGTATGGGCCTTCGTAATTCGGAGTCCACTTGCCCCGGTGATCGGAGTGTGGCGGAAGAATCTTCTTCAAGACGAGATCACCCGTCTGAAAGCTTCTAGGACGCACCTTCTTATCAAAAGCTTTCTTCATTCGGCTTTGGTACAGACGACCAAATGCAATCGATGCTAACCTCTTCTCGTCCATCAGGCTAAGTTGGTTCAAACGATTCGTAATCCATTCTGCCTCGTCGAGTTTCACATCAACCAAAACTCGCAAAGAAGGGATCTCCACTTCTAATGGTAGGACAGCTTCCATACCATACACCAAGGAGAAAGGAGTTGCCCCAGTCGACGTACGTACCGTCGTACGATAACCGTGCAGTGCAAATGGCAGCATCTCGTGCCAATCTTTGTAGGTTACAACCATCTTCTGAACAATCTTCTTTATGTTCTTGTTGGCGGCTTCGACGGCGCCATTCATCTTCGGCGTGTAAGGAGACGAGTTGTGGTGTTCAATCTTGAAGCTCTGGCACAGCTCCTTCATCATTTTGTTATTCAAATTCGAACCATTATCAGTAATGATCCGCTCGGGAATTCCGTAACGACAGATGATGTCCCTCTTTATGAATTTAGCCACTACCTGCTTGGTCACATTAGCATACGAGGTTGCCTCCACCCACTTGGTGAAGTAATCGATAGCTACCAGAATGAAGCGATAACCATTGGATGCAGTGGGCTCGATCTTGCCTATCATGTCGATGCCCCACATGGAGAACGGCCACGGGGAGGACATGACATTCAACAGGCACGGCGGCACATGAACTTTATCAGTATAAATCTGGAATTTATGACATCTCTTCGCGAATCTGAAGCAATCCGACTCCATCGTCAGCCAGTAGTATCCTGCTCTCAGGATCTTTCTCGTCATAGCATGCCCGCCGGCGTGCGTACCAAATGTGCCCTCATGGACTTCTTCCATAAGCATACTCGCTTCTTTCTCATCTACACATCTGAGTAGCACGAGATCGTGGTTTCTCTTATACAACACTCCATCAGGATTGAGATAAAAGTTTCCAGACAGCCTCCACAGAGTCTTCTTATCCTGGGTTGAAGCACCCGCAGGATATTCCTTAGTCATAAGGAAAGTCTGGATGTCGTGGAACCATGGCTTGCCGTCAGAGGCATCCTCGATTGCAAAGACAAATGTCGGTCTATCAAGACGCGAAAGTACAATTCTTGGAGCCTCATTCCAAAAATTGACTTTATACATTGAAGCCAACATGGCTAAGGCATCAGCCATCTGATTTTCAGCCCTGGGCACATGATGGAGTTCCACTCGATCGAAGAACGGAAGCAGCCTCCTGGCATAATTCATGTACGGCACCAAATTCGATTGACGAGTCTCCCACTCCCCTTTAATTTGGTTGATCAAAAGCGCTGAGTCACCATATACGTCTAGGTTCTTGATTCTCAAATCAATCGCCTCTTCTAGACCCATGATGCATGCTTCGTACTCCGCCTCATTATTGGTAACTCGAAACGTCAGTCTCGCAGTGAACGGGATGTGGGATCCGTGGGGAGTCGTGATGATAGCCCCGATGCCACTTCCATAGGAATTAACCGCCCCATCGAATATTAACTTCCACTGGGATTTCCTATCTGGCCCCTCGCCGGGCAACAGCTCATCGCAGTCCTTCGCTTTGAGAAACATAATATCCTCGTCAGGGAATTCAAACTTCATCGGCTGGTAGTCCTCGATAGGCTGCTCGGCAAGGTAATCAGACAATACGCTTCCCTTGATGGCCTTCTGGGACACGTACTGAATATCATATTCCGTTAACACCATTTGCCATCTGGCAATCCTGCCCGAAAGAGCCTGCTTCTCGAAGACGTACTTGATCGGATCCATCTTCGAAATTAGCATAGTGGTGTGATTGAGCATGTACTGTCGTAGACGTTTGGCAGCCCAAGCTAGTGCACAACACGTCTTCTCCAGCATCGAGTATCGAGATTCACACTCAGTGAACTTTTTACTCAAGTAGTAAATGGCATGCTCTTTTCTGCCCGTCTCATCGTGCTGACCGAGAACACACCCCATACTATTCTCCAGAACTGTCAAGTACATGATTAATGGCCGTCCAGCCACTGGGGGTATCAAGATTGGAGGTTCTTGAAGATACTGCTTTATCTTGTCGAATGCCTTCTGGAAATCCTCATTCCAAGTAATCGCCTGATCTTTCTTTAAAAGCTTGAACATCGGTTCACATGTGGCCGTGAGCTGAGAGATAAACCTTGCAATGTAGTTTATTCGGCCCAAGAAACCACGAACTTCTTTTTCTGTTTTCGGCGCTGGCATTTCTTGAATGGCTTTTATTTTCGCAAGATCAACCTCGATACCTCGTTCGCTTACGATAAACCCTAATAACTTTCCAGACCGCACTCCGAAAGTGCATTTGTTAGGATTCAGCCTCAACCTGAACTTCCTAAGCCTCTCAAAAAGCTTCAATAAGTTGACCAGATGCTCTTCCTCCGTTTGGGACTTTGCAATCATGTCATCAACATAGACCTCGATCTCATGATGAATCATATCATGAAACAAAGTCACCATTGCTCGCTGGTAAGTGGCCCCTGCGTTCTTCAGACCGAAGGGCATTACCTTATAGCAAAATGTTCCCCAGGGGGTGATAAACTTTGTTTTCTCCATGTGCTCCGGCGCCATCTTGATTTGGTTGTAACCGGAGAAGCCATCCATGAACGAAAACACGGAGAACTGGGCTGTGTTGTCGACCAACACATCGATATGAGGCAACGAGAAATCATCTTTAGGGCTCGCCCTATTCAAATCCCGATAATCGACGCACATGCGTACCTTACCGTCCTTCTTCGGTACAGGCACTATGTTGGCGACCCACGGAGGATAAGTGGTGACCGCTAAGAAGCCAGCATCGAGCTGTTTCTGCACTTCTTCTTTGATCTTTACAGCCATGTCTGGTCTCGTCCTCCTAAGCTTCTGCTTAATGGGAGGGCAATCTTCTCGTAGAGGCAAGTGGTGGACCACGATATCCGTGTCAAGTCCGGGCATATCTTCGTATGACCAAGCAAAGACGTCACTATACTCTCGAAGCATCTCGACCAGTCTCTGCTTGACATTACTCTGCAGCGCAGCCCCTACTCTGACATTTCTGATGAGCTCTTCAGAACCCAGATTTACGATCTCAATTTCCTCCTCGTGAGGCAGAATAACCTTTTCCTCTTGTTTCAACAAGCGGGCCAACTCTTCCGTAAGGTCTTCGTCTTCATCAATCTCTTCCTCGGCTTGATAGATCGGGCAATCGAAGTCGTAGTGAGCCGTAGAAGGTCCAGAGTCGATGTCATCTGTTATGTGGATCCTGCAATAACAAGAGTTAAGTTTGAAACAAGAATATGCAGGTTAGCACAAACCCCATTGCCATTTTACTGTTTTTCAAAACAAATATAAAACAGGAATAACAGAGAACACAATATTTGAGTACGAAGAAAACGCCTTTGATTTATTAACAAAATTCATGTAAATAATCCAACAAGGCCCTGACAATAAAACCGCTATGCCCCGGGTAGGACATAGGGTTGTACAATGATTGAAAAAGTAAATCATTACTCTTCACTTGTCAGCTGGATGATATCCTTGATGGTCCAATTGTTGAGGCGCTCGCCTGGCTTGCTTGGCTGTATCCAAGAGTCGAGATCACAATCGCTATCCCCACTGTCTTCAGACGCCGCGTTGATGCTTTCGAAGATCACTCCGCCACTGGTAAATAGGATCGGCCCCTTACCACGAGACGAATTGCTAGACGAAGAAGAAGAAGCTTCAGCTTCAGGAGAGTACCCCAATCCAAACTTATCCTGCTTGATCGGTATCTCCAAAACATGCCCCCAGCCTGGGGTAGAACCGGCTTCGACGACGGCCCGAGCTTCTTTGAACGAGGAGAGATTCATCTCTTGCTTTTCTGTGACGACAGGAGCTACCTCTTTCACCTTGACGGCTTCAAATTCTTGGCAGAGAGTTTCATGGATTTCGCCATCCATTTCCACATACTTAAAGGATGAAAAATGGCTCACCATTATGTCTTCCTCACCGCACACGGTTACTATGCTTCCTCCGACAACATATTTGAGCTTTTGATGCAACGTGGAGGTCACGGCACCAGCAACATGGATCCATGGCCGGCCCAAGAGACAACTGTAAGCAGGCATGATGTCCATGATATAAAAGACCGTGTCAAATGTTTCCGGACCAACTTGGATCGGCAGGGTCACCTCCCCGAAAACGTGGCGCTTAGTTCCGTCAAATGCTTTCACCACCAGATCACTGGGCGTGCAAAGCAATCCGCGAGTGTCCAACTTCATTAATGCCTTCTTCGGAAGAACATTCAGTGAAGAACCCGTGTCCACCAGGACATGCGACATGATTGTGCCCCTGCACTCTATCGAGATGTGCAAGGCGCTGTTGTGATTTCTCCCTTTAGGTGTCAGCTCTAAATCTGTGAAACCTAGCCCATTGCCAGCATTAACATGGGCTACCACCTCTTCTAACTGATTCACCGATATCTCTTGCGGTACGTAGGCAGCGTTCAATACCTTCAGTAGCGCGTTGCGGTGTGCTTCAGAACATAGCAACAAGTTGAGAATAGAAATCTTCGAAGGCGTCTGATGGAGATGGTCTACAATCTTGTAGTCGCTCTTTTTGATTAACCGCATAAACTCCTCGGTGTCTTTGACAAGCAAATCCTTCTCTACCCCACACGGGGTCTCTTCGACGGCTTTGCTTTTACCCTTATCGGCCGCATCAGCTCTGACCGCTTTATCTGCCACGACCTCTGGCGGTGCAAACACTCTTCCGCTACGGGTAATGCCATTGATACCTGCGAGATTCTCCACAGTCGACCCATACGGCTCTAGCTCCAACCTCTGACCGTTGCAATAGACTTCAGCCCCATAATGCCACGGCACGGCGTTAGTGCTCTCGAATGGGATCGGCCCAGCTTTGGTAATAGTGATTGTAGGCGATCGGGGCGCATAAATAGTTATTGGTTGGCGAGGAATGGTGATGGTGGCGACTTCATCGGCCTGCTTCAACACTACCTCTCCTGATACACTTTCAGCCCTCCGGCTGAACTGCAAAATACCCTCAGTCATCAGAATTTGGATTCCTTCTACCAACTGCTCACACCCATCAGAATGTGTAGCACAGTCCATGCATAACTCTCCGCATCCTGGAAAGAACCCCTTCTTCAACAACATAGCTTTGACGAAACTAAGCGGTGTCTTTAAGTCTTTGACATCGGTCAACAGATCTGCACTCTCTTCTTCGATAATGGCGTTCACTCCGCCTCCCCTATGATTCGGCATAGGGTTTTTCGTGACATTGGGCACATTGTCGGAAAAGTTAATGATCTTGGCATCTACCAGGTCCTGCACCTTGTGCTTAAAGGCTTTGCAGTTCTCGATTATGTGGCCTGGTGCCCCTGTATGGAAGTCGCAAGTGGCATTTGCGTCGTACCCTGGTGGAGGTGCCCCTGTCAAGGGAGCCATCGTCCTCTTCTGAACCAACTGAAGCTGAAGCAAAGTCTGCAAGAGTTGTGCGTACGACATAGGCGGTGCTTCGAAGTGACGGTTTGTCAAAGGCGCCCGATTCTGGTACTTTCTATATCCCTGCTGATTCGGTTGTTGCTGCTGCTGCGGAGCTGCTGGGATATTTATACTGGCTATCTACTGCTGAGGGCCCTTGCCCTTTCTTCGAGTGTTGGTCATAGCGCTTGCTTCTTCTTCTCGTCGTTTACCAGCATAAGGTTTCTTTCCACCTCCTCCAGCTGAGGATGATTCACCTTGGATTTTCCCGATCTTGATACCATTCTCGACGTGCTCGCCCATGGTAATGAGAGCTGAGAACGTCCCAGACATACCGCTGACTAACTTTTCATAGTAGATTCCCGGGAGGGTAGCTACAAACATCTGCACGAGCTCGTGTTCAACCATCGGCGGTTGAACCCGAGCAGCCAACTCACGCCACCGCTGGGCGTACTCCTTAAATCCTTCATTATTTCTCTGCGAAAGGTTCTGGAGCTGGACTCGGTTCGGGGCCAAGTCGCTATTGTACTGATAATGGTGGACAAACGCTTCAGCGAGATCCTTCCATGTGCGCACGCTAGTGGGCTCTAGGCCCATATACCACTTGAGGGATGGCCCAGAAAGACTATCTTAGAAGAAGTGCATCAGCAACTTCTCGTCTTCGGAATAGGCAGACATCTTTCTATAGTACGAACGAAGGTGGACACGAGGGCAAGTAGTACCCTTATATTTCTCAAAGACAGGCACCTTGAACTTAGGAGGTACCTTGAAATCAGCAATTAACCCCAGCTTGGACATATCAACGCCCAAAGTATTCTGATTCTCAATATCTCTCATTTTATCTTCAAGTGCTTTGAACCTGAGCCGCGCTTCAGCATTCAGCTCCGCTTTCGCACCTCTTTGAGAAAACACATCATCCTGATGATCCTCAAGCCACGGTTGAGGCACCAACAGATTCCCGACGCCAGCATTGCCGTTGACCGGCCCGATGTTGACATTAGCTCCCAGACTACCATTGCCGACGCCCGTCGCATTGAGTCCGATGTTGGACATCACATTGCCATTAGCATTGCCGTTGCCCCCGGCCACGGGGACACCATTCTGCGGAGTATCAACTGGTGGAGGAGTAGGCACAGCCCCGCCATGAAGTATGTCGTTGCTATCAACCCTGGAGATCAAAGGTTGAACCAAAGTCCGGAGCTGATCTTGACCATTGGCGACCACCTGCATAAGTTCCATAAAACGATCCATCCTCTCACGGAGCTCCTGGACATCTGTCTGCACTTGATCCATGATCCTGGTCTAATTAGCTCGAGTTGGATAACGGTGAATTAGCTTCTGATCAATCCTGTGAACCTGAAAAACTTGCAAACACTAAAGGTTAGGAAAAACAAAAAAATGTATGCCATGCAAATGCTTCATGCAGATGCATGCGTGTGTCTGTGTGTTTGGGATATTTCCCCCGATCCTAGTGCCTGAGTGCCAGTGCTGATAATAATAAGAAGAAGAAGTCTGAGCCCAATCATGGAAACACCAATCTCATATATAAAGGAAAGCCTATCAAGGCAGTACATAGCATCAGCGAGTACAAGACAAATCAACAGCGTGACCTCAGCCAACAAGCCTGGTGATGGTCAGCATACAACAAAGATCAAAACAAAAGGAATACAACTAGTCAAGTACGGCCACAGGCGCGATACTCTGCTAATAACTCCTTCGTCTCTGGATGATCTGGCAAAGTGAGCAACCCCTCGACGAGTAGTTCCCTCTGCACAATGGTATACTGAAGTCCCTGGACTGAACTTTCCCATGCTCCTTCGCCGAAGCAATCTTCCAGTCTCCGCTTTTTGGACTCAACCGTCAGCTTGTGCTCCTTCAGGTTAGCAAGAGCTTTGTTGAGTTGGCCTTCGGCGGCGTATCTGCGTGCGGTTTCTTCATCAAACCTCTGTTCACTGTCCTTCACCTCGGCTTCCAGCTTGAAGATCTGCAGCATCAGCTTATCCTCCCGCTCTTTCCTGGTGGCCAGGGAAGCCTTCCAGTGCTGGTTGAACTTGGATATCCTCCGATATGCCTCGTCCAAATGCTGCTTCTTCGTAGCCAATACGTCGTTGACAGCCCTGAAGTCTTGACCCATGCGTTCTCGCTCGGCAATCTGCTTTGTCAGGTCTGTACCTAGCTGGTTCACCAACTCTGTCTGTTTTTTGAAAGCATGAACGACCTCGTTCCTCTCGCTTCGAAGCTGAGCTAATTCCTTCTCCAGTTCTGCGTTCGCCCGCTTCAGTTCATCCCGCTCAGCTAATACCTGGTTATGCTGATGAATGGGCACAGTAGTAGGCTCTTCGATCGTTGGAGGACTTTCTGACTTGGCATGAGGAAACGGCATCCCTATAGCATTAGCTCTGGCTATGATCCATGTCAAGTACGGAGGGTAGGCTTGACTGTTGCTTTTTCCCAGCAAAGGCTTTCCTCTCTTGCTGGTATTATTCCACGCACGCTGAAGCTTGGACAACAGATCCCCCTCTAGAGTGCCGGTGAGGTACAGAGATTCCTGTACCTCTTCATCCTTCGGCGGACTCCTCAAAGCATACGCGAACTGTCGAACCAGCAACGACGGATTGTAGTTTATGCAACCCTTCCTACCTATCAGAGGTACATTAGGAAACCCGCTGCAACTGAAGATCACCTCAGTACCCAACCTGTCTCTGTCGAACCAATCAATATCTTCTGCAGATAAACTCATCAGACGCTCAGGCCACTCAGCTGTGGATGCAGACAAGACAAAAGGACCCCTCTTGGGCAGATGGCTATCAAGCCATTTGTACAGCAAAGGTACGCAGCATGAGACATTCTTCCCTCTCCGGTTCTCATTCTTGTAGTGAACTGAGTGGTAGACATCCCCGATCAAAGTAGGGACTGGATTCCCTGAAGCAAAGATGTGAAATGCATCAAAGTCTACAAAATCGGGCATGTTGGGGAACAGGATAATGCCATATATGCATAGAGCGAGGATGGCATTGAATGCGTCCCAACAACCGTCCTTGGCACACTGCTGAGCCTTAACCACCAGAAACTGCAAGGAGAACCCAGGAACCTTGTTCCAACTAGTCAATACTAACTCGGAGGCGTCCAAATAAAGTGAAGAAGCTAAACCAGCCAGATCAGGCTCAGCATCCATGTGGACAAAAGGCATCTGCCTCTTGATAGGAACACCTAGCAAATGGGGTCGTAGAACTACAACAGAGCGTGCAACCCTTTCAACTCGAATGCAGACGGTTTGCAAACCAAACTGAGCAACTGGCCATAAGACTTTCTGAACTCATCCTTCACAGAATCACCTGCTAGAGCTATCAAACCAGTCAACTTCACCACATCAGGGGTAGGAAACTTGTACGCAACGGTCTTCCTGAGAGAGGCCATAACAATACAATAGGAGGCAAGAAATCCTGGATCGGGGAAAACGGTACCTGCAACACAGACACACGTTAATGAAATGCAAATGGGTATGCAAACTAATGCAAAATGCAATCATGCAATAATATATCCAGGTAACTGGTGCTGCGGAGATTCTGTATCAACAATCACTGATGAGAAGAAAACCCCGGTGTAGGACCACAAATCTGATTTGCCAAGAACAACCATCTGATAGGACCATATACACAGGATCATAATTCTGCTCTGTCAAGAACAAATGTCTGATAATAAGGACCTCGGATGTACGATCAAGAAATATCTGCTGATGAAGTCTTCAGACCCCAAATCAAAAATCTGCCCTATCAAGAACAAATATACAGCTGCTGACGAGATCTTCAGACCCCAAAAATCTGCTCTATCAAGAACAAACAACATCTGCTGATGAGATCTTCAGACCCCAAAAATCTGCTCTATCAAGAACAAACAACATCTGCTGATGAGATCTTCAGACCCCACTCAAAAATCTGCTCTATCAAGAACAAACAACTGATGACAATACTCTGATCAAAACCTGCTCTATCAAGAACATACATACACCTGATGATAAGATCCTCTGATCAAAACCTGCTCTATCAAGAACAGACAAACACCTGATGATAAGATCCTCTGATCAAAACCTGCTCTATCAAGAACAGACATATCTGCAACTGAGAAACCATGGTACCAACAAAACTGATTCACTGTCAAGAAAACCAGGTAATCTGAAGGTCAAAGTTTCCTACAATATACCCAATCCCACTCACAGGTATGGACCTGAACTGACTCAAGGTACGGCATCCTATGTGTTCATCAGCGTCACGGACTTTCAAGAGAGGTGATAGGATACCCAGAAGGTGTGGCATCACCAGCTCATGAAGCGGCCTCACTTAGCTGAATCACAAATGATCGGTCCCCAGAGTCGACAATCCACCAAACCAGCAACCGTCTCAACCCAAGGGGTTGAAAGTGAAGCCAACCGGATGAACCTCGTCTAAGCGTGGACTTCATGAGACACTAGTGCCTGCAAAGCAAGCACGCGCCCACTAATTTCCACTCTAAGTCTATGGTGCACTCAAGCCTGGGTCTGGCTTCTCACTCATCAGAACTCCCATCCCACAACAGCACAAATAATCATATTATACTGAAAATAAAATGCGGGAAATAAAGTGCGAGAAGTAAAATGCGATAAATAAACGCAACCCAACAGGTAAACAGACAAGCGTTAGGATTGACTCTTAGGGAACGGTTGGAGTCCCCAGCAGAGTCGCCAGCTGTCGCTTGCGCGAAAATAAGGTGCCGGCACAACAGAAGAGTCGCCACCTTTCGTTATTTATCCCTCAGAGCGGGAAAGGAAACGATCGGAAAAACCTGACGAAAAAGGGTAAGACAAGGTCATCGCAACCATTGTCTGGGTTCGGGAGTCGGTTACGCAAGGGGAAGGTATTAGCACCCCTCACGTCCGTCGTACTCGACGGGATCCTCGCTTGTTGTGTTTACTTGGACGGGTTGGTTTTATTCTATCTACCTATCAAGGTTGGCTGAAAAAGAAAAGAAAAATGACTCGGCAAAGCATCGCACTTTATGCCTACGTATTCTCATCAGAGAATGAGAAATCAGAGTCAACGTAGTTCGGCCTACGAAGGGTTATGGGGGAAGGTAGCTCGCCAAGACATCGCCATCTTGTGCCTACGTACTCTCAACAGGCATGAGAGATCAGAGCTCACGTAGTTCGGGAAACTATGGTTTATTTCCTATTTTTTACGAAAGAAGTGTTTTTTATTGTGTTTGCGATTTCAACCGCACTAGAGACTATGACCTGAGAGTGAATGCGTCGCATGTCACCCAAAGGGTACCATACTAAACATCCAGACTGTGGAAAAGAAACTCTCCCACAATCCTTTCTCAGATAGCTTAAGGCTCGTAACGTACGAAAGAAATCATTCATGATTACTGTATCTTAAACTGTTTTGAGATGAGAAGAGAACATGCCCAACTAAGAGGGAGACTATCAAGTCCTACTGTTATCATGCCATGGATTCATCCTATGGTTGAGGTTTGAACAGGGAACTCCTAGAAGTTGTCATGCATAGGTTTCAACCTAAAATTCTATCATCAAATCCTTATCCAAGGAAATGAGAGTCCTAAGGGATCATGTCAATGATACACCAAAACAGACAAAGCATCAGCTTTAACAGTAAAATGCATGCAATGCAAGTGAGGGAGGAAATGTGTGTGGGGCTTCAGCCTCCACAAGCTCATCTCAACCTCAAGCCAGAATGGATAACAGTAATCATACTGAAATATAAACAACATGCTATCAAGCAATAAATAGTAAATTGCAATCATACAGATAAAATGAAATAAAATGTCATCAGGCAAACAAACCACATGGGCAAGGGAGCTGGGCTCTACCGAATACCCGCAAGCAAAGCCATACAGTAACAATACAAGCAGAGGGAGCAACTCAACCTCTAGTGTAATCATGCTCCTAGATTCTACCTATTCTAGATATGGACTTATTCTAATGCATCAGACAAGTCAAACAAAACACAACAATACAGAAAAGAAAAAAGAAGAAAAGAGATCAACTCCTCTCTCAACTCCAAGCCTCAGCTTCTCCAACAGCAACTCAGTCTTCAGACTTCAATCACTCTTGACAAACATCAGTTTTCTTTTCCAGGTCTCAACCCTACAACATGAGTTTCAACTCATCTTCTCCCTTAAGCTTCAGCTTCTCTGATCAGCTCCACCTTCAGGCTTCACCTAATCTTCAGGGATCTTCAAGTATCAACTTGCTCTTGCTACTCTTCAAGCTTAAGCTGGAATGGTACTATTCAAGGATTCATCCTCTTCAACATTCTTCAATGAAGTCTTCATCTTCAAGCTCAGGCTCAGCATCTCTCAAGACAATCAAAACCAGAGAAAATCACTTACTGGATAAGCTGGGGGATATTGAACTGCTTATTTGACCACCAAAGGTGACCTATAAGGGTTCAACATCAAAGGACTGGTTCCCTCAAAAGTTCTACCTCCTAGGTACATCACTTATCCCTCCAAAGGAGAGAGGTGTATGCCATGGAAGGACTTTGAATCATAGGGAGGAATGGAGGTGAATGATACCATCCATGTTTAAGAAAGAAGTTGTCTACATCTAAACTCTTCCTAATTCCTAACCCTAAAACAACAAAAAAAGAAAAGAAGAACAAGCTCTCAAGCTCCTCAATGCATCTTCAAATCTTCTACTATGCTCCTCAATGCTCCACAATGAGATACCAAGCTTTCCAAGCCCACAAAGCAAAGCAACTAAAGCAAACATGCCCTAAAGGCAACACAAACAATCATCCAATGCAAAAATCAACTAAAAATAGCATACTATTATATTAAATCCTAATATAATTTCTAAGGTATCCTACATACCTACCCTTAATACCCATATATGCCCCATAGTCTAAATTGTCCTAAAAAACCCAAAATCTAAAGTTATTATGGACCTATGTTGAAGTTTTAACCTAATTCTACACAACCTAGAATTATCTAATCAAAACCATCCTAAAAATCATCACAAAAATATGGAATTAATCCAGGGGGAACCTAAAACATATATCTAACTACCCTAAAAAGATTGACTTAAAAATATAAAGGGATCTACCTAAACTAAAATCTACAAAATCATATATCAACTTAAAAGAATTAAAATGCAATAAAAGAAGAAAATATGCCAAAAATATTAAAATGCATTATATGAAAAATGTTTTCATTTTATATTTTTCTAGACAACAATATGAAAAGGGAGAAAAAAATCCCATGAAAAAATATTGATTTTTCAATTTGATATGAATTTTCAAAGATTAAAAATAAAATGGAGGAAATATAAATGGAAATGAATGGCATGGGGTGCAGAAAGAAATGATATTCAGTTTATATTTCTTTTGGGCTCAAAATGAGGGGTGGAAATAACAAAGCGCTTGGGCCCAGCATTAATCAGAAAAACAATATTAAAATCAAAAGAAAATAAAAGAGGGCGCGGTGCAAAAAGAAACAAATTGCAGTTATAAACTGATTTGGGCCCATACTGGGGGTGTAACAAGTAAAGCGCCTGGCCCAATGCCAAATCAGAAATTAATTAAAACTGAAAAGAAAAAAAAATGAAAAGCGCGGTGCAAAAAGCAGGAAAATACAGTTCAAATATGAAGTGGGCCTGATAGGGGGGTGGGGTTAGGAAAATTCACTTAAGCCCAGAAGAGCGTTTAAATGAAACGCCGCGTTTTATTCTTCTGACTTCCCTCCCATTTTCGCTTTGAACCTCAGCCATTGGATTACTTTCCCAGTCAACAGGTCAAGCGCGCATCAACGGTAGCAACTTCGTCTTCTTCCTTGGATTAGCTAGGGTTTCTGAAAAACTTCCATGAACGCAGCTCCATGCAACAACTTCTACCAATTCGTTCTCTCTCATTTCAGCATCAATTTTACCAAAATAAAACATGATCTTGATCCATTTTCCATGCTGAACAAAACTATGGTCTTAGAATGCATTGAAATGACCTCTATCATCCAAACCGAATGTGAAACTCCATGGATCTCAAAATATCACCAACCTTCGACCTCAAAAAAACTCAACTTTCTTGGTATCAAAATGATCCTCATGTTACACTAATCAAAATCAGCCATTAAACTAGCATTGAAACTCACTAAATCACACGTTCTTACTCCATCAAGAATTGACCTCCATGAATGAAACTTCACTAATCACTCCCAAACTCATCAGAATTTGTCACCTAATTGTCTCTAGCAGTTCTATACTAACAATTCATCCTAACCATGCCTAAATTATGAGTTAGAAGAGCTTTTGCAAACCTGGCTTCTTGGATTGGTAGTGATGGTAGATCTTCAATTCAGGCCTTGCAACTCTTCAAGAATGCTCCTTGAATGATGAAAACTCTTCTGTATGCAAAAGATTTGATGTAGCAAGCTTGTACTTCAAGATCCAATGACAATTGCCTTCTTGCAAATTCAATGTAAACACCTTCAATTCTCCATCAATGGAGCTTCAACTCAGTATGAATACACTCAAAAATATCTATGGAGAAGGTTTGTGGAGAAAAATGGGATAGCAATGAAGAAGAATGTGAAGTTTGAATGTAACTTGCAATGGAAGCTTTAGGGTTTCACTCTCTCTTCTCTACACCAATTAACACCAACCTTGCCTTTGAGCAAGTTGCAATTGTTATATAGAATGGTTTAGAAACCTCTAGAACCATCTAGGATCATCTAATGAGAACTTCATCTTTTCATGTCATGGTATTTTGCATTTTCATTTATCCTTACATGGTATCTCATGCCAAATGCCTTGCAACCTTTGTAACCAACTTGATTTTAACCCCACATGATATTTTGGATGAGATACAATGCATAACCAATGTGCTTGTTAAGCTTTTCCTTGTTTTGGTTTGGTACCCTAATATGCAAGCAATCCAATTACAAAGCAACCCTATGATGCAAGCCTCAAATCAAAATTGTGGCTGAACCATTGTTCTTAGAATATCATTTGGAGTCAAAATGACCTATTATATGACATGGTTTGGACTTATAGCTTATGATTTATGATTTTCAATCTCACTTGAATTAACTTATGCCTCATTTTTAGGCCATTTTTATCACTTTTTGATATGAGCCTTTTCAACATCTCATGACCTCCCTAATAGCCTTAAAACATCATTCTAATCAAGTTTGATGTTGAAGATTTTTCCATTTGAAGCTTGGAAGTAGGAGATATGGCCTTATGCTTGAAATGACCTATAACTTCCAAATGACCAAAATGCCCTTGGCTTGTCAAAGCCATAAGTTGAGTTCTACAAATCCTATCAAGGACTTCTAGTACTCTCTAGAAATCTAAGTAGATTCTCTTCAACATTCATGTTGACCAAGAATCCATAGGAATCATCCTACTAGGGCAAACGTTGTCTGCAGGTTGGGTGACTTTCAAGGACCCAGATTCACATACCTCAGATGACCTGTAATTTGTCAAAACAATAACTTGAGCTCTGCAAATCCTATCAAGGACTTATACTACTCAAATTAAAGCTAAGAACAAGCTCTACAGCATTCATGTTGTGGGGAAGATGAGATGACAATCACATCTTGAGCTAAACTGCCTTGAAGATAGGGATCAAACTAGGGGATTTTACACTGACAATCCTTAGAAACCCTAGCTTAAAACTTCTCAAACTCCTTAATCATGATGAGTTGGTCTAGGAATCATCCTTATAGTATCTCAATACATCATTCCATGATCACATGGCCCTTGGATTAGGTCTCAACCCTCTCCAAATCATCAGTTGACCTAGGGTTGACCCAGTCAAACCCTAATTCTACCATTCATGGTTGAATCTTCTGAATTCTTGTACAATGACCTCTCTAGGCTTCATGATGGCTTTCAAGACATCTCATAAGCTTTCTCAAAGCTTCAAGTCTATCCTCATAGTCTCATAATCATCTGAGGAGCTCCCACAACTCTCAAGTTATGAGGCACACAACTTTGGTTTCAACCAATTCCTCTGAGGATCTCTTAAGCTTTCTGATGAAGGTATCAACCTTCAAACACTTGATGGGTAAATAAATGTTGGTCAAATTTTGGGGTGCAACATTCAGCATCATAACTTGACTTCTAGAAACCCAATGGATGAGTTCTAGTACTCAAAAGAAAGCTAAGAACATGCTCTACAAGTCTAATGCTTGCATCAAAGTGAGATTAAACTTGTATCTTGAGGTATGTGGTCTTGAAGTTAGGCACTAAATAGGGGATTTTACACTGACAAGCTTAGAAACCCAAATTTAGCAACTTCTCACACCCTTGATTCTTCTTGATTTGATCTTGAAATAACATCTTAGATGCCTCAAAACCACTATCCATGACTCTAGTGACTTGGAACTAAATCTTAATCTCCTTCAACTCCTTAATTGACTTTCCACTAGGCAGATGAAACCCTAGGTGTACAATCCTTTGACTGCAACCTCTTGCACATGATATAACAATTTGAATAAGCTCCAAAATGGCTCTCAAAGCACTCAATGAGCTTCACAACACCTCGTGTCCATATCCATGAACTTGTGATCCTTTGATGGTCTTCACTTGGCCTCCAAAATAGGAGATAAACCACAATTATCCATCCACTTCCTCAAAGTGCTCTGACCAGCTTCTGATGACTTAATGAGCACTTAAACTTGCTTAGGCTTAAATCCCTTGGTAATCTTCTCTTGCTATGCACACCTCTCTTGATCCCCTACCAATGAACAATGATATGCAATGTAAATGCTAGAACAATGCAATGAAACATAAACCAAGTAAAGAAAAGGTTGGGAAAATTTTGGGGTACAACAAATGGAACAACCTATGATAGAGGAACATAGACACCATTCGCCTCACTGACACCAAGGTTGGATGAAACAAGCTCAAGTGAGAGGAAACCACGACTAAGGAGCATTGAAGAGTTTTATGAGGTGACCGAAAACCAAAATGATATTAACCTCTTTTGTCTTTTTGGTGATTGCGAGCCTCTAAGCTATCAAGAAGTTGTTGGAAACGTAAAGTGGAGAGACGCCATGGATGAAGAAATAAAGTCAATCACGAAGAATGATACGTGGGAAATTACTACTGTAACACCCCAATTTTAATCAGATTATTTTAATTAATTTATTTAATTGAGAATATTCGTATTTTGGGTGTTTCTGGTGATTTTTGGTGTGTTGTGTGGATTATTGAGAATTATGCAATTTGTGGGTTATTTATTTAATTGGTAGTATATAATATTAATTTATTAATATTATTATGAATTAAAATAAATAATAGTGAAAGAAGGGTAATTGAGACATTTGAGAGAAGTGAGGGCATTATGGGAAAAGCCCAATTATTTAGCCCAAGTCTAAGTTTAACAAAAAGGGAGTTCTTAAGGGTTTTAGGATTCATTTTGTGTTAACCGTGAAGAATTGAGGCCAGGGAGCTCTGAAGAGGAAATTGGAGGTGGAAGCGTTGAAAGATTCTCTGACAGATTCGTGAAGGCTTTGAATCGACGTTTAAGGTATGGGGAGTATAGCTTTTAATAATTTTCTATGTGTAGATTTCGATGTGATTATGGTTGATTTAAGGGTTTTATGGAGAATTATGGGAAAAGGGGATTTTGGCCTTCATGGCCTAAATCTATTATTAAGATTTTAACCGTGGGGATTTATTTGGGTTAAGGAAGATTAGAAGGATATGAGAACAAGTGATCTATGGCCTTCGTGGCCTAAATTTATCATAGAGATTGTAACCGTAGGGATGTTAAAGGTAGAGATGAGAAATAGTGATCTTTGGCCTTCGTGGCCTAAACTTGTAATTGCAAATCTAACCGTGAATTGATTGGGGGAAACGGAAACCTAGGCCTTCGTGGCCAAAAAGCTGATTGAACTTTGCTTAACCCAGTAGGAATATTTGATAGTGAGTAACTCAGATGCCTACAGGGTAATTGTAGGAAAATTGTGATTTAGGGCTGAATATGTTATAGGATTGGCCTAATAAATTGTAGGTTTTGTGCCTTTATCGTCGTAGGACCTTACGGATGATTTAGAGATGTTTTAGGGGAATTGTGGAAGTGAATCATATGGAATTTTGGGTTGATTTAGGTTCTGGAGCGTAACAGCGTTTTGCTGTCTGTCACGCCTGTTCATTATTTCGGTCGAAATTGTTTTGGACGTAACTTTTGATCCGTAAGTCCGTTTTGACCCCCGTTTAGATAAGGGAATTAGTTTCCCAATATTTTTATATCTAATTATGTTTGATAAGTCAATTGTGTATATGTTCTATTAATGAATCATGTTCTGGTTCAGTGGTGTCTTGATGTTTTGATGCTGCGATTTTCTTGATGAATTACCAAGAGGGTAACTGTGATAATATGTGATAATATGATGAATTAACATGAGTAGGACTATGAGAATTACCGTGAGTATAATTATGAGTTAATAGGTGATAATATGTGATAATATGTGATAATATGATGAATTAATATGAGTATGATTGTGAGCGCTACGTGATTTATAAATAATTATATGATGATTTTATATGATGTATGATGATGATTATTATGATGAATTGTGATGACATGATGTATGATGATGGTTATCATGATGAGTTATGATGACATGACGTATGATGATGATTATGATGATGAGCTATGACGTTTGATGATGATGAATATGATGAGCTATGACGTTTGATGATGATGAATATGATGAATGATGATGCACCTATGATGTTATTATGAGGATGATTTGTGACGTGTGCATCATGCATTCATGTGCATCCGGACTTCGGTTCAGGACCTCGATTACTTTGGCTTCAATCCCACTGTGCGGATGTGAAGTATTTTGATGTGCTCCGGTTCTCTAGTAGAATCGATCCTATTGATGGGGATCTATGGAGGGTTGATGGCCCAGTGTCCATCGCGCTGTGATGATTGGTACCACATGCATTGAGTCTTGTTGCATTGCATTTATGAGTCTTTTTGTATAAATTATGATGTTGTGGCTTTCGAGATCTATTGATGAATATGAAGGTTGAATATGATTATGATGCCATTTATATGTTGATTTTTATACATTGATCATTATGAATCATTTTACTTACCCTGTCTGTTTGAATGTTACCTCCACGTGGGTAACGTGAAGATACCAGATTTAGCCGTGGATGTCGTTGAGGACTTTTGAAGTTTTAAGTTGTTGGCCTTTGGTCAACTTAGAGGGTCTTGCTCTGATAGTGTAACATCGGGTTGGGGGTCTTGAGTTGAGTTATGTTTATTGATTTTATTTTGATTATCTTCCCGTATGAGGAAAACCTTGATTAGGCCTTTGAGTTCCGCTGTTTTGTGTAGTTTGAGGTATTTTGAGAAAACCTGTTGTACACGGAGCATCGACTTAATTTGAGTAACATGAGAAATGTACGCCCTTTTTGGTGGCTTTTTATGAAATTTAATATTTTACTCTGAAATCTGTGTTATTTTGTCGTAATATCTAGGGGTAGAAAAGGGTGTTACATTAGTGGTATTATAGCATGTCGGTCCGTCCGGCCAAGTTGTCTAATTTTGTTTGTTCCCTTGTATGCGACATGCGTGTGAAAACATTGTCGGTACACGTTTGTTCTAACCTTTGTCTGCAGAAGTGGGAATGAATCAAGTGGGAGAGAAGCTTGTGCTTCTACAGGATGCTGCAAGTGTGGAGTGGTGGCTCAGTGCGTCGATGAACTCTCTTATAGTTTGGTAAAGATGGTTTATACCCCATCAGGATTTTCAGCTGTCTATTGACAACTTGAGGGACTGATCACCCTTAATCTCTTGTTGATGGTGGACTGAGTCATGTTGGATGGGATAGACGTGTCTTGCAAGCTTAGATGGCGTGACCAGTGAATTGCTTTGAGTTAAGCTAAGTGCTTACAGATTGTTTTGATAAGTCGGTGCAGGATGGTGCTGAGATGTTTATTTTGATGGAAACTTTGAGTGTTAATGAAAGTGGGGAAGTTGGTGGTTTGCCAATTAATTGTGATTGTCCGGAAGTTTTTCCTGATGAGATAAGTGATTTACCGCCGGAACGCGAAGTGGATTTGCAATCGACTTAGTCCTGGAACTAGTTTAATATTGATGTCTCCATATCGTATGCCTGCTTAGGGATTGAAAGAGTTGAAGAGGCAACTTGAAGATTTGCTTGAGAAGGTTCTGTGAGGCTTTGGGTGGATTATAGATAAGTGAACAAGGTGACTATCGAGAATAAGTGTTCACTTACTAGGATTGATGATTTGATGGATCAGTTGGTTGTTGCAAGTGTATCCAGTAAGATAGATTTGAGAACTGGGTATCATCAGATTCG
This sequence comes from Lathyrus sativus, assembly GCA_963859935.3. Lineage (NCBI taxonomy): Eukaryota > Viridiplantae > Streptophyta > Magnoliopsida > Fabales > Fabaceae > Lathyrus > Lathyrus sativus. Next base: position 545,330,383 of record OZ012735.1, read on the forward strand.
TGTGAAGGATGAAGATATTCAGGAGACTGCTTTTAAAACAAGGTATGGACATTATGAGTATTTCGTGATGCCATTTGGTGTGACTAATGCACCATGTGGGTTTATAGAGTATGAACAGGATTTTCCATACTTATTTGGGCAAGTTTGTAATTGATATGGCGAAGGTTGGAGCTGTATAGCAATGGGAAGCTCCAAAAACCTGTATTTGAGATTAAAAGTTTTATTGGGTTGGCAGATTGTTATTGGAATTCATTGAAGGATTTTTCCAAGTCATCTTTGTCATTGAAGCAGTGGACTAGGAAGGTTCAAGCTTTTGTTTTGGGATTCAAAGTATGAAGAAAAGTTGCAAGAGCTTTTGAGAAGATAGACAACAGCTCAGGTTTGACTTTGCCGAATCCGACAGAACCATTATGGTACATTGTGATGCTTCATTGATGGGATTGGGAGGTGCGTTAATGCAACATCAGTAAGTTTAGCTTATGCTTTAAGGCAAAGTAAGGTACATAAGAGGAATTATTTGACGCATGATTTAGAGTTGGTTATTGTTGTGTTTGTGTCGAAGCTTTGGAGGTATTATTCGTTTGGTTCGAGATTTGAGATGTTTAGTGATCACAAGAGTTTGGAGCATTTCTTTGATCAGGAAGAGTTGAATATGAGGCAAGGGAGAATGATTGGGACTTATGAAAGATCATGGTTTTTGGTTGAATTACCATTCGGGTAAAGCAGTTGTGGTAGCTGATGCATTGATTGGAAATTTTGCATATATCGATGATGATGGTAAAAGAGTTAGAACTGATTGAGCAATTTTGTGATATGAGTTTGGTTTGTGAAGGTACTTCTTATGGAGTTAAGCTTAGTATGTGGGACCTTACTAGTGGTATTCTTGATGAGATTCGAGAAGGTCAGAAATCTGATTTGAGTTGCTAGATCGGTTGAATTTGATGGATCAAAGTCGAAGAGATGATTTTCGGATTAATGGGAATGGTATCATGAGATGTCGTGATAGAGTTTGTGTTCCAGATATTGTTGAATGGAATAAGAGTATTCTTGAAGAAGGACATTGAAGTAGACTGGGTATCCATCCCGGTGCTATGAAGAGGTACCCGGATTTGAGGAAATTATTTTGGTGGCCAGGGATGAAGAAAGAAGTGGTTGAGTTTGTATATGATGGTTAGACTTGCCAGAGGTCGAAGCTTGAACATCAGAGACCGTTGGGTCTAACGCAACCGTTGAATATTCTAGAGTGGAAATGGGATAGTATTTCCATGGATTTTGTGTAGGGTTTGCCGAAGACTGTGAGAGGGATATGGTTCAATTTGGGTGATTTTGGATAGATTGACTAGATCAGCTCATTTTATACCAATGAGGATTAATCATTCTATGTTGAAGCTAGCTGAGATGTATATTGAGGAAGTTATGAAGTTGTATGAGATATCTTGAATATTGCAAGGGAATGAAGGATGATTACTTGAGGAAAAATAAGAGTTTTATTATTAAGTTCTTCTGAATTTACAATCCAGTGTCTTCTGTATTGAAAATATTTTTTTGTTTGTTGTGTGTTGTTATGGACGATGCTAGGTAAAATGCCCTTTTTGAAAAGTTTTAAAGGAAAAATCCAAGAGGCAAAAAGGTTTACATTTGTGAAGTGTTTTTTAGGGTTTGGAAAACAGTTAGAGATAAATTAAAGTATTTTTGGATTTTTTGGGAAAAAAGTTTTAGTTTTAAAAGAAATACTCGATGTACGATCGAGGTTTGAATTTGCGTGATGGAGATTTCAAAGGACAACCGACTTATGAGGGAAGTAACCACTTGACGTTGGATCAAGGGTTTGCGAAAAAGTTAGGTTGATTCCTAGTCCTTGTGGGTGCTCCTAGTAAACGAAACCACAACCAAAGGAAAAGCTTCTAGTGCGTGCATGAGATTGATGGCGATGCTAAAAAAAAGCAATCGACTTACAGGGTTTAAAAATGGCTGGATTAAATCAAGAATTAGTTTTAAAAGCAATTTAGGTGTGAGCGGAAATAAGATGCATACATAATATTAACATCACACATCAAATGAATCAAACTTAAATTCAAACAAAACTACACGAATTAAAAAAATGACACAAATACGTGAATCAAAGTCGCGCATGCGAAGACGTGCAAGGCTACCAAAAGAATTAGATCGGGTCTGAATAAAATATTGTTGGATCGTTATTCTTAACAAAATTTACAATAAATTGCTACTACGTACGCGGTCTTTGCAAGTCGGATAAAGAAACAATGAGATGATAATTAAAGAAAATCACAAATTGCAAATCAAAACGCGAATAGGTAAGCGCAAAAAGTGAATTTCTACTATGCTACCAACGGACGCGTGTAAAATCGAAATACAACAATAAATATAGAACATCGCACATAAATCGATAAAATCCACCATTAGCTTGCTACACTTGACATGATCATCGCAACATGGATTAGAATCATGCGGATATAAATTTATAAAAAAACGCAAAGAAAAAGGAATTTTGAATGTGGTAAAAACCAACAATGTTGCTAACGCAAAAATGTGATCATCGCAACTGGATCAAACTAACACAAATGTCACGCATCACGCACTCCTATATGCAAACAGCGTATCGACATAATTTGATCCAAACAACATAATACAAACATAAAAATAAAACATTATCATATTTCAAATATATATATATATATAAAACAAAATGTGAAACTAGCCGCTTGTATATATAATATGTAATAAGAAAACTATATAATAAGAAAAACGAGAAAAGTATGTGTGTATTAGTTTTACTAACTAGTTGTATGTCACATGTATATTATAACAGCAAAAAATAACCAATATATGCATATCATATCAGTAAAATAAAATTAATTCATATATGTATTCAAGTGAAACAAATGCAAGTTATTGACTAAAACTACCACTTGACGACGGTACGATGGTAAATATTTGAAATTGAGAAAGGATCAAAAACCAAAGATGTTTACTATTTGAAAATTTGAGAAAAGTGGATCTCAATGAAAGTCAGAATGGCCAATCAAGAATGATATGAGTCTCTTCATCTTTCGGAATATCCATGATCTCAAAATCAACTGGAAAGTTAAATTTATCAATTGTTACCAGTACATCCTCTGCTACCCTATATGACCGTTTTATGGTGTGATCAACAAATTTTAACTTTTTCCCTGTAACGCTTACTTTCCAATACCAAGCTTTTTAAAGATAGATAATGGCATGAGTCTCATACTAGCATCAGAATATATTAGGAGTTTCTTGAAAGTTCTATCTTTTATAATGCATGGGACTGCTACAGATCCAAGATCCTTCCTCTTATTGGGGATTCTCCCACGTTATGATATTTCACTACACCTCCCCGTTCACATTACCATCTCCTCTCCTATTATTCTCTTTTTACCGATTACCTCTTTCATGAATTTTTTGTATGTGGGCATTTGCTCGAATGCTTCAAAGAAAGGCATATTGATCTCTAACTTTTTGAACATTGTGATAAATTTCTCAAAGTCTTTCTCTTTTGGACTCTTCTTTTTCACCCTCTAAGGGTATGGTAACTTAATCACAGGTTTAGCCTCCTTTTTCTTTTTCTCTTCAGTTGGCTTTACATGTGGTATAGCTTCTTCTGGTTCTTGCTTATTTTCCATCACTTCCAGATCTACCTCTATGACATGATCACCATTTGTTGTCCTTTCTTCTTTATCTTCAACAAATTCTTGACTTCTTGTTGTGATAACATTAATGTTCTCATGATTTCTTGGATTTGGTACTGTTGCACTCGGAAGGGTACCTTGAGCTTGCATGGAGATTTATTGTGCTATCTGACCCATCTGAACTTCAAGATTTTTGATTGAAGCGGTGGTGTTCCTTTGATGATTTCGAGTCTCTTCTTAAAATCGAATATTGTGAGTTGTCGTCTTTTCAATGGCTATTTTCCATTCTGCTTTCGTAGGAGCGTGTTGCTATTGTTAGTATTGTGGTTGACTATGATCTTTCCAGGAGAAGTTAGGATGATTCTCTCACCCTGGATTATAAGTATTAGCATATGAGTTATTCTGCTTCAAAAAATTTATCTCTTCAACTTTTTTTTGTAGTTGCAACATAATGCATAGAAAAATGAGGTCCACCACAAATCTCACAACTAATAGCTTGAACATGTTAAACTTGGGCTACAGTTTGTGTACCTACATCCATAGCCTTAAGTCTTCTTTCAACTTTAGCAGGACTCTAATCTTCCATATTTACCACTTGATTAGCAAGTTTTAAGTCAATTACTCCCTCAGGTTTACTCACACTTTGGTCATATAATTCTATATATTCATTTGCAGCAATGGCTTCACTGATCTTTTTAATACTAGTGGCTATTATAAAGTTTGATTAGCCATCATCAATTGTATCAATAAGTTTCTTTGTCTTTATTCTGAGGCCATTCAAAAACATTTGCATCTATTCAGTTTGATCCATATTATGAGTGGGACAAGCTACCAATATCCTCTTAAACCTTTTGTAAGCATCACCAAGTGACTCTCCTTCCTTCTGCTTAAAATTCACAATATCATATCTTTTTCAAATATAAACAGAAGCAGGAAAGTATTAATTAAGAAACTTTTTCTCCATCTCTTCCCAAGTAGTGATACTTCCTGGAAATAAGGAGTAAAACCACTCTTCGGCTTCTTCAACAAGTTTGAATGGAAACATCTTTAATTTCTTAGCCTCTTCAGAGTGCCCCTCAGTCTTCAAAGTAGTGCTCATAGTAAGAAAGCTTTGCAAATGATTTTTTCATCTTCATTAATCTTCCTTGTGAAAGGTCTCTTTTCGAGTTGCCGAATCGTTGTTGGATCCAGTTGAAAATTTGCAACGTTCACCGGCTAATTCACTATGGTCAACCAACATGTCGTAGTAATTGCTCCACCATAGTGTCTAAGAAGTCTCTCTTGTGGTTCATCCATTATGGTTTCTCTGTCTGACTCTGTATCAGAAATATCAAATACTTCCTCCTCTCTTTCGGGTTCAGAAACTAAAGTTCCTGCTTCTGAAGCTGCCAATCTTGCTTGCTTAGCTTTTCTAAGCCTCACGTGCAAAGATCGCTCCAGTTCTGCGTCAAAAAGAAATTCAGCGAAGGTTTTTCCTCGCATACAAAGATTAGACAGAGATTAGTAATAATAAAAAAACAATAAACATAAAATAAAATTTTAGTCGTAGAGCAACAAAATTTTAATTGAACTTAATTCAAACTCTATATTTTGGTAGTCCCTAGCAACGGCGTCAAAAACTTGATCGGAAAAATAGCAAGTGTACTATTTTGCCTCTGTAGTGATAAGGGATAAATTCCCAAATGTCGATCTCAAGGACTACTTGAGGATATAGAGTTCTGAATTCAATTCAACTAAATAAAAGATTAGGGGTTTTTGATTGTTTGGTGAAATTATAAAACAATTACACATAAAATAAAGAAAGTAATTGAGTGGTTTAGCACATATTTGAGTAAACTATGCTAGAGATGGTGTATGACTCGACTCAGTAACAACTCTAAATTAACACTACAATGACTTATTTTAACTAATTAATTACCGGTTCTTTAGAATGTTTACTCCTAAGTCCTTAGTGAGAAAACCTTTAATCATCCACCATAACTCCTATGTCCATAGAGAATTACAGATGAAATTAAGCAATCAATAATCAAGAATATTTCGGTTTCTATAGGGTATTCCTAGTCCTAGGTGATACTACAATAGAATAATCCAAAGAAAAGCATTAACAACGGCAGTCTAACCTAATCGTTAATCGAAAATCAAACTCTATTTGTCCCACAGGGCAAGCATTAAGAATAGCTAGATATCAAATCAATTATGAAAAAAAAAAGAGATTGTTATTGCAATACTAATATCAAAGTCATTACAAATCCAAATCATGGACACCCCCAAGCATTAAGGGTTTAGCTACTCATATTTTTCAAAGGAAATACAAGATAAAAATTAGACATTACAAGTATTGGGGTAAACTTGGATCGTCAATTTCTTCCGCTCATGAGAATCTTTCGCCCTCCAAAAACCTTGTCTTCTCAAATCTTCAATCGTGTAATTCGTTTACCGTCTAAAAAGTCCCTTCATTCCTCGTAAAAACTCTTCTAAATAGTGAAAATCTAATGGCACTGGTTGGAAGTGCCCAAAACACCCTCGCAGCTCAACACTTAGACCAAAAATAAAAAAAATAGGAGAATCAGCATTTTGAGCTGACACGGGCGGCCGTGTTACGCCTCTGTGTTCCAAATTTTTTTCTTCAAGTCCCAGACTTTATGACATGGTCAGTGTCAGCTGACACGGGTGGCCTTGTTGTGCCTCTGTCCCTAACTTTTCTTGGCAGCTTCCATCCTGACACGGCTTGTGTCAGGCCTCTTGTAGGTTGAGCCAACATCCTCCAAAACTCCAAATTTTTCCACTTTCTCACATCGAGTCTTTAGGATCTAATACTTGGTCTTGAAGAAAATCAAAAGTAGACAACCAAAGCATAAAATGCAAAAAAAAAAACTTGAAATAAATCTTAAAAACAATAAAAACAAGTAGAAAACTTATGGTAAATAAAGTTGACTCAAACGATAACAAAATAAGTTCGAAGTGCCACAGACTACCTGGATTCTTGTATAATAAGTGATGAAAATATAGAACAAATGGTGACTGATCATAACCCCAAACTTATCTCTTTGCTTGTCCTTAAGCAATGCTCAAGACCATACAACATGTCACCATCAAAATGCAACGCTTACCACAGTACCGCTGAGATTTTTTGCAACCACTCTCGCTTCTTCTTTCAAACTCCCCTGCGTTCCTCAGTCGATTGTTCCACTACACATCCATATGAAAGTACTACTTTACATGTCAGCTTATTTCTCACTCTCACCAAGACTCTCGGGGTTAAAGTGTTTGCACACAAAAGTTCACAATATGAAATATCAACCCATAAGCTTGAATAAGTTCTAATTTCATTTCACATGAACACAACACAGACTATTTGACACCTTTAGGGTTGTAACAGGGCTTAGGTTAAGGTGGGATAAGAAAGAGGGAAAACAGTTTTTAGGTTCAGAGTAAGTGTTATATTTCCTTTCACCGTTGTTCATCCTAAACTGTCATTGTGGGGAATCTTCAATCACAACCTTCTTTTGTTATTCAGCTTAACTACTCAGTTTTACTTTTTTTTTGTATACTTATTGTATCCACTAAGTATCTTTGGTGAGTTCCATTTTTCTTTGTGCAATCAGAATTATTTTTTTTCAATTTTTCTTTTTATCTGGCTCTTTTTTCATCTTCCACTAACCTTGTTTAGCATAGGTGTGTCTACCCCCAAACTTCGAATGAACCATAGAGTTAAAAACAACAACACTTATCTGAGTAGGGTATGTGTCGCTACTACGAAAAAGAAGAGGCCGACAATGACTAACAGAGTCGCCACCTTTCGTTATTTATCCCAAATAAGGGAAAGGAAACGATCGGAAAAAACCTGACGAAACGGGAAAAAAACGAGGTCATCGCAACCAAGTCCTAGGTTCGGGAGTCGGTTACACAAGGGGAAGGTATGATCACCCCTCACGTCCGTCGTACTCGACGGGATCCACCCATGTGTTGTCTAGCTAAAAGGGTGTATAAACTATCTACACTAAAGGCTTATGGACAAAAGAAAAAGAAAAAGGACTGACTCGGCAAAGCATCACCGCTCTGTGCCTACGTACTCCCTCGTGTAATGGGAAAGTCAGAGTCAACGTAGTTCGCCAAACTATGGCTAAAGAAGGGGAGAGGTGGCTCGCTAAGATGTCGCGTCTTATGCCTACGTACTTTCATCTGGTATGAAAGATCAGAGCAAACGTAGTTCGGGCTAACGAGAACACAGGCTGTTCAAAAGTTTTACCCGAGTAGGGTTAACAGACAGTTCTAGCAGTTTGGTGTATGCAGTTCGACCATTGGAGACTTAGGCGTTACCGTTTGCGATAGGACTGAAAGTTAACAACACTCTTGTTTATGAAAAATATTTTCCTGATAAAGAAACCCAAAGGGTGAAAAACGTTTGAAGTGTTTTTTAAAGAAGAAGTGTTTTAAATTAGAGTGTTCATAATGTATGTTGTAACAAATTCTAAAACCTAAGATCGAATGCGTTGCATATCGTCCTAAGGACGTATACTAAACACTCTAGGCAATTGAGAGGTAACCGCTCAATCACCATTTCACAAGTATAAGGCTCATGTCACAACATTCATTATCTTTATTAAGTGGATTGAAGTTGTTTGAAGATGAGAAGAGAAAGGGACAAACTAAAGGGGGACTAGACCAAACCCTAGAAGTTGTCATACAAAGTGCACCTAAAGTTGGGATTACAAAAGGGGCATCTCTACCTAATGTTATCATGCATGGTTAGAACCCTAATTTCTATTATAACCTCTTTTGAATAAGAGAGGTTAGAAATCCTAAGGGAAGGAAGACAAAAGAAGAAGAAGAAACCATAAAGGAAACAATGCAAATGAAGGATGCAAACACAAATGCATAAGTAAGAACACATAGGATGAAAGTGGGAGGAAACATGTGTGGGGCAGTAGCCACCACAAGCTCATATCAAACAAGCATGCATATGAAGATGCAAAGAGAAAAGGTAGAGAGATGCATCAAAAGCAAGTAACAAAAACAATGAGAGAAAGTCCTCATGGATTCATTACTTTAGGTAAGCTTTAAGTTCCTCCTAAGGAGGGACCAAGCAACCTTAAATAACATTCCAAAGTCATGGGACAGAATGAAGGATGATGAGAGAATGCACAAATGAAAAAGCAAACATAATACAAAAGAAAGCAAGCATATGCACAAAGGAAAGACAAGAAAACTTCACATAGAAACCCTAATCAAAAGATTGAAAAGATGAACACAAATGAACAAGCAAAAAGAAGTGTCATGACCTAAAATTGAACCAAAAACATCCTTAACTTGTTAGCAACATGAATTACAAGGCATTGCAAGCTCAAAGGATCCAAAAGTGTTACATCCAAGTCAAACTAGGTCAAGATGTGTGTAGGAACCTCCCTTGGAGATGACTTGACTTGCAAGTCATCTCAAAATTAGGAAAAAGGCTTAAAAAATACCAAATAAAATGCACAAGACATCCACACAAATTGGAAAATAGAAGCCAAAGGCACAAGGCTAATATCCCCTCAAAGCACCATCAAAAGAAAATTGAATTCAAGATGTACCACTTTGAAATGTGAAAAACGAGGGTCAAAAGGCAAGCATCAAAAGTCAAACAAAAATGCAATAAACCAGGGCCAAAATCATCCTATAAGACTCTCCAATTCATCATTCACATGAAAAAAATGTCTCAATCATTGGAGAAAAAGATTGGTCCACAAACAAAGCAAGAACACAAAAGGAACAAATAAAATCAATTTAAAAACAATTCCAAGCATTTAATTCCATTTTAATTCAAAAATAAATCAAAAATGAAAATAAAAAATATCAAAAAATATTTAACACAATAAAGTGTCTTAAAAGTATTTTTGTGGAATTTTATGATATTTGGAGCTATTTTTAAATGATTAAAAGCAAAACAGAAATAAAATAAAATAAAATAAAACAATTAAAAGACACGCGGTGTGGATAGTAAGAAACTGCAGTTCAGAAAAACAAATGGGCCAAAAGAGGGGTGCCAACAGCACTGGGCCCAGGCGCTTGCAAAAATTCAGAAAAATAAAACATGAAAATGAACAGATTGTGTGCATTGGGTCAACAAGCGTGTAAGGTAGTCACTCAGGCTGAAAGCGTTTGATCAAAAGTATGTTGATCAAATGGACCACATCGTGCCAGCAAATTAATGAGATTTTAAACATGGTATGATGCTTCATGGCCAAACACATACTACCGTGTTTCTTAATCAAACGGACATGAACAAAAGTCAAATAATCAAACTGCTATGGTGTTATCTTCAACCTATGGAAAGGGAAAATATGCAGGTGGTGGCCGGAAACAGCTTCGGTCATCTTCCCCAAGTTTTCGGCCACCGTGAATAGTGAACAGAAACACAATAAACACTATACTCCACCAAATCCATTGAAGTTTATATGGAAACTCATCTACGAATCAAGGGGAATTCAAATCTATCATTGGTTTGGTCTAAAACCTCAAGATGAAAGCAAATCGCAAACAACAAGCTCGCGAATCAAAACACCAAAGTTCACGAAACTCAAATAAATTTGCCCAGAAATGTTCTACAACTCACAAGGAGTTCAAATCCACATCTCATTTGCTCTGAAAGCTCAAGAATAAGTCAAAATTCCAACAACAAGAAAAATGCATCACACTGAAAACACATCAAATGCCAGTTCGTTTTATCCATTATCAATCTACAATGTTTCTATGTCTCAAGAATGCAAAAAGGGTGCAGAATCAAGGCTTAAAATGAGAGATATAGTGATTTTGAATTTACCTAGTGGAGCACCTCCACTAGGTCTTGTCTTGAGCTGAAACTCTGAACAAACCACCCAGAATCCTTCCAAATACCTTAAGGAAGCTCTTGATCAACTCAATTTGGCTTGAAAATGGGTGTAGATCCAAAAACGATTTCTCACTTGTGCTCTCTTTTTCCACTTTCTATTTGAGCAAAAACCACCACCAAACGAGCTCCCTTAGGTCTAGAAAGTTTCCTTGTGTTATATATGTTGGGGTTGGATGAAAATGGAGCTGCAATTCAAGTCCTACAGCCCAATTCACAAATTCATTTTTCCACACTTTTTCCAAATTGCCATACGTGTATTTTCTACTGCAGCAGCTTGAATTTTTTTGCAAATCAACTCCATATGACTTTAGCTGATCAAAGGGCCAAGAATTAAGCCTTGCCTTTGATCTTATGGTTGATTTCCAATTTGTTACTTCAAGAGGAAGAAACCATGAAAATGGACAATTTAGAGACCCCAAATTTCCAATGTGACAATGGCAATGTCTTTGAATCATTATTTGCAATCAGAAAATGCACAAATTTCCTTGAGAAAGTTCAAAATCCTTAAAATCTCAATTTCTCATTTCAAGCCTTCTTTATGAAAAATTCAAAATCCAAATCTTCAATCCAAGCTCCCACCATGACAAAAGAATATTTGGTAATGCAAATGGCCCCATTTGGAGCAATTTTCATGTTGAAAATATTTCCATTTAAAGTACTTAAGTGGGTGAAATGGACCTATAATTTTATAACCTGTAATCTTACTTTCCCAAAATACCCCTAACTTGTAACCCTCATAACATGAGTTCTACAATTCAGATGAAAGACTTCTAGTACATTTTGGGAAGCTAAGACCATTCCATACAACTTTCATGTTGGCCAAAAGTTTAGGAGAAACATCCTTCTAGGTCAAAAATGGCTTGGGAGTTGGTTGATTTTTGTTGACCAAAATCACATCCCTCTGATGACCTGTAACTTGTCTGGATCATAACTTGAGTTCTACAAATCCAATCAAGGACTTCTAGTACTCAAAAGAAAGCTAAGAATAAGATCTACAAGTTCCATGTTGGCCAAAAGTTGAGATGAGACTTGCATCTTGAGGTAGGTGGTCTTGAAGTCAGGCACTAAATAGGGGATTTTACCCTGAGAACCCTAATTTAGTAACTTCTCACACTCTTGATCCTTGATGAATTGATCTTGAAATAATATATCAGACCTCTCAACAAAATATCCCATGACCATAGAGACTTTGAATTGAGTTTCAAACTCCTTCAATTGCACAATTGACTGAGGATTTACCAGATGAAAACCCTAAATGCCACACTTTTGACTGGGGCTTGTTCCACTTTATACCAACTTGAATAAGCTCCAAATGGCTCTCAAGGAACTAAATGAGCTCTCTCAACATCTCATACCCATAATCATGCATTCACAATCCCCTTATGATCTTCAGTTGGCCTCCAAGTTAGGAGCTGACCCACACACATCCATCTATCATTTCACAAGACATTGACCACTTCAAGATGCCCTAATGACCAATCAAGCTTGAGTAACAACCCTTTCTTAGGCTCAATTCTCTGAGAAGACCTCTCTTGCTATACACAACCTCTTGATCCCTTGTAAAATGAAGTATGTTATGCAATGCAAATGCTATAACAAAATGAAATGAAACATAAACCAAATTAAGAAAAGGTTGAGCAAATTTTGGGGTGCAACAGCTGCCCCTATTCAAACGACTTGGACCTGACATCGCCGCTGGAAAATCGCCGCTGGAAAATCAAAGATAACCTGACATCGCCGCCAGTAACAAACATCCAACATCGCCGCTGGAAAACCAAAAGATCTGACATCGCCGTTAGAAATAAACATCCAACATCGCCGTTGGAGAAACAAAATTACCTGACATCGCCGCGAGTAACAAACGTCCAACATCGCCGCTGGGAAAACAATATCATCTGACACCGCCGCCAGTAACCTAAATCTCCTGACATCGCCGCTGGTAACAAACATCCACCATCACCGCTGGAAACTATATCGTATCTGACATCGCCGCCAGTAACAAACATTCAACATCACCGCCGAAAAACCAAAAGATTTGACATCACCGCCAGAAACAAATATTTCTTGACCTCGCCGTCATGAACCAACATCCAACATCGTCGCTGGAGAAACAAAATTACCTGACATCGCCGCCAGTAACAAACATAATATCCAACATCGCCGCTGGTAAATCCAATCTCCTGACATCGCCGCCAGTAACACACCTCCAACATCGCCGCTGGGGAACCAAAGATATCTGACATCGCCGTCAGTAACAGAACACTCAACATCGCCGTTGAGAAACCAAAATCGCCTGACATCACCGTCAGTAACAACACAAATCTAGTAAGAGAACCCTGACATCGCCGTCATCAACCATAACTAATACATACCTGACATCGCCGCCAGCTAACTTCAACCTGATAAAATAATCTGACCTCGCCGCCAGCTAACCATAATTCTGAGAAACACCCGACATCGCCGTCAAGTACTTGTGGGGATAAAGAACTCTGACATCGCCGCCAGAAAAAACCACGGTGATAATAAACCTCTGACATTGCCGCCAGACCAACATAAATCTGATAAGCATCTAACATCACCGTCAGATAACCATACTTCTGGGAAACTTTTGACATCGCCGCTAGACCTTCGCTAAATAAAAGTGAGAAACAACACATGAAGCTAAGATCGTCCACTGATAATAATCGCGGAGAGACTCCACTGGGGAAATAACCTGAGTTGGGGTTTAGCCACCACATGGGCAGAGACCCAACACCTGCGAGATACACCTGAAACAAAGAGATAACAACCTGGCTTATGTTTCACATGCATATGTTTGAAAATGGTGTAATGCTCAATAATAAATGGAAATGCTACGCATTTGGATAGATGCTATGCACACATGCAGATGCAACGCAACTGCAACAGCAACAGTAAATGCTAGAGAAACAGAAACCATCCTGTCAGGAACAACGAACAACCCTGCAGGGAAAAGCTTACCCATGCCAATAACGATTGGACTTACACTGAATTGAAAAGGCCTCGAAAGGCTCACCTGCCAGGGATAAAGTTCATACATGAACAGGAAATCCAAACTCAACTTAGGATGCGGATCACTACTTGCTGAGGAAGATGCCTGGGCTGACTTCCGGAATACAAACCTCCTGAGGAATAGATAACTCACCGAGTACTTAGAACATCCAGGCTAACCAGCCTGACTTACCTGATAGAGAACAACAATGTCCTGAATGGCCTTCCAAGAAACAAGTCTCCTAGGGAACAAAAACTTAGCTGTCGGAGGCCTCAGTCTGCACTGCTGAAAGCTGAGTACCTATAATCAGATTGAATGAGAGGGAAAAGTACCAGGCCACTGCTGGGGGATACTTGGCACATACTCTGTGGGGGATACGCCCAAATCTTGACTCGCTGGGGAGTAAGCACGTACTCGTACTTTGCGGAGGATTAAAGGCGCACTGGTAAACTGCCAGGGACATGCTAAACACTGCATATAACTCTACTGGGATAGAGATGCAACCTCAACTGCTGGAGAACAACACAGTTTGGGGAACAGATGAATCCATCCATATTCATAAAACCTTGCCCCAAGGGTAACAACCCTGCAAAAGACAAGCAGACAAAACATCCTATACAACAAGGCTATCTTGGTCATCGCCCGTGACATTGTTCAATTAATATCAAAGTTTTAGCAATTATTGGCCAAGGCCTGCAAGTTTATGTATGCAAGTTCATCAAAAAGATTGGGCGTTTTTCACAAACAAAATAGTAAAAGCATAAAAAACAAAGCGCACAGACAAGTACTGAATAGTATATGTTTATTGATAAACGGCATGTGAATAGGCAAAGTTTTACAACAGATGCAACTCCTAAAAAGAGGAAGCTACGCAAAACTACAAGTAAGCATAAAAGCAAATACAAAAGTGTACAGTTTAAATAAAAAGTACAACAATGTCGGCAATGTGGCGCAGATAAACACCATGAGCTGATTCCTCTATGACTCGCTTGACCTTGACGTTTTCCCGACGCTTCGCCTTCAAAAGAGATTGATTCGGATAAACGGCCCTCAGGTTCTCCCAATCCACTAAGCAATGAAGTTCATACACAAACCGCAGTCATTTGCTTTTCAATCCCTAACTTTTGCCTGAACCGCCCTTTCGGGTTTTCGATTCACCGGGATACCCATTTTTGCCAAAGTCGCCTTTTTAGGTTTTCAACCTTACGGGTTTACATCTTTTTTCATTTTATCCCTAATTTTTACCCGAACCTCTTTTCCTTTTTTATGGTTCGCCGGGATGCCCCATTTTTTCCTGGATTTTTCTTTTTGTGTCCAGCGGGTCTTTTTTAAGAAAAGTATTTTTTAATTGCGTCTGCGTTCACAGGGGATGCAAAATCTTCACCGTCCATGGTGGATAATACTAAGGCTCCTCCAGAGAAAACCTTTCGTACAACAAATGGACCTTCGAAATTGGGAGTCCACTTGCCCCTGTGATCTGACTGGGGTGGGAGAATCTTTTTCAGCACAAGATCGCCCGTTTGAAAGCTTCGAGGGCGCATCTTCTTATCATAAGCTTTCTTCATCCGGCTCTGGTACAAACAACCATATGCAATTGATGTTAGCCTCTTTTCATCCATTAGACTAAGTTGATTCAATCTGTTCTTGATCCATTCTGCCTCATCAAGCTTTACGTTAACCAAAACCCTTAAAGAAGGAATCTCAACCTCTAGCGGTAGGACAACTTCCATACCGTACACTAGTGAGAAAGGAGTTGCCCCGGTTGATGTGCGTACCGTCGTACGATAACTGTGCAAGGCGAAAGGCAACATCCCATGCCAATATTTGTATGTGACAACCATCTTTTGCACTATCTTTTTGATGTTCTTGTTGGCCGCTTCAACAACGCCATTCATCTTCGGCCGATAGAGAGATGAGTTGTGATGTTCAATCTTGAAGTTCTGGCATAACTCCTTCATCATCTTATTGTTCAGATTCGAACCATTATCAGTAATGATTCGCTCAGGAATTCCATATCTGCAGATGATGTCCTTCTTTATGAATCTTGCTACTACTTGTTTGGTCACATTAGCGTACGATGCTGCCTCTACCCACTTGGTGAAGTAATCGATAGCTACCAGGATAAAACGGTGTCCGTTGGAAGCAGTGGGCTCGATCTTTCCAATCATATTGATTCCCCACATGGAAAACGGCCAAGGGGATGACATGACGTTCAACGGGCACGGCGGCACATGAATCTTATCAGCATAAATCTGGCATTTATGGCATCTCTTCGCGAATTTAAAACAATCTGACTCCATTGTTAGCCAAAAATAACCATCTCGTAGTATCTTTCGAGTCATGGCATATACGCCAGCATGCATGCCAAAAGTACCCTCGTGGACTTCTTCCATAAGCAAGCTTGCTTCTTTTTCATCCACGCACCTTAGTAGCACTAGATCATGATTCCTTCTATACAGCACACCATCTGTGTTGAGGTAGAAATTTCCAGACAATCTCCTAAGAGTTTTCTTGTCCTGGATAGATGCCCCTGGTGGATACTCTTGGTTCTTAAGGAAATTTTGGATGTCATGGAACCACGGTTTACCATCGGAAGCTTCCTCAATGGCAAATATGAAAGCAGGCCTGTCGAGGCGTGAGATAACAATCCTTGGAGCTTCATTCTAAAAATTGACCTTGTACATTGAAGACAGTGTAGCCAAAACGTCTGCCATTTGATTCTCCGCTCTTGGCACATGGTGGAAGTCTATACGATCGAAAAACGGTAACAGTCTTCTTGCATAATCCTTGTAAGGGATCAGATTGGGCTGACGAGTTTCCCATTCTCCTTCGATCTGGTTAACCACTAGCGCTGAATCGCCATATACATCCAGATTCTTGATCCTCAGATCAATAGCTTCTTCTAAACCCATGATACATGCCTCGTACTCAGCTTCATTATTGGTGCAAGGAAAAGTTAATCTGGCAGTGAAGGGGATATGAGTTCCATGAGGAGTTGTGATAATTGCCCCAATTCCACTACCATATGAATTAACTGCGCCATCGAAAATCATCTGCCATTGTGAACCCTTCTCCGGACCTTCAATGGGAAATGGCTCATTACAATCTTTCGCTTTCAGGTACATAATGTCCTCGTTAGGAAATTCAAATCTCATAGGTTGGTAATCATCAATTGGTTGTTCAGCAAGGTATTCTGACAGAACACTCCCTTTAATGGCTTTCTGGGAAACATATTGGATGTCGTACTCTGTCAGTACCATTTTCCATCTGGAAATCCTTCCAGAAAGTGCCTGCTTTTCAAAGATATATTTAATCGGGTCCATCTTCGAAATTAGCATGGTTGTATGATTGAGCATGTACTGTCTTAAACGTTTGGCCGCCTAAGCGAGTGCGCAACACGTTTTTTCAAGCATTGAGTAACAGGACTCACAATCTGTGAACTTTTTACTCAAGTAATAAATCGTATGCTCTTTCCTCCCAGTCTCGTCGTGTTGACCAAGAACACAACCCATACTATTCTCAAGAACCGTTAAATACATGATTAATGGTCTTCCAGCAACTGGGGGTATCAATATCGGAGGCTCCTACAAATACTATTTTATCTTGTCGAATGCTCTTTGACAATTTTCGTTCCAGACAACCGCCTGATATTTCTTTAATAGTTTAAACATTGGTTCACACGTGGCTGTTAGATGAGATATGAACCGAGCGATGTAGTTCAATCTCCTTAAAAACCCACGAACTTCTTTTTCAGTCTTCGGTGCTGGCATTTCTTGAATAGCTCTTATTTTTGCAGGATCTACCTCGATTCCTTTTCTGCTGACAATAAACCCCAATAACTATCTGGACCGAACTCCGAACGTGCACTATTTGGATTCAACCTCAATTTGAACTTCCTCAACCTCTCAAAAAGCTTTAATAAGTTGACCAGATGCTTTTCCTCCATCTGGGACTTCGCAATCATGTCATCAACATAGACCTCGATCTCATGATGAATCATATCATGAAACAAAGTCACCATTGCCCGCTGATAAGTTGCCCCTACATTTTTCAACCCAAACAGCATCACCTTATAGCGAAATGTTCCCCACGGTGTAATGAATGTTGTTTTCTCCATGTCTTGCGGTGCCATTTTTATCTGATTATAGCCGGAGAAGCCATCCATGAAGGAAAACACCGAGAATTAAGCCGTATTGTCGACCAATACGTCAATGTGAGAGAGCGGGAAATCATCTTTTGGGCTTGCCTTATTCAAGTCTCTATAATCAACACACATTCGTACCTTACCGTCCTTCTTAGGTACAAGTACAATGTTGGCGACCCACGGCGGGTAAGTTGTCACGGCTAAAAATCCAGCGTCCAACTGCTTTTGAACTTCTTCTTTGATTTTTACAGCCATGTCTGGTCTCGTCCTTCTAAGCTTCTTCTTGACGGGGGGACATTCTTCCCGAAGTGGCAATCGATGAACCACAATGTCAGTGTTAATTCCGGGCATATCTTCGTAGGACCAAGCAAAGATGTCACTGTATTCTCGAAGCATTTCTATCAACATTTACTTGATGTCCTCTTGCAATGCAGCCCCTATTCTGACATTTCTAACGACCTCTTCTGAACCCAGGTTGACGACCTCAATCTCTTCTTGGTGAGGCAGAATGACCTTCTCTTCTTGTCTCAAGAGTTTAGCCAGCTCTTTAGGCAGGTCTTCATCCTCATCAATCTCTTCTTCAGCTTGAAATATCGGGTTATCAAAGTCAAAGCGAGTCATAGAATATTCTTGATCGGTGTTATCTGCAATGATATGAGACCTGCAATGAAAATGGTTAAGTGCTTCAAATGATATGCAAACAAACACATTGCCATTTTATTGTTAACAAATAAAAACAAGAAAAATAGAGATCTCGAAATTTGAATGGAAAAACACCCTTTGATTAATAGATGAAACAATATTCAAACATAAACAAGACAAACCCTAAAATAACAAACCACTATGCTCTGGGTAGAACATAGGGTCGTACAATAATTGAAAAACAAAGCATTATTGTTCATTGGTCACTTGGACAAATTCCTCAATGGACCAGTTGCATAGACGCTATCCTGGAATGCATGGCTTGATCTAGGCATCCATATCGCAGTCACTGTCTCCAGCTTCATCGTCATAAATGGCATTAATCCGCTCAAAGAAAACACCCCCGCTAGTAAACGTGATCGGCCCCTTGAACTTTGGCATGCTTTGTGAAGACGATGGGTGGTACCCCAGACCGAACTTGTCTTGCTTCTGAGGTATATCAATCACCTTCCCCCATCCTTGGGTTAAGCTAGCTTGCACCACAGCCTGCGCTTCTTTGAAAGAAGACATAGCCACTTCAGGCTCTTTTCTCACCACTGGAGACTTATCCTTCAACTGCACTGTTTCAAACGCTTGACACATGGTCTCATGAACTTCCCCATATACCTATACATACTTTAAAGAAGATAGGTGGCTAACCATGATGTCCTCTTCTCCACACACTGTCACAACACTGCCACCAACCATGTATTTCAACTTCTGATGCAGAGTCGATGTAACAGCCCCAGCTGAGTGGATCCATGGTCTGCCTAACAAACAGCTATAAGCGGGCTGAATGTCCATGATATAAAATAAAACGTCGAAAACTTTTGGGCCCACTTGGATAGGCAAAGTCAGCTCACCGAAGACAGGCCTCCGAGTACCGTCGAAAGCACGTACAACCAAGTCACTTGGTGTACAAGTAATGCCCCTAGTATCCAGCTTCATAAGTGCCTTCTTCGGCAGCACATTCAAAGATGACCCTGTGTCAACAAGGACATGAGACATAACCACTCCTCTACATTCAACAGAAATATGCAGCGCACAATTGTGGTTTCTGCCCCTTGGCGTTAAGTCTAGATTTGTAAATCCAAGGCCATTTCCCGCGTTTACATGCCCAATGACCCCTTCAATATGATTCACTGATATTTCCTGAGGCACAAAAGCGGTACTCAACACTTTCATCAATGCATTTCTGTGAGCTTCGAAACTCAACAACAGCGATAATATCGAAATTTTGGAAGGTGTCTGCTGTAAGTGCTCGACTATCTTGTAGTTGCTTTTGCGTATCAGCCTCATGACTTCTTCCACATCATTCTCCAAAGATTCTTTTTCACCAGACTGGGAAGTTTCTTCGATTACCATCTTACCCTTCCCTCTATCTACTTTTTCAGCCACCACTTCGGGCGAGGCCAAGACCCTGCCGCTTCCGGTGATTGCTCCTGCTCCCACAACATTCTCTTCTGACTCCACAGGAAAACTTTTCAAATCTATCTTTTGACCATTATAGTACACCTCAGCCCCATAGTTCCATGGGACGGCTTTGGTGCTTTCATAAGGAACAAGTCCTGCTTTGGTAATAGTGATTGTTGGTGGCCTAGGAGGCGCTGAAATAGTTATGGTCTTATATGGGATCGAGATCATAGCGACCTCATCCTTCTCCTTGATTACTTCTTCAACAGGTTTCTTTTCTGCGGTCCGTTCAAACTGCAACGTCCCCTCATCTATCATTCCTTGGATACACTTTCTCAAATCAACACATCCCTTAGGATGACTTAAACAATCAGCACAATCCTCATTGCAGCCTGGGAATACACCTCCTCCCATCAATTTGTCTTTCAAAAACTTCAATGGAGTTCTTAGTTCATCAACATGTGTCACCAGATTCAACACCTCCTCCCTGAGAATTGCATTAACCCCAGCCTGTCCGTGATTCGGCATGGAATTCTGCACCACATTGGGGACCTCATTAGAAAAATTGATCGCCTTGCTGTCAATCATATCTTGCACTTTATTTTTGAAGGCTTAACAATTGTCAATATTATGTCCGGGAGCACCCGAATGAAATTCACAGTGGGCGTTTGCATCGTACCCAGGTAGAGGTTGTCCGATCAAAGGTGCCATGGTCCTTTTTTGGATCAATTGAAGTTGTAGCAACACTTGCAGTAGTTGAGCGTATGGCATGGGAGGCGCATCAAAATGTCTATTCCCTGCTGCCCTGCCTCCATCTTGGTACCTTCTGTACCCCTGTTGATTTTGTTGACGTTGCTGATACTGTCTTTGCTGTTGTTGTTATGGCACAGGAATAGTGACACTGGAAACTTGCTGTTGGCGATATTGGTTCTATGGCCGACCCCTACCTCTTCCTCTGAAACTCATTACTGAGTTAACATCATCTTCACGCTTCTTGTTCCCAAATACCTTCCTTCCTCCTCCAGCTGAGGGTACTTCGCCCGCCTGAATCTTTCCGAGCTTGATGTCGTTTTCCACCCTTTCACCGGTGATTATCAAGTATGAAAAACTCCCCGACATACTGCTTATCGATTTTTTATAGTACAACCCCGGTAAAGTAGCAACAAACATGTCGATAAGCTCGCGCTCTACCATGGGAGGTTGCACTCTAGCAGCAAGCTCTCGCCACCTCTGGGCGTATTCTTTAAAGCATTTGTTATTCTTTTGGGAAAGATTATGCAACTGGACTCTATTTGGTGCAAGGTCATTGTTGTACTGATAGTGCCTTAAAAAAGCTTCGGCTAGGTCTTTCCAGCTGCAGATGTTAGTGGGCTCCAGCCCCATGTACCACTCCAAAGAGGGACCGGATAGACTGTCCTAGAAAAAGTGCATCAAGAGTTTTTCGTCATCTGAGTACGCGGACATCTTCCTATAGTACGAGCGCAGGTGAACCCTTGGGCAAGTAGTGCCTTTGTACTTATCAAAGTCAAGCACTTTGAATTTGTGAGGCACTCTAAAGCCTGGGATCATCCCCAGGTTAGACATATCCAACCCCATGGAGTTTTGGCATTCCAGAGATCTCATCTTCTCTTCGATCATCTTAAATCTTCTATCAGACTCGGAAGCTCCTACAGCATTTACAAACCTTGGAGTGAATACATCCTCCTGCCTATCTTCATTCCAAGTGTGGTCCATGCTACCATGTACAACTCCTGTAGTGTCGAGGCCAAAGACGTTTCCATTACCATTACCCCCATTAGCAGAGCCACCATGATTAAGACCTACCATATTTCCAGCACCGACAGTGTGACCATCCCCCCCAGCAGTAGGGATGACTAAAGTTGGCATAGAACCGTCTGCACGAGGAGTTTCTAAATGAGGAGGGTTAGAAGCAACCCCACCGTGTAACACCCTATCACTATCAACCCGCGCAATCAGAGGTTGCACCAAAGTTTGAAGTTGCGCCTGGCCACTAGCGACCCCTTGCATGACTTCCATCAGTTGTGCCATACGATCTCTCATCTCTTGCATTTCTACCTGCATCTGATCCATCAGCCTTTTCTGGTTTCCTCTAGTACCGTAGCGGTGAGTTATCTGATCTGCAATCCTGAAACATTAGTGGCACAAGAAACAAGGTAAGGTTAACAGTTATGATGCACCTGCAAATGCGAGAAACATGCTAAAATGCAAACATGTATATATGAAAACAGGGAAATTTCTCCCATGATTCTAGTTCCGGGATAACAACCAAGACGATGGAGAGCCCCACAGGCAAGCATAGAATAAAAACTCCTCATATATACAAACATAAGCCCACAGGCAAAGTATAAACAACAAATAAGTACAATCAGAAAAGGACCTCAACCAACAGGTCTGGTGATGGTCCATACAAAAGTCTACGCTACAGAATACAAAGAAACAAATCAGGCTGGGTGGCGAGACTGGAAATCCTTCAGCAATGCCTGTGTATCCGGATGGTCTGGCCTAGCGAGCAAACCACGTATGAGCAACTCCTGCTGACTGATGGTGGAATGAAGATCCTTGACCAATTCCTCCATCCCAACAACCTCCTCAAGTCTACGCCTCTTGACATTAGCTCCATCTCTATGCTCCTCCAAGGTTGCAAGCGCTTCATATAGTTTGCAGTCACTATGCCTTCTGAGCGAAGCTTCCTTTGAGATCTCCTCATCTTTAGTCCTGAGTTGAGCCTTCAGCTTAATGATATGCGCCTTCAACTTGTCTTCACGCTGCTTGCTGGTGGACATGGCAGCGTTCCATTGAGACTCAAACTTGGAAATCCGCAAGTAGGCTTTATTCAGCTCTTCCTTTTTAGTGACAAGAACACCGTAGGTGGCATTCAAGTCTTGGCCTGTGCGCTCTCTGTCACTAGTCTCTTTAGTCAAGTCCGAACCCAACTTGTTCACCAACTCAGTTTTCTTTTTCAAAGTATACTTTGCTTCACTCCTCTCACTTCTGAGTTGAGCAATCTCATTCTCCAACTCTTCATTTGTCTTCTACAACTCTTCCTTTTCTTGACATACCTGATTATACCTTTGGATGTCCATTGTAGTAGGCTCCTCAATCACAGGAGGGAAAACAGGCTCCACCGGAGGATATGGCATCAAGAACTTTGTGGCTCTCTCATGAATCCAAGCTACGTAGGGGTCATAAGCCTGACTGTTACTCTTCCCTAATAGTGCTTTGCCTCTCCTATGGATACTTCTCCAAGCACGTTCAAGTCTGATCAAATCATCACCCTCTAACAAACCCGTGAGATACAGAGATTCATGTATCTCTTCTTCTTTTGGAGTGTCCTTGAGAGCATATCCGAACTGTCGTACCAATAGAGAAGGATTATAGTTGACGTACCATTTCCTTCCGACCAGGGGTATGTTAGGAAATCCGCCACAACTATAAATAATGTTTGTGCCAAGCATGTCTCTATCAAACCAAATAATATCCTTGGCAGTCAAGCCCATCATCCTCTCAGACCACTCTGAGGTAGCAACAGTATCCACAAACTGACCAGTCTTAGGCATGTGACTCATCAACCATCTATAAAGCAGAGGAGCACAACACGAGACGTTCTTTCCCCTTCGGTTTTCATTCTTGTGGTGCACAGAATGATAAACATCTCCTAAGAGTGTAGGGACCGGATTCCCCGAGGCTAGCAGGTAGAAAGCATCCACGTCTACAAAGTCGGGCAGATTCGGAAACAAAACAATGCCATAAATGCAAAGTTCTAGAATAGCACTAAACACAATCCAGCAACCATTCTTAGCAAACTTTTGAGCTTTCTCAACAAGAAACGGTAGCAGAAAACCATAAGTTCCTTTCCTCTCAACTAGCTTCCCCTTTAACTCTGTAGCGTCCAAATGTAATATAGCAGCGAGCACAACCAGGTCAGGCTTTGCATCTGTGTGGATAAAAGGCATCTGATCACGGATAGACACTCCCAACATGTCAGAATACTCTTCCAAAGTAGGCGCCAAAACAAAATCCAAAAAGACAAAGCACTTCAACTGGGCGTCGTAAAACTGCAAGAGAGTGTAGATACCACTGATCTCAAAGGATGAGGGTTTGCAGACACATCTGGCCAATCTCCCATAATCTTGTCTAAACTGCTCCATCACATTCCCTTCAACCAAAGCAATCAGACTCCTTAAAGAACTAACATCCGGAGTAGGAAACCTGTAAGCAACTGTCCTTTTCAAGGGCTCCATGTCAAGAACGAAGAACAGAACCACTAGAATCAGGAGGGAAATATACACCTGCGATCATAAATACATGTTAATGAAGAGATGCAAATGAAAATGCAAATGCAAATGCAACAGAGGATCAAGCTTGTTGTGCTGTAGCTTGAGAAGAACCAGCACTTCACTTTAGTACCGACAAATCACTGACATAAGAACCCCCTGGTACCATGAACACAGGTTCATACTGTCAAGAACTGGGTAGTCTGGAGGTCAAAGTTTCTTGCATAACCCACCCACTCACAGGTATGGACCTATCCACTGACAAGGTTTGACATCCTATACGTTCATCAGCGTCACAGACTTTCAAGAAATGATGATACGTTCCCCATTTCTGGTTTGGCATCATCATCCCTTGAAGAGGCCTCACTTAGCTGAATCCCAAATGATCGGTCCCCAGAGTCGACAACCCTTAAATCCAAATTCCAATCGGATCCTAAGGATCGGAAAGGAAATCGTCAAAGAGAATCTCATCCGAGCGTGAATTTCATAGGGAACTGTGTCTGCTAAGCAAACAGGTTCACCCACTAATCTCCACTACTAATACTAAGTTTGTACTCAAGCCTAGGTCCGGCTTATCACTCAATGGAACTACCCTCCCCACAGCACAGCAAGTATGATACAATGCAGAAAGTAAAATGCGGAAGTAAATAAAGATAAAGCACATATATACACACGCCCAAAAGAAAACACACAAGCGCTAGGATTGACTCACATAGGGGATATTCCTGTCCCCAGCAGAGTCGCCAGCTGTCGCTACTGCGAAAAGAGAAGAGGTCGACAATGACTAACAGATTCGCCACCTATCGTTATTTATCCCAAAGAAGGGAAAGGAAATGATCGGAAAAAAACCTGACGAAACGGGAAAAAAAACGAGGTCATCGCAACCAAGTCCTAGGTTCGGGAGTCGGTTACGCAAGGGGAAGGTATGAGCACCCCTCACGTCTGTCGTACTCGATGGGATCCACGCATGTGTTGTCTAGCTAAAAGGGTGTATAAACTATCTACGCTAAAGGCTTATGGACAAAAGAAAAAGAAAAAGGAATGACTCGGCAGAGCATCCCCGCTCTGTGCCTACGTACTCCCTCGTGCAATGGGAAAGTCAGAGTCAACGTAGTTCGCCTAACTACGGCTAAAGAAGGGGGGAGGTTGCTCGCTAAGACATCGCATCTTATGCCTACGTACTTTCATCTGGTATGAAAGATCAGAGCAAATGTAGTTCGGGCTAACGAGAACACAGGCTGTTCAAAAGTTTTACCCGAGTAGGGTTAACAGACAGTTCTAGCAGTTTGGTGTATGCAGCTCAACCATTGGAGACTTAGGCGTTACCGTTTGCGATAGGACTGAAAGTTAACAACACTCTTGTTTATGAAAAAGGTTTTCCTGATTAAGAACCCCAAAGGGTGAAAAAGGTTTGAAGTGTTTTTGTGTTTTTTAAAGAAGAAGTGTTTTGAATTAGAGTTTTCATAATGTATGTTGTAACAAAGCCTAAAACTTAGGATCGAATGCGTCGCATATCGTCCTAAGGACGTATACTAAACACTCTAGGCAATTTAGAGGTAACCGCTCAATCACCATTTCCCAAGTATAAGGCTCATGGCACAACATTCATTATCTTTATTAAGTGGATTGAAGTTGTTTGAAGATGAGAAGAGAAAGGGACAAACTAAAGGGGGACTAGACCAAACCCAAGAAGTTGTCATGCAAAGTGCAGCTAAAGTTGGGATTACAAAAGGGGCATCTCTACCTAATGTTATCATGCATGGTTAGAACCCTAATGTCTATCATAACCTCTCTTGAACAAGAGAGGTTAGAAATCCTAAGGGAAGGAAGACAAAAGAAGAAGAAGAAACCATAAAGGAAACAATGCAAATGAAGGATGCAAACACAAATGCATAAGTAAGAACACATAGGATGAAAGTGGGAGGAAACATGTGTGGGGCAGTAGCAACCACAAGCTCATCTCAACCAAGCATGCATATGAAGATGCAAAGAGAAAAGGGAGAGAGATGCATCAAAAGCAAGTAACAAAAACAATGAGAGAAAGTCCTCATGGATTCATTACTTTAGGTAAGCTTCAAGTTCCTCCTAAGGAGGGACCAAGCAACCTTAAATAACATTCCAAATTCATGGGACAGAATGGAGGACGAGGAGAAAGTGCACAAATGCAAAAGCAAACATAATACAAAAGAAATCAAGCATATGCACAAAGGAATGGCAATAAAACTTCACATAGAAACCCTAATCAAAAGATTGAAAAGATGAACACAAATGAACAAGCAAAAAGAAGTTTCATGACCTAAAATTGAACCAAAAACATCCTTAACATGTTAGCAACATGAATTACAAGTCATTGCAAGCTCAAAGAATCCAAAAGTGTCATATCCAAGTCAAACTAGGTCAATATGTGTGTAGGAACCTCCCTTGGAGATGACTTGACTTGCAAGTCATCTCAAAATTAGGAAAAAGGCTCAAAAAATACCAAATAAAATGCACAAGATAGCCCCACAAATTGGCAAACAGAAGCCAAAGGCACAAGGCCAATATCCCCTCAAAGAACCATCAAAATAAAATTGAATTCAAGATGTACCACTTTGAAATGGGAAAAACAAGGGTCAAAAGGCAAGCATCAAAAGTCAAACAAAAATGCAATAAACCAGGGCCAAAGTCATCCTATAAGACTCTCCAATTCATCATTCACATGAGAAAAAGGTCTCAATCATTAGAGAAAAATATTGGTCCACAAACAAAGCAAGAACACAAAAGGAGCAAATAAAATCAATTTAAAAACAACTCCAAACATTTAATTCCATTTTAATTCAAAAATAAATCAAAAATGAAAATAAAAAATATCAAAAAATATTTAACACAATAAAGTGTCTTAAAAGTAGTTTTGTGGAATTTTATGATATTTTGAGCTATTTTTAAATGATTAAAAGCAAAACAGAAATAAAATAAAACAATTAAAAGACACACAGTGTGGATAGTAAGAAACTGCAGTTCAGAAAAACAAATGGGCCAAAAGGGGGGTGCCAACAGCACTGGGCCCAGGCGCTTGCAAAAATTCAGAAAAATAAAACAAGAAAATGAACAGATTGTGTGCATTGGGTCAACAAGCGTGCAAGGTAGTCACTCAGGCTGAAAGCGTTTGGTCAAAAGTATGTTGATCAAATGGACCACATCGTGCCAGCAAATTAATGAGATTTTAAACATGGTATGATGCTTCACGGCCAAACACATACTACCGTGTTTCTTAATCAAACGGACATGAACAAAAGTCAAATAATCAAACGGCTATGGTGTTGTCTTCAACCTATGGAAAGAGAAAATATGCAGGTGTTGGCCGAAAACAGCTCCGGTCATCTTCCCCAAGTTTCCGGCCACCGTGAATAGTGAACAGAAACACAACAAACACTATACTCCACCAAATCCATTGAAGTTTATATGGAAACTCATCTACAGATCAAGGGGAATTCAAATCTATCATTGGTTTGGTCTAAAACCTCAAGATGAAAGCAAATCGCAAACAACAAGCTCGCGACTCAAAACACCAAAGTTCACGAAACTCAAATAAATTTGCCTAGAAATGTTCTACAACTCACAAGGAGTTCAAATCCACATCTCATTTGCTCTGAAAGCTCAAGAATAAGTCAAAATTCCAACAACAAGAAAAATGCATCACACTGAAAACACACCAAATGCCAGTTCGTTTTATCCATTATCAATCTACATTGTTGGTTGACTTTTGTTGACCAAAATCACATCCCTCTGATGACCTGTAACTTGTCTGGATCATAACTTGAGTTCTACAAATCCAATCAAGGACCTCTATTACTCAAAAGAAAGCTAAGAATAAGCTCAGCAAGTTCCATGTTGGCCAAAAATTGAGATGAGACTTGCATCTTGAGGTAGGTGGTCTTGAAGTCAGGCACTAAATAGGGGATTTTACCCTGAGAACCCTAATTTAGTAACTTCTCACACTCTTGATCCTTGATGAATTGATCTTGAAATAATATATTATACCTCTCAACACAATATCCCATGACCATTGAGACTCTGAATTGAGTTTCAAACTCCTTCAATTGCATAATTGACTGAGGATTTACCAGATGAAAGCCCTAAATGCCACACTTTTGACTGGGGCTTGTTCCACATCACATACCAACTTGAATAAGCTCCAAATGGCTCTCAAGGCACTTATGAGCTCTCTCAACATCTCATACCCATAATCATGCATTCACAATCCCCTGATGCTCTTCAGATGGCCTCCAAGTTAGGAGCTGACCCACACACATCCATCTATCCTTTCACAAGACATTGACCACTTCAAGATGCCCTGATGACCAATCAAGCTTGAGTAACAACCCTTGCTTAGGCTCAATTCTCTGAGAAGACCTCTCTTGCTATGCACAACCTCTTGATCCCCTGTAAAATGAAGTATGCTAGGCAATGCAAATGCTAGAACAAAATGAAATGAAACATAAACCAAATTAAGAAAAGGTTGAGCAAATTTTTGGGTGCAACAGTATGGAAGTGATTTGGTTATGAGTTATGATAATGCGGTGGTAAAAACAAACAAATGGATACAGGTTCAACGGGGTTAATAAATTATAATAATTAAAAACGAAAAACAAGGGATGGCTAGAAAGGCTCGGGGGTAAAAAGAAACAATGTGCCTCAGTGTGTGTAACCATGCAGTGATATTCAAAAAGAACGTATGCAACCTCTGAGAGATGGAGACATACCTGAATCTTCTCTCATGATGAATATTGTGTTTGGCTTTTTCAACTCTCACCATGATGGGTAAAGCTGTCAAGGTCCATCGTACCTCTTGTGTGATGTCGCTTCCCTTTTAACTTTGGATGCACAGGTTCCTCTGTTAGTCGAGCTCAAGAAAGTTGCATCCAATCACCTTCAGCAGTATCAACTCTTTGGGAGTGATCCTTGTCTTCCACTTACATTCTTCACTTATCCAGACAATCAAACCAAGAACCTGTAACACTTAAAATACATGACGCACAAGATACAAAAACAAATAGCAAAAGGTAAAAAGAAAGGAAATAATATAAACAAATAACAAGAATAGTTAAATATCCCCTTAAACTTGAACTAAACATTCTTCTCAATGTTTTAGAATAAGATGGAGAAGGGTAACTCAGAATGATAAAAAGTGTGGGTTGCCTCCCACGTAGTGCTTCGTTTAACGTTGCATAGCTCGACGGTTCATCGCCCTGTTATGGCGGGTGCTTCAGCTTCCACACCTTGTTGCTTATTTTTTTTTAAACAGGGAAACCATCTTTTTCATAGATAGAGTCCCATTTTTGTAATAAGTGACATATCACTTCTATAGCCTTTCCTCAATGCCATTTTTTCCTCTTTCTCTCAACTTTAGGAATGGATCTTTGAGGGCTTATGCTTCTTGAAACTACAGACAATGGCCCCTCTACGAGATTATGCGTGATACTTTCTCTGGTGGTGGTCATGGGATTTCCCCGTGTATTCTGCTCATGCCAATTGGAGAGCGATTATCTTTTTCATTCCTTTGGTTTTTGATCTCAAACACTTTCAACGTTATTTCTTCATCATATGCTTTTAAAGTCAGGGTGCCTTTTGCCATATCGATATTGCATTGACTTGTAAGCAAGAATGGTCTACCAAGAATGATATGGGTCTCTTCATCTTTTGGAATATCCATGATCTCAAAATCAACTAGAAAGCTAAATTTATCAATTATTACCAGTACATCCTCTACTACCCCATATGACTGCATTAGGTGTGATCAACAAATTTTAACTTTGTCCCTGTATCGCTCACTTTCCAATACCAATATTTTTAAAGATACACACTAGCACCAGAATCAATTAGGACCTTCTTGAAAGTTCTGTATTTTATAATGCATGGGATTTCTACAGATCCAAGATCCTTCCTTTTATTGGGGATTCTCCTACCTTGTGATATTTCACTACACTTCTCCATTGACATTGCCATCTCCTCTCTTATTAATCTCTTTTTATCGATTACCTATTTCATAAATTTTTTGTACGTGGGCATTTGCTCGAGTGGTTCAAAGAAAGGCATATTGATCTCTAACTTTTTAAACATTGTGACAAATTTCTCAAAGTCTTTCTCTTTCGGACCCTTCTTTGTTACCCTCTGATGGTATGGTAACTTAATCACATGTTTAGCCTCCTTTTTCTTTTTCTCTTCAGTTGGATTTACAGGTGGTAAAGCTTCTTCTAGTTCTTTCTTATTTTCCTTCACTTCCAGATCTACCTCTATGATATGATCACCATTTGTCACCCTTTCTTCTTTATCTTCTACAAATTCTTGACTTCTTGTTGTGACAACATTAATATTCTCATAATTTCTTGGATTTGGTACTGTTGTACTTGGAAGGGTACCTTGAGCTTGCATGGAGATTTGTTGTGCTATCTGACCCATCTGAACTTTAATATTTTTTATTGAAGTGGTGGTGTTCCTTTGATGATTTTGAGTCTCTTCTTGAAATTGCATATTGTGAGATGCCATTTTTTCAGTGGCTATTTCCCACTCAGCTTTCTTAGGAGCTTGTTGTTGTTGTTTGTATTATGGTTGATTCTGATCTTTCTTGGAGAAGTTAGGATGATTCTTCCATCCTGGATTATAAGTATTAGCATATGGGTTGTTCTGCTTCAAAAATTTTATCTCTTCAATTTGTTTTGTAGTTTCTACACAATGCATAGAAAAATGAAGTCTACAACAAATCTCACAACTAATAGCTTGAACACGTTGAACTAGGGCTACAATTTGTGTACCTACATTCATAGCCTTAAGTCTTTTTTCAACTTCAACAGCAATCTGATCTTCCATATTTACCACTTGATTAGCAATTTTCAAGTCAATCACTCCCTCAAGTTTACTCACACTTCGGTCATATAATTCCAGTGTTCATTTATAGCAATGGCTTCAATGATCTTTTTAATACTATTGGTTGTTGTAAAGTTGGATGAGCCACCATCAACTGTATGAATAAGTTGCTCTGTCTTTATTCTGAGGCCATTCACAAACATTTGCATCTGTTCAGTTTGATCAATATTGTGAGTGGGACAAGCTACCAATAACCTCTTAAGCCTCTTGTAAGCATCACCATGTGACTCTCCTTCCTTCTTCTTAAAATTCACAATATCATATCTTTTTCAAATATAAACAGAAGCAGGAAAGTATTCATTGAGAAAAATTTTCTCCATCTCTCCCAAAGTAGTGATACTTCCTACAAATAAGGAGTAAAACCACTCTTCGGCATCTTCAACAAGAGTGAATAGAAATATCCTTAATTTCTTAGCCTCTTCAGAGTGCCCCTCGATCTTCAAAGTAGTGCTCATAGTAAGAAAGCTTTGCAAACACTTATTTGCATCTTCATTAATCTTCCCTATAAAAGGTCTCTTTTCGAGCTGTCGGATCGTTGTTGGGTGCAAGTGAAAATTTGCAACGTTCATTGGCTGATTCAATATGGTCAACCGATCTACCGTAGTATTTGCTCCACCATAGTCTCCAAGAAGTCTCTCTTGCGGTTCATCCATGATGGTTTCTCTGTTTGACTCTGTATCAAAATGATTAGATACTTCTTCCTCTAATTCGGGTTCAGAAAATGAAGTTTCTACTTCTGAAGCTGCAAGTCTTGCTTGTTTAGCTTTTTTAAACCTCACGTGGAAAGATCGCTATGGTTCTGCGTCAAAAGGAAATTCAGCTAAGGTGTTTCCTCGTATACAAAGATTAGACAGAGATTAGTAATAACAAAATAACAGTAAATAGAAAATAAAATTTTAGTCGCAGAGCAACAAAATTTTAATTGAACTTAATTCAAACTCTATATTTTGGCAGTCCCTAGTAACGGCGCCAAAAACTTGATCAGAAAAATAGCAAGTGTACTATTTTTTTTCTGTAGTAATAAGGGATACAGTCCCAAATGTCGATCTCAATGACTACTTGAGGATATAGAGTTCTTAATTCAATTCAACTAAACAAAAGCTTGGGGGTTTTGGATTGTTTGGTGAAATTATAAAAACAATTGCACATAAAATAAAGAAAGTAATTGAGTGGTTTAGAAAACGTATGATTAAACTATGCTAGAGAGGGTGTATGATTCGACTCAGTAACAACTCTGAATTAACACTGCAACAACTTATTTTAACTAATTAATTACCAGTTCTTTAGAATGCTTACTCCTAAGTCCTTAGTGAGAAAACCTTTAATAATCCACCCTAATTCCTATGTCCATAGAGAATTACAGATGAAATTAAGTAATCAATTATCAAGAATATTCTGGTTTTTATAGGGTATCCCTAGTCCTAGGTGATATTGATCCGCTGTTGCGCGCGGATCAAAAGCGAGTAGTTTGAAAAACGGTAGTTTAGAGACAATGACTTGAGTATAGTATCGCAAGGATTCTTGTAGTAATTAACCAATTACAGTAATGAAATAAGGGGGAAGGGGGGTTCGGTTTGGATTTAAAAAAAAGTGATTAAAAATAAAAAAGTGATTAAAATTATAAGTTGAAACAGTTAATTTGCTGTTTCAGTTTCCCAACTTATCATCGATCCAATTAATTCCCAATTCCTAAGAGGACTCTATATCCTTCTTGATTATAATAACAATCAAACAAGCGCAATTGTTATTATACGACACTTATTCTTAAATTCCGAATTAAGCAAACGGATTAGATACAGTAACCGTGAATTAAGCAAACACGGGAACATACGCGAATTAAGCAAACGCGATTAAGGCATAAGAACATGAAATCATCAAAATAAATCAATCACCCCTAAGATAAATCGAATTAAGCAGACAAGATATCACAGAGAAGAATTTAAAGGAAATAGTTTTTATTTGAAATTAAAGGAACCTCAAAGTATCGACGGAAACCGATTACAGCAGATTAACTTAAGTTAGTTCTCCATTACAATTGTAAAAAGTAAAGAATTTTCATAATCAAGATAGAGTAGCCGCTATTGCAGCACGGCAGCAACCTTATAAACAGAAAAGGGTTTGCATTACACACTTAACTGGGTCGGAAACCTAAGCCAGACCCAAAAGGGGAAAACAACTACATTATTACAAGTCAGAGACTTCAACGAATTATTCAAGACTCAAGCAATCCGAATCTGCTTCTTCGTGCAACATGAAAGTTGTATATCTTTTTCTTAGCTTTCCAACGACTGGTAGAACGCCTCGATCCGCTTCCTGTAGCTCCAATTATGAATTTTTTTATTAAAAACTACTAATGCTGAAAATAACAAACGAAAATCAAATAAAGCTGAAAATAAATTGAATTGTAAAAACATCATAAAATAGAACATTAAACAAACTAAACTATAGAAATGCCTAGGTCTAAACATAGAGGAAAGTGCACAAAAATGCACTGATCAGATATCTACTATAGAATAATTCAAAGAAAAGCATTAACAACGGTGGTTCAGCCTAATCGTTAATTGAAAATCAAACTCTATTTGTCCCACAGGGCAAGCATTAAGAATAACTAGATATTAAATCAATTACGGAAAAAAAATTGTTATTGCAATACTAATATCAGAGTCATTATATATCCAAATCAGGGACAACCCCCTAGTATTGGGGGGTTTAGCTACTCATATTGTGCAAAGGAAATACAAGATAAAAAATAGACATTACAAGTATTGGGGTAAACTTGGATCGTCAATTGCTTACGCCCATGAAAATATTCTGCCTTCCAAAAACCTTGTCTTCTCTAATCTTCAATCGTGTAATTTGTTTCCCGTCCAAAAAGTCCCTTCATTCCTCATAAAAACTCTTCTAAATAGTGAAAATCCCATGGCACTGGTTGGAAATGCCTAAAACACCCTCGTAGCTCAACACTTGGACCAAAAACATGAAAATAGGAGAATCAGCTTTTTGAGCTGACACGGGCGGTCGTGTTTCTCCTCTGTGTTCCAAATGGTTTTCTTCAAATCCCAGACTATGTGACACAGTCAGTGTCAGCTGACATGGGTGGCCGCGTTGCGCCTCTGTCCATAGCTTTTCTTGGCAGCTTCCATCCTGACACGGCCCGTGTCAGGTGACATGGGTGCCCGTGTCAGGGCTCCTGTAGATTGAGCCAACTTCCACCAAAACTCTGAATTTTTCTACTTTCTCGCACCGAGTCTTTTGGATCTAATACTTAGTCCTGAAGAAAATCAAAAGCAGACAACCAAAGCATAAAATGCAAAAACTTGAAATAAAGCTTAAAACAGTAAAACGAGAAGAAAACTTACCGTAAAAAATTGAATCAAACGATAACAAAATAAGTGAAAAGTGCCACAAAGTACCTGGATTCTTGTCGAATATATGAATAAAATATAGTACAAGTGGCGACTGATCAGATCCCAATGAAAATGTTGAATGTCCATCCCAAAATTTTGACGGTCACCAACATTCTTATTAGAATATACTCTAAGAGAGATTCTCGTATCGAACTACACAAGGAGAAATTCAATGGTGCCTCATACTATACAACCTCTCATATATTAAGTTTTCTCTTTAGACTCATATATAGAGATTTTCCCCCAAGGTTTGCAATCAAATCCTTTTCCATAGTGCCAAGGAACCACAGTTATACATATAATATGGAAAACAATAAAGGCAAAAGAAAATAAGCAAGCAAGAAAGTAGATAAACAAATACTAAAACAGGCGAAGAAAACCTAGAATAGGCTGGACTTGCTTAGGGAAAATATCGAGAAAACCCACAGGAAAAAGGATAGGGTATGGTCATCGTAACCATGTTGGGTTCAGAACACGGTTATGTAAGAATAATGTGCTAGAACTTCCTACATCCATCGTACTCAATGGGAACCATATAAGTTTTCTAGGCATGAAATGGATCTGATATCTTATTGCTTTATAAGGGAATGAAGGATGATTACATGAGGAAAAATAAGAGTTTTTATTATTGAGTTTGTCGGAATTTAGAATCCAATGCCTACGTATCCTAGAGGGAATCAGAACTCTGTAGTTCTTGTTGAAAATATTTTTTGGTTTGTTGTGTGCTTTTTATGGACGATACTAGGTATCATGTCCTTTTTGAAAATTTTTAAAGGGAAAAGCCAAGAGGCAAAAAGGTTTAGATTTGTGAAGTGTTTTTTAGGGTTTGGAAAACAGTTAAAGATAAATTGAAGTGCTTTTGGATTTTTGGGAAAAAGGTTTTAATTTTAAGACAAATACTCGATGTACAATCGAGGTTTGAATTTGCGCGATGGTGATTGCAAAAGGCAACCGACTTACGATGGAAGTAACCATTTGACGTTGGATCAAGGGTTTGAGAAAAAGTTAGGTCGGTTCCTAGTCCATAACGGTCTACACGTGCTCCCCCACCCCCACCCCGCGGGGTCACGTCACCAACCAACTGCCCACCTCCGAAAGAGCAGGTCAAACCCACTTTCCGGAGATCACGGGACAGTTGGACTAGGGCGAAGACCACGTCCTGGTCTTCACTACGCCACGTAAGCCCTAGCAGTCACCTGAGTTGGGCCTGACCATCCAACCCAACACAAGTGACTGTTGGCCCAGCGCTGGGGTCTCTTTATAAATACCCTCTTCCTCAAGAGGGTCAGGTATTCACTTCTTACCACACTTTCTGTACTTTACTCTCACTCTGCCCAATTCCTTACTTTGGCATCGGAGTGTCTTGCAGGTGCAACCCCCCCTTTTCCTCCTCATCACCGGTGAAAAGGTAACAGTCCAACAGCCTGTGGCCAGCCCGTCATCCCCTTCTGATCAGGTCAGATCAATATATATATATATATATATATATATATATATATATATATATATATATATATATATATATATATATATATATATATATATATATATATATATATATATATATATATATATATATATATATATATATATATATATATATATATATATATATATATATATATATATATATATATATATATATATATATATATATATATATATATATATATATATATATATATATATATAATAATTGCAAAACGTAACAAATATATGCATATCAAGTAAAACAAAATCAACTTATATATGTATGCAAGTGAAACGAATGCATGTTATTGACTAAAACTACCAACTGACGGTACGACGACAAATATTTGAAATTGGGAAAGGATCGAAAATCAAGGATGCTTACTATTTGAAAATTTGAGAAAAGTGGATCTCAATGAACAACCGCTAATTTTTTTTTTCCGGTCCTTCTTTATCACCAATATATATATATATATATATATATATATATATATATATATATATATATATATATATATATATATATATATATATATATATATATATATATATATATATATATATATATATATATATATATATATATATATATATATATATATATATATATATATATATATATATATTGCTAAATTAGAGTTAACTCTTAATTGTTAATCCTAGTATTTATTTTAGAGCTCAAATTAAATAATTAGTTAAATATAAAATAAAAATAAATATTTAAAATAAAATTAAAATGAAAACACTAATGATCCTATTTATTTATTCTAGATATTTAGACAAAAATGTGAAAATAAACAGATTTAAAATAAATAAAAGTTGAGTGCGAAAGTGCTCAAAAAAATAAACCGAGTGCACCAAAATAATCAGTGCAAAATAAATGATTTGGAAAAATACAGTGTTTGATTTTCCACTTCTGGGCATAGATGAATGCTACCATGGTAGCATGCATCTCTGCCAGGGCATCGTCATTTATTTTTCCAAGTAGTAAAAAACATGACTTGAAAAGTAGTCAAAAAAATAAAATGAGCACGTCATGTTAAACTACGTGAATAATAGATTAGTTTAATTGACATTTGCAAGCTCAATTTTTAAATTTTCCGTCCCCTGATTTTATGCACAGTTGAAATTCATTTTAACCAGTTTGTCTATAAATCCGATAAATTATTCCGGGTGACATTTTAGGCTCTATGCGAGATGAAATGCATGATATTTTATGCAAAGTAAAAATAAAGTCAGACGCATGAAAAATATAAAATTCCCGGACAAAATTGGGGTATGACAGACCTCTATAAATACCTCTTCACCGAGAGAGAAATGACAAATCTTTACTAGGACAGATCATACCACACACTTGTGCACACGAAGCCATCACCTCATATACAGAACCTCTCACCTCACATGAGTAGGTCCTCAAATCACCAGAAAACAACACCATACATGGCTGCTTGCTACTAATACTTCTAGGCATACCAACCCTTCATAGGGGTGACATGTTCACATGTACTTTTTGACCAATACAGTAGCCCCACTTTGGGTCTTTGATAAAATTAACTTTAGTCGTACCTTCTTTATCATCATCACCATACTCAATATTACTTTCCACTCTTACACTTAGCCATTTCTAGCCATGGTTAATAGGAGGTTTTCGCCCCCCTACGCCAAAAGGTATCGGCGGTAGCGGTGATGTCGATGCCCTGGCAGAGATGCATGCTACCATGGAAGAATTACATCGTCATAATCATAAATTGGAGGATGGTGTCCAAAATATTAGAGAGCGACAACCAAAGTCTATCCCCTGGAAGAAATATAGGTGTTAAATCCCCAACCACTTTCGAACGATATATGGGGGCGCATATCTCTGAGGGATTTAAACTTCTATTTTAGGCCAAGTTTAATGGGCACAGTGACCTATATGAGCATGTCTCCTCTATCAACACAAAGATGGCCATTATAGGAGCATCTAACTCTCTGAAGTGCAAACTGCTATCTGCCACTTTCAGGGACTTACCTTGTAGAGGGTATATGGTTTTACCTTGGGAGTCTATCACCAACTATCAAGATCTGGTAAGGAAATGTATGCACTAGTTCACCGCCAACCGTCACAGGAAGATGTCCACCACCATACTCTTTAACATACAACAAGGTTCGTTAGAATCATTGAGGGACTACCTTGTCCGATATATAGAAGCCACCATCAAGGTCGTCCCACCAAATCAAGAGATTCTTGTGAGGGAGTTCCAAAATGACTCAAGGTAGGACACTTCAACGAGTCTCTCGCCTCGAAGCCAGTGCTTTTGATGGAAGAAATGGTCAATGTAGCGGAATCTTACATAAAGGGTGAAGAGAGCAATAACAAAAGAAGACACTTGATGTCAAGGACCGTTTTCCTAGTGTTGAGGGTCCACAACAAAGGAATAATAATTACACCTCCCCCGTAAAACACAAGACTGCGTTCAAAAGAGTAAGAAAGGCGACATAACACTTCGCACCCCTGAACACCCATCGTGAAAATATTTGGCAAGAGGTTCTTCACTTATACCTGCGTCGCCCACTCCAAGGGCATTATGTAATGGGTCCTGAACCAGGAAGGTGGTGCAAGTTCCGTAGAGTCAAAGGACACTACACATAAGAAATACTAATATAGGAGGGAAACCTCAAGAAATACGTAAAGGGAGACTCTTCCGATGGGACATACAAGTCTAACTTGTGAGGGTGAGTTGACACGAAAGCCCCAGCCCCCAAAAATTTAAGGAAGTCTCCCAAGGCAAGGGTAGTAAATTCGTGCACCACACGCTCAACACCGTCGTAAGGGATATCCTGGAGACAAGGAAACTAGCTCCGCACGTAGAAGGTACGCTCTCCAAATTCTAAATATAAAAGACATCAACATCAAAGGAAAATTTGAGATCCATGGGCTAGAAGCTACCATCGCCTTCTCTGATAAGGATGTAGCTGGCATCCACCCTTATAATGATGACCTCATGAGCATTACCATTAGGTGTGGTGAATTGGAGATCAAGAGAGTTCTTGCAGATCAAGGGAGTTATGCAGACATTCTATATTGGGAAGCATTTGAAAGACTCTGCCTCTACCCAAAAGAATTGAAGCCCTTCAAAGGTTTACTGGTTGGACTCTCAATAGAACATGTACAAGTAAAAGGATACATCACCTTGAAACCCACTTTTAGAGAGCAGGTAGGAGTCTACTTAGTATTTGTGTATGCATCATTTGCTCACCGATGGATGGGTAAGAGTCTTCTAGGGCTACCAGGAAATTTCTAGAACATGGTATGTAGAGATCTTCAAGTTGAAGAAAGTATGTACTATAGGCATAAGAGCCTAGATGCGAGCTCGGGAAAAATGCCGCTTGAAGATGTTCATGAGGGTAAAAGGGCTCCCCCTCCATCCAACGAAGAAATCAAAGATTGAAGTACCATAAGAGATGCCCTCTAGATCCCCCTAGCATTGATGTCGTTTTATTTGTTTTTCTTATCTTATTTAGATACTTTATCATTGAGTTTTATAGGCGAGTATTACGTCTCTGCTTATTATAAGGACAAGCATATTTTATGGCTGACACTCTTTTCCCTCTATTATTTTCATGGGGCAATGGTTTTTAATGAGGAACCTCACTTTATTATTTTAGAGAATTTGCATTTGTTGGTTATTACCTTTTTCCGAGAATCCATGAGCAAGAGAAAAAATTACACTTGAAGAGGCGATCAAAATGATGAATCTCCATGTGAGATCTTTGTCGCCCAGGGAGGCGATCAAAATGTTGGATCTTTATGAGATCCTTGTTGCCCATATAGGCAATCAATACATTGGTTCTTCATTTATGGTCCTTTATGCCCATGGAGGAGATCAAAATTTTGGATGTCTATGTGAGATACTTGTAGCATATTAAGGCGATCAATACGCAGGATCTCCATGGGAGGTCCTTCTCTCCCATGGAGGCGATCAAAATGTTGGATCTCCATGTGAGTTTCGTTCCTCCCTAAGAGGCAATCATGATGTTGGGTCTCTATTTGAGATCCTTGTTTCCAATAGAGATGATCAATACATTGGATCTCCATGTGAGGTTCTTGCCTCCCATAGAGGCGATCAATATGCTAGATCTTCATGTGAGGTCCTTGCTGCCCATGGAGGCGATCAAAATGATGGATATCCATGTGAGATCCATGTCGGCCATGGAGGTGATCAAAATGTTGGGTCTCTATATGACCCTTACTGCCCGTGGAGGAAATCAAAATGTTGGGTCTCTATGAGATCCTTGCCTTCCATAGAGGAAATCATGGTGTTGGATCTCGATTAGGTCCTTGCTACCCATAGAGACATTCAAAATGATGGATCTCCATATGAGGTCCTTGAATCCCATTAAGGTGATTAATATGTTGGATCTCCGCGTGAGGTCTTTGACACTCACAGAGGTGGTCAAAATGCAAGATCCTCAAAATCCTTGTCACCTTATGAAATAAAACATTAAGTCCTTTCATAGTTCTTAAAGTAGTCAAAATATTACAAGGCAAATGATGATAGTAAACGCCCTCATCCAAAAGTTGGAAGATTATTTGTGCATAAATAGTTACAAAATACAATTAACATAAAGGGCCCCCAAGGGGAAATTTTATTCATTGCAAATATAAAATCCCCTGAGGGGCGAGGAAAAACAATAAAAACCCCAAGAAAGAGAGAAGGAATGCAAAGCCACAATGGGCCAATGAACAACCTGTAGCACCCCAAATTTTCCTCATCGTTTCCTGATTTACTAGCTTTTGTTCCTCTGCATTTTTCATTTCCACATATCATAGCATTGGTTTTCGAGACATGGGATCAAGGTGTTTCTATGGCTCATGGTTCCCTTTCGTTGCAAGAGTTTAAACAACGAGCATCAGAGGCTCCGACATTTATTTTTCCTAGCGATCGAGCGGACGATTTTATTGTATTCAACAAATTATTTTCAGTTTAGGAGACTGTGTATAGGCTATCTCAGGCATTCTCAAGTCATAATATCCAAGGAAAAGTTTCAGAGGCTTAACAGAGCTTAGAACAAGTGGCAATGGGTGATTATGTAGGATTCCCTCCATTTGGCGCCAATTTGGGCATTTTTGAATGTGGTAACCGATTACCACATATGGGTAACCGGTTACCCTGGGCGAAATTTTCCATGAAATTTGAATTTTCAGCATTTCAAGTTTTCCAATCATTTTCAACCATTGATTTCACATTTCCCTCCAAATTTCAGTTTTCATCATTTCCCTCCAAATTTCAAACACTAGATTCCTAATTCCACTCCTAATTTCCATTCCAAATGCTAATCCAAATTCCAAACCATGTTTTGATTCCAAACCTAGAGCTTATTTAAGTGGATTTGCTCCAAACCTCACAAAATTACCTTTATTCACACCATTTCACTCTCATTTTTCATCTCAATTTCAGATTTTGCTCCTAAATTCTCTCAACTTTTTCACTCCCAAAACCTCCATTAAAGCTCTTTTCACTTGAGTTCATTGATTATTCATTGGAATCCTTGAATTCTAGAGCTAAACCTCCATTATTCATCTCCATTATCTTTAATTCACCATTCAATTTTTGTTTGAGTTTGGATCTGATTTTGGAAGGTAGATTGGAAGTGCTTTTTTGGATCATTTTTGCTTGATCTTGCTTGTTCTTCATTTATACCATAAGGAAGCTCTTGGATCTTGAAGAATCTCTGGGTTTCTAGCTTGGATCTTTTAGTTTCAAGTGAATCAACACTTACCAAAGCATATCTCAACTTTGAAGGTTAGTAATTCTATATCTAATTCAGTTTTGAAGTTATTTGCATAATCACAATGTAGACCCATGGCTTTTGATGCATTTTGATCCATTTGGATGATTTGGATCTTTGTGATCTCAATGTTTGATTGTGTTTACATGATGCTTGATCACTGATATTTGATGTTAATTTTGTGCTTAATTGATCACATGTTCATATGAGTGATTGGATAAGTTGTTTGGTGCTGAAAATTGATTTTGGAGGCTGATTTTCTGTTTTTGGTTCAGCGGTAATCGGTTACCACATATGGGTAACCGATTACCCTTCATAGAT
The DNA here is from genome assembly GCA_963859935.3 of Lathyrus sativus. NCBI lineage: Eukaryota > Viridiplantae > Streptophyta > Magnoliopsida > Fabales > Fabaceae > Lathyrus > Lathyrus sativus. The sequence continues at coordinate 545,372,341 of OZ012735.1, forward strand.
TTCACGTTCCAGGCTATGTTTAAAACGGGTGACCGGTTACTTGATTACAGTAACCGATTACCACTGAACAGAGTGCCTTGTTTTTGCATTTTTCTTGCTTGATTGGACTCCGCTTCACATCTAAACTTCATGGATTGATATGATGCACTTATATGGATTGTTTTTGACATATTTCATCGTCCTTGAATGTTTGATCTTGATTATTCGACACGTGACGTCCGATTTATGTTTGAATGCATATAGCATGTTTAATTAATTATCATTGTTGGTCGTCTTGTTGGATGTGTGATGCATGTTTACATTTTTTGTCGATTCCGCTTGTTGTATGTTTGTTTGCTCTCTCGATCGTTCTATTTGAATTGAAAGGCATGTTGATCTTGTTGATTTCTTGTTGATACAATGTTGTTGATCAATTATCTTTGATTGTGGAAGCATGTTCGTACTTGCATGATATCTATTCGTGATTGGTGTTTACTCTTAATTAATTGCATTCATGTTTACTTGCTGCCCAACTTTCCACAGCTGTGGTTGTTTTGAATTATGCATGTTGTCTTTGCTTGTTTGCTTGTTGCATGCCTTTTTATATCTGCTTTTGTGCTGAAACATGTGTTGTTATAGGTTGTCTTTCTTGTGTGTTGGATTTTACTGCTGTTTTATGCAGGAAGCGTTATTGTAGATGTTGTTTTTGCCTTGTTTTTTTGTTTTTTGCTTTGCCTTCGAATGTCCCCTTAGGTTTCTTATTCCAATTTAATTTCTAGTTAAATTTGGAGTAAGATAGACATTAGGATCACAATCCAAGCACAATAACAAATAGGCTAGTCCCTTTTAACTTCAACCTTAGGTCCATCTTTTGCATGCTAACATTAAGATATAAGCTCCTTTCGCATCTCAACTTTAGGACCATTTTGCATGACAATGTTAGGGCCGAGTTTCCCTTAGACCTTCTGTGTGTCTCTCTTCTCATCTCAAAACACAATTCTAACTCATCTAATAAATACGATGAACATTGTACGCTAAGAGCCTTAAGCACATGGGAAATGATGAGTGAGGGGTTTCTCCTAACTTTTCTAGAGTGTTTAGTGTATGCCCTTTGGGCGATATGCGACGATTCGCTCCTATGTCATAGTCTTTAGTGCAACGTGAATCACAAAACAAACTAACTCACTTCACTAAAACTCACAAACCAAATTCAAACTTTTTATCCTTCGAGATTTATGTTTCAAACTCATTTTCAGAAAAGACTACGTTACTTTTTCGTTCTACAACAAACAGGCGTCGACCCTAACTGTTGGAATGGGAATTTAACGTCACTCATAAAAAACACTTAACCAACTTGTGGTTTAGTTTCCCAAACTACGTTTTCTCTGATTTCTCATACTAGATGAGGATATGTAGGTACAAGACGGAAATGTCTTGGCGAGTAACCTTCCCCCCATCACCCGTAGTTTTCCGAACTACATTGACTCTGACTTTCCCATTGCACGAGGGAATATGTAGGCATAGGGTGACGATGTCCTATCCAGTCTCTTTCTTTTTTTCTTTTATTCTCATTCCTGTTTAGCAGTAGCTTATAGATAAACATACCCTTATATTAGACAACAAGCATGGATCTTACTGAGTACAACGGACGTGAAGGGTGCTAATACCTTCCCCTTGTGTAACTGACTCCCAAACCCAAGATTTGGTTGCGATGATCTAGTTTTTCCCATTCTTCAAGTTTTCTTTGATCGTTTCATTTCCCTCTCTTTGGGATAAATAACATTCGGTGGCGACTCTTCTGTTTTTCTTCCAGGTGTTTTTCGCAGTTGCGACACAACCAAACAACGAATTCTCTTTCTCAACAACATCATCCAAGGGAGGAACTAGAAGCTCACCACCACCCATCACCATGCCCTCGTCACCGCCTCCTCCTCATCTACTAAACAGCCATCATGAACAACCTTAAGGAAGTCTTGGCTCAAATACATACTAGGGTGGAGGAAAGAAACCTGGTCTTTGGCGCGCTCAAAAATAGATTCCAGAAGCGGACACCACCTCATCGGTAAGCTTTGAAACCTCCTTCTCAAGATCCTATTAGAGAAGGTGGGTGGTGTCTAGGGATTCCTGCAATGATTTCTTCTCATTTGAGATCTCCACATCCATGGCTTCTAAATCCACCATATTCTTCTCCCACTTCTCATTACTTCCTAGAGTACCTTCAACAACATTTGGCTCTCATTGTAGGCATTTGCATTCTTCTAGAGCTTCACCTTCAGCTCTTTCATAGCCTCGTCTCGCCTCTTCTGGCGAGAATCCTAAAAAACTAGTGCCCTTATCAAAAGGTTATATGTCATGCTCATAATAGTTGAGGTTGATTTAGAGCGAAAGACTTGATAATACGCAGAAAATTCCTTGGATAAGGGAAGGTGAGAACTCTTGAAATTGAATGTGTCAAAATCAACATTGCTCTACAAAGTCACGAGAGTTATAGGAGCCTTACTCGTGGAATGCGCTTGAGTGCTCACCTTTCCATATATGGGAGAGTAGGTATCGATGGAAGGACCCTCCAGCCTTTGAGCCTTCATGTCAAGCAAGTTCAGAGCCAAGCCTCAGCTGGCCTCTTCCTCCCTTTGATGTTAAAACCCTCGGGGAGACTTTGGGGATTGTTAATTCTCAAACTAGCAACCTTCATCATTTCCAACCTTTGTATCCTCTCTTTGGTAGAGATATTCTCCATTTTATTTTCAAAATAAAGCATAAAGATCAAGGATACTATCTAAAAATACCTACAGAGAAAAATAGAATATAACTTACCTAAATAACAGCGAGATGTTAGTTGTCTCCCGACCAAAATCTAATCACTTTGCTATAATCCATAACCTCAAACTGCTGCAGAAGGTGAATAATCCTGTTCTCCTCAAGGGAAAGGATTGTATGGTCATATCCATATTGGACATGTGACTTCACACACAAGAGTGGAGGCAGATTGTGTGTTTTTGAAAAATATGGTTTTTAAAAACTTTTGGAATTAAAATCAGAGTTTAAAAATATTTTTGAAATTTGTTTTAATGTTAAGCAGCAGAAAAACAAAATTGAAGAATGTAAAATATGGAAAATAAAGAGTTAGGTAAAAGAGAGAACATCGAAAGTTATAGAGGTTTAGTCAAACAAAGAAAAAGAGCTACTCCTCTCCTCAAGAATTGATCTTGAGAGTATCCAATAAACTTGAGAGATTTTAGTATGTTATACATGTGAACCTCTTATACAAGGAAATATGAATTTTAAGGCTAACTTCCAACCAAAAATTAAACTATGAAGTGCAATTGTGAGTCTTCCTTCCAAATAACATATTGAAGTGATTAGTCTCCTTTCCACGAGAATCCTGGAGCGGTTAGTCTTTAAATTTTCAAATAAACCTTGGGAACTTTTAATATCGGGATGGACTCACAAACTTAACCTTCGCTTTATATTGGACTAACCAATAACCAATGATATTTTAATATCAGATTAATCTCCAATCTAATCAAGATTTTAATATTGAGCTAAGCTTAAGCTTAACTTGGTTTTTCCACAGGTTAACCAAGAACATATGAAAACTTTTATCATGTGACAAGCCTTTAAACCTAAATAAGGGTTTGATCACACAATCCCCAACCAAATCATTTTATTGGTTTAGCTTCGAATACAGACAGACATTCCCTAATAGGAAAAAAAATTTCAACCAAGGTATAAACAAAAGTTCCTTGGTGAATTTACAAAGCTACCCTTCCAAAAATATAACTTCCTCACTTGCAAAAAGAACTTTCTTGAAAAACACTTCGGCTAAATTCTTAGTGAGAGAAAGTAAACAAAATATAAGCTTAGAGAGAGTGTGTGAAGCGTGAAATGAAACATGTTTCTAGATTATTTAAAATGAGAGAAGATACATCTATGTATAGGCCAGAGGTTGACTCAAAAAGGAAATGGTTTTTAATGCATTTTATGACTTGCCAATCGACTGTCAACATCCCCCAATTAATTGATGGCCTAACAAATAATCTATTAGAGTTATAAACGATAAGAAAAGATAACTAGCTATTACCCGTCATTAATATGATGTACTAACTATTTAGGGTGTATTTTTGAACTCTCCTAATCGATTGGGATAAGGTGTCAATCGATTGACAAAGAAAATAATTTTCCCAGAGCTTTTCAGACAACTTCCAACTCATCTGGCACGACTTCAAGATATTTTTGAAAATTTTTTCTTGAGAAAGATCAATTTTAAAAATATTTACGTGTATGTGATTAAGCTATGTACTTTTACGAGAACGCCCTTATTCTTTACAAAATGTTCACTCGAACTAATCAAGGCAGCGCTTTCTTGTACTTCAAGACTAAATCAGATGTCTTCTTTATTATAGAAACTTGTTTGAGTTTATTTGAGATGAGTTTTTAGTTAAATTACATTTGACTTCCATCATTGGATAGTCAAGTCTAAAACACTCTAATTCTTTAGTTTCTATCTTTAACTGTTTAACCGATTATACTTGACTTGTCATTACGGACTAGTTCTCAACATTAGACATTAGTTGTCATCATTAGTTAACATTATCAAAAGTTTTTAGCTTTTTAAAGGCATGTCATCACTTGCAAAACAAGGTTCCACACTCTCCCCCTTCTTGAGGATGACAAATCAAAAATACATAGAGAGGAAGGAAGAAGAACACAAATCTCACAGTTTGTCAACTCCAATTGAAGTGGATTCGACTCCGGATCATCAAGATATACACTCCATGTATTGTTTCTAAGCTAAATCTACTTAAGAATATGTTTGATGAAGTTGTGATAAAAAGTTCCCAACAACACAACCTAAAAAATGTTGAAAAATCACTTAAATAGGAAAAAATGAGTTTTCGTGTTCGCCCAACGAACTTATGTCGCCTTAGCTACTACCAAAACAGTGTTTTCCACGCTTTTTATAACTTTCTGTTCGCCCAGCGAACTTTTATTCTCCTAGCGAACATGACAGCAAACCAACACTTGTTTCGACCATAATGTTTGAATCGTAAATTCATTTTATGCGCAGTCGGAAGCGTTGGAAAGCTTACTCAATGCTCTATAAGACAATGTCAAAATATCATTGCTTGTATACCTAAAAAAATGAGAGAAAAATAATTCAACTCAATGATATTTACATGATACGCAATATATACACTATAATGTAAACTATACAAAAAGTACACAAAAACGTTGGATTATTAATGGACAACCAACGAATCAAGCCAATAAGTGCCAATTATTCACACTCAAAATCATTACAATTTAGAACTTATCAACTCGAAGAAACAAAAGCAATAATCAAGAAATCATGCTCAATAAGTTTTTACAAATGGAAAACATACGTATGGTACAAATATCAAAAGTACATGCAAATTAATACTTACCACTAAACTACAATGATAACATGAAAACGAAACAACTCCAAAATACAAAACACATATAAAAAATTATAAGACAATACAATGTTCAAAAATGAATCACACCTAGCACACACTTCATCGGTAGATGAAATAAAAAAAACACGAGGGGCTTGGCTCTCACCCAATAATCAAGCTAACAACAAGTTAAATTATGCATTCATCAAGAAAAAACTCATATTGAACAGTATAAAAGCAAAAGTCACAAGGACTTTACGGGTTGTAATGTGGCTTGAGTAACAAACAATTGTTTTTCTCAAGGTAAAAGAAACAAAAACTTGCCTAATCAAATGAGAGTGATCATTTCTCACAATCTCAAGCACTCACAAATTTTAATCACCTTTTTCTCTTTTCCAAATTGTTACACCATTCCACACAACGTATTAGCACAACATTATTCTATCTTTTTTTATCTTTTTTTTTCTCTTTTCAATTCTTTTTCCTTTTTTTCTTTTCTTTTTCTTTTCCATTTTTTTCAAACTTTTTCTTTCTTTTTCTCAACCTCTTAGCAACCAACCTTTTCTCCCCAACTTAAATACAACCATACATAGTAATATGAATGCTCCCAAACTTATTAGGCAAGGGTAAAAAACTCAAATAACAAGTCATGGTTATAGTTCAACAAAAAATATTATAATCCATACAAAAATGAACTTAACACCAACATGGATTCTAACAAAGGCTCAAAGGGGGTAAGAAAATTCTCACTCACTCACAAAGTAGATTGACTATTTGGTCAAGTAGTTATGCTCAAAATCAAACAAAATGCCTTAATCATTTTAGTGCTATTATACAAATCTACACAAATACAAGATTAAACATAATAAAATTGAGTTAAACAAGAATGTTGGTCTCCTGCATATAGTAAACAATGGAAAGCTCCTTACAAAAAGGGTTTTGTTCTAAAGTGATTCAAAACTGAACAAGTATGGTAAAAGAATGAATGACATGAAAATTGTACAAATGAAAAGTCTCCTAATTATGTTATGTTCTAGAAAAGCAATAGACACAAACCTTAGACGTGTAACTCCTTTAAAATTTTCACCATTCTAGAATTTTTCATGTTCGCAGTGCGAACAATTATTCGCCTAGCGAACTCATTCGCCCCATGTTCGCATAGCGAACTCAGGGCGAACATGACAGTAACTCAAAAATTCTGATTTTTCTACTTGTGGTTTATTACAACACTCTTTCACCATACAATTTTCTTGTTGAAACAATCAAACTTGAACAATCGCAAAATGCATCATCAAGCTAATAAAAAATAAAGTTGGAGAAAAAACATAAAAATTTCCTAACAACCTAACAAAGTTGAATCAAGCTAAATAAGCATAAAGCTATACAAACTCAAATACCGCCGAGTTTCCTCCCAAAAAGCGTTTGTTTCACGTCATTAGCTCGACGACTTATTTACGTACAAGCTCTTCCATGTTGCTTCGTTCACCGGTAGATACCAAATAAAACCTGCAACACTTGAGAAAACATAAACCAAAAACAAAAGTATGCACAAACATATACACAAACATGATGAATAACACCTCTATATACAATTACTTATGGAAAACAACTATAAACAAGTATATATAAATCTTAAAACATATTAACTATCGCAATGAAATTCAATATCCAAATCAATCCTCGACAATGGCGTCATTTTGTTGAAGCGGTAAAGTGGCAAGCAAAAATTTTATTTTCGAAAGAATTTCCTCTGGGATTTATGTTGTCTCCTCAGGGATCGGTGCGAGGGAAAGAATGTCATTCGACAATCTCTACGTCTCTAAGCTTGATGTTAAAGGGTTTGGGATACAAATGCAAAAGGAAAAACATAAAATAAGAAAATAAATACATTCTTAAGAAATGAGATAACTCGTCATGGGTTGTATTTCGTTCTACCAATCATGTACTAAAAGATATATGGATCAAATGCACGCAACCTAAATCACTCGTCAATATCATCATGTATCACTCACAATAGAGGTTATGTCTAACACAAAGTTGAGAGAACAACCGCATCGCCTCATCGGTGATATCTCACGTAACTCGATAACACGAAGCATTAAGAATCGATACCCACGTGAATATTAGATCTAAATCTATGTCTAGAGTTTAGAATCTAACAAATGTTCATCTTAGATCGAGTTCGAATCGTATATGTCTATAGCGATCCAAACCCATTAAGTAAAAAATCAAAGATGACAACTCTAAAGAGTTGTAAAAGATATTTTATGCAAAGATCCATAAAAATAAATACAATCAAGATAAACTTACATATAAAACCCTCACAAATAAAAAATACAAAGAGAGGAAGGAAGAAGAACACAAATCTCACGGTTTGTCAACTCCGATTGAAGTGGATTCGGTCTCTAGATCGTCAAGATATGCATTCCATGTGTTGTTTCTAAGTTAAATCTGATGGAAAATTGCGATCTAAACGCAGCGGAAAACAAAAATTTCCTTTAGTGATCCTTACGAATGAGCATGGTCAGTGATAGAATCGTTACCTCTTTGTGGCGATTCAGATCTTTGATGCAGCGATCACAAGCGTTGATAAAGTGCAACGCCTCTACTCAGTCCACACGAACAGCTTCCGGTCACAGTGCTAGCTGCTTACGAACGGAATTATTTGAGTGAGAAAAGAGAATCAAAAACGAAATTGCATCAAGTGAAAGCTTCATCACAAGGGTTCCTTTTATAGACTCTCTTGTGGGTTGCGGGCTAAAAACCCAATTCACATGATCCTTAATAATATTATATATTATTATAATAACTATTATTATAATAAATATATTTATTTTATTATTATTTTATAACCATTATAAAATAACAATAATTATTATTATATTATCCGAATTTCTATTTTTCACTTAAGTGCACCGTACCTTACGGTGTTCCTTTGATTTCTCTATCTCTCATCAAACTGTCCTTATGTGTGTGACCCTGTAGGATTTCGTAACGTTGGTAATTATATTAAATTATATATTTAACATAATAAACAGTAAGCGGTATCTAGCAACACATCACTGCTACCCAAGTCACGAAAATGTCATGTGATATGACAAAACCTTTTTCGTGATAATATATGTTTGTACAATTACCCTTTTGCCCCTATGTCTATATTGAACACAAGGCATACACTGTGTCATCCTTGTCCAGTTCAATATTGGGCCCTTAGACATTTCTCCTGTTATGCAGGATTGGCAAATTCCATCTAGGATACTCATGTCCCTCAGCATGCTTCGTGGAGTGCCCATCAACTGTCTTTATGATCATCCAGTTACGGATAATGTTTGATCAGCAATAAAGCACCCGACTCTACATCTAGGGTCCATAGTGGTTTCAGGTCGAAGGGTGGTAATACACCATTATCACCATGAGAATAACTTATGACACTTTGCATAACATACTATGTAGTATTCTCATAGCGGGTCAATCCGGTATAAATATTACTCCTAATATTTATACCTATGTCAAGACTTGATAACTCTTTATCCATGATCCATGAGATGTGATCATCAGTCTATCTTCATAATAGTCTCAATGCTTTTAATGTTATCCCACTTTGCAATAAAGCTTGACTACGAATATTTTAAGAATAATGTCTTTATGTTTAATGGGATCTCATGATTAAGTCACACTTAACATTTCATTAAACAGACTAACTATTCTAGGGACTTTATTATTCTGAAAGACAAACATAATAAAGAAATGCCTTTTATTATTAAACGAATAATCCGATACAAGTACCAAAAAGTATTGGCCTCTAGGGCTTACACCAACAATCTCCCACTAGCACTAGAGCCAATTAGGCATACCCTTAATACCCATAGATCTAGTATGACCATCATGCTTCTGTTGCGCAAGAGGCTTTGTTAATGGGTCAACGATATTGTCAAGTGTAGGTACTCTGCATATCTTCACATCTCCTCGATCGATTATCTCTCGAATGAGGTGATAACGCCTAAGTATGTGTTTGGATCGTTGGTGAGATCTAGGCTCCTTAGCTTGTGCGATAGCACCATTGTTATCACAATATAAACCAATGGGATCCACAATGCTAGGGACTATGCCAAGTTCACTAATGAACTTCTTGATCCAAACAGCTTCCTTTGCTGCATTTGAGGCAGCAATATACTCGGCTTCAGTTGTAGAATCAGCAATTGTTTCTTGCTTTGAACTTTTCCAGCTCACAGCGCCACCATTGAGACAGAACACATAACCAGATTGTGATCTAAAATCATCCTTATCTGTCTGGAAGCTAGCATCAGTGTAACCAATTACATCAAGCTCTTCCTGACCTCCATATATCAAGAATGAATCCTTAGTCCTTCTCAAGTACTTAAAGATATTCTTGACAGCTACCCAGTGAGCATCACCAGGATCAGATTGGTACCTACTCGTTGCACTTAATGCATACGAGACATCTGGTCGAGTACATAACATGGCATACATGATAGATCCTATTGCAGATGCATATGGAATCTTATTCATGTGATCCCTTTCTTCCTTAGTTGAAGGGGATTGTGTTTTTGATAAACACAGACCATGTTGCATAGGTATGAATCCTTTCTTGGAATCATGCATATTAAAGCGTCTCAACACTTTATCTATGTATGTACTCTGACTTAGGCCAAGCAGTTTTTGTGATCTATCTCTATAGATCCTAATTCCTAATATATAGGCTGCTTCACCTAGGTCTTTCATAGAAAAACAATTCCCTAACCAAGTCTTCACTTGTTGCAAGGTAGGGACATCGTTTCCAATGAGTAATATGTCATCTACATATAATACCAGAAACACGATCATGCTCCCACTAACCTTCTTGTAGACACAAGGTTCATCTTCATTTTTGATGAATCCATATTGTTTTACGGTTTCATCAAAACGAAGATTCCAGCTTCTGGAAGCTTGCTTCAATCCATAGATTGATCGCTGTAACTTGCATATCTTTTGGGCATCTTGTGGTATGTCAAATCCTTCAGGTTGTGTCATGTACACATCCTCAAGAAGATTCCCATTAAGGAAAGCAGTTTTGACATCCATCTGCCATATTTCATAATCATGATATGCAGCGATGGCAAGTAAAATCCTAACAGATTTAAGCATTGCAACTGGTGAAAAGGTTTCATCATAGTCAACCCCATGAATTTGTTTATAGCCTTTTGCAACCAGTCTTGCTTTATAGGTATGTACCTTACCATCCATGTCAGTCTTCTTCTTGAAGACCCACTTGCATCCTATAGGGTTAACTCCTATAGGAGGTTCTACCAAGGTCCAAACCTGGTTTGTGTACATGGAATCCATTTCAGATTTCATGGCTTCTAGCCACTTCTCAGACTCAGGACCAGTTATGGCCTCTTTGTAGGTCACAGGCTCATCTTGATCCATGAGTAATACATCACCCTGATCACTTATGAGATATCCATATCTCTCAGGTTGGTGACATATCCTGCTTGACCTACGCTGGTCTTGTTCTACTTGAGCAGGTTGCTCTTCCACAACTACTTGTGTTTCCCGCTCTAGTTCCTCCATAGGTGTTTCAATGTTTTGTGATTCTTGAATTTCTTCAAGCTCTATTTTCCTCCCACTGTTTCCTTTGGAAATAAAATCCCTTTCCAGAAAGACTCCAGTTCGAGCGACAAACACTTTGCCCTCAGAAGGATTGTAGAAGTAATATCCTCTTGTTTCTTTAGGATACCCCACAAATAAGCATTTGTCAGATTTGGGCTCAAGCTTGGTTGAAATTTGTCGTTTGACGTAAACTTCGCAACCCCAAATCTTCATGTAAGACATATGTGGTTTCTTACCACTCCATGTCTCATATGGTGTCTTATCAACCTTTTTGGATGGAACACGGTTAAGTGTGTAAGCTGCTGTTAATAATGCATGTCCCCAAAAGGAATTTGGAAGATCGACGTGACTCATCATGGATCGGACCATGTCTAACAAGGTTCGATTTCTTCTCTCAGATACACCATTCCATTGTGGTGTTCCAGGAGGAGTAAGTTGGGATAGAATCCCATACTCTTTTAGATGGTCATCAAATTCTAGGCTTAAATATTCACCGCCTCGATCTGATCGAAGAACTTTAATATTCTTACCTAGTTGGTTTTGTACTTCATTCTTGAATTCCTTGAACTTTTCAAAGGACTCAGATTTGTGTTTCATTAAATACACATATCCGTATCTACTGAAGTCATCAGTAAAAGTGATGAAGTACTGAAAACCTCCTCTGGCTGGTATGTTCAGTGGTCCACATACATCAGTATGTATGAGTGCCAAAAGATCATTAGCCCTTTCACCTTTTCCTGTGAATGGGGACTTTGTCATCTTTCCAATTAAACAAGATCTGCATGTCTCATATGATTCATAATCAAAAGAGTCCAAGAGTCCATCTTTATGGAGTTTGGAAATGCGTTTCTCATTTATGTGGCCTAATCGACAGTGCCAAAGGTAAGTTGGATTCAACTCATTAGGTTTCAACCTTTTAGTATTAATGTTATAAATTGGCATTTCAAGATCAAGGACATATAGTCCATTATTCATTTTTGCAGTAGCATAGAATATATCATTCAAATAAATGGAGCAACAATTGTTCCTTATTATGAATGAAAAACCAAACTTGTCCAAACAAGAAACGGAAATAATATTCCTGCTAATTGCAGGTACATAATAACAGTTCTCTAACTGAATTATTAAACCACTAGGTAAAGTTAAAACATAAGTTCCTACATCTAAAGCAGCAACCTTTGCTCCATTGCCAACTCGTAGGTCAACTTCACCTTTTGCCAAATCTCTACTCCTTTTTAGCCCCTGCACATTAGTACAAATGTGAGAACCGCATCCAGTATCTAATACCCATGATGCAGAAGTAGATAAATTAATTTCAATAACAAAAATACCTGAATTTGAAGTCTCTACTCCATTATTCTTATCTTCCAGGTACTTTGGGCAATTTCTCTTCCAATGTTCGGTCTTACCGCAATGGAAGCAAGTGCCCTCCTTTGCTATTCCTCCACTAGGCTTCAAAACAGGAGGAGTGGGTTTGGGTTTGGCAACTTCCTTGCCTTTCCCTCTACCACCCTGTTTGATGGGCCTCTTGTTCTGTTTCTTTCCATTACTGACCATCAGAATGGATTTCCCTTTTGTCTTCATATTCTGCTCAGCAGTTCTCAACATGCCTAGCAGTTCTGGAAGACTTTTGTCCAAGTCATTCATATTGAAATTCAGGACAAACTGACTGAAGCTCTCTGGCAACGATTGCAAGATCAGATCAATCGCAAGTTCTTTTCCAAGGGGAAACCCTAATCTGTCAAGGTTCTCCACATACCCAATCATCTTGAGTACATGGGGACTTACAGGGGCTCCCTCAGCTAACTTGTTGTTAAAAAGGGACTTTGAAACCTGAAACCTCTCATTTCTTGCTTGCTCTTGATAAAGCATTTTCAGATGTCCGATCATATCGAACGCAGACATGTTCTCGTGTTGCTTTTGCAACTCAGAGTTCATGGTAGCAAGCATGAGGCAAGCGGTTTCATTGGCATCATCGAAATGCTTCTTATAAGCATCTCTTTCTGCCTTTGGTGCAGAACTAGGAGGTTCCTCCTCAGGAACTGGTGTCTCCAAGACATACAGCTTCTTATCGTGCTTGAGGACAATCCTCAGATTACGGTGCCAATCCAGGAAATTTGTCCCAGACAATTTTTCCTTATCTAGGATGGATCGCAAAATATTGTTCGATGTGTTTGTTGTCATGGTAATCTACAAGAGAAATATGAAAATATAAGTATAATTAAAACAACATATTTAATTAGGCCTTTAATCAAATATGCTCCCACTATTTTATTCAAAACAAATGACCCTCATCATTTGATTCGGAAAATCCCGTTGGAAGACTTTCTAGTGGGTAAGAGATAATTAGTTCATCTTATCATCATCCTCGCTTGAAGCCATTGGTGATATGAGGTTTCTTTTCTTTATGTTTATATTGTGCTTGTTAATCTTTATATTCATTGCCCTTTGCTCATCACGTGTTTCATTTAGGGTATTTGAGAAGGATGGTGGAATAACATTATTTCTTTGTTGCCTTGCTCTTCTTTGCAACATTGGAACTAGTTCTTTTCCTTTAATAGAAAATCCCATTTTGCTTACAACCGCTTATCAAATCTTTGTGTGCGTGAATTATGGTTCTTCCTCTCTAAAATCATATCCAATGTAGGCCAATACTTTTGTGATTAGTTTAGCATAGGGTTAGGTGATGTTTTTCCTTTTATTATCTTGCATGTGATGAAGTATCACATCCGTCTAATTTTTCTCAACTTGGTTTTCCAAAGACTAGATTGGAGGGACATTTGACTTCATGGTGGTGTTATAATTACTTTTCCTTGGGAAAGTATATGATTCATTATGTAATTAATCAATATGCAATCAGTGAAGATGAGGCCAGTAGTGAAGGAATTTGGAATTTTAAAAATGGTATTAATGAGAAGATCAATTTGATCAACTTAAACTCATTATCTTCAAGATTAATTTGATCATATTCTTGCTCAATGAAGGGTAAGTTGCAAACTCATGCAAAATCTTCTAGGGAAAGAAGTATAGGGTGTTTATTGACTTTGGAATTTATGATACCATCTATGTAGTTAAGATTTGCATAAAACATGCTTATCCATTTTGGGTACCTTTCTTGAGGTTTTTGAAACATGAAGTCCTTCAAGCTAGAGAAGTTGAAGGATTCCATGAAAGTGCGGTTCTTGAAGAGATCATCATACAAGTAATGATACATGTACAACTCTCTATAAGCATAGTACATGTACAGTTCTTGAGAGGAGAAATCTTCACAAAAGTATGTGGATGAAGGTTTGGAGGAATGACTTATTTTTTAGACCGTTTGAGGTGATGATAAATGATTAAGAGAGCTAGAAATGTTTTGATGCAATGCACAAATTGTAACGCCCTGAATTCGATAAATTATTTAATTGAATTTTTATTTCTTTTTTATTTAATTACTTGGGTGATTAAAATGCTTTATATAATTTGTATGAATTATGTGGTATTTTGTTGGTTTTATTGGGAGTTAGTAGATTTTATTTAATTTTTATAAACAATAGATTTTATTTAATTAAAATAATGAAATTAGAGAAATAATGAATGATGGGGGTGGAATTAAAATTTTTAGTGAAATTAGTGTGGAAGAGAGTAAGAGGGCATAAGCTGAGGGAAAGTTGAGAATCATGAAAAATATAATTAGGTCATTTATTTAGATAATGTGAGGGATTGGAACTCTTGTCTGATACGTAAAATTTAAGAAAAATGGGAAAAGAGGTAAGTGGCTAGGAACCATAAAGAGAACTCTAGGAAGAATCAGACATAACCAAAGTTGGAAACTTTTTGCTGGAAATTAAGGTAAGGGGGAATTACTCTAATGTTGGTGTCAATTGCATGAAGGGTAGAGAAGGATTCTCACCCTCTTCAAGGGTTTTCTCCTATTTTCACCATTGTTGATGTTTATGTGTTCTTGAGAGAAACATGTGATAATTTTGTTATAACTGTTGTGAAATATATGAAATTCGTGCATTATCTCATCACATATTTTTATATGCCTTTGTATGTGTTAATTGATTAAGTTGTTGTTCATTTGTAGGTTTTTGGTATTATGAGCATAACCTTAAATTCATGATAAAGTGATACATTAGGTGTTTAATTAGTGAGTATATTATGTATTAATCATGGTATGATTTATATATGTTATCTTCTGTCCGAATTGGGTGACTAGGGGTCAAAATTGGAGCTTTTTCATAAGTTCCCCATTCCCTCATCTCATCATAAGCTTCTTCAAGGAGATTCATCTACGTTTTAAGATCTACTACCTCCTCATAGGCTCTCCTCCATTCAAAAGGACATCTGATAAGTAGTCATCAACTCTTCTTCACAGTAGTGAATCCATAGCTTGTCCTTTGGCTTCATAGAGTGCATTGACTAGACTCTGGACTTCAGCTTCCAAAGTATGGATTCAGGCTTTATACTCTTCCTTCATTTCCTTATGGGTTTGGGTAGAATTTATCCAGATATCCCTCCATTCATCCCTTTGGCTCCAGGCTTTGTCTAATTCACCTTTATGTGCTTTGAGGCTTGAGCTAACAACTTAAAGGTCATCATAAGATTTATCTTTTTTATCCTCCTCCACTTTAGTTATTTCCCCACTCCTCTTGATTTGTTCTAGTGCTTAGTTAAGGTCCAAGTTCAACTGATTTTTCTCACATGTAGTTCGATAAAACTTCTCTTCCAGTTCCTTCATTTCTCTCCTTAGTTGAAGGAATATGGCGTTAAGGGCGACCCCTCCTCCATAGAGATCATAACTGGAACAAGAGCTCTTGGTTCAGCAGGGCAATCTAGGGCAAATGGTAACTTTATTATATGTATCATTTCCCTTATCCATTGAGCATAGGGAATAGTGGACTCCTCCTTAGGCCTTCTTAGGCTTCCTCTTCCCTTATTGAGTTGCCCCCAAGCATGAATAACTTTCAGGACAGTGGGATTGTTCATAGTCGCCTCTTGTAAAATAAAACCCTCTAGTAAATTATCCTCAGGCTTATAAGCCAAGGGATGTCCTAGTTGTCTTGTAGCTAATATTAGATTGTAAGTTATACATCTTGTAATAGCCTAATTTTCAATAATTGATTAATTGTACTAATTAATTGGTTTATGTGATTTATTTGATTTAAATGAATTATTGGATTTAACTGATTTATTCTATTTGGTAGAATAATGTGGGTTTACTAGATATTCTCTAATTAATGATGAGATGACATATTTTTATGAGAAAATGAATTGGTAAATATTTTGAGAGAAGAATTATGATGGAAGGAAAAATGATAGAAAGAGATATAAAAGAAAAGAGAGAGAAAGGAAAGGGAATGAAAAACATAAGAGAAAGAAGAGTGGAAAGAAAGAGGAAGAAGAGAAAAGAGGAGAAAAAGGGGAAAAGCTTGGAATCATCAAGAACGACTTCTAGCTTCTGATTAATCAAGGTAAGGGTGTGAAATCTTATTATTCTATCAATGGGTATGATCATGTATGTGTTTGTTGAAGTTGTTTGGATTGTTGGAGAGTTTTGCTCATTTTCCATTTTAGGGCAGAAATGAGTTTAATCGATAGAAACCGATGTTTTCGCGGATGAAACTCGAAATAAATTGCGTAGTTTAGTCGGGTAATGTTTAGCCGTGATTATTGGATTTCGTTTAATTGAATTTGGTTGAATTTGTGAGTTTTGACATTTTTGGGTCAATTGAAGGTTAAGATTTTGGATGAAAATTGGAAGTCGTAGAATTTGCGTTTTATGATCCTAAATTGTTACAATATGATTGGTAATGATAAGTAGGTATTTAATCGAGAGAAAATAATTAAATCGGTTGGGTTTTTAGAGGTTTTAAGCACAAACCCGTATCTTGTTTTTTCAATTTTTCAGGTGTTAACCGGTTAACACTATGGGTTAACCGATTAACGGTACATAAAAATGGCCAAAAACTGAATTTTGGAGCCGTTAACCGGTTAACGGAATGCGTTAACCCGTTAATGCTGTAAGTGTGAGAAAAATATTATTTTTCAAAACTTTGAAATGTCATAACTTTTTCACCGTTTATCGGATTTTATCGTTCTTTATATCAAACTGAAGCTAATAAAATGTTCTATAACTTGGTGAAAAGAAATATTATTTGTAGCCGACTTTTAGCCGATTTTACCGATTAATCAAGATTAATTATTTTAAGTAAGTGAGGCTTAAATAATTAGAGCATTCGGTTGCCGTTTGGCATTAAATTGTATGCTGTAGTGATATGTTGTGGGTAGCCGTATGGCGTGAATCCTAGATTGTGGAATCGAATGTGAAATGTGGCCTTTTGGAAAATATATGCATTGTTTAAATTGATTAAAAATGCATGATGAATGTGATTGAGTTTGTTGTCGTTAGCGCGATATTATGAATGCATATTGTTTGTATGCAATTGTATATGAAGAATGCATGAGAACATATTGTGAATATGTGTGCATTGCTTGATAAATGTGATGATGTTGAAAGTATGAATACTTTGATATGATGTGTGAGTGTGCAATCATGTTATAATTCTTGTGTGATGGATTATTTGACTATGCATGGGATTAAGATACGAGAACGGTCTTAAGTGCATATGATTGTTTTATGAAAATATTTATATGTGTAAGGTCGTACTCACTGGGGTAGAATGATAAGATATCATTCCTAGTGGAGTAATCACTGGGGTAGAATGATAAGATATCATTCCTAGTGGAGTAATCACTGGGGTAGAATGACTATGTGTCATTCCTAGTGAAATGATCACCGGGGTAGAATGACAAATGTTGTTCTTGGTGAGGTATAGTGACATGGTCGTACGCACTGGGTTAGAATGACTATGATATTGTTCCTAGTGTTGGTGTTCACTGGGGTAGAATGACTATGTCTCGTTCCTAGTGAAATGATCACCGGGGTAGAATAACTGAGATGTTGTTCCTGGTGGGGAGCTCCCTGGGGTAGAATAACTGAGATGTTGTTTCTAGTGGAGTATATGTGATATAGTCGTACGCACTGGGGTAGAATGACTATGATGTTGCTCCTAGTGTTGGTGTTCACTGGGGTAGAATGACTATGTGTCGTTCCTAGTAAAATGATCACCGGGGTAGAATGACCGAGATGTTGTTCCTGGTGGGGTACAAGCGATGTACCCATAATCCCAAATGGATATTGATGAGAATTGATGAGTTGCATTGAGTTGTATTGAGTCACATGGCATAGAGATAAATGTTGTGTGAATATATGCATATGTGCATGAATTGTTGAATTGAGAACTTTGGATATATGCATGAAAAATATGTTTGGTGTTATATGATGAGTTATGATAAATCATGGTGAGAAATGTCGAATAAGTGTTTTCTATGCTTGTGTTTATATATATATATATATATATATATATATATATATATATATATATATATATATATATATATATATATATATATATATATATATATATATATATATATATATATATATATATATATATATATATATATATATATATATATATATATATATATATATATATATATATATATATATATATATATATATATATATATATATATATATATATATATATATATATATATATATATATATATATATATATATATATATATATATATATATATATATATATATATATATATATATATATATATATATATATATATATATATATATATATATATATATATATATATATATATATATATATATGATTATATGCATTGTTATTATGATAATATTTCTCACCCTTCTGCTGGAATGATGTTCTATCTGGCATCGTGCAGGTATCAAGAGTAGAGCTACTTGTAGTTGTGAAGTCGCTATTGGTGTAGTTGTTTAGTGATTTAATTATGTTAGGTCGAGTCATGCTCTGGTCATGTAATATTGGGATCGTTTAGTTTGTATCTTAGAGATACATTATGTATTCTATGTTATGTTTTTATATTCATTGGAATATTATGATGTTGGTCTTGGTGCCTAAGTAATGTTGAAGTATGTGATGCATTTGAATATTCTGTTAAGAGAATTATGTTATAAAATGAATCTGCTGCTACATGAAAAGTGAAAGTGTGAGAAGCATGATTATTTACTCTGATTATTCATATATTTTCCGTAAGTTTTAGAAGGGTGTTACATTAGTGGTATCAGAGCAGGTCGTACCGTCCGGCTAAGTTGTCTAATGTTGTTTGTTCCCTGTATGCGACATGTGTGTGAAAACATTGTCGGTACACGTTTGTTTTTCTAACCTTTGTCTGCAGGAAGTGGGAATGATTCAAGTGGGGGAGAAACTTGTGCTTCTCCAGGATGCTGCAAGTGTGGAGTTGTAGCTCAGTGTGTGGTTGAACGCTCTTATAGTTGGGGTTGTGTTGGATGGGATAGACGTGTTTTGAGAGTTACGATAGTAAATGGTGTTGGTCGAGCTTGAGGTCTCGGAAGCACCCACCGTGTTTTGTTGAATTGTATCAGAGTGGCGCAGCGGAAGCGTGGGAGAAGTAGCATGTTAGATTGTTTTACCGCTGTCGCTTGTGAATCTACATGATGTAGTATGTGCCTAAGTTGAGGAAGTGCAAGTGCATTCATTCAGATGGATGGTGTACAAGTGAGAGATGATTTGACTGTTGAGGCATTGCTAGTTCAGGTTGATGAACGAGAAGCAACTTCGAGGTAAAAGGGATTCCTTTGGTGGAGGTAATTTGGGAGAAGAGGATGCGAGAGTCGTATCCAGAGTTGTTTGGATCAGGTAACATTTTCGAGGACAAAAATTTCTACAATAGGGGAGGGTTGTAACAGCCCAATTTTCAATAATTGATTAATTGTACTAATTAATTGGTTTATGTGATTTATTTGATTTAAATGAATTATTGGATTTAACTGATTTATTCTATTTGGTAGAATAATGTGGGTTTACTAGATATTCTCTAATTAATGATGAGATGGGATATTTTATGAGAAAATGAATTCGTAAATATTTTGAGAGAAGAGTTATGTTGGAAGGAAAAATGATAAAAAGAGATATAAAAGAAAAGAGAGAGAAAGGAAAGGGAATGAAAAACATAAGAGAAAGAAGAGTGGAAAGAAAGAGGAAGAAGAGAAAAGAGGAGAAAAAGGGGAAAAGCTTGGAATCATCAAGAACAACTTCTAGCTTCCGATTAATCAAGGTAAGGGTGTGAAATTTTATTATTCTATCAATGTGTATGATCATGTATGTGTTTGTTGAAGTTGTTTGGATTGTTGGAGAGTTTTGCTCATTTTCCATTTTAGGGCAGAAATGAGTTTAATCGATAGAAACCGATGTTTTCGTGGATGAAACTCGAAATAAATTGTGTAGTTTAGCCGGGTAATGTTTAGCCGTGATTATTGGATTTCGTTTAATTGAATTTGGTTGAATTTGTGAGTTTTGACATTTTTGGGTCAATTGGAGGTTAAGATTTTGGATGAAAATCAGAAGTCATAGAATTTGTGTTTTATGATCCTAAATTGTTACTATATGATTGGTAATGATGAGTAGGTATTTAATCGGGAGAAAATAATTAAATCGGTCGGGTTTTTGGAGGTTTTGGGCACAAACCCGTAGCTTGTTTTTCCAATTTTTTAGGTATTAACCGGTTAACACTATAGGTTAACCGATTAATGGTACATAAAAATGGGCAAAAACTGAATTTAGGAGCCGTTAACCGATTAACGGAATGCGTTAACCCGTTAACGCTACACGTGTGAGAAAAATATTATTTTTCAAAACTTTGAAAATTCATAACTTCTTCACCGTTTATCGGATTTTGTCGTTCTTTATATCAAACTGAAGCTAATAAAATATTCTATAACTTGATGAAAAGAAATATTATTTTTAGCCAACTTTTAGCCGATTTTACCGATTAATCGAGATTAATTATTTTAAGTAAGTGACGCTTAAATAATTAGAGCGTTCGGTTGCCGTTTGGCATTGAATTGTGTGCTGTTGTGATATGTTGTGGGTAGCCGTATGGCATGACTCCTAGATTGTGGAATCGAATGTGAAATGTGGCCTTTTGGAAAATATATGCATTGTTTAAATTGATTAAAAATGCATGATGAATGTGATCGAGTTCGTTGCCATTGGCGCGATATTGTGAATGCATATTGTTTGTATGCGATTGTATGTGAAGAATGCATAAGAACATATTATGAATATGTGTGCATTGCTTGATAAATGTGATGATGTAGAAAGTATGAATACTTTGATATGATGTGTGAGTGTGCAATCATGTTAAAATTCTTGTGTGATGAATTATTTGACTATGCATGGGATTAAGATGCGAGAGCGGTCTTAAGTGCATATGATTGTTTTATGAAAATATGTATATGTGTAAGGTCGTACTCACTGGGTAGAATGATAAGATATCGTTCCTAGTAGATTAATCACTGGGGTAGAATGATAAGATATCATTCCTAGTGGAGTAATCACTGGGGTAGAATGACTATGTGTCGTTATTGGTATATATATATATGATTATATGCATTGTTATTATGATAATATTTCTCACCCTTCTGCTGAAATGATGTCCTATCTGGCATCGTGGAGGTATCAAGAGTAGAGCTGCTTGTAGTTGCGAAGTCGCTATTGGTGTAGTTGTTTAGTGATTTAATTATGTTGGGTCGAGTCATGCTCTGGTCATGTAACACTGGGATCGTTTGGTTTGTATCTTAGAGATACATTATGTATTCTATGTTATATTTTTATATTCATTGGAATATTATGATGTTGGCCTTGGTGCCTAAGTAATGTTGAAGTATGTGATACATCTAAATATTTTGTTAAGAGAATTATGTTATAAAATGAATCCGCTGCTACATGCAAAGTGAAAGTGTGAGAAGCATGATTATTTACTCTGATTATTCATATATTTTCCGATGGGTTTAGAAGGGTGTTACACATCCTCTTGATCCTATGAGGAGCACATTAGGAAAGCTCCCACAACTTAAGATCATGTCCTTATGGGAAGGATTTGTGGGAACCATAGAATTTATTTATCGGTGAGTGAGACCAAGTATTGGGCCCACTTATGTCAACTCATTCTGTCAGCAACCGTTATATCACTGCTATGTGAGAGATAAGCCATTTATAGAGTAAAGGGGCACAACATAACACCACACCTCCCTTCTTTGTATGCCATTGATGGAGATTATGGTAGACATCCGCAAGGAAAGTAGGTATAGGATCTTCAAGAGTTGGAGCCAATTGGAAATCTTGAAATTGAAGCACCTTAGTGTAGGATCATAAAATTATGTTAGAGCAGTTAAGGCTTCTTTTTGAACATGAACAGTTAAGATGTCCAAGATCTTTCCATATTTTAATTTTAGTGATTTTCTTCAGTTTTTTCTTAACCCCATGGTGTAGGTCTTTAAGTTATCTATTTTGGATTCCCTTACCTTCATCTGGAAGGTTTTCCTTTTATTGAATTCCATCTTACTCAGAGCGCTTTTGACAATAGATGATTAAGATTCATGTAATGATTAATTGCAAAAATGATTTTGATGAGAATGATGATATGAGAATTGTGAGGTTTTAAGGTTTAGGTAAGGTTAATATGCAAGTATGTCCAAGTTAAAGGAGTCTCCTTATAATAGGCTAGCTCTAGGTTTTGATTACCCAATCCCTTCACTTGTAGGATCTAGAATTTTTAGGATAATAGCCCTAAAGTCATAGACTATACCTTTGGTTTACCATGAGAAGGAGAAAACCTTCCTACAGTAACCCTTTGGGATAAGTCTCATCTAGGATGGACCTTAGTAACGACCCTTAGGGGTTGATAACATAAGGCCACCATGGTAAAATGGGTTCTAGAAAATGGTTCTCAGAGTCATGGACCGCATCCAAATCACCAGCATAATGAAGGGCTAGCCTTAATATGAAGATACCTTTTTGGGGTCTATTCTGAGTGTAGATTTCATGCCCATTTGAGATGTGACATCTTACCTGTTAGCACTAGTTCTACTTTTTAACTTATACTTTATCTCAAGTTTGGGATTTAGCTTCACACATGCGAATCCCAACAAAATGATATGTAGAATAAAATGAAATATAAAATAGAAAGCATAAGAATAAAAAGAGAAAACCAATAAATAAAAAGCAAGAAATAAATAAAAAAGAAAACAAAGAAGCACAGAAAACCCTAGAGTTAGTGGTTAGGATGAACTCTTTTTAGGGAAGTAGGACTCTCCAGTAGAGTCGCCAGCTGTTGCGGCTGAAAAATTACATAGTCGCTGTCATCCTTTATTTTTTTCCAAAGGAACAATGAAATAATAGTAAAACCTAAAGTTAAGATTGAGACACTAAGATTCAGGAATCAGTTAAGTGAGAGGAAGGTGTTAGTCACCCATCACCTCTGTTGTACTCAACGGGAGCCTTCTTTAATTCCAGCGTTAACTATGTTTGTTTAAGGTATGTTGGCTTATGTCATCTATTAGTTGCTTAATTTATTTATCTATAAAGAATCAAGTTATTATTAAGGAAAAAGTGACTGATTAAGGAAGAAGGTACAAAGCAAATGTTTTTAGTTATTGTACTCACCAGAGTGTTACAACTTTGTGCCTACGTGCCCTCAAGTGACATGAAGGATCAGAGTATCGTAATTCTTCTAGAAAATGTTTGTTTGTTGTTTTTATATTTTAAAATTTCTCGTCGCAACAGATGCGGAGAAGTGTTTGACTTGAAAAATACCTCAATGCACAACGGCATAAGACTTAAAGTTTGAATTTGTGAAGGTTGATTTTGATTTTAGTTGCAAAAATGTTATAATTAATTTGACTTATATTTTAATTAGAATATATATTATATATATATATATATATATATATATATATATATATATATATATATATATATATATATATATATATATATATATATATATATATATATATATATATATATATATATATATATATATATATATATATATATATATATATATATATATATATATATATATATATATATATATATATATATATATATATATATATATATATATATATATATATATATATATATATTATATATATATATATATATATATATATATATATATATATATATATATATATATATATATATATATATATTATGATAAGAAAATTAGACAAGTTACAAGAAAAATATTTATATCATATTTTTAATTATGTTAATTTTAATTTAAACTAATTGTTTTAGACTAATCAAAACTCTAACTCTACCCTAAAATTGACCTTAAATGCTAATTTACCTAATTATTTTAATTAACCTTAGTTAATTAACATTGAATAATTAATTATATTTGTTGTCTTTTATTTATTTATTATAAGGGAATTATGATAGTTTAATTATTATTTCCAACTAATTATGCCTAACTATGACTAATTATATCCTAATATTATCATAAAATTATCTTTAACAATATCCTAACTAAAACCCTAGTTAAATAGTTAATCATATATTTTTTTTGGTATTTTTCTATAATAAAATAAATTATAATAGCGTCAATTAACTTCTAAATTATTTTAATTAAATTAAGTATTAAAATTAATCATGATAATACTACATTAATCAAGATTAACCTAATAATAAGAATTATTATAAACTATATAAACTAAAATAAAGAAATAAAAAAAACTAGGGGGTGCATAATTAATTGTTTGGGTAATTGGACTGGCTGTTGGTGGTGTGAAAAGCAAGGAAAGGAAGGCTCATTGCTTCTGAGGCCCAGAGAGAGAGAGAGAGAGAGAGAGAGAGAGAGAGAGAGAGAGAGAGAGAGAGAGAGAGAGAGAGAGAGAGAGAGAGAGAGAGAGAGAGAGAGAGAGAGAGAGAGAGAGAGAGAGAGAGAGAGAGAGAGAGAGAGAGAGAGAGAGAGAGAGAGAGAGAGAGAGAGAGAGAGAGAGAGAGAGAGAGAGAGAGAGAGAGAGAGAGAGAGAGAGAGAGAGAGAGAGAGAGAGAGAGAGAGAGAGAGAGAGAGAGAGAGAGAGAGAGAGAGAGAGAGAGAGAGAGAGAGAGAGAGAGAGAGAGAGAGAGAGAGAGAGAGTCAACAGATGACTCTCTCTAGATCATGAGATCATGATCAGAAGGACCAGGGGTTATTCATTCTCAGCCTTTGATTTAGACTACTAATCAATGTACACAAACTTGATGGTTGTGATACAAAGTCAACAAGGGTTCAAGAAGTACACGCAAACTCGGAGCAAGTCAAAGTCCACAGACTCAGTGGCCAGTAGGGGGCCACGTATTTGTGACTTGGCAAGACATTATAGGGAGTATATGAGGGGAAATAATTCAGAAATGCTTCATTTCATTCTCTTCTTTCTCTCTCTTTGCTTACTCTCTCTCTCTCTCTCTCAACTCTCTTTTTCAAACCATCTCTTCTGGCCACCTTAAACCACCATGAAAAACCCAGCTCCAGTTGAACTTCAACAAGAGAATTCATATGTTCATCCGAATTCTAGAAACCTTTAACCCAACCTTCAATTTCTAGGTTTCTCGGATGAACCCTAAGTCCAGACCCTAAGTAACTTCACATGAACCCTAGCAATCACAAACCCAGAAATCTAAGAACCCTAACCCTAAACGAGGAACCCTTGTAACACCCCCCTTTCTATACCCCCAAATAAACAAATAAATCACTTAATTACTTATTGAAATTTCGTCAGAGTAAATTTAAAATATGGTATAAAAGGAGCATGTCACACATACATGAAAATAAATCATACAACACCTGCTCAAAATGACATGTAACAGTGGGGTAGTTTTGAAATAAAGGACTTGGTCCTTACACCCACATTTCAATTTTCGAAATATCAGCGGAAGATTAAAACATTAAACCATTTGAAAACATAATATCATAAATATACATATCAAATCAGTTTGTTCATCACATCATCATGGTTTTACAAAACACATTTGCCAACAGATACATATACAATGTATCTCAAAAGAATGCTATACAGCCTATCTACCCGGTGCTACATATCAGAGCGACCCGACAAAAGAATGAAGATAAAACTTCACAAAAAGAACCTCCAGCAACCTAATCTGCAATGCCTCATAGAGCATTTTAAAACAGCAGAAGGGTGAGAAATATTATCATAATAATCAATGCATATAAATATATATACATATACGAAAATAAAGATACAAATATTTCACAATTCTCACCACAAATCATTCATAACTCATTATACATTTCACGACATGTATAAACATATATGAATAATCACAAAACATCTTTCACCAACACACCAATCCATTATTCACAATTCACCAATTCACATACAAGCATAATTCATATAACAATGACATCAATGCTATGTGACTCAACACAAACTCAATGCAACTCAATGCCATGTGGTACCAACACTTGTTATCATTTTTCGGTTTTTACATTTAAACCGGGTCCACCCTTCTTGACCGATAACAACAAAGCTCGTTCCCTAAGCTTTCAAACCCACCCTTCTAGGTTTGGGACAAGCCACTAGTCTCCACGAAACTAGCAAACATTGCCTCTTGACTAAATGATGCATATTCAATCAACCACAAATGCACTTAAGACCGATCTCACGTCTTAATCCCATGCATTCAAATAATTCCTCCTTCAAGAATTAAAACAAGATTGCACACACAACATATCATAAAATCACATATTCATACTTTACATCACCATGTTTATCAACAATGCACGCATATCTTACAATATGCTCTCATGCATTAATTCACAATAATCGGATACAACAAATATGCATTCATAATTCAACCTCATTACCTTTTCAAACAATGCACACATATTCACAATATGTTCTCATGCATTCACAATATGTTCTCATGCATTCACAATATCGCATACAATCAATATGCATTTACACTTCAATATCATTACCACATTTATCAAGCAGTGCACGCATATTCACAATATGTTCTCATGCATTCTTCACATACGAATAATATGCATATATTTGTCAAAAGACTATATTTCATAATCGATTCCACCATCTAGGATTCACACCATACGGCTACCCACAGCATATCATATCACAACATGCACAAACTATACGTTATATAACAAAAGTATTCTGCACAATAACACATCAATCACACACATTCGCGACGGTAAAAATCAACACAACAATATATTTTCAATTTTCTGCTATAATTGAACAGGTACAGGCCTCAAAGTCATTTTTTCTAGAAAGATAATCTCGTTAACTTACCAACGCTTCGAATGGGGGTCAAAACCGACTTACGGTTCAAGAGTTATGAATTTTCGAAGTTTTCCGAAAAACCAGAATTTTGCCTAAACACGGCTACGGGATTTTGCATTTTCGCCCGAAAATCCGACCGATTCAATTCTTTTTTTCGAAACAAACACATACTCATAACTCACCTAACATATAGCAGTGAATTAGAACCATTAAACACGATTTCTACGACGTCTGATTTCCACTCAAATCTCAAACCCTCAATTATCCAAAAATGTCAAAACTCACAAACTCAACCAAATTCAATCAAACGAAATTCAATAATCACGGCTAAACATTACCCGACTAAACTACGCAATTTATTTTGAATTCTAATCATTCAAACTCGATTCTACCGATTAAATCATTTATGCCCTAGAATGGAAAATGGAGAAAAACACACAAACAAACTCAAACAATCCATACATAATCACATACATTGATAAGATAATGATATTTCACACCCTTACCTTGTTGAAATCGATGCTTGAGAGTTGTTCTTGA
The DNA here is from genome assembly GCA_963859935.3 of Lathyrus sativus. Taxonomy (NCBI): domain Eukaryota; kingdom Viridiplantae; phylum Streptophyta; class Magnoliopsida; order Fabales; family Fabaceae; genus Lathyrus; species Lathyrus sativus. The sequence goes on from OZ012735.1 coordinate 545,400,118, forward strand.
TGAAAATCCAAGCTTTGCTCTTTTCTTCCCTTTTTCTCCTCTTCCACTTTCTTTCTCTTCTTTCTTCTTCTTATGTTTCTAACTTTCTATTTCTTTTCCAAATTTCCTTTATATCACTTTCTATCCAATTTCCTTCCAATTTATTTTCCTCTCAAACATCTACCAATTTAATAAATAATCACTCAATTAATTAAATAAACCCCATAATTCATTTAATTAATTAAAATAATCACTTAATTAAAATTGGACTGTTACAACCCTAACCCTAAATTTCCAAAAACATTTAACCTTTCCCAGATCAAACCCTAATCAACCCTCAATCAGAGACCTAAACCTACTTGAAACA